>CM038045.1:12027500-12627500 GCA_021397845.1 Areca catechu
GCTTTCCACTTCCTGAAAGTATCAAATACATCAGATTTATTCTATAAAAAATAAACCCATATCTTTCTGGTGGAGTCATCGATGAAGGTCACATGGTATCACGAAGCTCAAAAGGATGTAACTGGAAAGGGACCCCACACATTGGTGTATACAAGCTCCAGCTTTCTTGATCTTGGTGCCTTGCCAATCTTGGAGAAGTTGACTCTCTTCTACTTTCCAAGAACATAATTCTCGCAAAAACCAATATCTGTCGTCTTCAAACCCGGTAACTTGTCCTTCTTCAGCAGTACTTGCATTCTTTTTTACTCATGTGATCTAGCCTGTAGTGCCACAACTCCGAGTCTGCTTGTGCCAGTGCCACGCATCTCTGGTGTTACTAGTCATATATAGGATACCCAACTTACTTCCTCGTGCTATCATCATCGCACCTTTGGTGATCTTCCAATAGCTACCAACGAAAGTTGTAATGTACCCCTCTGAGTCCAGCTACCCGACTGATATCAAGTTTCTTCTCAATTCTAGGACATGTCTGACATTCTTGAGCTACCAAACTGATTAATCTGGCATCTTGATGTGTACATCACCCTTGCCCACAATATCTAAAGGCTCTTCATCTATAAGATAGACCTTTCCGAAGTCTCCAGCAATATAGCTGCGCATAGACTCCTTTTGTACGGTAGAGTGAAACGAAGCTTCAGAGTCTAGAATCCAAGACTCCATCGGACTGTCCATGTCGAGAACCAATGCATCTTCAATTCTCTCGGTCGTTGCATTGATTGACTCTTCGTTCTACCCTTATCCTTTCTTGCCCAGCAGTTCTTTCTGATGTGCCCCTTCTTGCTGCAATGCCAATAACTATCACCCTTCGGTCTTAATTGGCTCCTTTATTTGGACTTGGATCTCTCACGGCCTTCGTTGCGCTGTGTAGTTCTTCTTCCACCTTCTTGAGTAACCAAGGTAGAACCAGAACTTCCTTTAATTTCTTTCATCCTGATGTCTTTACTAAGAATTAGGTTCCGAACCTCTTCAAATTTTAGCTTGCTCGAGCCGCACAAACTACTCACCGCTGTCATAGTTGCACCCCAACTCTCAGGCAAAGAGGATAATAGGATTAGGGCACAAACTTCATCCTTAAAGTTTATATCAACTGAACTCAATTGACTAGTAATCAAATTAAATTCATTGATGTGATCAGTTACGGACGCACCTTCGCTCATCTTCAAGTTAAACAAACGATGCATGAGATAAACCTTATTGGAGGCCGAAGGTTTTTCATATATGTTGGATAATGCCTGCATCAATCCATCCATCGTCTTCTTCTATAGGATATTGAACGCAATGTTCCTGGCCAACGTCAGACGGATAACTCCCAAAACTTGACGGTCCAGCAAATCTCAGTCTGCTTGTGACATCTCGACAGGTTTCTTTTTCAGCAATAGTACGTGAAGCTTCTTCTGGTATAGATAATCCTCAATCTACATCTTCTAGAATCTGAAGTCTTTCCCGTCAAACTTGTCGATCTTGACCTTTCCTTCATCTCATGCCATCGCTCCCACTCGAACCCGGTGCTCTGATACCAATTGTTAGGGATGTGGTGCACAGTGGGGTGCTGGAAAGGTTCGCAGAAGAAATGAAAAGGAAGCCTGAAAAATAAATAAAACCACAAGCACAAGCAATACACAGGGGATTACATGGTTCAGAGCCTCTTGCTCCTACGTCCACGGCCCACATGATCAAATCTCCACTATGAAGAAGAAATACATGAAGTTCTTATACAAGAGAACCCTCCCTGGATGATCAAATCTCCACATGATCAAACCCCAGCTTAATAGGAAGAAAGAATAAAGAATAAATCAATACAGGAAGAATCCTTGCCATCTCTCTACTTTTGTCTTTCTCTTCTCCTTGTTTTCTCTTTTGGAAAACCCTTGGACTACTCTTCTAGGTTGCAAAATCACCTCTTTGGCTCTCTTCTTGGTCCTCTGTTCTCTCTGTTAGTCTTCTCTATCGGCCCTCGGCGTCCCCTGTTGAAAAGAGCCTGAAAAACCATCCAAATTGCATCCAAATCGGAGTCAAAAAGTCTCAAATCAAGCTTATTAAGATCTGTAATCAACCTCAGCCGTCTGATCAATGATCGGACGATCCAAAGCCCTCAGAAAACCCATCGACCGCTCATGAGCCGCGAGAAACAGCCAGGAACTAGCTGAGAAACACTTGGAAAATGCCCAGATTGCTGCCGCCTGTGCCTAGGCTGAGCTGACGTGCTCGTGCATGGGCCCGGGTCACACGCTCATATGCCGGGCCGTGCGTGTGAATTGGGCGGAGCCCGGTCTGGCGGGCTAGCCTTCTCTTTTTTTTTTTTCCTATTTTTTTTGATTTTTTTTTTTCTAAATTTTTGAACTTCTAGACTTAGATCTTGGATGAATATGGCTTCACACCCAATAATATATCATCCTATGTATGATATTGGACCTATCCAATCATAGCTATTATTTCAAAGGCCATTAGCACATCCTTGAATGTGTTGGGATAAACAACTATTCCTACATGTTGTCGTCTCTTTCTTTGGGAAGCATTCATGTTTCAACAACGTTCATATATATATTGATAAAATGATCCACATTCATTCATTAATCTGATGCAGATGCAGCAGATTAAGACGGACGGAGGAGAAATGCACATTCCTTTTTTAAAAAAAAATAAATTTATCGTTAGAGTTATTTTCATGTTTCAAATCCGCCCGGTACGCGTCCTCCAACGTCCAATAGACCCAAAAAAGAAACCAAGACTTCAACCCTATTCATAGAAACTGATGGACCCCACTGTTTCAACACACCATATAGCATGGTTCCCGTTCACCGTATTCAAAGAAAAAGAAGACCTCCTCTCCCTCTCCCCGTCGCTTTCGTTCCAACCGTTACGCCCCCGTTCCGGATTCCATGCGGAAGTCGTCGCCATTTGCTTCATCTCCATCTCCTCTTTCTGCCCCCCCCCCCCCCCCCCCCCCCCGCCTTCCTCCCACAAAAGGAAGAAGATTTCAGCTGGAGCAAGAAAGAGAGAGACGAAAAGAAAGCGATCAAGAATCAAATTGGAGAAAGAAAAAGAGAGAGACCAAAAGAAAGCGATCAAGAATCCAAGAAAGAGAGAGAGAGAGAGAGGGAGAGAGAGAGAGAGAGAGAGAGAGAGAGAGAGAGAGAGAGAGAGAGAGAGAGAGAGAGAGAGAGATTAAACAAAGAACGAGAGACGAATCCGATCGTACTGGATTGCCGGCAAGCGGGCGGCGGCGGCGGCGGAGGAGGAGAGGGAGATGGAGCGGGGGAGGGCGGGGAGCCCGCTGTACGCGCGGCAGAAGAGCATATCAAGCTCGTCTGGCGGCGGAGGGGCGTCGTCGCCGATGATGTCCCCGATGCACCGCCACGTCCGCACGGGCTCCTCCGGCGTTGCCAACTTCCGCCGCCAGCAGAATACCGCCGCCCGCGCCGCCGCCCAGCGCCTCGCCCACGTCATGGCCCACCAGCCTGCCGGCGACGACAGCGACGATGACGAGGGCCCCACCGCCCCCCTGCCGGAGCTTTCCACCCCCCGCCGCGCCACCCGCTCCCCCTCCCCTGCGGTATATTCTTTTCTTTATGTTATTTTTTTTCTCTTGCATTTTATTTATTTTGTTTCCCGTCATAAACAATCCCTTTGATTTGGCCAATGTACGACTCAATTTTTCGGTGGGTCCCACCCGAATGTTGCCTGCCACTCTGACTTTTTTCCCAAGGAAATTATTTTTTGAAACAGTTTTTTTTATCAGCTATGATACTGTTGGATCAAGGTTAGGTAGCTGGTTGTGATTGGCTGAATTGCTTCCTGGCTGCTAGTAAAATAACGTCAAACGGTAAATATGGCTGAATCACCCAATAATAGGGTAGTGCTGTTCATGATTGTGCTACTTTCAAACACTGCAACACATTGATCGCTAAACCAGTACCAGGATTCATGCCCGTCAGCAACTGGTACGGTACTATACCGTACCATACCAGTATATATACCAGTCTTAATAAATTGAAAAAAAACTATCTTTCTCCCCCCTTTTAAGCAAAGATCGCTAAAACCGGACCTGAACTGGATCCGAACCGAGTTCGAACCGGACTGAAACAGGCCATACCGGTCCTAACCGATCCGTAGCGGTCCAATTCAGGCTAATTTTTATAGTTCGGATCCTGAACCATTTTTTAGGACTGAACCATACCGGTTCTGGACCGGTACGATATGGTATACCCCGTACTGGGTCGTACAGGATGGTACTGTAAACCTTGCTACAACATGCTCAATCTGACACACTTTGTGGTCGATTCTTCGCATGGTAACTATTTTGACATTGTAAATCTTTCAAGAAGCTTAGTGTTGCAGGCCCTCTAAGATGACCTACCCTAGTGTTTGAATGCATAACAACTATCTATTAGGTGATGTCTCTTCCAACAGCTGCACATATCCTATGGCAATGTGACTTTGACAATGGTAAGGCTGACTTTATACACTTGAAGCTTAGCCTACTCATCATCATCATCTCTTACTTGTTAATGACACCAAATTACTTAGAAGGCTTTTTCTGCTACCAAGTGTTTTTTATTATTAAATGTTTCTTCAAAGGAAGTTGAGTCCACTTTGGATGGTCAGAATCGTGATTGAAACAAATAGTTTGTTATTTGCTTTTTCAAATAAACATAAGTTAACATGGCTTTTGATTGGTTTGCTTGTTGACAGAGATTGAATATACTTTGTTTGGAGGTCTTTCTGAATAAAAACAATACTGACATAGATCATCAACATACAGAAGAACCCTATATGGCTAGGGATCGTTAGAAGATCTTATGGAGAAAGATGGTTTCATATAAACTCAATTTTGGGCTCTTTAACAATACAATGATAATCATCACAAGTAAAACCTTGGTTTTATTTGGAAGAGTACTAATGACATTAGTCCATTTTAGCTATGTTCCTCAGTAGTAATAACAACTTTTTGTGTTAGCTATGAAGCATGGAGCGCATGACAATAATACATCATTATTTTGATATGATGACATAACAAATCTTGAAAAGTAGGATATCATAACGAATAAATCATATATATATATATATATATCATATATGTAAAAAAGTATCTCAAAGAAGAAGGGGTTATGAAAACAAAAGAATAAAACCATTCTTTATACAATAACATCGATATCCTTGAACTCAATCAGTTAGTCATCACTCAAAAGACCATAATCCTTATACCACATGACTCAAAAGCTAATTATTAATCTTTAAGGGTTCTCATTCATCAACAAATAAAAGAAAATAAAGCCACCCTCTCATCTCTTAAATGAATTTGAGAATTATTCAGGCTTATCCAAGAAGTATTCAATGCCCTTTTAGTTAAGATATTTAACATAAATGTCTAGCATGTATCCTAGAAGTGATGTCAATTATCAATATCTGCCATATGTCTGAAGCGGGTGCCATGGTGTGGCATGCAATTTGAATTATCCTTCCTTCTTAGCATGTCAGCTATTGTTCAAATGGGATTTGTATTATAAAATGTGTAATTGGAGATCCTTTTGGAAGTTCAGGGAAGATTGGTATGTTCATCTTATTGGAGAATGATGTGCATTCTTCTAAGAAAAGACATGACTGATGCTAATGGTAGTTCAAGCACTAAACCACCAAGCCACTGCCCTTGGCAGCCTAGCATGGACTTTGGGTTCGTGGTGGATGATATGGCAGACTTGAACCCACAATGGTGGCTGGTATGATGGGTTCAAGTTATGGACCATGAGCCTATAGCTGGCTATGGGCCTCTAACAGGTTAAGCTAGTCTCCAAGCAGGTCTTTCACCTTATCTGTACAATTAATGGTTATTATATGCCCTACTCCTCACAGTCAACCTTATGTCTTAGCACTTCCTTTCTTGAGTAATGATATAATGTTGTAACTTTGGACGGAATCTACAAAAAATTAAAAATTGATTAGTTCTTCACAGTTATTAAAGCTTAACATGAATAAATTGGTCATATTTATTCTCATTGAACCTTGAGTTAGGTGCATGAAACTTATGTGAAAAATCACATATTGGTTGTTAGGTTAAATACTGATACATTTTATCAGCCTACCTTAAGCTCAAATTGCTAGCCATGGCACTTGCTATTAGCTGTGTGCCATGAAACCCTAGTTATGTTTGCCAAGCACTTTTTGGTGCATTCGGAATATAATCCATGTTTGTTCATGCTTATGTATTTTGTCCATAAATATCTTTCTATTAAGTCTACTAGGGATAGTCTTGGATGAATCAGGGAACTTGTGTAGGATACAATTCAAAAACCAAGGTACATGGGCATATTCATGACCTATTGGTATGATAGGCATCGTATTATACGTTGCTTTGACAAAGGGTACCCCATAGTATGCTTTGGTACAACTAGTCTGAGTCATCTGACCTTGCTATGGCCTATTTTTGCCTCTAAATTTTTTTTTCAGTCTTTTTTTCTTACATAGTTATATCATTGTTTTAGTGCTATATTTTTGCATATATGGTAAGACTATTAATTTAAATTCAGTGTGTATTGAAGTTCTTTATTGCTAATTTAATATATATATCCACATAGCTTGCAAAAAAAATAAAAAAATAAAAAAAATGTATGTGCATCAAAGATTGAAATGCAATTGGGTTATTGAAATCATTGAATCATTAAATGATCTGAAGGTTGTAATGCACTCAAGATCAAATAATTCACTAGTAGCTTTGATTTGACAAATAAATAGGAGAGAATGACCATATTTTTAATGTAGAAAAGTAATATGTCACCTTAATGACTTGTTGGATGCCTAGAGAACTTGTACACATGTAAAAACCCACCAGAGAAAGAGAGAGAGAGGGTGTATAACACTTCAAATATGGTTATTTTCATAGAGGTATTATGTTGTCTGGTGTCATTTCATGTGAGATGCTTGGGAGAATAAGATATATGGCTTTTCATATTAGACTTTTGAGTGGTAATATTTGGATATAATAAAAAGTACCAACCTTTAAGATTTTCGGAAATACAATAGCATTCTAAAGTCAAAATTTTTATCCAACACCAAAAATCTAGAATTTGAACTAAACTAAGAAGAAATTTTTTTTGTTAAGGAATTTGAATTTTTGAGTTGTTTGTTGAACTTAAATAGGTGGATGGATGTTTATTTGTATTTATAATCTTACATAAATAAATGTTTACTTGAATGATATTTATGTAAATAATCTCACTCTCACATGGTGAAAAACAAAAAGAAAAAATATTTAAAAAGGCTTGCCAATTAGTACTAGATATTAGATAATACTCACCAAAGCCAGTAGTGCCATTCTGAACCACCCAGTTCGGGGTATACCAAGCAATACTTGAGGTGAATTGGCATGGTTTCACCCCTCGGTTCAAGAAACTAGCGAGGGAGGGGGAGAGTGAGAAAATGAGAGGGAAGGAGGAGGGAGAGGGCTCCCTCCCTCTCTCTCCTTCTCTCTCTCTCCCCCTCCCTCACCAGTTTTTTTATTGGTATGTATCGAAATGGCATAGTACAATATCATACTGTCAGCCTACCAATATAGGTGCCGATTCCGGTACTACAAACCTTGATCGCCATGATCTAGCCATCTTAGCTTAGGTCTATAACTTGGCCACACACTTGTGGGTGCTAACTCCAGTAGAAATACTACTCAACCATTGTAGGTTTGGTCCTATTGGCATTTAAAATCCATTCTTTAACATTTTCTTCTCTTAAAATTAAGCTTTCTCTATCTCTATATATCTACTATTCCTCTTGCTTTTCTATTTTTACTTAATGAATTGTCTTCTCTTGTCCAAGGTTTTTAACACCTATAAGTATCATCCTGATTTTCAGTACAAGGAGTGTAGAAGTGTCAATACACCGAACTAGCCTGTACTGACACTTTGCCAACATGGTACTAGTTTAGAGTCCAATATCAAGATTGCAAACGTTGCTCCTATCGAATGGCCTTTGCATTAAATTTACCGATAAATATTAACTAAAACTTCTTTTGGTCATTATTAATGTGGCCATTGCATCTCTTGACATAGATTGATATGAGAGAGATTTATATGATGCAAGCACCTTGGTTTATGTTTCAAGGGTTGTCAAGAAAACAATTCATGTTTCATATAAATCCTCTTTCTCTCTCTCTCTCTCTTGCTTGCTCGCTCACTCTCTCTCTCTAGAACATTTAGTAAATTTGTTTAGAATGGGAGCAGAAGACTATCACATTTGAGGTAGATAATTTTGCATATAGTCAAAATTAAATAAACTCTCATTCTACTAGTTTGATACAATATCAATCTCTTTACTTTGTTGATTCAATTTTTGACATCATTGGATTATCAATTCCCATGTTGCACCAAATTTTTTGGGTGTACTTGTCTCTTGTATGCATGCAAGATTCACTTAAGCAACCATATAACTATATTAGTTACAATAATAATTTACTCTTTATCATGAGATAGATGCCTAAGCAGTTCTTAGTTCTTACAGTATGTTAATTCCACTTTATTGACATGATATTTTGTTGTCGTGCTGCTTACTATTATTCATGTATTGACATCCATTGAGAGCTTTCAATTTCTTGTTCTTTTATATGCAAGTATAATGAAGCCCTTCATATATTGAAGCCCTTCATATATAAGTTGGACAGTGTGTGATGTCCTTTTGAATAATTTTATGCATGCATATTCTCATTCATTTAATGCGAACTCATATTAAACAACATATATTGGATTTTTATCTTTCCAAAGTAAGAAAATGTTTGAGATTTTGGTTTTATAATATTTTGACTTCACAATTTTTCTTGTGTCATGGATAATTTCATGTGTAAATGTTTTAACTCATTTTAGACTTTTGCCTCAGATATCTTAGTCAATATGTCACTGCTATTATATTATACTTTTTCTTCTCTTCCCTATTCCTACCTCCCTCACCGCTCCTCACTGTCTTCTAGCACACTATAATTGGTTTGCCTTTTCATCTACATGAGGTTTATTCTTAGGGACTTCAGATTTCATATTTCTTATGCAACATTATGTCAGTGATCATTAGCTTGACTGGTTAAATTTTCTGCATTTGCTACTTTTTTGTTCTAATTTGATATATTGAAAACTTTGATATTTTTTCCTTTTAGATAGGTCGTTACCTTGCTGAGCAAACTTCAACTATTCGTCCTATATTGGCTGGTCGACCATCTATGGTGGCAAAACCAACTACTGTGATACCACCCATTAAACCATCACCAAGACCAGTTATTACTACATTGGCATCAGAGTCTCCTGTTGTTAGTCGAAGAGAGAAAAGGTGGTTTTGACCTCTGAACAAACAGATTGTTCTTCACTTAGAAGCATTTTGTTATTCATTTTTTAATACAATCAGATTGCATATGTATGTAGCATTTACTGGCACTTTGAATGCTTCTATTATCAATTCCTTCCCCCTTCCGGAGTTAAAATCATCAATATTGGTCACATATTGAAAGAAATTTAAGAAACTGATTCAATTCATTTCTGATTTATCATGCTGTTCTATAACATGATATGTGGAAGGTATCTATGTAGTGTTTCTCTTTTTTTGATGTCATCTACAGCTGCAGTTTCTAGTTGTTATGAGCAAATTTCTTTTACAATTACATAATGTAGATGCTTTACTGGATCTTGTGTAAGAAAAGATTAATATCATATCACATTGATGATAAGCCTTGTTTTTTTCGTAGTTTGGTAATTTTTTTCTGAAAAGGCTTCTTAGATAACTTCAACCTTGCAACTTGTTTAATCTGGATTTTGGTCTGGCAGGATCAATGTAAATGGAAAAACAATAGGAGAAAAACAATTGTCACTCCAAGGACCAACAAGATTATGGTCCATATAATCTAAAGGTCTTAATTGGTCACTGATCTATAATTTTATGTTTGGACTTTAATCAGTTAGGAAAAGGTTAAGAAAAAGAGGCGGATGACATAATGACGGCGAATTTACTATTACAAGCAATGTTTGAGTCTAACTGATCACTCGAAAGATTGCAAGTTGACTAGGGTCTATTGATAAGAAAATATAATATAACAAGGAAGAAGAGAAAGTTTAATAATAGAAAAGAGAGATGGAACAAAGGGATGAGAGAGAGAGTCACACATGGTCTGGACATTGGAATGCCAGCCTATGTGCCTTATACTTCTTTTAGATAATACACCTAGTTTCCCAGTAGATTGTTGAATGAGTAAAATGTGCTTTCTTGATGTCTATCATCTGTGGTGTTGTTTATTTTCTTTTTTTGGTTGGTAAATTGATTCCATATAGTGCACAAGGATCAATAGATGGTTATTGTTGGTTTCAAGATTAAAATAGTCAAATGTACTGACAGCTTGTATGTATTTTTCAAAATTATAATTATCTTATTTGTATTTTTAAACATTAATATGTGTAATTATTTTTATAAGACATGTTAAAATCCGGAAAGTTTAATAAATTGTAATTTTTTTATCTGTAGTTGAACCACTAACTGTTGGTGCTTATAGAAGATTGTATGGGATGATGTTGGTTTGTAGTGTTTTTCATTCTCATGCCAAGATCTTTTCAAATTCAAATATTTTGTATAATCACATATTTTAAGTATCCTTTTGCTTTTATCGAATTTTTTGGTGAACAATTGTAGTAGGTTAAAGTTAAACCATGCTGCTGAAGAACAGATGTTGTACTGGAATAGGTCTTACTGGAGATGCATGCGTTTTTCTTTTCTTTTCTTTTCTTTTTTCAAAATAATTGTGGTTCTTGCATTTTGGAGAAGCATATATTTTTGTTGGATATGGGGAGGTGGCTAGATGTCCTTATGCCTAAAAACAAGTGGTTAGAATTCAGTTAATTCAATTCAAAGTGTCCATGGGCGTGCATGATGAATGCCATTTGACCAGAGTCCTGAGATTAGCAAGTTCTGTGAGGACAAATTTAGTTTCCATAATTTGGTTAGGGAGTAAACCCAGAGTGTGAGATAAAAAAAAGTATAAACCAATCTCCAATCTCTGACAAAATTGCAGTCAATCATTGTTGTCAATAATTTTGCATCTTCTCCAGAAGTGTAATTTTTGGGAAACAGTTTCCTTGAACTTTGTTAGTGAGCCTCAAACTTAGAGATGGAATTAGGATCTTGAACTTTGTCATGAAACTCTAGATCAAGGATTTAAGAATTGAGGTACAGGCCTGTACAGGTCTCTGGCAATACAATACATATGGAATTGTGGAGGTTTACAAAGGTTTCGTGGGCTGGTATGGGGCTGGGTTAAATTTCTTTTCAAAAAAAGGAAAGAAATGGTGTACCAAGTGGTATGATAGTACTGGGTTGGTACATGATAGAGGGTGATGTACCAAGGGTATCTTCACCAGTCCCTAGCCGGCACAGTCAGTATTTCAGCCCTAGCTTAAGATGTTGATGTCTGATGGAAGATCAAGGATTCAAACTTTCACAGTACTTAAGGCAGCTACTTAGTTTTTGTTTTTGATCCTAGAAAACGTAAACCCTAGGAAGTATAATATCTGGAAAACCTAATTCTTGGGCAAATGTAAAAACTTCTGACACATCTTTATTTACACAATGATTAGAATTAAACAAAATATTTAGCCTTTTTTTCAATCAATATGTATTTATGGATGTGTGAACATTCACACGTCCCTCCACAGTCCAGATCATGTCTCATTGAACTTTATATAGGATGCTTTAGTAGAGATGTTCCTCTCTCTCTCTCTCTCTCTCTCTCTCTCTCTCTCTCTCTCTTGCACAATCTCATTCAGTGTGATTGACAACTTATCTCTACATTTAGGATGTCTGTTGATTTGGGAAACTTGAATTTGAAAGAAACTGTTCAAACACGTTCCTCTTCTGCTCTTCAAGATGAGGTAATTCTTCATGTAGTTAACCTATAATTTTATAGGAGCATAGTTGTTGGTTTCCAGAAAGCGATTTTTGATTTTGGAATTTTCATTCTTAATTTGGTCATGTCTTTTCATATTTTTATTTTGTTAAACTAAATAAAGTTTATTCCTAAAATATGCATATATAGAGTTCCATGGTTATTTCTTTGTACAACGTGTTATTGTTTAAATTCCAGATTGATGTCCTTCAGGAAGAAAATGAAAACCTTCTTGACAAGGTGAGATACAGCTTTATTTTGAGTGACTGATCTGTTTATTTCATAAACCTTCTAATGGCAATCCTTATGCCTTTTCTTTTTCTTCATGCTGATTTGCACCTTCCCAGCTTCGATTTGCAGAGGAAAAATGTGAAGAAGCAGAGGCAAGGGCTAGACAATTTGAGAAACAGGTCAGCTTCCGCATTAACATATAGTGCAACTGACTCTAACTAAACTATAGTAAGTCAGTGGCTTGTTCCATATCTGTTGCTAGATTGGAAATGGCTTTTCTGTAAAAGCTACATATTGTTATTTCTTATGTATACTGCATTGCTGACTATAGAACGTAAGAAAAACATATTCATAATTATATTTCATTTAGCCATTTTAGCAGAAATCAGAATCTTAATGTTGTTAATTTCTCTTTACCTGTTTTATTATTCCTAAAGTTGCACGGTCTTTCATGATGGTTTATACTTTTTACATCATAATATCATATAGATTGCGGGTGTGCTTTTCAGGTGCATTTAGTTGCTTTTCAGCTTTAAGAAATTCCAGTGCTAGATAATAAAGTTTTCTGCATTGCATGAATGAGGGTAGGGAATTTAAGAAAGCTGTAATGATGCTAGTGAATGTTGGTGAGGCAGTGACTTTGACTAAAGAGCACTGTACTTCTAGTTCTGAGAACTACTAGGAAATACTTGAGTAAAGTAGAGAAGGTGGACAAGGAGATGCTAAGTTTGAGTGGCCAAAACATGCAAATAAAGAACATCATTTGGAACGTGCTATTATATTCTTGGAGAAAGTGAACCAGATATGTACGGATTAATCACCTAAAAAATTACTTGGAACTAGAAAACTTTCCTACTCTTTGATGGTCTTTAAGGATGTCATGATGCTCTTTCCTCCATTTGTTTTTCCTTCCATTTCCAGCAATCTCGTAAATTTATTTATCCTTCTTTCCAAGATCAAGGATTAAGGCCCTAGTTTAACCTAGTTCTTCTTGGTGGTACCATGCTGGATTGGAGAGAGAATAGCTTGGAACACTTCTGGCACCCCAGACTCTAGGTCTTGCTCAGACCAAGTCATTCCACTTATCATAGTTGGTAGTGATTGTGACTGACTAGTTTGGTGGCTGGGGCAATTGGTGACAATGGAGATGTAGTTGGGTCTTGCTGAAAAAGAGACAATGATGTTCTCTTACTTTTTTGTTGGGGTTCTCAAATAAGAGAGTAAAAAAGAGGAAACAAACTGGGAGGAAGGAAAAGAAAAGAGAGGTGCTTAGATCCAATGTCCTCTCACTTAGATCTATCCTCCTCTACCTTAGAAGTCAGAATGATCGTGCAAATCTAGTAAGCTCACCTGTCCACCACTTTTTTGTGTTTTCTTGGGCCAAAAATTAAGAAAATAAGAGAAAGTTATGCCAGAGTTTTCCCATTTGGTATGAAATTTGAAATGTTGTAAGGCAGGGATCAATCTACAACTCCATGTTTTTTATGTATTTTATTTTTATATAATTATATTATCTTTGCAATAAAATGCCATTTGGCATCAGTTTTATTTTTTTGTTTTTAAAAATAAGATTGTAAAATTTCTACTACTTTTTAAAAACATTTTTTTAAAAAAATATAAGTATGTTTGGTATGGTCAATTATTTTTAAAGCATAAACATGGTGGTAGTTATGGAGGTGATGGTGACATGGCAAAAGTGGCAACAGTGGTAGTGGTGGTGGATGGTGGAGGTGTGAAGAGGTGGCGATGGTGGTGAAGCAACAATAGTGGCGAAGGTTGTGTAGTGGAGGCGATGGCTATGGTAGGACAAAGGAGGCAACGAAGATAGTAGAAGCATGGTGGTGGTGATGACAAAAGTGACAACAATGATGGTGGTGGTGGACTAATGGTGTAGTTGGTGGTAGTGAAAAACGTGAGTTTTTTATTTTTCAAAATATTGAAAGGATTTCTTACTTCCATTTTTACTAAAAATGATGAAAATAATTATTAAATATGAAAAATAATTTAGTAGAACCATACATGCTTTTTGTCTTGGTCTTTATGTTTTTGTTTTAAAAGTAGAAAACAAGATTAAAAATTTAAAATAATAAGAAAAATTATTATAAATTTTAAATTTTATTCAAATCATGGGTGTTGGTGTCGGTATATTGAAAATATAAAACATTAGCTCAGAAAGTTTATTTAGGGGCCTAAAAACATGAAAAATTCATCAAAAGTAACAAAAAATTGAAGAAAATAAAAAAGTAATTAAAAAAAGGGGCATTATGGGCTCATGGCACTTTACCAAGACAGCGACTAGTCTTGAGTGTTGGGATGGTAGCATCTTGAACAGAACCAACTTAGGACCAAACTAGGATCGATACCATTCCAAGATTTTGTTAAATCGAAATTTTGTTTTCAACATTGAATTGTATTTTGATTTCCAAGAGCAAAGTGGGATGTGTACAAGAAGCAAGGCATGAAAAATAATGCCGTGAAGATAACACAATCCAAAGGCCACATGATAAACTGTACAAGGAGCAAAAACAAACTAGTTTCTGTGTCTCATCATATGCATTTAGGCACTATTAGGTAAGTGAAAAGGATTTGAGGCTACAAACAACCTATTGATCGAATGCGCACCAGGGAATGGCTCAGAATTAGTTGGCCAAAACTTCTGATGTATTGTGGCAGTAGGAGCAGCCCGATCATCAGTCAAGTAACATTTAATGTGATTGGTTATACTTGTTTCCCTCGTACACATGTTTTGAGGTATAGGGGGTTCTCAAAGGGCATGAATATGGTTAAAAGTTAGAGTAACCAATTTTGAAATTGAAGTTTCTGGATATACATACTTTCCATCTTAGATATTCATACAAAAGCAGCAAGCAAATTTGCAAAGGCCTAAAGCTAATTCAGGTAAAGATAGGTTTAGAATTTGACCAGGCTTTGAGGAAGCAAACTGGAAATCTTTGATAGGCTTTTTTCAAGAGCCCAGCCCATCATCATCATAATTCAAACCTTTTGTCTTTATAAGTGGTGTTGGTTATGAAGCAGAATGTAAGGCCAAGAAGGCTCCGTGGAAGAATTGACTGAAAGTCGAGTCCATAACTATATAAAGTCAGGCCTGTGGGCTGTCTATTTCCAACTGTAGGAAAGGGCGACTGAAGTAACTACACTCTACAGATTAGAGAAGTAGATTAAAGTCATGGAAAATGAAAATAGTTGAATAAAATAGAGAAAATGTTATTTAACTAAGAGGAGAAGTATTTTTTAAACAGAGAGGTGCAGTTATCCAGAAATCTTTAACCATGACAATTGACTTCTGTTCTCTCATATAGTGGTCTGGTCGCTGTCTCTCCCAAAAGCATCAGTAATCTTGCTGCTGTCCACTTTATGTAAATCAGTAGTGCAACCATTATAATACAGCACATGGATGTGTACTTCAGCAGTGTAAAACATTTGAAGATCCAAATGAAAAAGACACCAAGTTCTTAACAAATAGACATCAGCTATAGGGTCAAAAAAGTAGGTTGTTTGAAAGATAATTTTGTTTTGTTACCTATATACATCCGAACTCATAGAAAGACAATGGTGTTTTGGCTTCCTTCTTTAAGCATGTATAACCATCAAGGATTTAGGTCTCAGTGGGACTTCCCACAGGACACCGGGATGGGATACTGTCCCATATGTTGGGATTGGACTGTCCAACCATCATCCCAGAATCCCTATCGGGTTGTCTTAAGACATCCCTTGTCCCAAGTTTTAAGACGACGCATCCCGTTCTATAAAAAATCGGGACAGCCCTATCCTATAGGATTTAAAACCTTGATAACCACATATTTAATTTTGTTGAAGTTTCAGGCCTTTCTAAAAGTAGCAAAAACAATATGACCTTTACTTAATGAACTAGGATGTTGACAACTAATTTATGTTACAGGTTGCTTCAAGAGTTGCTATGCAAACAAATGGTCCTAATCCTAACAATCAAGAGGTTGCATCTCTTCGAATGAAAGCAAAGGTAGAAAAGTTCTTTCTTGCTATGTATCGTACCATTTTCATGGTAATATCTGATCTGCTCTCAACTGCTTCTTCTCTGCATCATTATCTTTTTTCTTTTTTTCTTTTTGAGAAAAGACTGCAGTATTTTCATCTTTTAGTTTTTGTCATTGTCATGTAGATTGCTAGAGATGAGGCTGCTTCCCTGGCTGAAAATCTTCAAGAAGCAGAATTGGAAATCAAATCTCTTAGAACATTGGTGCAGAAAATGATTTTGTCTCCAGAAGAAATGGTATATGTTCCAATGTTTGTCTACAGCACTTAATTGCTTCAAAAGATTTTCTACCTTAATGACATTAATTTCTTATTGAGATATCCATCCCAGGAGGAGGTTGTTCTTAAGAGGTGCTGGCTTGCTCGATATTGGAAATTATGTGTCGATTATGGTAACATGATTTATATATGCTACCTTTTTTGAAATAAAAAACAATTTCTTATATTATCTTCAAACTATCAAATACATAACATTTATTAGATGATGGTAACTTAGATCTATTACAACCATTTTTCATATTCAATGTTAATTGCATACTTAAAATTTTAAATACTAGCAAGTAGCAAGAATAAGTTAGGATATTGGGGCTGACATGGTTCTAGGACACTAGAACAGGTGCCACAACCTGAGACTCTAACATATTTGAATCTCAAGGTGTCACTATCATGATTGATTGATATGGATGCCAAAGTAACACGGAAACCAAGCCATTCTCAGCCAGAGCAAATGATCAATGCATCACTAACTGAAAAAGTCTGTTACAACCCACAATCTATAAATAAAATCCAGTCCACATGTTAACAATACCTTATTATATGTTAACAATACCTTATTATATCTTCAATTGTTACAAAACATATTCTCTTTGGTACCAATTGTTATTAGTTGGTGCTGCCTCAACAATCACCAAATCCCAACATATTCTCTTTGGTACCAACTGTTATTAGTTGGTGCTGCCTCAACAATCACCAAATCCCAACAATTTACTCCAAAGTCCAAACCTTATTCTTTTTATCCTCCAAATTCACATAAACTCTACCCAATTACTCTGAGAATAGTTTATTGATAATGGAAGTGAGCAATATAGCTCAATAAGTAACTTACCATGGTCAAAAGAAATATATTTTTTTCATTAGAAACAAATTGACTTTTAAGAATATAACACATAAATGAGAAGGTCATTCAAAAGTTAAAGCAAAGATTCAATGAAATGCTATCAGACTAAAATAAAAATCAAAATTTTGTACTGAGAAGTGAGATATTGTAAACAAACCAAAGCAAATAATCTTAGAAAATAGTCCAAATGTTTCGCAAAATATCACATGTTCTCAGAAAGGTTTCATGTGCACCATCTAGGCCAGTCATATCATCATTATTGCTATTGCAACCAGCACCTATATCCTCCCCAATAATTTAGATCAGGCCACCATGTAATTAGGGCTGCAAGTGGGTCACGTTGGATTGAGGATGGCATGACCCAAATCTGATCAATGTTTGAATCAGGTTTTTTAAAAAAATGGTTGTACCAAAAATAATCCAATTTCCTTTGGGTTGGATCTTTTTGACACTAAGCATGATGTATGCCACGATACTTTGCATTTCATAGCATTTGTGCTTCTGCTAACACTATCAACCTATACACGTAGTTATCAAACCCTATCCAATTACTGACCAAATGAAGGAGCCGGGCACTGGTTTACAGGTGCAATGGTTGGGTCAATTGATCGGACTGGATTATAACTAAAGCATATAAAAAATCAAAAAAATGAAAATAGTTATCATAGAAAATATTTATAATATTAAAAAATATTTTCAATATTATCTTTAAATCACATGAGTTTGCATTATATATATACTAGTCTTTAGATGCAGCATAAACATAAAAGATTTATGAATTATTTTTTTTAATGCATTGTAAAATGTTATATAAAATTTAGAAAACATGTTAGAACTTGTTAACATTTTTAATAATTTTCAGTAGTAAAGTGTTGAAAATATCCAAAAGGAGGATAAAGAAGCATATTTGTTTGCTTTCATTTTTTAAGAAAGATAAAATAATTATTTTTTCCCTTTTTGATAGGAACAATTAGTTAATAAATATGATCAAATTCTAAGTTGGCATAATTGAGGAAAATAATTGATTATTTAATAACATGGATATATTATGAGTTTATTGGAGACCCCTTAAACATAAGCACACATGATGTCTTGGTGGTTGAGGTGTTTGTGGTTGTATGAAAGGTTAGCAGTTCAAATCAAATATTAAGCATTTTTTAGGTTTTTTCTGAAAAATTCATTACCCACAACCCACCTTTACACTTGCCCAGTTCATTGCAAGGATCGCTGAACCGATACCGTACTGTACCGGCACATGGTGAATTAAGAAAAAAACTATCTTCCTCCCCTCTCTCAAGCAAGGATCGCTGAATTAGACCTGATCAGGCCGAACCGAGCCCGAATCGTACCAAACCAACCCGTACCATACCGAACCAACCCATACCGGTCCGGCTCAAGCCATTTTTTATGATTTGATTTCTGAACCATGTTTTAGGACTGAACCATTTTTTAGGACTGACCAGTATGGTATGGTATGCTCCGAACAGGATGGTTCGGGATGGTACTGAAAACCCTGATTCATCAGTTTTAGAGAAAGGGTTGGTGGTTTTCTTGCAGTTCAACTACATTCTCAGTCCTATATGAAAATTAGGTGGATCAGCTAGTCTAGTCTGGTTTATAACCATGCCTATGCCAATTGTAGATAAATTGTTTTGGCTTGATATCTCTTAGGTCAACCTGTATTGACCTGTGATTGATTGGCTTGTGTTTGATGGCCACTGGCTAGCACGCCCATCATCACTGGCACTTGTGTTGTGGTGGCCACTAGTCAGCGCACCCATTAGCAATGACTCTTGAATCCTTGCTAGGACTGTGACCAATCCTGTTCAGATGGATCAATCCATGATCAGAAACACCAAGTTTAGATAATGGTTGGCCATATAAACTACATTCATCTCTTAAGTAATTGCAAACCATAGAGCCAAATTGAGACACATTCTGCTCTTACATATAATTAAATTGAAGCAGTTTGAGCAAGAAATTACAATTTATTTGGAGTTCCTGTTAACAATGGTTAAGACTTAAGAGAGAGAAATTGTCATATGCTACACATTGTATTATTATGTTTACAATGAATATGGTTTAAGAGAGAAACTTTTCATGTACTACACATTGTCTTATTATGTTTACGATGAATATGAGTTATTATGTTTTTTCTAAAGTAAGACCAACAGGTCAATTGGCTAATGTTCAGTCTGGACTAGAAATTTATGACCAAATAAATGAAACAACAATGGAGAGTTTTGTCCCAAAAGGTCACTTTTACCCCCATGTACTGTACTCATATATATTACAAAATGGGAGTATTTATAGTCTTTTGGCTGAACATAATCATTGCACTTTTTTTTTTGGCATTTTTGGGAACTGGATTTCATCACATTTCATTTTGAAGATTACTTTGGCAAAAAAAAGAGAAAAAACAAAATATAAGTCTATGCATGATGGTTGCATGCATATGCAGATAGCAATTTGTGAGGTGATATTGGGAAACAACAAAAGAAACATCAATGGACATTGCTAAATACAAAGCACATTTGTTTCAGAATTAAACAAAATTTGCTAAACTATCTCTTTCAAACCTCATTAAGATAAAATCAAATTAGAGCTGATGACAAACGAAGGTCCCTAACCCAACCTAAACAACACTTGGTGTAGTTCATTGTTTGGCCCACCTTTGATTCTATCCTCTACCTCTTCAATATCATGTGTTCCACAGAAGAAAAAGAAATCAAAGAAAGGTCAGCTGCTACATCATTACTTAACATTGTAGAAACATAAATGGCCTTTGACTTCTCAAAAAAGATTTCTGAGAGCTTATTAGATAAATTGTAGAATATTATAACAAATACATCCCCCCTCCCCCCCCCCCCCCGTGCCTCCTCTCTTTTTGGTCTCTCCAAATGATCCTTTATAGGTATCAACTTTTAAATTATGTTATTGTTATTTCTTGTTTTACAGGAAGGAGGTCAGACAAGATTAATGCTTGAACAGGATATGATATATGTAAATTTATGACTAGAAGATTAGAATATTCTCCCCCTAGACTTTAGAATTATGGATATGAATTGGGAATGCATTCATTCTTCTCTTTTATGCAAGTATGTAACCATAACCATACTGTCCAGTCTTGGCCCAAGTATTTGTGTTTGGGTTTATGAATTTTCATTCACCAAGCATTCCTATTCAGTGATCTTTCATTTCATTGATGTAATGAGTTGTTACTTGCATCAGTTCTTTGTATAGGATTATCTAAATGCATCTAGGATTTCTTCCAGAGACTTCTCAGTGAATGCATTGAACATGAAAATAGTCAATTTATGCTGAAAATGAGTTTTAAATCTAAAATTCTATGTCAACAAATCATATTTAGCAGATGTAGATGTTTTATTTAACTCTGGAGTTTTGAGTATGATTATTAAGGGAATCTAAACTTTTTATATGTTAAAAGTTTTTTAATGCTTGATAACAGCATTTTAGGGTATTCTTTGGGTTGAGTTGGACTTGAGTGGTCTAAAGGTATATTGGATTTTCTAAATTCTGTGTGACTAAACTGAGGCTGGACTATAGTCTATTGATTTTGAGGTTGATGGTTGGTCGGATATCAGGCATACATGCTGATGTTGCTGAAACAAAGCATGAACACTGGTCATCCTTGGCCCCGGATCCTATGGAAGTTGTCTTATCTGCTGGACAGAAGGCCAGAGATGGAAATCTGTCAGGTCGGCCTTCTTGGTGTGCTATTTTGGCTAGTGGTTACTTTAGAGGATTTTTTTTTTTGTTATTTATCTGTTGTTTTCATCTTTAACATACAACAGAAATAGCTGATATAGAGGAGAAGGACAAAGTGCCATTGAATGTAAATGATCTTGCTGGAGAGGAAAATATTGAGAGCATGCTTTTAGTTGAGAAAGGCTTGCGAGAACTAGCTTCAATGAAGGTTTCTGCTTATTTTCTTAATTATTTTATTGTTTTTTATTAGTTAGTTTATTCACCGTTCAGTTTAAAATGACTTTATATCTGCTTTAACAGTGGGATCTCCATATGCCCGTGATGAATATAATCTAGTTTTTTGCTTCAATTCATGGAAGCTCTGTAGTCTTGTCTTATAATATCCTCCTGGAGTGATGAATTCTTGTATTTTGCTTGACAAAGTGCCAAGTGTCCTGTTTTTGTTATTCTCACACTTCGATGGTCTCATAAGAGTCATCATTTACTTGAACATATTACATGCCTAAAGCATTAATTTTTTAGACTTTCATTTCATGAAGTCAAGTTTCTTTTCACATGTATTCTATGCCAAGTTTTGAGCTGTAAACTTCAAGAGGCAAGTTGTGTGATTCCAAGTACATCTTTGGTTGTTATGCAGATTTATACTCTTTAATGCTTATTTAAATCCATTATTTCTTTTAGAGCCTTCAGCCATATCTTTGCATAACAAGACATATGCTATGTATATAGGGGTCAACTTTTAGGACCAATATATGATTCATCTTGCCAAAATCTCACCTGAGTCATCCTTTGATCAAACAGAAGATCTAATATGAAACCTGTAGATTTATTCAATGGACAATTATCTTCTAAATCTTGCAGTTTAACCTCATGCATCCAAGGGAGGATCTTTTGAGGTTCCCTAAACCTAGCAATTGTATTGCATTTTACCCCTGGCTTATAACTTGTGCCTTGGGGTTGGTGGGAGTGCCGATTGTCAAATCACGCCTTCTTGCCTCTTTCTTCTTTCAGTAGCACATTGTTCCATATTATTGTTGCATAAAATTTTATTTCTTTTCTTTTTTCTTTTGTCACTGTGTGCACATGTTGCAATTCTTTAACTCTTAGTTAGGCCCGATGGACATGCTAACATTTTCTTGTTATGCCATTTTGCTATCCAGCAGTGATAAGTCCTAAATTGGAAGTAACACCTCTTCCAAAGTACTCTGAGTATATGTTGATTGTTGGTGGCGTGACAACCTATTCTAAAGGAATTTGATTATTCGTTGAAGTGACTTGTGTGCTTTCCATTACTCTTTGATTCCCATTTTAGGTAAGACCAAAGATTCTTCTATATGCCTCCATGAAGAAAGAAAACCTGAGAACTCAGGTTTTTATACTTGAGATTTTACCCATTGAATAATCTTTTGTTGAATCTAAGTTTTAGACCTTGAAACTAAATTGGGCAGCTTTCCAGGACATGCTAGCTAGAAATAGTAAACTGAATTTTGTATGGTGTTTAGCCAATGCAAGAACTAACGTGCTAAAATGGTAAGTGATACACTTAGGCAAAACTCATAGCTTACTATTGCTGCAAAATGAATCTTCATAACCTTGTTACTAAGACTGAAAGAGACTGTGATTTTGGAACCTATCGCAAGGAACTAAAAGTTGTGTTCGACAAAAAAATTGTTCTTGAATATTGACAAATATAATGACATGCCCCATGAACTGATAGTTTTACATATACTACATAATTCCATACATACAGACAGACATCCTAGCATGCATATTTCATCATTTTGAAGCTTTTTCTCTATTTTTTCCCTACTACTTTAGATTGTATGGATTTTCCTTGGCTCTTACTGATTTTATTTGTTTGAAGGTAGAGGATGCTGTCCTTCTTGCAATGGCTCAACATCAACATGCAAGTATCAAGTCTGGATCATTCTCAGGTAATTTCTTTTTAAAGTTCTAATATTTGTTTTTCTATTTCCCATAAACCCTGTTGAAGTGTTGATTTTTTTGGTTGCCTTCTTCTATACATTTTCTTATCATTCACATAGAAAATATTGCCTTTTTTTGTCCTAGAAGTGACTTAGGTTGATTTTGCAGAAAATGTTATTGTTTCATAATATTGTAACAGAATTCCCATTCCACTTCTCAATTGAATGGGGAAGCATTTTTTCTACTTGTTTTGTCATTCTAAATTGGATGAATTGTATGGAATCTATGGATATTTTCAGAACACCTCCTTTGTGTGTGTTCTTGGTCTCTTAACCTAGATTTCAAGTACCACTTCCAATCTCAATACTGGCACCCAATTGGTACAACCCATAATGAGTGTCAATATCAGGGTTTCCTGAACCGTGCCATACTAACCAGTTCAGGCCGTACCGAACCGGACCAGCAGCTAACTTGCACGGTTTGGTGCCAAAAACCGGTTCTCTGGTTTCGAAAAAAATTGATGAACCGGTCCGAACCTGTCCTGAATCGGCCCAAACCATGTTGAACCAATCGGTTTGGCTGGTTCGAGACCAATTCGGTCCAGTTCAGATCCATTCAATCCGATTTTTTTCTTTTGGTTACTATACACTTATTGGGGGGCCTTTATAAAGAACTCGAGAGCTCTCTGAGATCCAGGGAGCTCTTTATTGGAAAGGAAGCTTCAACGAAGGCTACAAACTTCATTTTTTTTCTGATTTCAAGTCAATCAAATGCTAAAATTACAAGATAAATGTAGATTCAAGGTATATATAGCTTTCTTTCTTTCTCTTCCTCTCCCATCTCTTTTTTAAAATTTGTGAAAAATGAAAAATTAAAGAAAATGCTGTCAAAGTTTTTTTTGGGGGGCATGATTTTGGAGTATGTTATAGATCTATGAAAGATCTACACAATGATGCTAAGATCTTGATTTTTTGTTAAGTATATAATTTTTTAAATTAAAAATTAATTTTAAATTAAAAAGTATTTAAAAATAAAATAATTAATTAAAAGAACTATAATTATAGATTATTATTATAGGGCTCGTAAGCTACTCTTACTATAAATTGTGTTGATTTATTCAAGTTTTGATGCATCTTATGAATAATGCTTTATGTTTAATATTGAAGAAAAAGTGGCTTTTCATGCATTCTCAGTATCTTAAAAAATATATATGTAGCATCTATGATAGGATCCTATATGAATCTAAGATCAAATTATTTTTTTATAATATTTTAATTTTTTATATTTTTAAAATATAAAAAATTAAAATATATATTTAAATAAAAAATAAAAAAATAAGTTAATAAAGTACTAATTAATATATATAATTATTGAACTTATGTATTTTTTAAATATTCAGGAATATCCATCGAGGAGGAAGAAGGATCCGGAGCGTGATATTGTTTAATTGCATGAAGAATGCTCTTAGGTCAGTCACTGAAGGTGTAAATGGTGTAATATAAAATTAAAAAATGATGGGATAATGAGATTAAAGTAGCACTTAGCTGGCGGCTATTCTGATATATCTGCATGCCGATAGTGTTTACAGGAGGTCCGTCAGTTGATGAAAAAGTATTTTACTGATTTCAAAATAGAAAAAGAAAGAATATCAAAGAAGAAGGTAGAGATGGACTGCAGAGTTATAGAACCACCTTATTACTCTAGGGAGTTAGAGGGAGCATCTATTCCTTCTGATGATAAGGCACAAATGGAGGCTGCCATTCAGGCAAGCTTGTATAAGCAAAGGAGCTAGAGAAAATGGTCAGGTAGAGATAGCAATTTGGGCCATCAGTTTTTGAATTAGGATCGGGATCGGGCTCTACAAGTATTGCAGAAGAGTCTAAGATACAATTTAGGAGGACCTCCTCAATCAGAGAGCCTGTCAGGAGAGACACCAGCCATATTGCATCCATATTAGAAGTATTTGGCAGTAGAAAGAAATCTTCTAGGAACATTCTAGTAAGAGCCAATATCCATAATGTCGATCCATATACCCTTCCTATTAGAGATTTCAAGCAACAGAGGATTGACAGTATGCTAAAAAAGGATAAAAGAAATAATATATGATGGGCCATCGGATTCTGGTTTCATTTTAGTCATATCCCAGTACATGCGGCAGACAATCCATATTATCGCTCTGCTATTTCATTTATACAGGTTGTTGGTACAGGTGTAAATCCTTCAAGATCGAGAGATATTTATAGTCAGCTTCTGTACAGCAATAAGGAGCTAGAAAATTGGATTGCCTCCTATCAGAGCAAGTGGCCCATATATTGATTGATAGTGATGTATGATGGTTAGACTGGTTCTACTAGATGGAGCATCTTCAACTTCTTGACTTATTGTGATAGAATTTTTTTTTTCATAAATCTATTGATGCTTCAAATCAGGGCACGACAATAGTTATATCCTCAGATTAATGAAAGAGGTGATTGATCAGGTAGGAAAGCAAAATGCCATGCTGGTCATCACAAATAATAGACCATAGTATAGGGCCGCAGGGCAGCTCTTGATATAATGGCGACCGCATATTTTTTAGACCCCTGTGCTGTATATTGTATTGATCTCATGTTGATAGATATTGAAAAAATTCGTAGGGTGCAGAAGATAGTTGAGTTAGAACAGACTATTACCAGATTCATCTATAACCATACATGGATCTTATTGATGAGAAGCTTTACTGGAAGAGAAATATTGAGACCAAGGGTCACACGGTTTGCTACAAATTATATAGCACTTGATAGTTTTCTTGGTAAGAAAGTAGAGCTGCATCAAATGTTTGTCAGTCAAGAGTGGCAGCAGAACAGATATACTAAGACAAATACTGAGAGAAGTCATATGGAGAATTAGTGACGAGATAGATATTCTAACAGTGGGTTGAAAGGATAGTGGAGGCTATCAAGTCTCTATATGAGATACTTCGGACCGTGAACTCTGAGAGATACGCTCAGATGGGCATCATGTATCATATGATGCAAAGGGCAAAGAAAAAGATCAAAAAAACAGATCCAGCACATGCTATTGAGTATATCTGGATCATTGATGAACGGTGAAGTTACCAAATGAGTTCAGATTTGCATCTAACAGATACATAGTAAATCATGAACTCTCTAAAATTTTAAATTAAAGTTATTTGTACAATATACTTGACTAATTCTTAAAATATATGTGCAGCTTACTATCTGAATTCGAGATTCTAATACTCTATATCAGACATTGCCATGGATGAATAATTTATGTCTGCCCTACGCTACAAGATGGAGCCCGATCCAGATGTCACAGCTGTATGCCCAGAAGAAATAAGTTAGGTTGAAATTGTTAAATGATTTTTATTAGCACTAATTTTAATAAGTAGCACATAATAACAACATTTTTTTTCAGACGAAAATTTTTAGGGAGGGCACAGATTCTTTTAAATCTATTGTAGCTATCAGAAGTAAATCAAAGATAAATCCTGGTAGGTACTACTAAATACTAAGTCTAATATTTAGATTCAGATTGATTTTTGAATTTTACTAAATCTAAAATTTTAAATAATTTAATATCTTTTGCAATTGAATGGTGGGTGCATTTTGGTGGATCTGCAAAATATTTAAAAGTTCTTGCTATCAAGATCCTCTCTCAGACGATGTCATCAAGTAGATGTGAATATAACTGGTCTATATTTGGCTTTATCCACTCCAAGCAGAGGAATTGTCTAAAATAGAAATGCCTCAACGATCTTATTTATGTACACTATAATTTAAGGTTGAGACTAAAGTACATTCAGGAGAAAGTTGAACTGAAATATTCTGATCCCACTGCAAGTACTTATGTTGATGAGGATGAAGATCCGATGATTGGATGGGTCGTGAGTCAGCAGTAGGAGCTAGAGCTTGGTAAGCCAAGATCGTCTCCTTGACCAGCAGTTTTGTAGCTAGCAAAGCTGGGATGGATGCTGAACAATAAGCAACAAGCAATATTCCTCACAGGACTCTAGCAGATACATCACATCATCCCTTTCCGCCATCTATTCGATCTAAAGATAGAGAAAAAGGAAAGGCAGTTGCATCTTTACCGGAGCACTCAGTTCATTCAAATTTAGATACCAGAGAGTGGTGCCAGTGCTTCTTCAGATAATGGGGGATCTAGTGATCAGGAAGGGACCGGAGAATAGGAGACGCAGTCGGCTATTTATTTTTAATTGACTGGTGAGTTGCAGTTTAGTCATGCTATATAGGATACGTGTCACATCCCCAACACTTGGCCTAGGCGGGGCCGGGTGTGCAGGCTGGGTAGGGTGCTGCCGAGCCAGGGCTGGGCGTGCTGGAGCATGTCCAGGGCACGTGCACGAGGTTGTGCTCGAGCACGTAAGTGCAGTGGTTTGGCCGGACAATGCCAAGCCATGATGGGACATGCGGGTGCATGTCCTTGGGCACTGGGATGTGTGCACCCAGTGCAGCGGAGGCCGGACTCGGGCGCGCGCGGGACAGGCGGGCAAGTGCGGCGGAGGCCGGACTCGGGCGCGCGCGGGACAGGTGCGCAAATGTAGCGTAGGCCGGACATGGGCGCGCACGAGACAGGCGCGCGCAGAGCAGCGAAGGCCGGATCCGGGCGTGCGCGGGAAAGGCGCGCGCAGGGCAGTGAAGGCCGGGATCTGGGAGCGCGCGCAGCACAGTGAAGGACCGAGATGGGTGCACGCGGGGCGAGCGCGCACAGTGCACGGAGCGCCGTAGAGGCCGAGCGGGTGCGTGGGCGTGCGCACGGTGCCAAGGGGCGAAGCGGTCAAGCCAGGCGGGCACCCAGGTGCGCACATGCTGCTGGGCACGATGCAGCCAGACTAGATGGGCACCAGGGCTGGACTCGAGTCATTTGGTCGTTGGACTCGGGTCCCTGGGCGGTTGGACGTGAGTCCTAGATGAGCAGGATTCGGGCATGCGCGGAGCATGGGCGCAGACGCGTGGGATGCGGGTGCACGCAAGGCACAGATGCGCCGGACTCCGATTTTTTGGCTACCAACCGACTGGGCAGTTGCCAGACAGTTGTGGGCGCGGGCGTGCGCAGGACATGGGCGCAAGCGCGAGGGATTCGGGCATGCGCGGAGCATGGGCGCGAACGCGTGAGACGCAGGTGCACGTGAGGCACAAATGCGCCGGACTCGGATCTTTTGGCTGCCAACCGACTGGGCAGTTGGCAGACGGTTGTGGATGCGGGCGTGCATGGGACACTAGCGCAGGCGCGCGGGGTGCGGACGTGCTCGGGACATGGACGCAAGTGCGCGGGACTCGAGCGCACCAAGTCACAGAGGTGCTGGACTCGGATCCTTAAGTGGGGTTGAGGACCCTGTTGGGTAGAGGAGGAAGGGAGAGACCTTGCTGCTGGGTAGCAGAATCCATCGGGGGCCTTTGGCTGGAACTTGGGAGGGGGATCTTGGGGCAGTAACCTTGGGCAAGTTGCTGCGTGCCATGGCTGCATGGGGAAGAAGCCCTGGGTTTGGGGCTTGTCACCTGCATGGGAGTGGGTGCCATTGCTGGTTGGTGCCAGCAAGAAGCTAGGCGGTTAGGCTTGTCAACCATATGGCAGAGAATGCCATTAGACAGCAGTCCGTGAGTGACCTTAGGAGGGGTTGCTGAGGGAAAAGAGGGTGTGTGATCCTTCTTGCTGCTAGGTAGTAATGGGAGAGTGCCATTGCTGTATGCAGTGACTCGGGTGAGTTGCTGGGCTGGTGGGTGCCAGCAAAAGCTAGGCGGTTGGGCTTATCAACCGTATGGCAGAGAATGCCATGGCTGTAGGCTGCTGAAACCTGAGGTTGATCTCAGGGTGTATCCTAGTTTGAGAGAGTAATCAAATTGGGTTGGGGGTGTTTCCCTGTAGTTCTAGGTGTTTCCTTGTGGAGTGGTTGTGTGCTGGGATTTGGGGACAGTGGTAAGGTTCTGTGAAAGGACTCGAGACAACCTCAACAAGGACTCGAGACAACCAGGCGTGGGCTGCTGGTTCTAGGAGAGCAGAACCAAACATCACCAGCAGCAAGCAGCAGCTACTTGGTGCACTTGGGCGGCTAAGTGGAAGGGTGAAGGCTGGCTAGGAAGGGCTTTCCTAGCGCCGCACGCAAAAAATTCCTGTGTCAAGGGAAGGCTGCGTGATAGTTGGTATCAGAGCCTCGTTCAAGGCCAGAGTTGCAGATTTCTGTGCCAAGATGACTCTAACCGAACCCAAGGAGTGGATTCGGTGGCTAGAGGAGGACAATCTGTTCAGCTTCACCTCAGGGTTGTTAGCACCCCAACGCTTGGCATGGGTGGATGCCGGGCATGGCGACTTGGCCGAGCGGTGCCAAGCCAAGGCAGGATGTGCGGGCGCATGTCCTTGGTGTGCTGGGATGTGCACACCTAGTGAAGCAGCGGCTGGATCCGGGCGTGCGCGGGGCGAGCACGTGCACTGCAGCGGAGGCTGGACCCAGGCGCGCGCGGGACAAGCGCACAACACAGCAGAAGGCTGGACCCGGGCGCGTGCGAGGCGAGCGCGCAGCACAGCAGGAAGCTGGACCCAGGCGCGCGCGGGACAAGCACGCAGCACAGCAGGAGGCTGGACCTGGGCGCGCGCAAGACGAGTGCGCAGCACAGCAGGAGGCTGGATCCGGGCGCGCGCGGGGCGAGCGTGCGTAGTGCTGCAGGCCGGGCACGCGCATTGCTGGGCGTGAGTAGCCAAACCGGATGGGGGCACGGGTGTGCGCACGGTGCCGAGCAGGCGCGTGGGGGTGCACGTGCTGCTGGGCATGAGTAGCCAAACCAGAAGGGCATAGGAAGGACTTGGGCGAGCCAAGCCCGAGCATAGCCAAGGCCAAGTGGGCACTTGGGATGTGTGTGCCAAGTCTAGACCAAGGCTGGAGTAGTTGGGCACGGTGCAAGCGGCGGTTGCGAGCAATTGGGGGGCAGTTGCCAGAAACCTGGACGCAGGTCATGTGATCGCTAGACTCGGGCGGACTCGAGTCACTTGGTGACCAGCAAGCTGGACAGTTGCTGGGCAGTTACCGGCGGTTGGCTAGGCAATGGGGCATATCCACTGCATCTGACAAAACTGCAGGGTGGCAGTTTGAAGATAGTGTTCAGCACTATTTGGCTGGTGACACGACGAGGACGTCGTCTATCTCGAGTGCGGGGGGTTTGTCACATCCCCAACACTTGGCCTAGGCGGGCTGGGCAGGGAGTTGCCGAGCCAAGGCTGGGCATGCTGGAGCATGTCCAGGACTCGCACGAGGTTGTGCGCGAGCGTGCACGGTGGAGAGGTGCACAAGTGCAGTGGTTTGGCCGGACAATGCCAAGCCACGATAGGACGTGCGGGTGTGTTAGACCCCCATTAAGTGGCATCAAGGGTTGGCATGGCTTTTGTGCCTTTGCCATGTCAACCCAAGGCGAGCACCGGAAGGCAGGCTCGGGAAAAGAAGGCAGCTAGTGTGCGCGGGCCTTGGCAAGGGTGCACACATGATGGCATGAGCAGACGCATGCCAGGACTCGGGCACATGCGAGACAGGCGCACACCTGCAGCGGAGCCAGGACTCGAGCGCGCGCGGGACAGGCGCGCACCTGCGGCGAAGGCACGACTCGAGCACGCGCGGGACACCGACAGCGCAGGCAGGACTCGGGCACGTGCGAGACAGGCGCGCACTGGACGCGGGCGCGCACGGGGCAAGTGCGCGCAGCGCAGGAGGCCGAGTGGACGCGGGACAGGCACGCACTGGACGCAGGTATGCACGGGGCAAGTGCGCACAGCGCAGGAGGCCGAGCGGGCGCGGGCGCGCGGGGCAAGTGCGCGCTGCAGGCGCGGGTGCTCGGGGCAAGTGCGTGCAGCGGGCGCGGGCGCGCGGGTCCGTTACGCGCGTCTGGGCATAGCGGCCTTGGACTCGGGTTTCTGATGCTTGCCAATGGCCTGGACTCGGGTCCTTGGGTTGCCAGCAGTTTGGACGTGAGTATTTGATGCATTTCAGATGTCTGGACTCGGATCCCCGGAGTTGCTGCAGTTGCCTATGGTTGCCAGAAGTTGCCTATGGTTACCAGAAGTTGCCAGCAGTTTGGACTCGAGTATTTGAGGCATTTTAGGTGTCTGGACTCGGATCCTTAAGTGCTGTAGTTGCCAGAAGTTGCCTATGGTTACGAGGAGTTGCCTATGGTTGCCAGAAGTTGCCAAAGCAGTTTTGTGAACTGCCAGCAACCAAATGGCCGGGAGTGTGCCTATTTATATGTGTTGCAGGTTGGATTTTAGGCAGCAAGTTTGTATTGGGCTGGTTCTACTCAAAGAGAGTTTTAGGCTTTGTTTTGGGGCAGGTTACTGCTGTGTTGTTCTTGTTGGGAATTCAATAAAAGCAGTAGGAACTTTGGTCCCATGTTGACTTGATTTTGTGTGCCTTTGGTTTCCATTGTGGGGATAGTGTTGAGGCTGAACTGAACTTGGGTAGTTCAGTGCCACACAAGGCCAAAATTCTGCAGAAATTTAGTTGCAGAAATTGACCCTATGACAGTTGGTATCAGAACGGATTTGGCATTCTTCTTGAGTGTAGGGCGTGACACTCATGCCAGCAGCCAACAACATGGAGGCCTTGCGAGAGAGGATGAGCCGTCTTGAGGCAATGATCGGGGTGCCTCAAATCAATGTTGACACTCCGCTGTGGTCACAGGCGGAGGCTCTGGTGGCCACAGTGGCCATGTTGCAACAGTCCCTTGGTGATGCACAACAGCAAATGGAGGAGATGCAGCTCGATGTTAAGCTGCTGAAATCTGCGCTGCATTCTGCACAGCGCAGCGACGGCCCTACCAAGGTAAAAGTCCCTGACCCGAAGCCTTTCAATGGCACCCAGAGTGCCAAAGAGTTAGAGAATTTCTAATGGGATATCGAGCAGTACTTCAGGACTGTAAGGGCCCCTGAAGAGGAGATGGTGTCCATTGCATCCATGTACCTTGCTGGGGATGCAAAATTCTGGTGGTGCACCAGAATGGAGGATTCGGTCAGACCCAGCATTGATACGTCAAAAGCCTTGAAGCATGAACTGAAGGAGCAGTTCCTTCCTTGCAACACTGCTTGGATTGCAAGGGAGTCCTTGAAGCACCTTCGGCAAACCAGTTCGGTGCATGAGTATGTGAAAGCTTTTAGTTCCTTGATGCTTGACATTAAAGACATGTCTGAGGCCGATAGGTTGTTCAACTTCCTATCTTGACTTCAGCCATGGGCACAACTTGAGTTGCGACGGCAGGGAGTCAAAGACCTGCCCACCGCACTAGCTACTGCGGATGCTTTGGTGGATTTGCGGGTCACCAAATCGGCTTCAGGTGCCCCTGTTCAAAAGCCCCGGGTTGTGGAGAAAGTTGTCAAGTACAAGAAGAAGATGACTGGTGAAAAGAAGGCCAAGGAATATGACAAAGGCAAGGCCAAAGTGGGGGAGTCTACCCAAGCAAAAAATAAAGGTAACCCTCAACTTGGTTGTTTCATTTGCAACGGTCCTCATCTTGCTAGAAATTGTCCCAACAAGACCAAACTCAGTGCCATTGTGGCTGAGAATGGTCAAGTGGAAGTTCGGATTCAGATGGTCCCCAAAGGATGGCCCCTTTACAACTATTGGGGGCAATGCAAGTAAAGAAGGCGAAGGTTGGCTCTCGGTTGATGTTCGTCCATGTGGAGGTAAATGGACATCAGCTTTCGGCCATGGTGGACACGGGCGCCACTCATAGATTATTGGCCGAGAAGATGGAGTCATTGGGCTTGAGTGTGGTGCATCACTCAAGTCTAATCAAGGCTGTGAACTCTGTAGCACAGGCCGTGCTGGGCATGGCACGTGGAGCCCAAGTTATCATCGAAGGATGGAAGGGTTTCTTAGACCTGATGGTCGTGCCTCTTGATGACTTTGATATGATCCTTGGCAATGACTTCTTGGTTGCTGCCAAAGTGGCTGTGATGCCACATCTATTCGGCTTGATGGTGGGAGACGAAGCAACCCCCTGCTTCGTACCATGACATGCTGCTCATCAGGCCAAGGCTGAGATAGTTTTAACCATGCAACTTGCTCGTGGTTGGAAGAAAGGGCAAGTGACTTACCTGGCTGCCCTTGTGGAGGTGGAACCTGTAGCCATGGGAGATGTTCCAGTGCAGGTGCAGTAAATCCTCTCCGAGTTCTATGATGTGATGCCACCGGAATTGCCCCAAGGATTGCCGCCCCGATGGACCGTGGATCACAAAATCGACCTTGTGCCAGGCACAAGGCCACCGGCAAAAGCTCCCTACCAGATGTCCCCTAAGGAGTTGGGGGAATTGAAGAAGCAATTGGGTGAATTGCTAGAGTCCGGTAAAGTGCAGCCTTCCAAAGCCTCATTCGGTGCTCCAGTTCTGTTCCAGGAGAAGGATGGATCGTTGCGTATGTGTGTGGATTATAGGGGCTTGAACAAAGTCACTATCAAGAATAAGTACCCAGTCCCTCTCATTTCAGATCTATTTGATCGGTTGGCCAAGGCGCAGTACTTCACCAAACTTGATCTGCGCTCCGGATATTGGCAAGTTCGCATAGCTGAGGGAGATGAATCCAAGACCACTATGGTGACACGGTATGGATCATTTGAGTTTCTTGTTATGCCTTTTGGCTTGACGAATGCCCCTGCTACATTCTGCAATCTTATGAATGAAGTTTTTTATGAGTATATCGATGCCTTTGTGGTTGTTTATTTGGATGATATTGTCATCTATAGCAACTCTTTTGATGAACACTTAACACACTTGAAGTTAGTCTTGGCTCGGCTAAGAGAATATTCCTTGTATGTCAAGAAGGAGAAATGTGAATTTTGTTTGAAGGAGATCCATTTCTTGGGCCATGTCGTGGGCAAAGGCATGGTACGCATGGAAACAAGGAAGGTCCAGGCCATTCAGGAATGGGAAGTTCCTACCAAGGTGACTGAACTTAGAAGCTTTCTTGGTTTGGCAAATTATTATCGCAAGTTCATTGCAGGATACTCCAAGAAAGCTGCCCCGCTGACAGACCTTCTCAAGAAAGATCAACCATGGGTATGGTCCGATGCATGTCAGCAGGCCTTCGATGGGTTGAAGGCTGCAATTTCTTCAGAGCCAGTGCTGAAGCTACCCGATTTTGAGAAGGAATTTGAGGTGCAGACAGATGCATCTGACAAAGCGGTGGGCAGTGTGTTAGTGCAAGATGGATATCCAGTTGCCTTTGAAAGCTGGAAACTAAAGGATGCTGAACAGAGGTATTCGGCTCATGAAAAAGAAATGTTGGCAGTGGTGCATTGCTTGCGGACATGGAGGGTATACTTGCTGGGTACCAGGTTTGTTGTCCAAACTGATAATGTGGCTAATACATTTTTCTTGACCCAGAAAAAGTTGTCACCCATGCAAGCACGGTGGCAAGAATTTCTAGCAGAGTATGACTTTGTTTGGGAGCATAAACCTGGTAAGCACAACCAGGTTGCTGATGCCTTAAGCCGGAAAGGCATCTCAAGTGTTGCTGTTATCTCGAGGGTTGAAGCAGACTTCACCGAGCAGATCCGTGGTGCCGCCCAAGCAGATTTGGGGTACCAGCAACTGCTTCAACAAGTGGAAGGGGGAGTGATCCGACGATACTGGTTCACTGATGGTCTTCTAATGGCCAAAGGTGGTAGACTGTACGTCCCTTGTGGTGGGGGACTTCGGCAGCAACTCATGCGGGAGGCCCATGACACGCAGTGGGCGGGTCACCCAGGAAGAGAGCGCATGATGGCTCCTTGTCCAGATCCTTCATATGGCTAAAGATGGAGGATGATATTGAAGCATATGTCAAGTCTTGCTTGGTGTGCCAGCAAGACAAGGTGGAGCGGCGCAAAGAGGCAGGTTTGCTGCAGCCCCTGCAGATTGCTGAAAGGCCATGGGTTTTGGTGTCCATGGACTTCGTCAGCGGCTTTCCTAAGGTGGATGGCCATTCGACCGTCATGGTGGTGGTCGATCGCTTCTCCAAATATGCTGTTTTTTTTCCAGCCCCGGAGGTATGCACGGCGCAGGTGGCCGCAGACCTCTTCTATCAAAATGTGGTGAAATATTTCGGGTTGCCTATCGAAATCATCAGTGATCGTGATGCCCGGTTCACTGGTAGGTTTTGGACTTATTTGTTTTAACTAATGGGATCTAAATTGAAATTTTCAACAGCAAACCACCCTCAGACAGATGGTCAGACGGAGAGGGTGAATGCTTTGTTGGAGGAATATCTCAAGCATTATGTCACGGCAAGTCAAAAGAATTGGTTGACGTTCCTTGACACGGCCCAGTTCTGCTACAACCTCCACAGGTCTTTAGCAACTGGCTTCAGTCCCTTTGAATTGGCTGTTGAGAGGCAGCCATTAACTCCTCAGGAGATTGCATTGCAAAAGAGTGAAGGATTCTGTCCAGCAGCCTATCGATTTGTAAGAGATAGGCAAATCATGCTTGAGGAAGCTCGGGATAGCCTTGAGAAGGCAGCGAGGAGGATGAAGAAGTATGCAGACAAGGGTCGCCGACCTCTGGAATTCCAAGTAGGTGACAAAGTTATGTTGAAACTGACACCTCAAATTTGGAAACAAATAAGTAGCAAGCGGGTACATCAGAGCCTTGTGCAAAGGTATGATGGACCGTTCGAGGTGGTGAAGAAGATTGGAAATGTGGCTTACCAATTGCAGTTGCCCGAGAGGTTAAAGGTACATCCTACTTTTCATGTTAGCTTTCTAAAGCCTTATCATGAGGATGCAGATCCAACTCGGAAGCAATCACGGCGTGCACCACCTACAATAAGGCAACAATTTGACAAGATGGTGGACAAAGTTTTGGACCACCGTACGCTAGGGCAAAGTAAGAAGAATAGAAGAACAGAGTACCTGGTTCAATGGAGCGGAGAACCAGAAAATCAAGAAAGTTGGGAGAAGGAAAAGGAGCTTTGGCAATTCGAGGAGCAGATCAAAGCCTACCTATCCCAACCCCCTCCGAGGACGTCGGGTTCTTCGGGTGGGGGAGGTTTGTTAGACCCCCATTAAGTGGCATCAAGGGTTGGCATGGGTTTTGTGCCACCATGTCAACCCAAGGCAAGCACTGGAAGGCAGGCTTGGGAAAAGAAGGCAGCCAGTGTGCGCGGGCCTTGGCAAGGGCGCACAAATGATGGCATGACCAGACGCATGCCAGGACTCGGGCGCGTGCGGGACAGGCGCACACCTGCAGTGGAGCCAGGACTCGAGCATGCGCGGGACAGGTGCGCACCTGCGGCGAAGGAGGACTCGAGCATGCGCGGGACACCGGCAGCGCAGGCAGGACTCGGGCGCACGCGGGACAGGCGCGCACTGGACACGGGCGCGCGCGGGGCAAGTGCGCGCGGCGCAGGAGGCCGAGCAAGCGCGGGGCAAGTGCGCGCAGCGCAGGAGGCCGAGCGGGCGCGGGACAGGCATGCACCGGACGCGGGTACGTGCGGGGCAAGTGCGCACAGCGCAGGAGGCCGAGCGGGCGCGGGCGCGCGGGGCAAGTGCACGCAGCAGGCGCGGGCTCGTGGGGCAAGTGCGCGCAGCGGGCGCGCGGGTCTGTTACGCGCGTCTGGGCACAGCGGCCTTGGACTCGGTTTTCTAATGCTTGCCAATGTCCTGGACTCGGGTCCTTGGGTTGCCAGCAGGCTGGGCGGTTGCCAGCAGTTTGGATGCGAGTATTTGATGCATTTCAGATGTCTGGACTCGGATCCCTGGAGTTGCTGCAGTTGCCTATGGTTGCCAGAAGTTGCCTATGGTTACCAGAAGTTGCCAGCAGTTTGGACTCGAGTATTTGAGGCATTTTAGGTGTCTGGACTCGGATCCTTGAGTGCTGCAGTTGCCAGAAGTTGCCTATGGTTACTAGGAGTTGCCTATGGTTGCCAGAAGTTACCAAAGCAGTTATGTGAACTGCCAGCAACCAAATGGCCGGGAGTGTGCCTATTTTTATGTGCTGCAGGTTAGATTTTAGGCAGCAAGTTTGAATTGGGCTGGTTCCACTCAAAGAGAGTTTTAGGCTTTGTTTTGGGGCAGGTTACTGATGTGTTGTTCTTGTTGGGAATTCAATAAAAGCAGTAGGAACTTTGGTAACATGTTGCCTTGATTTTGTGTGCCTTTGGTTTCCATTGTGGGGATAGTGTTGAGGCTAAACTGAACTTGGGTAGTTCAGTGCCACACAAGGCCAAAATTTTGCAGAAATTTAGTTGCAGAAATTGACCTGTGCATGTCCTTGGGCGCTGGGATGTGTGCACCCAGTGCAGCGGAGGCCGGACTTTGGCGCGCGCGGGACAGGCACGCAAGTGCAGTGGAGGCCGGACTCGGGCGCGCGCGGGATAGGCGTGCAAATGCAGAGGAGGCCGGACTCTGGCGCGCGCGGGACAGGCGCGCGCAGAGCAGCGAAGGTCTGATCTGGCCGTGCGCGGGACAGGCGTGCGCAGGGCAGTGAAGGCTGCGATCCGGGCGTGCATGGGGTCAGCGCGCGTAGCGCAGCGGAGGACCGAGCTGAGTGTGCGTGGGGCGAGCGCGCATATTGCAGCGGAGCGCTGTAGGGGCCAAGCGGGTGCGCACGGGGTGAGCGTGCGGCGCAGCGGCCAGACCGGGTGCGCGGGGTATGTGCGCGGTGAGGTCAAGTGCGGCCGAGCCCGGCGGGTGCGCTGGCATGCGCACGGTGCCAAGGGGCGAAGCGGCCGAGCCAGGCAGGCGCGCAGATGGGCGCGCGCTGCTAGGCACGATGCAGCCAGACTAGATGGGCACCAGGACCGAGCTCGAGTCATTTGGTCGTTGGACTCGGGTCCCTGGGTAGTTGGCCCATGGGCGGTTGGACGCGAGTCCTGGACGCGCGGGATTCGGGCATGCGCAGAGCATGGGCGCAGACGCGCGGGACACGGGTGCGCGCAAGGCATAGATGCGCCGGACTCGGATCCTTTGGCTGCCAACCGACTGGGCAGTTGCCAAACGGTTATGGATGCGAGCGTGCGCGGGACATGGGCGCAGGCGTGCGGGATTCGGGCATGCGCGGAGCATTGGCACAGACACGCGAGACGCGAGTACACGCGAGGCACAGATATGCCGAACTCGGATCCTTTGGCTGCCAACCGACTGGGCAGTTACCAGACGGTTTTGGATGCGAGCGTGCGCGGGACATGGGCGCAAGCGTGCGGGGTGCAGACGTGCTCGGGACATGGACGCAGGTGCGCGGGACTCGAGCGCACGCGAATCACGGAGGTGCTGGACTCGGATCCTTAAGTGGGGTTGAGGACCCTGCTGGGTAGAGGAGGAAGGGAGAGACCTTGCTGCTGGGCAGCAGAATCCATGGGGGGCCTTTGGCTGGAACCTGGGAGGGGGATCTTGGGGCAGTGACTTTGAGCAGGTTGTTGCGTGCCATGGTTGCATGGAGAAGAAGCCCTGGGTTTGGGGCTTGCCACCTGCATGGGAGTGGGTGCCATTGCTGGTTGGTGCCAGCAAGAAGCTAGGTGGTTGGGCTTCTCAACCGTATGGCATAGAATGCCATTAGACAGCAGTCCGTGAGTGACCTTAGGAGGGGTTGCTGAGAGAAAAGAGGGTGTGTGATCCTTCTTGCTGCTGGGCAGCAATGGGAGAGTGCCATTGCTGTATGTAGTGACTCGGGTGAGTTGTTGGGCTGGTAGGTGCCAGCAAAAGCTAAGCAGTTGGGCTTGTCAACCGTATGGCAGAGAATGCCATGGCTATAGGCTGCTAAAACCTGAGGTTGATCTCAGGGTGTATCCTAGTTTGAGAGTAATCAAATTGGGTTGGGGGTGTTTCCCTGTAGTTCTGGGTGTTTCCTTGTGGAGTGGTTGTATGCTTGGATTTGGGGACAGTGGTGAGGTTCTGTGAAAGGACTCGAGACAACCTCAACAGGAACTCGGGACAACCAGGCGTGGGTTGCGGGTTCTGGGAGAGCAGAACCAAACACAACCAGCAGCAAGCAGCAACTACCTGGTGCACTTGGGCGGCTAAGTGGAAGGGTGAAGGTTGGCTAGGAAGGGCTTTCCTAGCGCCGCACGCGAAAAATTCCTGTGTCAAGGAAAGACCGCGTGACAATACAGACCATGGTGCACCAGTTGATAGAGCCGATGGTGATACGATTTCTATGGCGACGGGTTCTGTCAGGTCATTCAGAACAGATGCAACTGCAGATCTTGTACGTGGAGTAGGATCCATGGATGTATCAGGGTCATCCTCATATTCAGGATCCTCTTACCCGCAACTACCGACAGCTTGTGATCCATATGGTCCATATGATGTATCCGAGACATCATCTTCTAGTGGTTATTATTCCATGTAGCCCGGAGCATCTTACGGATCTGATTTTACTGTCGATATATTTGGATGGGCTCTTGCACAGCCATATCATCAGTCTCTGGATACCTCTCAGAGTCGGGACCTTAGCGAGGGATCTATGATGAGTTACGATCTATCACGCATACCTCTTGGGATGAGCTTACAGGAGTATCATGCTGCCTGGTTAGAGGGATTTACTGATCTTCCTTCTCAGTATATTAGTAATCCCGATATTTATGGACATAGACACTCGATCCAATTCTAAATATCGGTATGTAATTATGTTTATATTTTAACTTTCACTTTCATTAATTGTTGGTAATCTTACTTTAATTATAATTTTATTTTTTACTTTAATTAAAATTAATGGTTGGAAGCTTACTTTAATGTATTAGCATTTTTTAAATTCTAAATCTTAAACCCTGAACCTAAACCCTAAACACTAAATCCTAAATCTAAATCTTAAAAAAAATCCTAAACCTAAAAAAAATAGGCGTGTCGATTCAAAACTAGCACGCCTATCGTACCGACACACGGTATAGTATGGTACCGGTACCGGTACCATACCATACCAGCCCGGTACCTGTACGGGTCCCGATACCAGTACTGGGATCCTTGGTCAATATGGTATATTTCCTAGTACCAACACTTGATATGATAGGTGTGCTGAGTCCTGGTTCCTAACCAATATGCTACACCCTGCATCACTAGTACAATATAGTACAACTCGACTAGCCAATGTGGTTTAGTACATAAAACCTTGGTCTTAAGTGTCAATATCTACGGAACTTTGGTAGGCATGAAACATATTTTCCATTAAGATATAGTCTATTGTGGCTAAATCACCTGGACTGGAACTTCGACGGCGTCGGGCATCCCGCTCGCTCTTCCAACCGGGCTCCTAGGCGTTCTTCTCGGGTAGACACCTGCAAAAGGTTCCCGGACCGGATTTTCGGAGGGGGACACTCCGACGCCCAAGTCAATGGGGTGGTCTAGGCAACAGAATGGAGAATTCAAAGAAGAGCATAGATGGAAAAGGAAAGAGTAATCAATTTGGCATAGTGTAAGCATGATGGCCTTAGGCCTTTTTTTCAGCCCCCCTGGAGGTCCCCTCTTACCCATATTTATAGGTGTAGCTGTAACCGAATGGTGGTTGTGATAACCGAATATGGTTATGGTAACCAAATGGTGGTTACGGTAACCGAATATGGTTAGGGTAACCGAATGTGGTTATGGCAACCGACTGGTGGTTACGGTAACCGAATATGGTTATGGTAACCGAATGTAGTTAGGGTTGTTTGAAACTTTGAATAGACCCCTTTGTTATAAGGTTGGGCGACTGGACCACAACACAACCCCCCACTCTCGAGTTGAAAAATGTTGCAAGTGAACTGATTCTTTTTTCAGCGAAGGGAGTAATTTTATTTTTTCAGTGTTGATATTAGCAAATAACAGTCTTTGCATTTTGTCGGTTGACCGATTAGATTTGTCTGTGCTTTTCATTGGTCGGATAACAGTCATCTTATTGAGCCAACCTGATTCAATAATACCAATGGGTTGGTGGGTTAGACCAACTTCTTTTGTCGGATGGCGATCAGCGTATTAAGCCAACCTGATTCAATGATATCGATGAGTTGGTGGGTCAGACCAACTTCTTTTATCGAATTTGCGGTTAGCGTATTAGGCCAACCTATAAGTTGATCAGATATACCGATATAATAATAATGATGAGATGGTAGGTCGACCAACTCTGTTTGTCAGATTGCGGTCAGCATATCATGCCAACCTATAAGTTGATCGGATATACCGATATAATAATATCGATGAGATGGTGGATCAGACCAACTCTATTTATCGGATTGTGGTCGGCGTATTAGGCCAACCTTTCAGTTTGTTGGATTCAATGGATCCATCGAGCTTCAATGGGCCTCTGTGGGCCTTCGTGGATGGATCGGCTTTGGGCGTTGATTGGCCTCACGTTTGATCAGCCTTGGGTCTCTTGGGCGTTTGATCGGCCTTGCACCTTTTGGGCATTTGATCGGCCTCGCGCCTCTTGGGCGTTTGATCGGCCTCGCGCCTCTTGGGCGTTTGATCGGCCTTGCACCTCTTGGGCGTTTGATCGGCCTCGCGCCTCTTGGACGTTTGATCGGCCTCGCACCTCTTGGACGTTTGATCGGCCTAGCATTTCTTGGACGTTGATCGGCCTTGCATTTCTTGGACGTTGTTCGACCTTGCACTTCTTGGACGTTGATTGGCCCTGCGCTTCTTGGACGTTGATCGGCCCTGCGCTTCTTGGGCGTTGATTGGCCCTGTGCTTCTTGGACGTTGATCGGCCTTACGCCTTTTGGGCATTTGATTGGCCTCGCGCCTCTTGGGCGTCGACTGGCCTGTGTATAATGAGAATTGCAGAGCGGTATAAGCTTCAACCCTGTCTGACTATCAGTTGCCTTTCTTATGTTTGGCAATTGGTGGTAGAGATTCTCGGTGTAGGCCATCTGATCTGAGCTAGACCAAGTAGGTCCTCTTGGGCTGCTTTTCTTCCACAAAAACCTCTTTGAATATGTGTTGACAAGGCTATCATGAAATTCCTTTGGTGTCTCACATAGGAGTCCCTCTACCATGGCTTTTATTTTTAGGGTGATGTTGTTGGAAAGAAGGACAAGTTGTCTATCAATTTTTGTTCTCTTGAAAAGGAGAGCTGTCAAGAATGTGATCTTCTACTGTTGGAGAGACAATCTCCATCAGACTTCCGCAGGTGGAGAATCTCATCGAGCCTAAGGGAACAGCCCAAGATTTATTATTTCCCTCGGCTACTAGTGAATGAGGAGAAGCAGGAGGTGTTGATGCCACTGGGGTCATTTCTGTTGAGCTCTATACATGAATCTACCAACTTGACTTAACCATGCACTATGTCCATTTTAATGCTGAAGAAGCCTTTGTTTCCTTTCGGGACCGGTTTTCTTGGCGTTTCATACAGTCCAATTCCCTTATTCCCATCATGGGTATGATGAGGTGAGTCCCTATAAGGCCTTTTAATAGCCGCAGCAATCTTTCTGAGTCTGCATTAAGGAAGCAACTTGTATCAACCATAATGTTCCACTTCTTTTCTTCCACCTCACCTAGAATTGGGCCTATCGGTCAGTTCAGAGTACCATTGCTTTTAATTTCCACTCTCTCAATATTGTTGATAGGATGATGATCTGCTGAAATTGAGTTCACAGAAGTGTTGTTTCCATTTCTCTACCATCCTTTGGCCATTCATGACAGTTATTATCCAAGAAAAGTTGAAATGGGACCCTTTCAACTCTTTTTTCATAATTTCTCTTTCAACTTTAGCGAGGCTTTCGGAGGAGGGTTTTATGGATCTTTGAGCTCTTGAAACGTCAGGTGTCAGATTCTCCTTGTCTGACAGAAATAAGTCCTCAACTCCTACATTTGTTCCACAATTCTCAAAGATAGATTTCTTAATTTTTTGTGCTCTAAGAACTTTAGGTGTCTGATTCTTTATCTGAATGAAACACAACTTCGGCATTCAAAGTTGCAATACATGGCTGTTGCTCACGTGGTTGCTCTTAAACTTTTAATCAGAATAGAATTCTGTAGTCAACTTTCCTATATCTAAAGAAAATGTCTCTTCATCTTCTCTACAAAATTGAGAACAAACTACGGGTTCTTTGATGCAACTCCAGGTTCCACATGAGATGTTCTATACCATATTAGAGCAAGTCAAACGGTCCTCCAAAGTCCACCATTAGCAAAGTGAGGAATCAACAAACGCCCCCAGTATGGGCCGAGCAAATTGAGTAACGCAAAGAAGATCGTAATCATAAGCAAATGCCAAGGGAACTTACCTTCCTTGAGGTCTGAAGAGAACCCAACTACCACATCCTTTAAGACCCTAGCAAGAACAAGCCCAATGAAAAATGGGATTGGTATCAGACCCATCTTTCTTTCATGAGCGCGGTATGACATCTCGCTCAGAGACGTGATAGACAAAAGAGGAATGCAGAGTTTGCGATGACCCGAGCAAGCTCAAAGATGAGATTTTGAAAAATGACAAGCGCTCTGCTCCATGAAAAGATCTTGACTAGCTGAGGAAAAGCATCAAACAGCTTCTGCGCAGCAATTAATACATCCGAATATACCTTCCCAAGGCCATCGGAGTTCCCAGAGGTTGAATTGAATGCGGGAGGAACGAGGACTCTACAACTACCAGACTAAGAACACCAATTTCGTGTGGTTCTCGGTGATTAAAATGGCATCAGCCATGAAACCGTGGATCTGTGGAGCAAAAGGACGGGGTACGGTCTCGGGGATGAAGTACCAGAGGAAGAGGGCCGACTAGCAGAAGAAAAGCGAAGGGGTGGAGAAAGAGACGACATCTCTCCTCTCCAAGTTGCTCTCAGCAGGTCTTGGATGAGGATCGTCCGGGCGATGGCCATCCCGACGTTTCCGGTGCCAATGATGAAGATCTTGGTATGCCGCTTCGTCGACGACGATCAGAAGCCGGCAGAGCATGCAAGGGGAAAACACCGTGAGGAAATAAAGATGTGAGTTGAGGCATCGGGGGTGACAGGTTGGAGGATCAAGACTCCATAATGGCTCTCAGATCTCTCGTTTCTTGGGAAGAAACAACCCGTTGTCACCTCCAGTTTCGACAATGATGAGCGAAAGCAGCGAAAGAATGACGGTTTCTTGGTGGCTTTCCAGCGATGTTTCTTCGTTTCGAAGTTGGTGGAGATGCCCTTTCTATCTGGATCTTCTACCTCACGGCCGCCTCTGCCATTTTCTTGAAGTTCCTTAGACACTCAATAATGCAAAGCAACTCCATCTCCATCAATTTGGCCCGTTACCGGAGAGTTTGGACATCCAACTTCTTCCCATTGATGGCGGCGAGGAGCCTTACCTTGAGGTCGGGGATCTCGGCCACCAGTATGGCGTTGGCATCGGCAAGGTTTGGCCCTGTTAGCCTCCAGGGCACGCTTCAGGCAGTCGGCCTTGGACCCAAAGTGCTTGGAGGAGGCAAGATCCCTCCAGGTTCAGGCGAGCTTGCCCTCGAGGAAGTAGGCATGAGTGGCGACGGAGCGGTTGTCCGCCTCGACGTGGAGCTTCTTACGAGCGGTGTCGAGCCGGAGCTCGAGCTCCCGTTTCTTGGTCCTGTGGGCTTGGATCTGGGGGAGGAGGAGCTTGATGGAGGCATCGGTCTCGTCCTCCCGTCGCCTTCTCCATCTTGTATTTCTTGAAATTCTCCTTTCCAAGAGGGGAATAACGAACCCATACCTGGCGCGCCAATCTGTTGTGGCTAAATCACCTGGGCTGGAACTTCGACGACGTCGGGCATCCCGCTCGCTCTTCCAACCGGGCTCCTGGGTGTTCTTCTCGGGTAGACACCTGCAAAAGGTTCCCGGATCGGATTTCCGGCGAGGGACACTCCGACGCTCAAGTCAGTGGGGTGGTCTAGGCAACAGAATGGAGAATTCAAAGAAGAGCATAGATGGAAAAGGGAAGAGTAATCAATTTGGCATAGTGTAGGCATGATGACCTTAGACCTTTCTTTCAACCCCCCCTTGGAAGTCCCTTCTTACCCATATTTATAGGCATAGCTGTAACCGAATGGTGATTATAATAATCGAATATGGTTATGGTAACCAAATAGTGGTTACGGTAATCGAATATGGTTATGGTAACCGAATGTGGTTACGGCAACTGACTGGTGGTTATGGTAACCGAATATGGTTATGGTAACCAAATGTGGTTAAAGTTGTTTGAATAGACCCCTTTGTTATAAAGTTGGGCGACTGGACCACAACATGGTCATTAGTAAAATTCTGCATTAAATGCTTTCTCCTAATGGTAGTAAAGGTTGAATTGACCAGATAACCTGACCTATTGTTAATTTGGGTCGGGTGTGGGTCAAATTGTTTGACCAGAACTTTGATTGTATTGGGTATGTTAGAGTTTAGAGCCAACTATAGCATTATGAGGACAGAGTTCGATTTGGGCAGGATAATGTAGCTTGTGTTGAGTCATGACCTGGGTAAGAATGTAATGAATGTTAGGTCTTTTTTAGTATTTAGCAACTTTAGTTGTTTAATTCATGGTGGTAACGAGTCATTGATAGTTGGAGTGGTTGGACTATATAGACTAAGCTTGGTTATGCATTGAACCTTGTATGTCATGTTGAATTGTTGGTTGAATGGGTCAATTTAGGACATGGAGGTTGACCTACGGGTAGTTATTGGTAAAAGGGTCTCAACTTGATGTTGGGTCATGTTGGGTGTTAGTTAAAGTTTCATATGCTATTGTCCCAACTTGACATTAGCTGAACCTATCTCAATCTATCCCATCATAAGCCTTACCACATCTCAGACATTCTCCAAAATGGCTTTGTTCTTTGCTAATGAATATTTTATTTTGATTATCATTGTTTCTATGTTTGTCAACAATAACAATTAGCAAGACTTTTATTTCGTAATTGGGCCATCTGGTCTTTAATAAGCTCTCATAATTCTATAGTGTAGACTAATATTTTCATGTTATTACTATATATTGGTTTGAAGATCTAGTCAGACTTTTGTAAGAAATTTATTGAAATCAAATTGTTAATTTGATTCCTATGATATGTCTTTGAATTCCTTTGAAACTGGATCCATACAGGAAAGAAAATGGCCTTAGGCATTAAACAAATGGAAGTCAACCAATGAAAATAGTTTTGCAAGCACCCAAGTTTTTAAATACTAACAGTAAGACCTCTTACCATCCTAGGTGTTGAGACGGTGCACAATGTCGAGTGTCAGGAGGCGGTATAGGATAAGTCAAGAAATAGAACAGGATAGGACATCCACCATCTCAAGTATCGATATGCAAGGCATCCTGTTCCACAAAAAAGTAGGAAAGTCTTGCCCGACAGTATTTAAAACCCTGAGCAACAGTAAACTGTCATTGACTTCCACAGTTTCCCACTTTGTATAGAAAACAAAATCATAATTACCATTTTAATAATTCTTGATAATTGGAAAATTTTTTAGAAGAAATTTTTGGTCAGTTTACTCATAAATTATATTTCTTCGCTAATATTTATATGAGTAAAATATGCTTAGATTATTATCTAATATAATGGTCAACATTTGTGACCCAAAATTTCAAATTTTTATAAGCATTCACAAGAAAGAAACAAAATTAAAAATATTTAAGCCCAATTTGGTATAATAGAGGCTTGTATGCATGGTTCATCTGTGTGTATATATGTATATATATATATATATATATATATATATATATATATACACATACATACATGCATACATGCATACATACATACATACACATACATACATGCATACATACATACATACACATACATACATGTACATACATGTACGTGCATGTACATGCATGCATGTACATATATATATGTATATAGATGTATATACATATATATACATATATATATACATATATATATACATATATATACACATATATATATACACATATATATATACACATATATATATACACATATATATATACACATATATATATACACATATATATATACACATATATATATACACATATATATATACACATATATATATACACATATATATATACACATATATATATACACATATATATATACACATATATATATACACATATATATATACACATATATATATACACATATATATATACACATATATATATACACATATATATATACACATATATATATACACATATATATATACACATATATATATACACATATATATATACACATATATATATACACATATATATATACACATATATATATACATATATATATGAGCATATATATGAATGCTTGCATGTTCGTATGTATGTATATTTATGCATATGCATGTGTAGATGCATACATGTATATGTACATCCTAGCAAATGAGTTCAAGCAATGCACATTTAACAAAACATGGTAAAAAAATACATGTAAAAAATCAGATATATTGGCCTTTTCACATTCTGCCACTTTTTAAACTCTATCTTTTAGTCTCTATACTAAGAACAAGGGAATGCACCCCTAGTTAGGCCACGGTGCCTCTTCCTGTCACTATTAAAGGGTTTCTGTCATCGCGTCAGCTGTGACATAGAATGCAAGGGGAGCAATGACAAACATGCAACGTGAAAACCACATGGTTGATTGCAGGATATTTTCACTATCTTGTCTTTGACCATGATTGATCTCTAGAGCTTTTTAGGGCTGGGAAAGGTAGTCTGGTGTTGACTGGGGAAGGATAGAGCACAACCAAGATGAGGTGGCATGGTGGGAATAAGGTGGGTCTCATGCCAAGTGAGGGGAATGGAAGTTCTAAGATGAGCAGAAGGGATTCATTGGCTTTACATAGACTTTAATTTCGAGAAACAAACTCTGCACTACTTAACAACTTAGGAGGATACACATTATGTTGGTCCAACTTGCAAACTTAAAGTCAAGTTTTATTTTTAAGACAGCATATTATTATGATTGCCCATTGTAGAAACTTGTGTTTCACTCAATAAAAATCATATTGTACTAACAACCTGGCAGTGATACATATTATAAGGATTCAAACTATAACCTAGATCTCATTTAAGCCCATTAACTATTATGTTGGCCCATCCAAAATTGAAGTCTGAATGTTCTTAATAAGGCTAATATTTTCCCCCTATCTTAAACTGATAAGACAGACATCTCTAAGCAACATAAATTGTTTTCATCCAACCTGCACCAGTAAATTAGACAACTTGCATTTTCTTTAAAGAAAAATTGTAAAAATAAGAACAAGTTCCTATTTAGTTTCCAGTAGCTCAAGAAAATAAATGAACAATTTAGATCAACCTCTACTTCTTAAGTTCTTCAATAAATTTTAAAATCATACATGGAATTCAAACACTAGAACCAAAGCACATTGCCTATCATTCTATGAAAACTTTTCTCTTGTCTAGAATAACACATGAAGGGGTAAAGCAAATAAAAAGGAGGTGGCCTTTTGTTTGGTAGGAGGGGAGAAAGAGGTAAACAGGAGAAGTTAGGAACTCCATCAGATTTCTATGAACAATAACATTTTCCATTACATGTCTAGGAATGCAGGCTTGAATCTTTTGATGCCCATACTCAGCTTGCATGCTTGAATTTCCTATTGGCCATGGCTGCATCTTACCATTGGCAAAAATATTTGAAATCCTTAGATTCACTAAGAAAAATGTAACAATAACTACGTTCTATTGGCCCATGATTAGTGCCAACTTGTAAGGGTCCAGCTTGCGATTACCAACTTATTGAGATATACAGTCTTTAGACTTGGGGAAGTCAAGAAAGAAGGAAGAGGAAAGTAAGGAGGGAGAATAAAACATATCCTTGCATGCGATCAAATTAAATAGAGAACACCAAATAAAATTTAAGTTTTTTATAATTAAAGGGCAGTGGTTGATGACTACAAGGATTCACGTCCCGACGGGATGTCTCGTGGGACACCAGGACAGGAGTCCATCCCATGTGTTGGGACAGGACATCCTGCCAGCGTCCCAGCATCCCAATCGGGACACCTTGGGCATCTCCTGTTCCAAGTGTCAGGATGGGACGGGACACCAATGCATACCGTTCCATGAAAAAACTGGGACAGCCCCGTCCCATGGGATTTAAAACCTTGGATGACTAATTCTTTAGGGCAAATCTGAAAGAAGCTGGCAATGGTGAAGATTGGAAAAATAGGAAGGAGAAGAAGGAATGACAACATCTAAACACCAATTTGGGAAAGAAGAGGGAAAGCAAGAGAATAATTTCATCTCTTTGATGTAACAAAATTAATATGAAGTTTTTGTTATATTGTTTATCATATATACTAAGCAGTCTATTTATGATTCTTCTTCACCATTGATTTGACAGATAGTAAGGTCAATGCCTTCTTATGTACTAAGGAATAAATTTGACTTTTCCTTCATTAGAAGGCAATATTAATCATGTAAATAGGCTTTTACTCATTCGGGGGGCAATCTTGGGTCTTGACCTTGTACTTGGTATGAAGGCTAAAAGAGAAGAAAAAGTTTAGAAGTGGCCAAATATGGCCATAATAATTGAAGTTTGTGTAATTTACCCTATAATAAATAAATAAATAAGAAATAAATATATTAAATATGCTAATTTCATAATAAGAAAGTAAATACGATAACAACAAAATAAATAGCATGCACAAATATAAATATAAATGCAAATGTAAAATGCAGCATAGGTTTAGCAATTTTAAAGCCAAATTCTTGGTAGGAACAAGATTTCACTTACATGCTTGGTGCTAGCTAGCTTTAGCAATGGGCTGGACTAAAGATGTAATAAAGAAATGGAATATTCTGGAAAAGCATGTAATTGCTTTAAACTCCAAAAGGAGGACTGGCTTGCAATGGAAAGTAAAAGCAAGCTCTAAGCATGAAGTTTAGAGAACAATACATGTTGGTATTTATTACATATACGTGCCATAAGAAAATATTAAGTGCAATGTTACTTGCTATCAATGTTATAAAAGGCACCTGGCAAAGCACCTAGGTGCCTGACTAGGTGAATATTATCTCCCAAAGGGCCTCAATGGTAAACACTTAAATCCCACTAAGATGGATGGGATATTGTTAGTTACAAAGTACTTCAATCCCACTAAGATAAGATACTGATAGTTATGATATACTTCCTCGATGGAAAGATTTTGCATGGGAAGGGGAAAAAAAGAAGAGAAGGGAAAGAAAAGGAGCAACAACTAGAGGAGACTCCTCATTTCTCTACTTTTTAAAAGAAAAAAGTGGTTGGCTATGGAAATTAGTATTGAGCAAAGTTTCCAGAATAGGTATCGAAGACTATTCTGGTTGACTGGCAGTATGAGTTAGTATGGTCCGTATCGCACAGGACCGGCGCAAACCAATACAAAAACAAAGGGACGAACCAAGAAGGAAAAGAAAGAGAGGGAAAGAGAGGAAGAGAGAGAAAGAGGGGAGGGAAAGGAGGGATAATGCCGTCGGAGGGCCGATAATGGCCCGTCGAAGCTATCGGAGGGCCATGGAGGCCTTCGTGTTGCCCGGTAGGACTTTCAATCGAGGGAGAAGAGAGAGGGGGAGTGCAGCTGCCGGATGGTGAGGAAGGCTTGATGGTGGCCAGAGAGTCATCGGGAATTGCTGTGGATGCCGGGGGCAATGAAAAGAGCTCCCACGGAGCCACAGCAGCTAAACAAGGACGAGAAGTCACTGTTTATCATCGTTTATTTAAAAATGATGATGAACATTGAAGTTGGCAATGGATTTTGTTGGCTTAATTTTTTATCTTCTTTTTTTTAAAAAAAAAACCGATGAACAAGGGCTTCTCACTCCTGTTTTGAACCTGTAGAGGTCGCTGGAGCTTTTCTACCACTTGATAGCCATAGTGACCCCTGATGGCTCTCCAGCACCCTCTCCGGTGCCTTCTCTACACTCCGGTACCCTTGCTTTCCCCTCTCTCTATCTCTCTCGATTAAAAGATGATAAGGAAGACATAGAACCACGATGGCCTTGGCGGGCCACCGCCAGCCCTCCAAGGTCAGTGTCCACCCTTTTTCTTACCTCCTCTCTCTTTCTCTTCCTCTCTTTCCCTCTCCCTCGTCCGGTGTTCCATTTTCCATGCTAGAACTATCCTGGTTTGTCATCGGTGTAGTTCGAAATGCCCCGAACTGGCCAATTTGGTCCAATTTTGAAAACCCTGGTATTGAGAGTTTGTGTTTTTTTAGGAAACTTGTCAACTAAACCTATTAAAAGGCGAAATGGTTGGCTATACAGATTTGTATTCAGAGTTTGTGTATTTTCTTGAAGTATGAAGGATTTCCTTCTTAGGCATCTGTCTAATCCATCAACTAATTTTCACAACCTTGCTCATTATAAAATTTGAATCAGAAATGAATAGAAATGAATTTTAGCAACATAATCTCCGGGGTACTCCAGAAAATTAGAAGTCTCCCTTCTCAAAATATAGTGTGCATATGCATGTCAGCTTAGTAATTATTGACATGATGATCTTAGTAGCCAAAATATTTTATCTAGGGCAACACACCTGATTTGAAATCATACCAGAATCTTACTTGATCTCTAAATGCGACATTGCTAAAAGTACTTCTAAGATATCCGCTTCCTTGCATTCACACTCTCACCTGCTTTTATTTCTGGCAACTGCGATGATCACACTGAATTTCCCCTATATCTGGTCTACCTGACATGTGTCATTTATACTCTATTAGAATTGTATAATTCTTTGGCATTTGGTTTCTTTTTTGCAATTCTTTCCACTAATTATCTAATCTGATGCACACTGTATGCTTTTTTGCATATACATAGACCATTTATTAGTGATCCATAATCATTTCTTTTAAAGTCATAACAATTGATGCTTTTAGTCTAGACAATAACAAGTCTCCTGTTGTAGGTTCATCAATTGTAGCTGAAGGTCAAAATCCTGTGGAAGCAATTGGTTAGTTCCCTCTAACTCTCCTTTCATAGAGACATGCTTGGCCGTGTAAAGATGAGGAAAGCCATGTAGCAAAATCCTCAAATGAGTTAAAAATGGAATAGTTTATGAATTATGATGGTTCATTTTCTTTGCAAATAATGTAATTAATTTTAATACTTTAACTATCTAATTGTTCTTTCAATTAACTAGTTACCACAACTGCACTTGATGGTAAAATCCTAGTTACTTTTGCTTTCAGAATTGAGTCAGGAGGAGTCTGAAGATGTGCTTTTCAAGCAGGTGCTATGATGCCTTCTCTCTAAGCTTATGTGTACCAGTTGGCCTTACTATCCAAGAGGATAAGTAGTTTCTTGCTTTTCATTTTTTCTGATTATCTGAAATTGTCATTAAGTGCCTGACTTCTATGCACTCACAGGCTTGGCTTACATATTTCTGGCGGAGAGTCAAGGATCATGGCTTGGAAGAGGACATTGCAGATGAACGTTTGCAATTTTGGATTGAGCAAAATAACCACTCCCCTACCTCACATGATGCGGTAGAAGGTAATCATATGTTTTGCATTTTAGAAAAATGAAGATATTCAGTTTTAATTTTTGCAATTTTACATAAACTGAAATTTTCTGAGGTGCTGAAGAACAACTTGACTTGTCTCCTTTACAACTAATTCCCACTAAAGTAGATTAGGTGTCCATAACTTCAGATGAGCTTGCAGTCATGCGTGTGCCTTAACATTGTAGTTCATGATGGGATGAAGGTATTGTGAAATCCATTTATTTTTTCTGGTATTAAGCTCAAACTCCAGAGAGATGCTCTTTACATGAGGGTCTAGGTTGTCTGTGCATCTGTCTCCACATCATTTTCTCTCCCTACAATCCATGCTATTTCTCACATGCATACCCTGTGTCAGACTCCTGCAAGAAAATATATTAGAAGACAACGATGTGTATGGGACAAAAAAAAATTTGCATATCCCTTTATTTTTCTACCTTATATCTGTTTGTAGGAATGCTTGTATGCGTACTCTATGCAAGTCCGAAGGGCAGTCGATGTCGTAAAATTTATATTGCCTTGTTTTTCATGGTTCTTGATCCAAAAAAGAATAAACACAAAATTTTTTGGTCAGCACTGTACATAATGTGTTCTTCTATGGCCTTATCTGGTAGTATCCAGTATGTGTTGGGTTACAACTACCAGACCATGAGAGGAAATGCATTCCTGTTCTTACCAAATTGGCAAAATATTTTGTTTAATATTTGAAAGTGTTGGTGTTGTTAACAGTTAGTCTCAGTGAAATGGACTTTTTCAGTTTTTTGTTTATTTTTTGAGGATGAACAGTGGAGCACCAACACCTCCTTTGGATAGGAGATGGGTGTAACTGCTAGACAATGTGTTTTGTTGCCAATGAAATGGCTATTATAAGAAATATATGAGTAGGCTGAATTACCGTGGCCTCCTTTTGGTGCTTGTCTTCCATGTCACAGTTGAGCGTGGCCTTTTGGAGTTAAAGAAGCTGGCAATTGAGTCCCAGCTGTGGGAAGCAGCACGGAGAGGGAGTGATCAAGATGCCGGAAGTCAGACTGATTCAGAGCTTTGAGTTTGCTGGCATAGAGCATTTTCTCCAAATGCAGATCAATGACATTAGGTGCAGTTCGGTTGCTTCTCGATTCTTCGTAAACTACAGTTTTACTATTTTTAGTTGAGAATTTTCTTTGTTGTTCACTGCTTGTCATTGACCCGGTGTGAATTTCTTCTTTTTGGTAGGAGAGGTGCATTCTCCTCTACTAATGAATGATGAAGATATTGTACTTCCTAGGAGCATCAGATGTTTGAAAGGTTCAACTGCGCTGCAGTTTCTTTTGTCAGTGAATGAAAACATTGCTTTGCAGTGTGGGTGATCAAAGGAGCAGTTCATGAGCGAACTGCAGAGATGTTATGAATTGTTGGAATTTCGGATGCAGATCATCATGTTGCTTTTTTGTATTTTCCATCATCGTCTGCCTCATGATTGTTTTGTTTGACTTTTGCATTGTTATGCTAATGTGAAAAGTCTACTGAGTGCATGTAAAAAGTTTAAACTTTTAACTCAAATGAAAGCAGAATTCTTTAGCAACTCCTTGATCTTTGTTTTCTTGGTCCCCTAAACAATTGACATGAGGCAAGTTTGTTAGTTAGATAAAGCTCCTGCTTGATTTTAAATTTGTGCCTTCATGGTTGGGCATAGACTCCAGCAGACGAAGTTTGTGCCTTTGTGGTTTCACAAAGGCTGAAATCTTTCTTGCTGGTCTATCTTTTCATGTATCCAACTATCTATAAAACTGTGATGCTAATCTGAATCGACATTTTAGTTTAAAAGTACAATTTTCATTCAACGGTTTAAATAACTCACCAACCCTTGGTTTGGTAGCAGTATGACACTTGATCCTTTGCACAGTATCAGTTACGTTTCGGGTCTCTGCATAGAGCTATACAGACTTGCGCCGTGTTTTAAATACATCTGCACGTTATGCGAACTTTGAGTTAGCTTGGGGTTATCTTTGGTGTGGTTTATGCACGCTTTTATTTTATGCTGTAGACAAGCAGGGTGAAGGTTGGACTGAAAAAATGGATATTGTAGAAAAGTATTGGAAAGTAAATTTCTTATCAACAACCGTGAATCTTGAGGTACATTTTTAATCAACGACTGCTGATCATTAGGTGGCTGCTGATACATCTTATTCTAACTATTCTTTTACAATCAGTACTGTACACAATGTAAACACTCCAAATGTGATAAAAAATGTACAAAATTTCCTTATTTTGCATTTGAAGGGGGTGAACCAAAGAGCGACCTCAGATATATCCTCCAGGGGGAAGAACCTCCGAGAGGTCAAAATCCCACCTAAAACATAAGGTTTGCTTATAGACTTCCCTCTGCTCGTGAACCAATCTGCCACTCCGATTGACCTCGCATGGTACATAGACATTTGGTGCACTCCTGGATATTGGTTAACTGGCGGTATGTTTAATATGAAGCAATATGCAGTGGCACAGCAAATCTTAATTATGCATGCATGCACATGTGTGCTTGATCCCTAACCACCATGGTAGCATCTCTATGATAGCATTTGTTTGTGAAATAAATTTTAGGGGAGTACAAGAAATTATTCAAGTTAGTTTGAAGGAATAGAACTACTGTGCAGATATTTGCATCAAATCCTTACAACTTATAGGGTCGATGTTACGTGGATAAATTTGATAGATAAAATAATATATTTTAGATGCGTTGCTATGTGATATCTAGCAGGCCGAAGGCCGAATGGAGTTTGGCCGGGTACAAGTTGAGCAATGCTAAGATATCAAGTTCAAAGTCAACCCAATTCATGTGAGAACTGGATATTCAACTTGACCATAACTGTTACATGACGTGGAGGAGTACTTGAATGGTTACTGGAATGAAAAAACTGGTAATCATGGGATATTAACTGTGGGAACCACGGAGATACATGGAAGATGGGCATGGGTAGTTATTAGCATTGAAGGCTGATAGTTGACTATTTAGAATAGCCAATCAAACACTTGCCTCGTCGTGCATCTTAATTTTGACTTTGCTGATGCCCTCACCTTTATTTATCTTACTTTATTCTCGTTTATCCCTTGTCCGTGGTTGCTAGTATAGTGTCGTTATCCCAGTTACAAACTATCTCCTTGTCTTTTGAGTAGTTGGGTGAAATTTTTTGCAGCTCAAAATATCACGGCGGACACTTCCACATGTTCAACCATCTTTTCGGTTTTTGACATCGATGTTATGCCTGAGAAGAATCTGAAGCTAGAATAAGAGTTGTTTGTTTGTTTGGATGGGTAAGTGTGGGGGCTATGTTGTTCGGTTGGAGAATAAATTGAGGAAATAAGTGGTGATTTTTTATTGTATAGGCAAAACTACCCTTCCACAAATTCAAGAATAAATAGATACAGGATGGTGTAATGCATGGAATAGAACAATTTTGATATTTGATATGATTCAAAATTTATTTAATAAAATTTATTAAAAATATCCTTCTATTATATTTCTTATTTTAAATTTATTTAATTTATTTTAAAATGTTGATATTTAAATTTTTTTTTCAAAATTTAGTTAGAAAAGCCTGGTGAAAATTTTGAAGAATTTTTTTTTTTTAACTAAACCAGGCTACTTTGTTTTTGTAAATATAACAGATTATATAAAATATATAATTTTGAATAGAAAAAAAAGATTAGAAAAATTTGATACTTGGCTGGCATAGAATCCAGATAGTATTATTTTAGTTATATGCGACATATGGCCAAGAATAAATGGATAGGCTTGGAAATCTAAACAGCTTCTTTACTCCACCTAGGGCTGCAACTGGGGTCGGCTTGCCCGAAATCCTTCGGGCCGGGCTGACTTCGGGTCTGGTCATGGACCAGGCTCGAAATATTTTAGGCCGGATTTGGATCTAAATACAAGACCCGTTTGTATTATAGGCCGGGTGAAGCTAAACCATTAGCCCGGCCGGAGCTACAAGGTGAGCGAAGAATCGAATCAGCGGGAAGGCTACGCCATCTTTCTTTTTGTTTTTCTTTCGATTTTGCAAGAAGGCTACGCTGGCTTTGCATTTCCCCTTCCCATCCACCATGTCCGACTCTTCCCCCAAGACACAGGAGAGGGCATGCAACTCTAGGGAACAAGGTACAAAATTTTGTGGTGTTTATCATTTGAGTATTAAAGGATCCAAAAGCAAGTGAGAGGATGAGAGGGCAACGTTGTTGTATCAGATTTTGGGTAGAGGGTTTTAACAAGAGGTAAGATCTTTTTTCCTGTTCTCTCTCCTCCTCCTCCTGATTCTCCTCGAGGATTTCGGCTTTCTAAAGGATTCTTTGTTTTAATTTTTCGCTTGATTTAAAGATTGTATAAAACTTTGAGGGTCTACCTTTTTCCCATTGATGGGAATCTTTCAAGAAATAAACCTCCTCGTTCTTTCTTTCATTCTTTCTTTCTTTCTTTCCGGCATTTTTTGCCTGGCCCGATCGGCCTATCCGGATCGGGCTGAGTTTTTCAAAAAACTCGGGCCTAAAGCCCGCCCGAAGCCCAAAATATTTCGGGCCGGTCTCGGATGACGAAATGGCCCAGCCCAGTTCCCCCGCTAACCCGGCCTCGAACCCCATGCATGTGGTGTTACAGAAAGGTCAAGAAAAAATATGTCCGATCCATTACTGTCCCCGGTTTGAGGAGATTTGGATAGAAATTCAGGTAACTGATAGACATGATAACGACTTATAAATCTTGTCCGATTCAGAATATAGTTCTGGATATTAATTTTTAAAAAACCGCCATATAACTTTCACACGTACAAATATTAAATATTTTTTTATACACCGATCTAAATATCGATAAAAAGTCTCTAAATAATTCAAAACAATCACCTCTTTTTTTTAATAAAAAAAAGAATAGGGATAAATCTAATATAGCTACTCCGAGAGCTTCATCCTATGAAAAAATAATCGATACTGGATGTATGCGGTCTCTTTTGATGAGTATATCAATCTAACATCATCAAGATACCAATTGAATAGTCATTTATATATATTGTCGACGCTAAATCATTCGTGCCTGAAGCTTCGACGGCGTCGGGCATCCCGCTCGCTCTTCTAATCTTGCTCCCAGACATGGATTGGACACCTGCAAAAGACTCCAGACCGGATTTCTGGCGAGGATACTCCGATGCTCAAGTTAGTAAGTGGTCTAGGTATCAACAGAATAGAGAATTCAAGAATAGCATAGATAAAAAAGGAAGTGAGTAGAGTGGCCTAGCTTGGACCTGTTGGCTTTAGACATTGCTTACCCTTGGAATGTCCCCTCTTATCCTATTTATAGAGGTTGTAATAACTAAATACAGTTATATTTCTTGTAACTGAATAACAGAATAACCGAAGATGGTTGTAATCAAATAACATAAGTAGTTGTAACCGAATAACCAAAGTGGTTGGCCTTAGTGGGCCTTAGGCCTTTATCAAGACCGGATGAAAAGGATACAACACAGCCCCCCACTCTCAAGCTGAAAATTTGTTGATAGTCAACTGCTTCGGCTTTGATTCTATTTTCAGTGAAGGGAGTAATAAATAATAGCCTTTACACTTTATCAATTGGCCGATTAGATCTACCTTTGATTGATAGTGATAGTAAATAAGATAGACGGTTCAGATCATTACTAAGTTACTAAGTAATATATATTGATTAGATGCACTTTGATGCATCACTGGATTTGCTGCGAGATAGACCATGTAGGTCATCCCTGAATAAAGATTGGGTCATTTTGGCATTTTATCAGATTTATAGTAGTGTAGACCATATGGATCATTAATGAATTTTTGATAGAGAATAAGATAGGCTGATCAGGCCCACCTCAGTATTTCGTAGGGTAGATCATCCTTATGCCTTTAATAGAGAATAAGACATGCTAACAGGTCTGCCTCGGCATTTTGTAGGATAGATCTCATAGATCATCCTTATGCCTTTTGATAAAGATTAAGACAGACTGATGAGGCCCATCTCGGTACTTTGTATGGTAGATCACGTAGATCATCCTTATACCTTTTTATTAAAATAGGCTGATCATGTTCAACTCGGTACTTCGTAAGGTAGATCACATAAATCATCCTTATGCCTTTGATAATAAGATAGGCTTCAGTGGGCTTTTTCTTGGACTTCAGTGGGCCCTGATAAGATAGTTTTTAATGAGCCTTTCCACGGGCATCAGTGGATCAGTTGGGAAGCGATTTCAAGAATCTCAGAAGATAGAGCGAGCCTATAATTCTCATCCATAATCTTCTCTGAAGCCTGCACATCACAAAATGAAAGATTCTATTTAAGAAAAGTGTAGGGCAATGGCATATTCACAGTTTTGAGCTTCATGGGCCTTAGTAGGTCTTCGTGGATCTTCATGGGCCTTCATCGTCCTTTATGCACCTTTGTGGCCTTCATGGTGATGATGTCGTCGTTGCCAGTGCGGTAGAGCATCTTTGCCATGTTGTTTGCCAACGCAGTAGAGCATCTTTGCCATGTTGTTGAGGTTCATGCCCACATAGAGGTGGCGGTTGCAATGGTAGTGCTTGAAGCCCTCGAATCGAAGGAAAGCAATCAGCACCACATGGCTCGAGTCTATAGCCTGCAGGGAGAAGCCCCTGGCTAAGCAGTTGAAGTTGGCGTCCTGACCCTTGGGATCATAGGTCATGGCATTGCGGAAGGTAAGTCTGACGTCCTCAGCAAACTCTGAGGAGGTCTAGTACCAATTCTTTGGATGGCCAGGATATCACGGTGCCTAGGTCCATTGGGTGCTTGATGATGCTGTGGTAGACATTTAGGTCGAGTCCCTTCACGTCAACTAGTGTGTTGAACACCCACCCATACTTGTGCTTCATGAGCTTCTGGAACAGAGCGCTGCGGCTCTTGAAGGCACGGGTGTCGCGCTTCTTGTCAACCATTAGAGCACCGCGATCCATCTTTCCCATCGAGTGCTTCTTGCTTCCGCTGGCCTTTGATTTCTTACGACCATGAAGCTCCGGCACTGGGAACTTCTCCTTTCCAACGACGAAATCGGAGTTCCATAACAGCTGGTTGGCCCTGGGCGTCCGCTTTTCCTTCTCCAATAGCTCATCGACGCTATTTTTTGGCACCGAGATGCCGAGCTGGCGACGGAGCGGGGTGACAATGGTGGATGCTACCTCCGAATTTGCGGCAGCTCTCTTGGAAAAGAGAGGTGTGATGACTTCGCTGATAGAGAGCTGGGAGGCTGAGGCAGAGACGAGCATGAGGAAGTGAGAACAAGGCCAAGGAAGAAGACCACCATGCCTTCCCACCGGTGGAAATCCCACAATCCGACCCTGGACTGGCCAAAGATGAGGTTGTCCAGCCGGAAGATTTGGTTGTAGAGCCCCCGGTCGGATGCTATCCATGGTCTCAGGCTTCAAATCCATCAGCACCATCCGTGGTATGAGCCAACCGCAACTCGCCTTGATGGCTTGCTCGGGCCGGAGGTCTGAGTCCTCATGATGGTGGTCGGTGGCGTCGATCTCGTGGAGGCTGCAATGGCTGATCTCGTTCTTGGAGGATTTGATCTTGTGGAGGCATCGATAAACCCTTGAACCTCTGGAACAAGGAGCGCTCGCCGTTTTCTACTGTCCCGCTCGAGAGTCTCCTCAACTCGCCGAAGCTCTGCTCCAAGGTGGTCCTCCTCAGCTCATCGATCTCTGCCTTCAAACGATCGAGCTCGTCGTTCTTGGAGGAGATCTCCTTCTCGAGGAAGGGGACGATGGCAACGGTCTCTTTGAGGATCTTCTGCTTGAGGAGCTGGGTGCGGAGGCAGGACCCATTCTCCTAGAGTTCTGCCACAAGGTGGAGGAGCTCGGCGACGTCCAGCAGCCACGGTTGGACCTGGGTGGAGCAGCGGAAGTAGATGCCGAAGGAGCGGGCGAAGCCGGCGGTGCCGCCCTTGGCACCGTCATCCTCCACCACAATGGCCTTCTCCCTTGCCGTCGGTGGAGGAATGTCGACAAGTGGGGCTGGTTCTTCTATAGCCGACGCCGGAACAGGGGGTTCTTCCGGCTTGGACTCCTCCTCAGACTTCATCGGAGCAGTTCGGTGCAGCTTTCTGAGGTTCGTTTCTCCCTCTTCCATCTTACTTTTTTATGAATTTCTCCTTGCCAATGAGGGAACAACGAGTCCTACCTGGCGCGCCAATCTATTGCTGCTAAATCATCCATGACTGAAACTTCGGCGGCGTCGGGCATCCCGCTCGCGCTTCTGATCCTGCTCCCGGGCATGGATTGGAAACCTGCAAAAGATCCCGGACCGGATATTCCAACGCTCAAGTCAGTGGATGGTCTAGCATCAACAAAATGGAGAATTTAAGAATAGCATAGATGGAAAAGGAAGTGGATAGAGTGACCTGGCTTGAACCTGTTGGTCTTAGATCTTGCTTATCCTTGAAATGTCCCCTCTTATCCTATTTATATAGGTTGTAATAATCAAATACGGTTATATTTGTTGTAACCGAATAACAGATAATCAAAGACAGTTGTAATCAAATTATCAAATAATCGAAGTGGTTATAACCAAATAACCGAAGTGGTTGTAACCGAATAATCAAAGTAATTAGCCTTAGCGGGTCTTAGTGGACCTTGGATCTTTATCAAGACCGGATAAGAGGGATACAATATATTTATTTATATATACCGGATGTATGCGATCTCTTTTGATGAGTATATCAATCTAACATCATCAAGATATTAATTAAATAATTATATATATATATATATATCCAGGACATTAAGGCAGCGATGCAGAGGGTTGGGCAAGGTCGGCTTCCTGGGTTGTAATTTTTGGAAGGCAGCTTTGGGCACCAACCGGCAATGCATGACAATTTACGCATGGTTGATTGTGATGGATGGCGCGGGCGGTCACCGACCTTGGAATGAAGTAGTTGGAGATCCCGTTCACACCTGCAAACTTTAAATGGTATTCCACCTGCAGGAACCCGAGCACCTACGCTGCTAGGCGCTTGATATACATCGCTTTAAGTTCGCGTTCCTCTCTCTTTCTTTGCGGTGTTTCTTCATTGCTTTGGTCACAGCTCTCTTATCCTCACCTCCAGTTTAAAGCGGTCCTCGTGCCGCCCCCGGATACCGGATACCCATAAATAGCGGTCGGTCTTCTCACCTGCCATCCCTCACTCCCTGTTCTTCTTCTTCCAGACTCTTCTACCGCTCTTACCAAGGGGTAGCCTGAGGTGAGCCAAGTAGAGCTCTGTCGATGCTAAGCGTTTGGAATCTTGGATTTGGATACCATCGACCTTAGGGTTTAAGCAAACGATCACTGGATCGATTATTTTCTTTGGCAATTTATATATGTATGCTTCTTTCTGCTTAGATTAATATGAATCTTGCCCCTGATTTAGCTTTGGTCTGACTTTTTTTTTCTTTATGTTGATTTCTTTCTTTATTTACTTCGAATTTTGGATGGCTCTTTTTTTGGTTGATTTCTTGTGACTCGGGAATCATTTGTCGCATAGCTACTACGAGTTGGGTTGCTTGTTTGCCTATAACTACTGAGTTTATTTGATCATTTAATCCCTTAGGAAGCAAAAGTAGAAAAAAATAGCTATATATTTATGGTTTATATTGCTACTGTTTTGTCGATGATCGACTCTGTTGTTTCGTTTTTTGTTGATAGCTTTGCTGCTAAATATACTTGTCTTCGTATCGAGTTTTAGCATCGATGGACTTGTTCAATTGTAAACATGGTTTGTTCATAATTGTGATAAAAAATTAGTTTTTTACTACTTTCCTGGATTTGCAGTTTGATACTAGTCATACAAACATCATCTTTCTTGTATTCATGAAACTGTTCTTTTGTTTTTTCATCATTTATGTGTAGATCACGTACGGAAATGGCAAAGGCTGTTGCTGTTCTTGGTGGCACTGAGGGTGTCACGGGCACTGTGTACTTCACCCAGGAAGGAGATGGTAAATTATTTCTAGAATTCTATACCAATTTATTGCTCAAGTGTCGATGCCAAAGTTTTATTTTGTTTTTGGATTGTGTCCATTGATGGAATTTTAACTTCTGTTTCAGGTCCTACTACAGTGACCGCCAACATCTCTGGGCTCAAACCGGGGCTTCATGGCTTCCATGTTCATGCTCTTGGTGACACCACCAACGGTTGCATGTCTACTGGTACTGAACTCTCGTTTTGAAATTCAGATTATTTATGTAATGTCACTCGTTATGATAATCGTTTGGACTACTTGATGTGCTGGTTTTTATATCTCCCCCCCCCCCCCACACACACACAAAAAAAATGCAGGGCCGCATTTTAATCCTCATGGGAAGGAACATGGGGCACCTGAAGATGAGAACCGCCATGCTGGTGATCTTGGAAATGTGACTGCGGGGGTGGATGGTATGATCTATTTCTATCACAGCCACGTTGTGGTGCTGCATTTTTGTTTTTATCACATTTAAAAATGACAACTTGGTATGAGCAGTGGTTTTTTTATATTCTTCAAGGGATTTATTGAAGCATTACGCATGGCAGCTTGCCGGACTAGTAGATTTTTATTGTTTAATTAAAATCTTCTGCTGGTTTTGTTTGATTTTTCAGGTACTGTTACTTTTAGCATTGTTGACAAACAGGTGATTTAATTTTTCTGCCTTTTTTGTCTAATATGTTCCTGATGAGATAATGATTTTTATATCTTCTAAACTCTAAGAGGATTATTCACTTCTGCAGATTCCCCTCTCTGGACCACATTCGATTATTGGAAGGGCTATTGTTGTCCATGCTGATCCTGATGACCTTGGGAAGGGTAATTGATGCGGCAAGCATATGATTAATGTTTTGAATATGGTTTGTAGAGCAATGAAACCTAATTACACTAGCATTGTACTCATCATAATAAGACTTAAGGATTATAAGAAATTGGACTTTTACTTGATTAGACACAATCCTAAACTAAGAAGGAAGAAGATCTAGACAATAGGGGCTAACGATTGTGGACTTACCTTGATGAGCTTTCCAACCTTCTTTTGATTCATACCTTGAAACTACTGATGCTCAAAACTGAAGAACCTGGATAACAGAGATCAGAACCCTGGACTTGGGGCTTCAGCTTGTTGGTTCTTTGTCAAGGTGAACTCAGCCCACAACTCAAAGACTTCGAAGGACCCTGCAATGAAGATCAAAGTTAAGGAAGAAGGATAGGAACATATAGAAGGGATGGGAGAGTTTATGAACTAAGAACAGAATTTTGAGAAGATCTGGCCGACTCCAATGCCTTCACTTGAGCTTGGAAGATGCTTTGCTAGGGGAAAAGAATGGCTTTGGCATGGAGGAAGAGGATAGGAAACTTTCACATAAGAAGAAAAACACAAGACAACTTCTACTTCCAAAATTTCAACTTCAATTTTCATTCATTCCCCAAAATCCATCTCTTTTACAATGGGTGTCCAAGGCTTTTAATAGCCTCACAAAGCTAGCTTTTGAAATTTAAAAACTCCCCAAATCGAGGAGGATTACAAGGGGGGTTGGAGGATTTGGTGGAGAGTTTGGAGGGATGTGGGGGGGGTTGGATGATTTGGTGGAGGACTTGGAGGGATGTGGCCAACCTCCTTGAATTTGAATTTCCCTTGTTGGCACCCAAAGGGTGATGAGGTGGCTGGTGAAGTGGCACCTGATGACGTGGCATGGTGAGGTGGTCTTCTACTTGGATAAGAATGACATGTGGCGCCCAGTGGTCCTAGTTGATGGTCCTTTTCTCTTGCTTGGTTGATGTGTCTTCTCTTCTTCATGTGGTCAAATTCTGGGGTCTAGAATTTGAGTCTTGTTGCTGGCTTTCATGACTTTAAGACTTGATTAGACTTAACTCAACTGAATTAGACTTAACTCAACTGAACTGACTTGACTGACCTAGACTTTAAAACTTGAAATGGACTTACAGGAAATGAAATTTTAAAAGTAATTACAGGACTCAATAAACACTCTTGATTTGAAACTCAAAATTAATTACAGGACTCTTGAAAAGGAAATGACTCTTGAAAATAAAATATTTTTGAACTAAAGGATACAAGGTAACCTAATTATCTTCGATCCAAATTGGGATAAGGCTAACCTTGTTGGAGTGAAGTTTCTTTCGGCTTCTGGTGTCCACACCAATTCTCCTGGGGTGGGCAGAACTCGACCCAGTCGAGTATGGTTCAGTTTTGCCCTGGTAATGCTCGAACAAGTCTGGGTTAAGTCTTTGCAGGTCCTCTCGAGTAATCCAAGAGTTGTCGGACTCAGGTCGACCTTGCCATTGAACCAGGTATCGCTGATAGTCCTTATTCCTGGTAGTAATGATCTTGTCATCCAGGATTCTCTCAATCCTCTCTCTCTGCTTAGGTAAGGTTGGTGGCGGACACTCGGAAATATGTTCACTCTCAATGAAAGTTTCTGGCTCAAAAGGCTCACTAGGTATTAGTAGTGGTTCTTTGTATTCTACTAGGTCTGAAACATTGAAGGTTGTTCTAATACCCATATCAGGTGGAAGTTCCAAAACATACGCATTAGGCCCTATTTTCTTTAAGATCTTGAAAGGTCCCGCTCCGCGGGCATGCAGCTTCTTTATGGTTCTAGAGGGGAACCGTTCAGGGTTGAGCCTAATCATCGCATAATCTCCTTCACAGAATTCTTTAGCCCTCTTATGTGAATCAGCTAAATGTTTGTAAGTCTCATTGCTCAGTTTGATCTTATTACTGATTTCTTTATGCAAATTTGTGACATGCTGTGCGAAAGATTCAGCAAACTCAAAAATTTACACAAGCACTTACAAAATGCAGACTGAACTAGGCATCCTTATTGAGAGGAATTTTATTGGACTTTCTAGGACCTAAACCTAATAGATTAATGACTCTCTAGGTTTGACCCTGGTCTGGTATGCACATGAGAATTTACCATGGGTTCCTAGCAAATGCCATAAGGTTTTCCAAAAGTAGGTAGCAAAAGGAATAGGCTTTAAAAGCTCATGCATCCTAGTAATCTCATCAAAATGAAACTTAATGGCTCTAAAATTATGATAAGACTCAGGGAAAGGCAGGAAATAGGAATCCGAGACTTGGAATAATTTAGGAAAATCTTGAAACAGACCTTGGTTACTCATGATGACCTTAAGATTAGAATTTTGATCTACAGGCGGGATGCTTCTAGGTAGTTGAAGGTCATCAGGAAAGTCTTCTAAAATAATGATTGGGTTCTTCTCAGGTACCTGAAGGAGTTCTTGTGTCGAAGCTAAAGTATTGGGTTCTTCCTGAGGGCATTGTCTTACGGGAACCAAGTCCTCACTAAATTTTGGTTGTTCTGATGTTTCAGGACTAGGCTCAATAATCTTTTCTTTACCAAAGGTTTCCTCAGGTAAGGTACTAAAGTTGTTCTCTTCACAGTCTTCTCCTTCATATTCATCTATTAAACTTATGTCAGTCTCATACACATATTTACTAGGTTCAAATTTGCCTTCTTCCTTCCCTAGCCCTTCAGTTTGATGATACCCTAAGTCTTGAGTATTCATGAACTCAACTTGTACTTCAGGGTTCTTACTCCTATCATGCATATGAGCTAATGGGAAAGTAGGAGTTGGTTGGTCTAAGGAAAATTGTTTAGCCAGCATTTGGTTCAATTGGGCCATTAGATCATTTAGGCCTCTTAGCGTGGTTTCAAGATTCGGGTCCATGGCTACACTGGACTGGGTCTAGACTGGTGAATATGAGGCTCCTGATCTAGTTTTCATGCATGCAAGTAGACTCAAGCTCGAGCTAAGGTTTCCTAGACCTAGAGCACAAATTAGAAGTCTAATTAAGTGAACCAACTAGCTAGTAGTACTTATGGGACTTAGCCAGGTAGGTGGAGGGGAGTGTAGGTCCCTGATTGCCAACCTTAGACACCAATCTGAGATTGGCCAGGTAGGCGGACCAAATCACAAGCCCTGATGCACCAATCCTAGACACCAAGCCAGTAAGCACACACCAATTAGCTGACACAGTTAACTTGACCCTAACCTGAACCCAACTTGTTGGTGTCCCTAACCCACTAGGGCAATTAACGTTCTACTCAATTTTAATTAACGGGCTGGGATCGATATACTGGTTGGTGATTTTTGGGCTAGGGACAGGTGATGAAACCCTGACCCTATGTCAAATTGATGCCCTTAATTTGATTTCTCATGAGATGAATGAAATGCAAAGGTGCTGCAGAAGTGTGTTGCAATTTGAAAGTGGTGTGGAAAACGTGATGAAAAAAATGTCCAAAAATTCTGAAAAATTCACAAAGGATTCCTAACTTATATGTTTCAATGTAGATGAAAGGAACTTTAAAACTAAAAACTATACTAATCTAAGCAGATCCTACAAATGAAGATAAATAAAAAGGACAGAACATAACCCTAATGATAGTGTCGAACTGCAGAAATTTTTATTTTTTTTATAATTTTTTTCTGATGATGAAATTTAATATGGTGATAACTGACTTAAAAAGGAACAAGAAAAAAAATATTTCAATAAAAAATTAGTGACTTGCCTTTGAAGTTGCAGGCGGATTACAGTCAGCCTACAGAAAATACAGCAAGCAGAAAAACAGAACGTGACCAATGCAAAATTCACAAATGAAATCTAAAAAGTCCTTTGGCTTTCTTTTTCACGGGTCAATCACAATGGCACCCCGACACGCCTTAGGAGATCCCCGTGGAATGGGAAGAGAGGGTGTTTAAACCCTACTTTCTCCTAAGACCGGACGGCCTGGTAACGCCCCCGATCCAAGTACTTCAAGGACTTAATGATATGCAATCAGGAACTTATTCTACCATGCTCTGATACCAATTTGATGCGGCAAGCATATGATTAATGTTTTGAATATGGTTTGTAGAGCAATGAAACCTAATTACACTAGCATTGTACTCATCATAATAAGACTTAAGGATTATAAGAAATTGGACTTTTACTTGATTAGACACAATCCTAAACTAAGAAGGAAGAAGATCTAGACAATAGGGGCTAACGATTGTGGACTTACCTTGATGAGCTTTCCAACCTTCTTTTGATTCATACCTTGAAACTACTGATGCTCAAAACTGAAGAACCTGGATAACAGAGATCAGAACCCTGGACTTGGGGCTTCAGCTTGTTGGTTCTTTGTCAAGGTGAACTCAGCCCACAACTCAAAGACTTCGAAGGACCCTGCAATGAAGATCAAAGTTAAGGAAGAAGGATAGGAACATATAGAAGGGATGGGAGAGTTTATGAACTAAGAACAGAATTTTGAGAAGATCTGGCCGACTCCAATGCCTTCACTTGAGCTTGGAAGATGCTTTGCTAGGGGAAAAGAATGGCTTTGGCATGGAGGAAGAGGATAGGAAACTTTCACATAAGAAGAAAAACACAAGACAACTTCTACTTCCAAAATTTCAACTTCAATTTTCATTCATTCCCCAAAATCCATCTCTTTTACAATGGGTGTCCAAGGCTTTTAATAGCCTCACAAAGCTAGCTTTTGAAATTTAAAAACTCCCCAAATCGAGGAGGATTACAAGGGGGGTTGGAGGATTTGGTGGAGAGTTTGGAGGGATGTGGGGGGGGTTGGATGATTTGGTGGAGGACTTGGAGGGATGTGGCCAACCTCCTTGAATTTGAATTTCCCTTGTTGGCACCCAAAGGGTGATGAGGTGGCTGGTGAAGTGGCACCTGATGACGTGGCATGGTGAGGTGGTCTTCTACTTGGATAAGAATGACATGTGGCGCCCAGTGGTCCTAGTTGATGGTCCTTTTCTCTTGCTTGGTTGATGTGTCTTCTCTTCTTCATGTGGTCAAATTCTGGGGTCTAGAATTTGAGTCTTGTTGCTGGCTTTCATGACTTTAAGACTTGATTAGACTTAACTCAACTGAATTAGACTTAACTCAACTGAACTGACTTGACTGACCTAGACTTTAAAACTTGAAATGGACTTACAGGAAATGAAATTTTAAAAGTAATTACAGGACTCAATAAACACTCTTGATTTGAAACTCAAAATTAATTACAGGACTCTTGAAAAGGAAATGACTCTTGAAAATAAAATATTTTTGAACTAAAGGATACAAGGTAACCTAATTATCTTCGATCCAAATTGGGATAAGGCTAACCTTGTTGGAGTGAAGTTTCTTTCGGCTTCTGGTGTCCACACCAGTAATTGTTGGTTCTCAGATAGTATTGCTAACTTTATGTTCCATTAATTTCAGGCATTAATATCTGCCAATATGTAACACTATGATAGTATGATTTGCCGAGCATCAGTTTCTGTATATTGTTATTTTCTATCTATTTGTTTTTAGCTTATTGCACAAAAAGCATCCTAGTTATTAAAATCTCTCTGTTAATACTAGCATTTCATGATTTTCTTTTTTCTCTTTTGCTTATTGAAACTATGTTTTAGTTCACCTTAATCAGTTTGTGTTAGTCAATGCCCTTTTAATCTTGAGTGCCTGTACCTTTTTTTAAAAAGATTGTGGTCAGTTTGGATGCTCAGGCATGGAGTTTGCTATATCAATATGCCATTCCAAATCAGCATGCATGCCTGGGTTTTTTACTAGACAAAAAGGGCAGAACAAGCATTTGTGTTGGCATCTTTTGTATTTTTTTCTTTGATAGAACGGGGTATTCATTAAAGAGAACAAGAGTGAATACAATCCAAAAAGTCAGAGAGTATAACATCCCTAAGCTGTACAGGGACAAAATGCCAGTCGATCCAGACCGACGAGATGGAATGCTGGGCGACGAAGGAGGCTACCCAATCAACATCCGAGTTAGCCTTCCTATAGATGTGACGAATCTGAATGGATACACAATCCCGTAAGAAGAAATGGATATCCCTTAGGATGGGGTGGGTAGAGGATGCCGACATGGACCGCCGAATCCAGGAGATGACTGTGAAGGAATCCCCCTCGATGATGAGCCGGTCAAGGTGGAGAATCTGACGAGCATACCTGATGCCGGCCCAAGCTGCAAACAATTCCGTCCCGAGAACATAAGTATCAAGGAGAGGAAAGCTGCCCGCCGCCAAAACGCCCTGTCGAGAATCCCGTGTGACAAAGGCAGCGCCTCCAAATCTATGGCGGAGACTCCCGTCAAAGCTGATAGTGAAGTACAGTGGAGGAGGGGGTACCCAGGATATGAAAACCACCCGGGATGCTCGAAGAGCAGAACAGGGATCCTAGATCTCCAAAGACCTCCCAGTCGAGCAAAGATACTCATAGGCCGAAGCGGTAGCCCTATCAACCAGTGACCAGGGAGAGCATCTAATCGAACTAAAGACCCGCTCGTTCCTGGCAATCCATATGTGATAAGCAAGATAAGCCAGGAGGTTAACATACGGAATTCCCGAGCTGATCTCAAGGTAGAGGGAAAGAGTCAACAGTATCCTGGGATCGGGAGATAAGCCCAGCAAGGCCAGCCAGCTACCAAACCCTCGAGACCCAGTCACAAGAAAATAGGGCATGGGCCTGGGTCATCCTCCAGCCCACATATAGGGCAGCCAGGGGGCATGTGAATGCCTCTAGAAGCCAACAGAGTCATGGTCAGAAGTCGATGCCGAACAAGCTTTCAAATAAAGGAGACCCTGGGATGAACCGGAATAGCCTAGATCTAACGGAAGGAGGAGTCCACCAGCTCAACCGGAGTAAATATGGACAACAGATCAGACATGGGCACCCGGGGGAAGAAGAGTGCCTTCAAACTCTCAAATCTAGGGCGGAGAGCATAGGCAGAATGATAGAAAGAACCCGACGATCCAGGATATCCCCGAAGAAGGAAATCACTACCTGGCTATCCCATCAGGATTCCTCCGGAATGATGAGGTCAGCAATAGAAATGGTGTCCAGTATATCAACAGAGATAAAGGTGGGCCATCTAATTAGAGGAATGTCAGAAATCCAGGGGTCCGTCATAAATCTGACAGATCTGCCATCTCCAATTATCCAAGAAAGGTGGGGCGTGATGAGAGGAGCTCTCGCAAGCATCTCCCTTCAGATAGCCGAACAGTGCCTTGGAGGGTAATGAGATCTGTCGAGGACAGCGGAGTAACCCCCGTAGCGAGCAATCAGCATCGTCGACCACATGCTATCAGGACATAATAAGAATCTGGCCAGATGCCTGCCGAGAAGAGCCTCTCTCCTGCTGAGAAGAGAGGTAATACCCAGCCCCTCATGGTCGGTCGGCCTGTAGACAGACTGCCAATTCACGAGATGAATCCTACGACGGTTCGGAGAAGAGTTCCAAAGGAAGGCCGATATCATTTGCTCCACACTCAGGATAATAGTCTTCGGGATGACAGCATAAGATAGCAGATAGATCGGGAGAGAGGTAAAGACAGAGCAAATAAGGGTAATCCTCCCCATGGACGAGAGGGCTCTATCCTGCCATCCCTCAATCCGCTCCCGCACAGCCAGAACCATCGGAGCACACTCCGATCTAGACAGTCTAGCCCCAGAGATCGGCACACCCAGGTAGGTGAGAGGACCTTGACGCTCCTGAATACCAAGAACATCTGAGATCCGATGACGGAGACGAGTAGAGGTCTTAGGGCTGAAATAAATACCGGACTTCTGAAGATTGACTCTCTGACTAGAAGCCATACAATAATCTGCCATGACCCTCCGAATCCCCTAGGTAGTTTGAAGTGAAGCCCGATCCAAAAGTAAGCAGTCATCAGCAAATAAGAGATGAGAGATTGGAGGAGCACCAGGAGCAGGGAAGAACGGCTGGATGCCGAAGTCCCGGACTGATGCACGCAGCACCCTGGACAAAAGGTCAGCACAAATAATAAACAGGAAGGGAAAAAGGGGACAACCTTGTCGGAGACCCACTCTAGATATAAAGAACTCGGTAGGAGAACCATTAATCAACAGAGAAAATGAAGGTCTGATAATTGGTAGAAGCCGAAAGCATGCAGGGCCGTGAGGAGATAATCCATAATCTCAGTTGACCCTATCATATGCTCGCTCCATATCCAGCTTGATTGCCATCAGACTCCGACGAGACGAAACATGGCCGAGATCTGTCATAAACTCATGGGCAATAAGCACATTATCAGAGATGCTCCGGCCCACCACGAACGCTCCCTGTTCTGGACAAATGAGCTGAGAAAGAATGGCCCTCATCCGATTGACCATCAGTTTAACACATACTTTATAAAGGGTATTGCATAAACTGATAGGTCTATAATGAGCAGGCTCCATGGCATCAGGACGCTTGGGAATGAGGACAATAAAGTTCCGCTTCCAAGAGTTGGACATGGAACCTGAAACAAAAAAGGACTGTACAGCAGCAACAAGATCAGAGCCAACAATGTCCCAATATCTCCTGAAAAAGAAGGGAGGATAACCATCAGGGCTAGGGGCTTTGTCCTTCCCAAGGTCCCACAGGGCAGATCGAATCTCCTCCCAGAGAATTGGAGAGAGCAAGATAGCATTGTGAGAAGGATAGAGAACAGGGGATGGGAGGTAAGGGAGAACAGAAGGAATAACCGGAGAGGAGTCCGTCCATCTGGATCTGAAAAAAGAAAGGATCTCCTCGCGAATGGCACCCTCATCCTTCAATAGCTGACCATCAGAGGAACGTAAAACCCGGATGGCATTTTTGTATCTCCTAATAATGGTGGCCTGATAAAAAAACCGAGTGTTCCTGTCCTCATCCTGTAACCACTGGACTTTGGACTTCTGTCTCCAAATGACCCCCTGATGGCGAAGCAGAGAGTGGTCCATGGTAAGGTGAGCTCGAAGACTGTCAAGATCAGGCTGTGATAAACAACCTAACCTATCTTCTTTATCTTGCAGGTAACTGATAGTATCTTCTATAGACTTCAATCTGGAAAAGATATTACCCACCTCCACTTTATTCCAGCTGAGGAGACGCCTTCTGAGTAGCTCCAGCCTCCTAGATATCCGATAAAAAGCATCACCATGAACAGGAGTCCTCCACATCTCCCTGATTATCTCTCTGGATTTAGAAAATGAAAGTCAAATTTTTTCAAATCTAAAAGGGGTGGGACCCCGGATATGGGCATCCATCGAGAGAAGAAGAGGGCAGTGATCCGAGACAATCCGGCTGAGGTGACGAACTGAGTGGGTAGGGTACAGGGAGAGCCAAGACGGGGTACTATATAGCATCGGTCAAGTCTCTCCCAGACCCTAGCAGCACCCGACCTGTTGTTACACCAGGTGAATCGGGGACCAACAAATCCCAAGTCAATCAGGCCAGAATCATGAATAAAATTGGTGAACTCCAAGGAGACAGCATTTTCCACGAAGGGCCTGTCGCCCCTCTTGTCCTCAGCCCAATCAATCACATTGAAATCACTAGCAATGACAGTGGGAACCCCCTGGTCAATCAGTACAGACACCTCCTCCCAGACCACGGTCCTCTCCATATCTGAAGTACTGGCATAAATACTATACAGAAGCCAAGACGGCCGATTAGGTTCCGAAACAACAATGGCAACCATCTAAAAAGAACGATGAAAAGTACTGACTTTAGCAGCACCCTGATCCCAAGTGACAATAATACCACCCGACAAGCCACGAGAATCAATAGAATAAAAGCTCCAGTTACGGGAAAAACGACGCCGCACACGTTCGAGACTAGGACCCGAAAGTCTAGTCTCCAGAATAACAACATCTGAGGATTGCACAGTTGAAGAAAGCAACTAAAAGTGAAAAAAAAGGCGGGTTTCCCCGCCCCCCTAGCATTCCAAACTAAAACTTTCATTAGAACTTAGTAGACTTGGATGATCCGGATCCCGATCCGGCACCATCCCCAACAACAGCAGATACAGAAGGCACTTTCCCAGACAAAGCTAGGTCCTGGACAGGCTCCACCCTCCCGATACCAGGCCCTTGAACATTGGGCAGTGGAGTAAGAACCTCCTTCCTGGACCCCCCAGATGACCCCCCCGCCGTAGCCAGAGCATTCTTCAGTTTGAATGAGACAGATTCATGAGAACACTGCCCACCCTTAGGAGACAAACAGGCAGCCACAGGGAATCAGATTCCTGCTGTAGAGGAATTAGAGTAGCTCGACAGACCGGCAGGGAGGTCCCCGACAACCCCTCCAAACCCCGCTTCATGGACCCAGAGCCACCCAAAGAGTTAGCACACCCCAGTTCACCAATACCCTCCAAACCAGCAACAGGCAAAGTAGCCGCCGAGGACTTCCCCACGAGAAGTAAGGAGGAACCCTTTCCCAGCCCACCCACAGTAACAGTCCTTATCCCAGACAGGGCCCTCCCAGGCAACTCGAGTCCCCCAGACAAGGCATCAACAACCGGGACATTCACCAACACCGACTCCACAGAGGCTGCCTCCCCAAAAGCACACTGTTTCGTGGCCACCTCCCGAGCCCTGATAGGGGCTTTCCCCATCGTCCTAGGGACGGCCACACTCCTCCCAGATTGACCCGTAACCCCAGAGGAGGCAGCAACCAAATTAGTAGACAAGCAGGGTTTAGGAGGCACCTTATCAGCAAAATCAGAGAGCACCGTAGGGGGAGTGGGGTCAGGGGACTTAGCCTGGCTTCGGCCATGCTTGAGAGAGATGGCTCCATGCTCCAGCATGAGGTGGTCCGTCGGTCCCACCTCCACCGGGGCAAGCTCCATGCAGTCCCCCAACTGGGCAAAGTTCCCGGAGAGAGCAAGCAGACCAGCATCAACCTCCAATTATGCCGACCGGCCCACCTCAGGGGAGCAGCGCCGCGCCACTTTCGAGGGCTTCTGCCACCCGTCAGAGTCGGGTGGCGAGTCGGGAGAAGATGAGATCGGAGTGGATGACGACCGGGGCGGTGATGAGGACGGGGGATCCAAAGAAGAGACGGGATTTACCCTTCTGAGGCCTGCAGCCATTCTTCGAGGGAGCTGACGGCTGCCGAGGCAAGCGAGCTCTGAATGTAACCATCCATGGGCCAAACTTCGAATGGCCCTCCAAAGAAGCAGGGTCCCCAGGAACACCCGCCGCACCCAGATCGGAACCCCCCTCAACCCGAACATCAACAACTAGATTAGTAGGGCCCAGAGCAGGGCCACCTAAGGGATTCATCTCCAGTTTGCCCGGGACGCTGCAGCCAGCCGCCAGGTGCCCAATACGACCATAGTGGAAGCAGACAGAGAGTAGGTTTTCATATACAAACTATTGCCATGACACCGACGAGTGCCCTTGGATCAGCACACCCGGAAGAAGCGGCTTGGAAGCATCCAGTTCCTGGCGGACCCTGTCAAACCCAGTTTCTTCAGCCGGTCGGTGAAGTTGTCGATCGAGATCAGACGGCCAGCTTCATCGGCCACCGCCATAATCGCCGCCGGAAGCCAGTACTCATGGGAGAGTTCCAGGAGCCTCATCCAAACCACCGTCGTGTTGACAGGACGACGGGCCGGGCGAAAATCTGAAACCCATTTTTCCAGGGCCAAGAGTTGGCCACCGACGAACCACGGCCCACCCCCTAATACCTTTGTACAGTCTCCGGTGGATGACAACCGCAGAACAATGTGATCATCTCCGATCGGATAGGTTTTAGGATCATAGGGCAGCTACAACTTCGACCGAACTTCCCGAGCCACCCCAACCGGAGATACCCGGTAGCCTAAGCTCCGAAAAATTACAGCTACTCCCTCCCACTGCCAACGGGAATCTTCCAAGAGCGGCGCCGACAGCTGCAACACTTTAGTGAAGTACTTTGAAGATGATCAATGTCTTCGTCAGAAATTTTGTAAGAGGTCCACACCGGCACTCGACCGGTTCCTGAACAACCTGTGCCCATGACCGATTGCCCTGCTGCCGATCGCCGTCGTCCGTACTACTGGAACCTGGCTGCTTTGCCTCATCCGCCATCCTTGAACGGCGAACTCGAAGAAACCCACAAAGCCACAAGAGAAAAACAAGGGAGACGAAGGCACACTTTTCAAGAGACTCAGAAGCCGACCGCAGACGTGAACTGCATTTGATTTTTGTACATTTGAGCACAGCATGATAACAAAGAAACTGCCACACTGCTATGGCTTTATGCGGTTTGGCAATTCGTTCTACTCTATCATGTTATATGCCCATTGCCTAATATCCAAGAGGGCATTTTATATAGTACTTCTAATTTGCAATCATGATGAAGCCCAAGGTTCTAAACTTTGGTTTTGCCCTCAATGTAGGCCTAATTGATGAAGCTTTCTTTTCGAAAGCAATTTTGCTAGTTTTCTCCTTGATTTTTAGAAGCTCAACCAAAAAAAATGAATAAGCATGCCAAAAAAGAAAGGTGTTGAAAATATGAGATAAATATAGCAAATAAATAAATGAAGTCCAGAAGATACCTTAGACATCATTGTAGAGTATGTTGATGCATGCATTTATAGGTTGTTATTGGTAAAGCTACTAACAAATTATAAACATTAAAAACTGAGAAAATGTGAAAATGTGATATCATTTAACGGTATATTTGTTGTTCAATTCTTTTAGGAAAATATAGCATGGTGTTGAAGCAATTTACAGAGCTTTACATTCCTCCCAAGATATCATTTCCCGCACATCAGTGTTCAGTGGGGCTTGTACACATTGAGTACACCCTATGACAAATCTAAATATTGAAGTATGATCTTGTGAGGCATGAGTTGCTAATCACATTACTAGTGACATGAAAATATGTTTTATTGATACTAACAAGACTATCACTTTATTTATAGTTCCAGAGTATCTGTGGAAAGAGCTGACTGATCTATGAGGTCTGTAAAAGAGGGATTGAAAAATATCTTAAAACCCTATTTGAAATTGGAACTTGGCACCTTGTAGGATTTAAACTCAATATCTTACAAATTTGAGTTTAAATCTTGAAATCCATTATCCAAGATTTCCAATCTATTTTAGGCTTTCCTCGCAAAGACCTCTCAAGAGCCCCTTCCTCCTTCCCCTGCGAGGAAAAAAAAATCGTAACCTTGTAAAAATTTACTTTACTTTTTATTGATTGCAGTCAAACCTGTTAACTTAAAACTTGTAAAATCTTAGTGTCATAGCAATAAAATAGTTCCCAGAAATCAACTAAATTGTTAAATGGTTGCAAAAGAATAACTTGCACATATACATGAGAAATTACTCTATAGACCAGTTTCAGCTGAAACTACAAAACCATTGTTGGTTATTGATCATATTTTGGGGATAATCTAAAAATATTCACCTGTGTTTTTGAGTATTGGCTGAAGGTTAAACCATTTGATGGGCACAAATCCTAGCTCTTTATCTCTTTGCATTAGAAAGCATCTTCTAATGGATTAGATATTGGTTTTGATTAAATTCTATTACATTAAATATTGATGAGATATTTTAACAAAGGTTTTTGATTAAATTCTCTTCCTCAGGATAAAATAGGCATGCTACTTATGGTGTCACCATTTATTGGGTGTCTTTCCCCACACGTCCTATAGCATTGTTACTTACCCACAAGTTTGGTTTTTCTTTCCATATTCTTGTGTTCCTGCTTTAAAAGAAATTTGTGTTCCTTCATTCCTAAATATGAGGAGCTGTTTTCAGTTTTAGTTACTATATGGTCTTCCTTTTAAAGACTTTGAAAACTCGGTTTCCACTCTCTGGCTTGTGGCTGAAAACCACAACTAACACAACCGAGGTTGAGAAATATTGAAAAAGACTGACCTCCCTTGATGACATTGGAATTGATTACCATGTTGAATTGAAGTAGAGGTTGCCATAGCAAATATTCTCCTGTAGGCAACGTTCCTTCATCCAACTACGGAACCCTATCCATTCAAACTTTGGTACGTTATGTCCATAATTTTTAAGCAGTTTTTGTGTGTAAAGCACGTGTATGTAATTGTAAATAGGTGTGCTATCTGGTCAGCTTGGGTCTGGGTCTTGATTCTTACAAAATATTTGCTACCATGATCTGGTGATCTCTCCTACTAGTGCATGTTTCCTCAATCGTGTCTGAGTGTCTGAAATTTGGGTTTTGAGAATTGAGTTAGGAGAATTTGAGTTCTAATTGTTTGTTTTGTGGTATGGCACTCAAGTTCTGGCTAGCTCTCTCTCTCTCTCTCTCTATTGCATGCATGCACACTCACTCATTTTCTGCCTTCCATTTCTACAAGTTCATCTGGGCAGATAAAGGCTGAAACAACTTTGCTCATCTTTCAGGTGGTCATGAGCTCAGCAAAAGCACTGGAAATGCTGGTGGAAGGGTTGCCTGTGGTGGGTTTTGTGGAACTTTATATCTTGTACAATAGTTCAAACTAAATTGTGTGGTTCACTGCTCATTCTTTTCGAGTAGGAACTTTAGTTTGTTCCTGACTTTAGGAGTTTGTAATAGTTAATCAACCACCTTGCCATCTGGAATTACAGTCTTTTTTTTAATTGTTTTCCAGGTGTAATCGGCCTGCAAGGATAATTTACTTGATCTGCATTTCCAAGGTAAGTTTGCGATATGAGAGGGCGTATGTACTACTAAGCAACGGCATGTTTCCTTATCTAAGTTGGTAAAAAAACATTAGCGTTGACTGCTGAATAAGAAAGCTTTGTGGTTTTTGGACCTGCATGTTGTAGCGTGTTGTGTTGTGACCTATATCTGTTCTTCGTAGGCAAGCATACATTGTATGATGACCCCTTTGTAGAAGTTGCATTTTGTCACTCTGTTACCAAGGTTTGCAATCTTATATATTAGATCGGATCTCGTATTGGTAGCATGCTATTATAATATCCATACATGATATAATACGAGCTAGCAAAGCATATTGCTGATATGGTACATCCAGTACAAGACAATATTAATTGGTATGGCAAATTTTGCTCGTTATATTTTACGGTGGTTGATGGTAGGGTTCATCCTTACCTTTTGTAAAAGAGATGAGTAAGCAGAACTATACATTGAATGGTATAAAGTTTGGTGTATGTGAAGTTGCTAAGCGTCGAGTGGGATCCGAGATGGTTTCCTGGTGGATATCACATCAACCCACTTGCTGGGGTCTATTTAAGCACGCTAATTCCCATTAATTTGGTTGTGGTGTATCAGAATTGACTGCTTCCAACCGTAAATCTTGGGTTACATGCTTATGCTGGGGTCTATTTAAGCACGCTAATTCCCATTAATTTTGGTTGTGGTGTATCAGAATTGACTGCTTCCAACCGTGAATCTTGGGTTACAAGCTTTTGGAGACTACGATTTCACCGGCGGTAACTGATTTTAAAACAACCTGGCTTTGTTTGGCAGGATTAATCATCAATTAGTAAAGGTCAGATGCAAATTATTTCTATTATTATAAACACAGACTACCTGAGATTATTTAGCTTCTCCTGCTTGTGCAAGAGGTGCTCTGTTGTTCATTATAATCTGTTAAAAGAGAGAACGTATTGCCCTGTTTGAAAATGAGAGCGCATTTATCATATTAAAATTATTGACATTAGATGCGATAGCACCCGTCCATCCTGTCCTTCCCCTCGTTCAAATTCAAGAGTGAATTTATCAAAAGGCTTAACGAAAACAGAACAATTAGCGGTTCCCAGTAGTTACGGACGGTGATGCTGTGTCGCTGGAACTTATGTTCTACAGTGTATATCGTATTGGAGCTTTTCCCATCTGGCTTTTTGTGCAAATATTTACGTACAGCAAATGGCGTCCAACACCAGACGTGTCCTATAAATGGGGTGAGGCATTAAAAAAAACGAAATTACTTGAGGACCAACACCTTTATTACCTTGTACTCGGACTAAGTCGCTACATATCCGGAGAGCATTTTATTGGTTACAATCTTAAAACCAGCCACAATTTTATGGCAAATAATTAAATATATTAAACTAGATGCTGAATTGTGCCATAACATAAAATATAATAATTTTGATATTCGATATAATTCAAAATTTAGTTGATAAAATCTATTATCTATTATATTTATTATATTTATTACCTTAAGTTTATTTAATATTTTAAATAAATTTTGATGTTTAAAAAATTTCTTTCAAAATGGTTGGAATAGGAATTGAAATCACCCTGTATTCAAATGGCAGGGTATTCCATTGATCTTGACAAAGAATCTAAAAATAAGAAAGGTTGTACCCGTATGATCCATATAAAATCCCTAGAATTATGGGATCTATATGTTGGTGTGGCTACCTACTTGAAAAGACCGAGTCTAGAGTTATACTCTAATTTCATCTCGCAATGGTGCCTACGGTTTATGACGATTGTCTCTCAGGATACAACGGTCTTTTTCTGGTGAAAAGCAACACTACAATTCACCAGAAATTCGAACCAAGAATGCTTTTCTCTCTTTGTAAGCACTATAGCTATACTCTGTTATTCAGATTATGCAAATGCCTAAGAGATTGCACTATAGCTATACTCTGTTATTCAGAGTATGGAAATGTCAAAGAGAAGGAAAAAAAAGGATTGATAGGATCAAATAAATGAGGAACAATGATCTATTTATAGCCTTAAGATGCCTCTTGGAAGCAACTCTTCTGATGTGATCGGAGGGAGTTACCAATGGCTTTTTATAGTAAGATACGTCATTTCTCAACAGTGATCTGAAAATCCCGCGATCAATACGCCTATCAGAAGCCATGATACGCTATTTCGTACCATGATCTAAAGATCACGCGATCAACGCTTCTTAATACATCGTTTCATAATCCGATGGCATCCGTGATAATCAGAGAAAACGTTGATCCGTGAATGGACGTGTGATTACGCTATCAATGTCTCCGGATGCGTGATCAGTTGTTTCGTGATTTCTGAAATCCCGTCATCTGAGTCGGCTCGAACCCCTCGAGTCGACTCGGCCATACAGCATGTTACCCATTCTGTGGATCCGAGCCGACTCCCAATCATCCGAGTTGACTCTCCTCCCTGCAACCAAGATGTGGTGCCAATCAACCAAGCCGACTCTTCTCCATGCAACCATGATATGGTGCCAATCAATCTCGACCGTCTGATCTATTTGATTAGGAAAAATTTAAAGGCTCCTCAAGCTCCTCGCGACGATGCATACGTACGAAGTGCAATGGACGCCTACAAAGCGCCCATTGCGCCCTTGTCACTCGTCACACACGCGCGCGCGGGAGATGCGTACCACATCAATCTCGATCGTCTGATCTATTTGATTAGAAAAAATTTAAAGGCTCCTCAAGCTCCTCGCGACGATGCATACATGCGAAGTGCAATGGGTGCCTACAAAGCATTCATTGCGCCCTTGTCGCCCGTCGCACATGCACGTATGGGTGATGCATATCACCCTCAAGCTCTCCACCTATGGTGAGCCTAAAATGCAAGAGGATTGAAAAAAATTTTCTTATAAAGAGTCTTAACTTTTTCCAATCTTTCCATATGAGACTAAAAGTTCCCATCCTAAAGGATAGTTTCCCATCCCAAAGGATAGTTCAGGAATAAAAAATTCCTATTCACTTTTTCCAACAATCCCCCACATGAATGGAATTTTAGACTAAAATCAAATATCAGTAAAGACGATCCCCACAAATATAGATTTTTAAATGTATATGAATATGCAGACACTTAAAGAGAGTAAATGGAATGAAGTTATATCATGATAGGTAGCTTGTAGCTTTGAACCTTCCTTTGTGTTTTGTTATCGAGTTTATTTACTAAAAGTAAACATGATGTCTTGAACTTTTCAGCGTTTAATGTAACTAAGACAATAACAATCATACAACTTCTTTCCGAGCATTCCTTTTGGTTCTCATGGTTATTTTCATTTTAGCCCTGAACAACTCCTGGTTTCATGAATGCTCTAGAGAATTAAAGTCTTTAAAATTCTCATAGAATTGACCCAATTCACACTCACATAAATGATTCTTATTAAGAGTATCCTGCTATACCCCACATGATATTCATGTCATAATAATCATTAAAAGCTATGCTTATCCTAGTACCTTTAGCAGGCAGCACTGATTATCATAGGAATGAGTAGGAATTTATATCCTTAGTGCTTCGTTGGCCTCTTCATAATTTAGTTGTCCCTTTTGAACCTAGATCTTGGGATCTCTAGTCAACTAGGTTGGGTATCCACTATGAAGATTAATTTGTTATAGGCTTTAAACACATTCCCCTCGATAAATAATTTACTTGATCTATTGATAAACCTTTTATCAATGGATCCGCAAGGTTTTTCTTTGACTGAATATAGTCAATAGAGATTATTCCATTTTTAAGTAATTGCTTAATGGTATTATGTCTGCGACATATATGTCTAGACTTACCATTATACATTTTATTTTGTGCTCTGCAAATAGCTGATTGATTATCACAATGAATACATATTGCAGACACAAGTTTAGACCAATATGGAATATCCTCCAAAAAATTTCGAAGCCATTCTGCTTTTTCTCCAACTTTATTTAAAGCTATAAACTATGATTCCATAGTGGGCCGAGCTATACAAGTTTGTATTGAGAATTTCCATGACATTGCATCTCCTCCTAAGGTGAACACATATTCATTAGTAGATTTAGTATCTTTTGAAGAAGATATCCGGTTAGCATCACTATATCCTTTTAGTACAGCTGGATATGTTGTATAATATAATCTAGAATTTAGGATATATCATAGATATCGTAATACCCTTACTAATGCTATTCAATTATTTGGACCTGGATTATTAGTAAATCTACTTAACTTATTGACAGCATATGCTATGTTAGGACGGGTGCAATTCATGACATCATTAAACTGCCAATTATACGTAAATATTCTAATTATGATATGGGTTGCCCAATATGCTTAGCAAGATGTAGATTAATATCTACAGGTATTCTAAGCAAACTGGTATCATATTTATTGAATTTATCTAATATTTTTTCAATATAGTGATATTGAGATAATATTATTTCATCAGACGTTCTAGTAATTTTAATCCCTAGTATAACGTCTACGATATCCATATCTTTCATATCAAAATATTTAATTAACATTTTCTTTGTTTGTTTAATCATATCAGTATCACTATCTATGATTAATAAATCATCCACGTATAAGCAGACTAAAATATATCCTTTAGATAGGGTTTTGGCATATACACATTTATCACATTCATTGATTTTGAATCCATTAGACAACATCACATTATCAAATTTTATATGCCATTGCTTGGGTACTTGTTTTAATCCATATAAGGATTTCATAAGTCTGCAAACCTGCAAACCTTCTTTTCTTTACCTAGAACAATAAACCCTTCAGGTTGTTCCATATAAATTTCTTCCTCTAATTCACCATTTAGAAAAGCTGTTTTAACATTCATTTGATATATTTCAAGATTGTTAATGGCTGCAATAGCGATTAACATTCTTATGGATATTATCCTTGTTACAGGTGAATAAGTATCAAAGAAGTATAGACCTTCTTTTTGTTTAAAGCATTTAGCTACTAATCTGGCTTTATACTTATCAATTGATCCATCAACCTTTAACTTTTTCTTGAAAATCTATTTATACCCCAAAGGCTTCATACCTAATGGTAAATCAACCAATTCCCAGGTATGATTATGCATGATGGACTCAATTTCACTATTAATAGCTTCTTTCCAAAAGGATGCTTCTGGTATAGACATTGCCTCTTTGAGTATCTGAGGTATATTTTTTATTATGTACGTAACGTAATCAGGACCAAAAGATTTTGTAACTTTAGATTTTTTACTATATCTAGGTTCATCTTTAGAATGTTTTTCCTGATGATTACTACTTGCCATATCATCATAAATTCTTTTATTTGAACTTATACCAGATATCCCTTTATAAGAAAATATCTCTTCAAAAAATGATTCATTTCTTGATTCCATAATTATATTTTTCTGTATATCAGATATATCTGATTTATATATAAGAAAGCGATATGCACTACTATTTTGTGCATAACCAATGAAAATACAATCGATAGTTTTAGATCCTATTTTGACCTTTTTGAGATCTGGAATAGCTACTTTAGCTAGACACCCCCACACTCTTAAATAATTATAAGAAGGCTTTTTCCCTTTCAATAACTCATATGAAGTAATGTCATTCCTTTTAAGATGTATTTTGTTACGAATATGATTAGCCGAGAGAATTGCTTATCCTCATAAATTTTGTGGTGTACTAAAATTTATCAACATGGCATTCATCATTTCTTTCAATGTTTGATTTTTGGGTTCAGCAATTCCATTAGATTGAGGTGAATAAGGAGCTGTGGTTTGATGAATAATGCCATGTTCTTCATAAAAGTCATTAAATGGTGCATCGTATTCACCACCTCTATCACTCCTTATAGCCTTGATCTTTTTACCAAGCTGATTTTCAACCTCATTCTTATAACATTTAAACATATCTAAAGCCTCGTCTTTAGACTTTAGTAGATACACATAACAGTATCTAGTTGAATCATCAATAAATGTTATACAATACTTTTTACCTCCTCTAGATTGTACTGACTTTAAGTCACATAGATCACTATGGATTAAATCTAGAGGTTCAGTATTCCTTTCTACTGAATGGAATGATGTTTTAGCTAGCTTAGCTTCAACACATATCTCACACTTGTAATGCGGATCGATTTCATGATTAGGTAACAATTCTAAATTCATTAATTTTCGTAATGAATTAAAATTCACATGACCTAATCTATCATGCCATAAATAAGATGAGTCAACCATATAAACAGAAGAAACATCTTTATTCTTTTCAAGGTTGCAATGTACGGTCATTACATTCATCTTGAATAAGCCATTATTCAAGTAACCTCTACCTAGAAAGATCCCTCCTTTAGTAAGTACAAATTTATCAGACTCAAACACCATCCTAAATCCATATTTACTTAGGAAGGAGCATGATATCAAATTCTTACGAATGTCAGGAACATGCAATACATCGTTCAGCAGAAGCTCTTTGCCAGATGTCATCTTTAGAATAATGCGGCCAATTCCTTCTATCTTCGATGTAACGGAGTTACCCATTAATAGATTTCTATCTCTGATAGGAGTATATGATAAGAACATACTCTTATCAGAGCAGACATGTCGAGTAGCTCCAGTATCAACATATTACTTATTTGATTTATCAATTATATTTGCTTCGAACACAACTGTTGACAACATCATTTCTGACACTCCATGGGATAGGATATCTTCAGTAGTATTGACTTCCTTCTTTTCTTTTCCCTTGAAACGACAATCCTTGGATTTGTGGCCTATTTTACCACAAATAAAGCACTTGACTTTGAACTTTTTAGGATTGTCCTTCTATTGTTTATAGCCTTCTCTAAGAAACTTGCGTTTCTTCTTGTTGACCTTTCCTTCTATGAGGTTGGCCTTAGGCTCAGCAAGATGTCTTCCTGTCTTATTATCATGGCTCTGGTTATATTCCTCGATCCTCAGGCGGACTATCAGATTTTCAAGTTCATCTCCTTCTGCTTATGCTTCAAGTAGTTCTTGAAGTCTTTCCATGATGGAGGTAACTTTTCAATTATAGCGGCTACCTGGAATGACTCATTCAGAGATATCCTTTCTGCATATATCTCATGCTAAATGATCTGCAGTTCTTGAACTTGCTCCATAACGGTCTTGTAATCTACCATCTTATAATCAAGAAACCTGCCGACCACAAATTTCTTATGACCTGCATCCTCGGTCTTGTACTTCTTGTCCAAGGATGTCCACGGCTCTTTTGCTGTGCTTATACTACTGTACACATTATACAGAGTATTCTCTAATCCATTTAGAATATAGTTCTTGCATAGGAAGTTTGAGTGCTTCCATGCATCCACAGCAGCGACAATTTGTTTGTCATTCTCTCCTTCCTTTAAGACTGGTGGATCTTCGTTGAGAATCTGACCATATTCAAAGTTGTCGGATAGAACATCATCTTCTGTTGCCATTTTTTAAAATCGGTGCCAGCAAACTTCTCCGGCTTCTCGGCTTGAACAGGTACAGCCATTGTTGCTATCACTTGAGCAGCACTTTATTACGAAATATTGTCTTAAGATTGTTGTAGGTAATAATGTGTGGCTACCTAATTGAAAAAATCGAGTCTAGAGTTACACTCTATGTCCTTAAGACAATTTCGTCCTGCAATGGTGCTTACGGTTTATGACGATTGTCTTTCAAGATACAACGATCTTCTTCTGGTGAAAGCAGCACTACAATTCACCAGAAATTCGAACCAGGAATGCTTCTCTCTTTGTATGCACTATAGATATACTCTGTTATTCAGAGTATGCAAATGCCTAAGAGATTGTACTATAGCTATACTCTGTTATTCAGAGTATGAAAATATCTAAGAGAAAAAAAGAAAAGGATTGATGGGATCAAATGAATGAAGAACAAGGACCTATTTATAGCCTTAAGATGCCTCTTGGAAGCAACTCTTCTGATGTGATCAGAGGAAGTTACCGATAGCTTTTCGTAGTGAGATACGCCTTTTCTCAACAGTGATCTAAAAATTCCGCGATCAATATGCCTATCGAAAGCCATGATATGCTGTTTCGTACCATGATCTAAAGATCACGCAATCAGCGTGCTTCTCGATACGTCGTTTCATGATCCAATGGCATCCGTGATCATCAGAGAAAACATTGGTCCATGAACGGACACGTGATTGCGCTATCAACGCCTCCGGACGCATAATCAATTATTTCATGATTTCTGAAATCCCGTCATCCGAGTCGGCTCCTTGCTGCAGAGAGCATCTTGGTCAAGTCGGCTCGAACCCCTCGAGTTGATTCGGCCAGATCGCATGTTACCGTTCTGTAGATCCGAGTCAGCTCGAACAACTCGAGTCGACTTGGCCATACCGCATGTTACCCGTTCTGTGGATCTAAGCCGACTCCCAGTCATCCGACTCTCTCTCTCAGCAGAACCAAGCCGACTCTCCTCCCTGCACCATGATGTGGTGCCAATCAATCTCGAAGTGCAAAGTGCGCCTATAAAGCGCCCATTGCGCCCTTGTTGCCCATCGCACACGCGCGCATGATGCGTATACCTATGGTGAGCCTAAAATTCAAGAACATTGAAAATTGTTTTCTTATAAAGAGCCTTAACTTTTTTCAATCTTTCCATATGATACTAAAAGTTCTCATCCCAAAGGATAGTTTAGGAATAAAAAATTTCTATTCACTTTTTCCAACACTATATTAGATTCCTATAAACCTGGGATTACACCCGTATGATCTATATGAGATCTCTAGAATCATGCAATTTATATTAGATCCCTATAAATCTAAAATCATGCCGATACTTTCCATCAAGATGGGTAAATGGATCGATAAGTCCCATCTTGGTACAAACAGAAGTGAAATAACTTAAATTTAATCCTTTGGTCAGAGCATTAGCTAGCTGATCTAAAGATCAAATATGCAAAATCTGAAGAACCCCGGAGGTAAGCTTTTCCTTGATAAAATAACAATCAATTTCAAAATGTTTGGTTCTATCATACTGAACTGGATTGTTTGCTATATTGATGGCTGCCTGATTATTGTAAAAAAATAAAATAAAAAATAATAGAATAATTGAAGTTCGATCAACAGATTTTTTAGCCATAACACTTCATAAACTCCAAGTACCATTACTCTATACTCAACCTCAGCAGTTGAGCGAGCCACCACATCTTGCTTTTTGCTATGCCACGTAACAAGATTTTTCCCTATAAATGTATAATAACTAGAGGTTGAGTGTCTGTCATCTATGGAACCGGCCCAGTCAACATCTATATATCCCTCAATATGAAGGTGTCCATGTCCTAAATAGAATAGCCCTCTTCCAAGATAGTTCTTCAAGTATCCGAGAATCCTATATGCTGCTTCCATATAACTTGAATGAGAGTCATGCATATAGTAGCTAACAACACTTATAGCAAAAACAATATCAGGTTTGGTATGTGATAAATAAATCAACCTACCCACCAATCTCTGATAACCATCCTTGTCTACTGGAGTGTCAGAGTCAACCATAAGTCTATGATTCTGATCAATAGATGTAGCTACAGGTCTAAATCCAAACATTCCGGTTTCAGTCAAAAGATCCATAACATACTTTTCCTGGAAAAGATAAATTCCTTCAAGAAAGTATGTTACATCAATCCCAAAAAAGTACCATAGTTTATCCAGATCCTTAACCTCAAATACTTGTGCTAATTAAGATTTCAAACATGCTATCTTCTTAGTATTATTACCAATAATCATGATGTCACCAACATAGACAATGAAAAGTGTAATCCATCCATAGGATTACCTAAAGAAGAGTGTGTAACCGGCATTACTTTGACAGTAGCCCATTGATACGACAGCCCGTCTGAACCGATCAAACCAAGCTCGAGGAAATTGTTTTAGCCCATACAAAGATTATCTCAATCTATAAACTTTTCCAACCAAGCCAGGTGGAATATGCATATACACCTCCTCCTGAAATTATTCATGTAAGAATACATTCTTTACATCCAGTTGTTATAGATCCCAACCAAAGTTTGCCGCACACAAGATAATGGTTCTAACAGTATTCATTTTTGTCACAGGAGCAAAGGTTTTATCATAATCAATCACATATGTCCGTGTAAAGCCTCTAGCTACCAGTCTTGCTTTGTAACGATCAATAGTGCCCTCCGGAGTTTGCTTCACAGTAAATACTCACTTACAACTAACTGGTTGCTTCACTGCTAGTAGAGATATAAAGTCCCATGTCTTGTTCTTCTCTAGAGCTCTCATTTTTTCCAACATAGCTTCTTTCTATCAAGGATCTCTTTTTGCCATCTTCCAGACATTAGGTATAGATATGGAATTCAATAAAACTATAAAACTATTATATGAGGAAGACAGGGAAGAATAAGACATAAAGTTAGCAATATCATGCCTATACTGTATAGGACGATTAGCATAACAAGGAGCTTTCCGCAAAGCAATAGATAACTCGGAATGAGAATCAATATGAGGTATACTAGAGAGTTTAGAAATATTACCACTCGTTCCAGATGAAGACAAGGATGAAGAAGATGAAGTTAGAACAGGAGATGAAGACTTGGATTCTAGAGAATACGTGTAAGGTTGCTCTCTAGTTATGGTAGTAGGATAATTTGGAATGTCATCATCCCGCTGGTTACCATTAGGAGTATTAGGAAGAGCATTAAGAATAGGATCATCCCTCTGGTTAATAGCATCATGAATATTAGAAATAGGAATAGGCCCCATGACAGTACCAGGTATAAGATCCAACATATTCTCCCTCTCTCGACCAGCACGAGGAACACCAGTATTAGGAGAGGATTCGTGCAAGGAGAAGAAGTCCAAAGAGCCACCATAAAAATATTTGAACTTCCAAAAAGTAACATCCTTACTGACTAGAGCTTCTGTTTAGAAGGATACCAGCACTTGTAATCCTTTTTAGTAAGAGAATATCCTACAAAAAACACTTCAGGGCACAAGAATCAAGTTTACTCACAGATAGTCAGTGATCCTGTATGAAACAAGCACAATCAAGTATACGAAAAAGAATGATATAAGAGATAACTCCTGTGAAATATTCAATATGGATTTTATATCCTAACACCTGCAGTGGCATTCGATTGATCAAGTAGGCGCCGCAAGAATAGCTTTGCACCACAAAAATTTTGGTACATTCATAGTATATATTAAACACCGAGTTACTTCCAATAAATGTCTGTTTTTACGCTTAATGACTCCATTTTGTGTAGGAATGTCAACACTAGTAGTCTGATGAATAATGCCATGAGATGACAAATGCTCATCAAACTCCTTATTCACATATCAATTTTATTATCTGAACGAAGAATCTTCAATGTAGCAATATACTGAGTGGAAACTATCTTATGAAAATCTTTGAAGCAAGAAAAAACTTCATTTTTATTCTTCATTAAGCAAACACGTATTGTTCTACTATAACAATCAATAAAGATCACAAACCACCTGTGACTAGAGATAGAAGTTGTTCCACATGAACCCCACACATCAGATGAATAATCTGAAAAGATGCAGAACTTTTACTACTTGAAACTGGATAAGTACTACATGTGTGCTTAGAAAACTCACATGCATCACAGACCGAGAGATGTTTATCGATGTTTCGAACTCAGAGGGATAAATTTGTACCATGAAAATAAAAGGAAGATGACCAAGCCTGTAATGTAGCAGCAACAATTTAGAATTTCATGACTTAGATACAGCAGCCATGTATCCAACTATTGAAAAGCCATTTTCAAAGAAATACAGCCCATCATGCATTACTCCAGTCCCAAGTTTCTTCCATGTTCAAGCTTCCTGAATAACACAGTTGTATTCATTAAAGGCTACAGAATATTTAAGATCATGAGTAATACAACTAATAGATAGTAAGTTAACAAGAAATGTTGGAACATGTAGAATAGACTGAAGAGATAAACTAGGTGTACAATGGATAGATCCTTGTTTAAAAATTCTAGAGACTGAGCCATCAGCTAAATGCATAGAATTATTTCTTATATTTGGAGAATAAGAGATGAAGTTACTAGATGATCCAATCATATGACTGGATGCTCCAGAATCTATAATCCAAGAATTATTACGAGAACTAATGCAACTAAATGCCACACCTTAGATGTCTGTATTTATATAAGCAAAGTTATTATAGTGACTAGAAGTAGGCTGAAGAGCAAAATTTTGGAAAGGAGCAGTGTTGGCAGAGCTTCGCAGAGCTTCGAGATTGGATCTGAATTGATGAAGAGCATGCAACTCATCAGCAGTAACAGTAATTGTGTGGATAGAGGTATTTCTAGGTGAGGATCTCCAAGTGCAATAGTTTAATATGCAAAATCACTACCGCGAGCATCACGATCTCCTCTCCCTCCACTATGGGCATCTCCCCGACCTCCTGAAATCTTACTACAAAACTCAGGACAATAAGGTCTAATATGACCAGGCTTATGACAATGATAATAAGTCTTGTCATGCATGAAGGCAGAAGAAGAAAAACGAGTAGCTCGTGAAGATGATGATCCTTGAATAAGCTGTGTTGAGCAGGCATAACTAGAAGCAGACATTGCATATCGAGAAGAAATTCCTAAAGTTGAGAACATAGTTTATAGTCGTGTTTCTTCACTAGCGATAGAAGAAATAGCCTCATCCAGAGTTGGACATTCCTTAGCTACAAGTATCATGGCCCATCAGTGTTCAAATTCAGGATTTAAGCCATGGAGAAAGTCAACAATTCTTTGCCTATCAATTCATTTTTTAACAGTCTTAGCATCTTCAGAACAAGCCAAAGACAGTAGATCAAAGATATCTAGATTAGACCACAGTCTTTTAATTTCAGATACATACTCAATAATTGATAAACTTCCTTGCTTCAGATCTTTAAGCTCACATTGTATCTTGTGAGCTTGTATAGTATTTTCCTGTTGAAAATACATTATGGCCAGAGTAGTCTAGATTTCATATATACTTATTAATTTCTCCAGTCTTAGCCACATATGAAGTCATAAAGTCCAATAACCAAGCTGACACCAAGAAATTAATATTCTTCCATCTTTTTGCATCAAGTCCCATCCCATCAGGCATTTTCCACTCACTTATAATAAGCCCTTCAAGATCTCTAGACTCGAAGATGAGACAGGCATGACAGGACCAACTCAAATAATTTCATGGTCATTCTAGTTTAACATTGATGATCTGGAGAGCAGAGCAAGAATTCTCTCATCCGAAATTATCCATGTCCCTCTGTATCAGTCTATTTAAGAGGACCTCAAAGTCACTCAACGTTAGTGCAGTATAATTTGTCATATCAAAAATGGGCACCAGAAATAATTATGATAATTCAAAATCAGAAAAAAAAAACTCTTACCATTTGCAAATGCTATATATGCAAACTTGAGATTCAACAAAAAATTATCTAGGATCAACGAAATATTGATTGAATATATTTCATAGTACCATCTGAAGAGCCGTCCAATAAAACTCTGGACTTAAAGTAGCCAATAGATTGTCTATATGATATTAGAGCTCAATAAAGTAACTATGAAGCAGAACCCATGTAAAAACTTACTAAAAAATAGAGATTGATTGAATAAAAAGACTCCATCATGGAGCCTTCAACATTGCCCCTTCGAGATCAGCATCTAGATCTGGGGCACCGATGTTGTGACCAAGAAGATCGAGGGGTTCTAGAACTGCTCTGCCGTGGGGAGATTAAGATGCAATGGTGGAGTCTGCAATAATAGACGACAGCAGTAGATAATGACCATTGCAAGGAGGGGTAGCAAGATATATGGTGGGCGGCAGCCAAAAAAGGGATTTAGTCCGAATGATAGAAGGGATGAAGAATAAATGAAAAGATGATGAAGAAGAGGAAAAATGATGAAGCAGAGAAGGGAACATCAGGGATTAGAAATTGGTGATGAAGAAGAAGAGGAGGAGGAAAAAAAAGAAAAGGGCCCTGATACCATATTGGAATAGAAATTGAAATTACCCCATATCCAAATGGAAGGGTATTTCATTGATTTTATTGATAAAGAATATGAAAATAAGGAAGGTTACACTAGTATGATCCATATAAGATTTCTAGAATCATGTGATCTATATTAGATCCCTATAAATCTGGAATTATACCAGTACGATTCATATGAGATCCCTAGAATTATGAAACCTATATTAGATCCCTATAAATATGGGACCACGTCAATAAAAACTAAGTTAGAGAAATCTGATATAAATTTTGAAAGAAAAACTCCCTCTTTACTTTTATAGATACAGTAAATTATAAAAAATATATAATTTTGAATAAAAAAACTATAAAAATTTGATACTCGGTAGTTATTAAATCTAGATAATATTATTTTATTTATACATAATAGATTTCTATATCAGATCCTAAGTTCAGCAAGTAACACCATTTTATTCCAGATTTGGGAGATGCCCACCTTTCCTATCAAAAAGCTGTAAAAGCATATCATGCCGACCCTTTACATTAACAACAAAAATTGATGCATGGTCGGAGATTGATAATTTATATAAAATGTTGAGTCATCAAAAAAAAAAAAAAGGGAGAGATTGTCACTCATGGAAAAAGAAAAAGAAAAAGAATAAAGAACACTGTTAAAACAACACCTTCCTGGACTTGGCTGCAGCCAATTCTGCGCTTGGACACTCAAAATTTTGGAAAGAGTGACATCAAAGCCAAAAGATGAAATGGGATGTTTTGCTCGATTTGGACTCACCTTGCCAATGTAATATGCTGACCGGAGCATTACTCTTTTTGTAAGATCATCCACTTAATGCCCGTAGTAGACTAGACCATCATATCCAATTTCCAAATTTGATACATGGCTGTCCTCACCATCTTGACTTGGCACTTGGTTATCTTCTGAGAAGCCTACGCATGGCTCCAACAAATCAGACAACCTTTCACACAGAATTCCATGGTCCTTCAGGGTACAAGGTGAGGCAGCAGCAGCAGCAGCATCCTTTCTTTCCAAAACGGCGAGAAAACTGTCTCTAGATTCGAAAACCAAGTACTTTTGTCTCCTCAAGCTACCAAGTCTCAGACATTGAGAATTCAAGAATGTAAAAGGTGCAAATACTAAGAAGAAACCTTTTAACATATCACATTGTGGCACTCACAGTCCAGCAAGATGAGCGAGATGCTGGATATGCTTTATTCGAGTTCCATTAAACTTCAAAACCTGTAGCAATCATTAGTTTACTCGCATTACAGTAGATCATATGATAATTGATCGGTAGTGCAGCAATTGATGAAATTTGGAGATGTTTACTTGTTGATTGCCGAAATCTTCATATCCAAAATTCGCCTCATTCACTAAGCTCTCAAACCTAGGAGGAAAGAAGAACGGTCAAAAAATCATGTAGTGATCACTGGAATCAAAACTAAAAATTTTCTAGCAAGAAAGAAACACCATCCCAGCAAAGAACGTAAAGATTTCGGGCTCTGCTGTTAAGGTGATCATAAACACGTACATTTTGTTAACGATGACCATATATCAGATCCAGCATGTGCTTAAAAAATAGAAAGGAACATGAAAGTGAATACATGCATGCTAAGACAAGCCTAGGTCCTCTGGCCATCACCATGTGGCCTTCTCTATGTACACACAATGATAGTCCTGCATGATAAGGGGACTTTGTAGTAACCTACTTTAGGCCCGGCAATGTCCCATCTGCAACCTGTTGCCCCACCCTACAGGTCAGTTACCACAGGGACACAAGGTAGGAGACCACATGATGGTGACTAACATTGCTGTTAAAATCTTACAATTCACAATCCAAATGATAAAATGGCCCTAAACATTCAGGATCCCATCCATGGATCAGGATCAGTATAGGATTACAAGACTTTGATCCATATGATGGACTATACATTATGATCTAACTTGATTATACCAATTACATACTAAATCATAGGCACATCCATTTTCTACAATTTATGCGACATTGTGGCTTTTAGATTACTTACCAATAGTAATTCTCTAGTAGTAAAATTCGCAAGCCTGTTATTGAAGTTCATAGAGTTTTTTTTTTTAAAAAAAGCATTTTTTTAATATTTTTATAGCCATATATTTAAGGATTGTCTCTTTTTTTCCTAAAATCTATCTAAATAGGTAATTAAATTGATAGATAGTTTATGAATTCCTTCAATAACAAACAAAATACTTGTTTCATGAGACATGCTATACATGGCCAATATTGGTGAAAATTAGACTATTTTTATATACAGCTTTCTAGTTTCTACTTGCCATTAATCTACTTTATAATTGACTCATATCTCAATTTCATGTCTTTTATATTTAAAAAGTTTTGAAAGAAACCATTAAAAAAAAACTTATGAATTATGATTGATCCACAACCCAACCCGACCGTTCTACACTTTATGACTTGATCCTGGTCTTAACATTATGGTGACCATAGAGTATCTGCAACCTAGTCTTTACGGTCCAATCAAAGTATGTTCACTTTTCACATCTCTCATATACGGTACAATCTGACTCAGGTATCAGCTTGCTGGCAGGAGTACTGATGGTGTTATCGCTGCTGCAGCAATGGTGCTATGATACATATAAGCAAGTGAAGCTTGAGGCGGGCAGGGATTGTTAAGTCCTTCGACCATAGAGAATTTAGGTTGGCTTAAGGTGGAAACCTATTCAGCGGGATGACATACCGTATATTCTATTTCTCAACTATAATAATCACTAAGTATACCATAAATGAACAAGAAATCTAACCATCAACAAGACACATTAAGGTTCTGTTTTTCTTGGGAAAACATCTGTAAATGGAAAAAGCTGAGACATCCTCCAAGACAACTTTCCTTTCCAACCCTTCTTCCAGCCCCCATTAAGGTTTTCTAAGGTACTCCAATATTAACATGCTATGCAACAACAGAGAGATTTTCATCTGAAAAGGTATTAGCTAACCTGTGATAAAATTACCAGCTCTTCTCCTTTTAACCTTGCTAAAGAGCAGCGTGCCTTAGTTGTTTTGGCTGACCATGGGAAAAAACTCTACTCACGTAACAAGGTAGTATAAAGAGTGCTTGATCAAAATCATTAAGTTTCAAATATCAGAAGCAAAAGAAACAGAAAATGAGAAACAAAATTTACCTTCTAACTTACCCCAATTGAATCTTCATGCTCCTCGCTATAATACAAACCATACACATTAAATGATTCTTAGTTATCAAGGTTTGCAAGCAGATCACCACATAAAAATAGTTATTTATTAGTAACCAAGAATCAACTACTTACTCTATCAATGGTCCTGACAGTGGAGAGCACACAAGACCTGCAATTATCAGATAGGGAGCCTGCCCCACTTCAATATGATATGGCACCTTATAAGGGGGGAAAAAAAAAGATGAAAAAAATGCCAGTAACTAGAGGAGAAATAGATTGTAAGTAAGACTCCAGCTACTTACTCGATGCACCAGTGATTGCAAAAAAGTCTTAACTTTCATGTAGAATCCTTCTTGAATGATACCAAGCTCTGCTACATCATTATAAAACCCGATGATCCCAAATATTAATATGCTTAAGAGCCTGAGCAACACCACACCTGAACACATATACAATAATACATATTTTCAAATTAAGAAGACCAGAAACAGCCATTTTATCATAGGGACACACAGTGCCCGACTGAAGCATTTAAACCAAGGGTTTTAATCTCAGCATCATGCATTATTGCTGGGACATTATGGTACCAGGTCAAGACATAGTAAAGCAGCTAGTAACAAAAAGAACAAAAAGAAAAAACTGTCTCCATATCTGTCCCAATTTATCCACATCCCAAGTGTCGGGACACAACTAGGAAGGTCAGCACATCCTCTTTCAAGAGGTCCCGCAGGTGTCCCTGCTCCCAGTTTCACCGTTTCACCATCCTATTCCAGAGGACCTGAATCTTGAGTTTAAACCACTCTAGAGTATATTCTTTAAAATTATCTTAAAATATATGAAAATAAACCTCTTTTACTTCCATGTGCAGTGCATGTCCTCTATTTGCTTGTATCAAGAAAAATAGAACTTCTTCATTAGGTCTACACCATTGCACCAACAATACTATTAAATAAGATATAGGACAACACAAATGAGTGTAGCAACTGAAAATGGATATCAAAAAGTACTTCTTATTATGATAGTATATTTGTCGAATGAGAAATACCTAGGTTGCAGGAGTTCAAGAAAGCTCTTCATGCTCTCTCACTGAGAATGCAAAACACAAAGGCCAGTTCCACTGTCCGAGAATGGAGTCTTGCAAAACCTAGGTGTTTGTTATAATGCCACAGTTTCAAATTAGCCATCACAAGAATCGTGCATGTTCCCTTCTTCAGCATTGTTGTTCCTTTCTCTCCACATGCTAAAGTCCACTAAGGCATGCAAACAATCAGTAATTCCAAAAGATTTGGTTGCTCCTGTATTGTTTTCTGAGGTATATTGATACTAGCTTTGCATAAGTCCATCCCCTCTGCCTTGTGGACTCTAGCAGGGCCTCTGAGCTTGAATGGAAATCCCCTTTCCCAAGGGCCTCAAACACCAGCGGATCAGTTAACATCACTGGAGCACTCTCGGCATTCATTTTGTCTAAAGCGAAAGATAGGTTCCTTCCAAGCCTTCTCTCCAAGTAAGCATCAACAAGGCAACCATAAGTCACAAGATCCGGGATGACACCCTCATGCTTCATGTGTTCAATGCTTAGATGGAGATCCCAGAACATGCACATCCTTGAATATGCCAAAGCTCGTATATTGAAGGTAGTGAGATTAGGTGAGAAGCCAGCACCCACCATGCTTATAAATTCTCGTTGCAGGCTTTTCATCTTGAAATTGGCAGCATAAGACAACAAGAGTAGGTTCCAAAGAAGATTGCCCACGTTACGCCTGCCAAGACCCACATCCCTCAAAAACTCCCCTAATTTGTAAAACTTCCTCTCGCTTATATAAGCAGATGCCATCGCTCGTATTGCTTCTTTCTCTATAAGAATTCTTGACTTCTTCATGCGCCCATATGCAGCTTCCACCTCTTCTATCGAACCAAACAAACTATAGTACTTGACAAAAGCATTCCCAATCGTGGAATCAACCTTAAAACCCCTCAAAACCATTTCTTTTACCACCTCCTCCATCAATTCAAGTTGTCCGACTTTCCCAAAGCAAGAGACTGCTAATGAATAAACCTTGTAGGAGAAGTCAAAGTCATGTCGAGAGGCAATCTCATGAACAATTCTGGATATCTCATCAAAGTGCCCCATCATAGCGTAGGCATCCATTAGACCTAAAACAACCTCAATGCTGGGCAGGAATGAACTATTTATGATCTCGCTCCACATGGCCTTAGCTTGTTGAAAGAGACCATTTTTTGCATAACAAAGCACCAAAGCTGAAAGGGTGGCACAGCCAGGAACAAAACCTTTGGTCTTCAAATTAATGAGGATTTTCAGAGCAACTTCAGGCATCTTTTCTTGGCCCAGTGCTTGTATTAATGCCGCAACCCCCTCATCATCAATCCTTTTCTCTTTCCATCTCCAATTTTGGACCATCTGCTCACAATCATAAGGGGAAAAGACAAATTAATTGAGTCTTGAAGTACTAAAATTATTTTAACACTTCAAGATTAGTTTTTGATAGAAGATTTGCTCAAGGAGGGGAACCAAAAAAAAAAAAAACAGAAGGAAAAAATATTTTTCCCTCTTTCTTATGTGTTCCAGTGTGTATTGAGATCAGTGCAGAGTTATTTAGCAAAAGGGCATAACTGTCATCTATAATAGAACTGGATGGGTCCAATTAGACTTTTGCTAACTGGCATCTGAGGCTCCAATTCTGAAGCCAAAAAAAGGGATTTCATGGTGGATCCATGGGTCCCCTACCTACCATCCCACTTAAGGTTGTAGAAGAAGGTCAAAAGTATTCCAGAAGGAAAAGAAGAGATCAACAAAGAAAATAAGGAATAGGAGAAGGATAGAGGAAAGATGCTGCCTTCTAACTTGCAGCTCACCACTGGAGAGAACCTGTAAAATGAAGGCAAAAAATGGATGCTCAAGGAAGAGGAATTGAAGGGAGATGGGTATGGAAGAGGGAATCTACAATTAGGGTTAGGATTAGCATTAGAGTTAGGGTTTCCATGGGCGATGTTCGTTGGGAAAGAGATGGGGCAAAGAATGGGCAAATTTGAATCCAATTTTTGCTATCTGTGTCAGGCAGGATAATGGGTTTGAATCATGTAGGAGGGAAATTGTTATTTCTCACTAGCTCTGGACTCATGAGTAGGGAGGCCAAACTTTCGCGTTGAACCAAGATTAACATAGAGATGAACCAAATAGACCCCCTTTTGGCTTTATTTATATCAAAATTTCTCCTTTATTTTGAGAGGGAGAAGGGATATATCAAAATTTTTTGACACTAAACTAAAGCAGTTTTTCAAAAAAAAAAGAATTTATTACCCCCCCCAAAAAAAATAACTAAGTTATGAGCCATTCTTAGTCACCCATTCTTCCTAATTAGGTTGAAACTGTTTAGTAAATGAACGAACAATCTCCTAATTAGGTTGAAACTGACTAGTAAATGAAGGAACAATTTTATTATATATTTTATGGTTCAAAACAGGCAAAAAAGTTCCATTCTCAATGTTAAATATTTGAGCAAAAAAGATTAGAATATGAAATTTCTTTCCTCACCAATTGAAAGTAAAACCCAAATTTCCAATCTCATGGCTTAAGCGGATACCGATAAACTTGCGTTTGGTGCATTGCCATGCAATCCTGAAAGGTAATGTAGATTACCAGTAACATGGATTGTTAGCGATATACATTACAGGTGACGTGGATTATTGTATTTGATACATGCAGGTAATGTTGCATAAGATAAAATCAAAATTCCAAGATACTGATAAATTAAATCTATATTTTATTTATAAAAATATTTTTTAATATTTTATATTATAAAATATATTAAATATAAAATATTTTATATTTTATATTAAAATTAAAATATTAAAAATTATTTTTATACTAAATAAATTTAATATAAAAATTGTATATATTAAATAGATAATATATTTAATATATTATTTAAATATATTAAATTTATATATTACACTATTAAATTTAGCATAATAATTTATATTATATATAAATATATATGATACAAATATACTACATTATATTTAATATATATTATAATATTATAATATTAATATAATATAACATAATATAAATTATATAATATATTTTATAATATTACAAAAAATAAAATATATTATATAATATAGTACAATATTATATTATATACTATGATATTATTATATTATATTATTATATAATATTATAATAATATAACATATTATATTATATTATAAAAAATTAATAAAAGATATCAATATTATATTATATACTATAATATATTATATAGTTTATTATATATATTATATAATATATTATAATAATATATTATATTATTATATTAATATTATATTTAGATTATATTATTATAATATTATATTATATTATAAGAGAAATAGAGAAGGAAAGGATAATATTGTAAAATATATATATATATCCGTTGATAATCTGGATTACTATCCAATAATCTAGATTATTGGGCCATATTAAATTAGGAGCAATAATTACATGCTAACAAACGCAACCTAAATTCATAAATCCAATGCTGAAAACACAATTGCAATAGCAGCTAGAGTTTGTAAGCGAGTGTAAACCATGCCTGATATTCCTTGAGATCATACACCAGACCCTTGTCCTCCTCCTGCACTCCGGCCGAATTGAACACCACCTTCCGTCTCCACCCATGGGGCCGCAGATAAGTCGTCTCTGGATATCTCTTGTGAGAAACCCTTTCAGACTACCACTCACAAAAAACACAACACGACCACGAATCTCAAGAAAAAATCAGAACTTTCCAAGAAAATACCGATGCCTGGACATCTGTAAACGAGATGCAATCAAGAATAGATTATTTTCTCTTTTTTCGATTACCTCATCACCGTTTCCTCGGGAAGAAGCGCCGCTTCTAAGAGATTGCTTTCGGGACTGCGGAGGTCTAAGACAGCAGGCGAACGTCGACCTCCGAGACGAGAAAGTGGAGTGGGAGAAGACGAGGGAGGGGGAAGAGCAAGAAGGCGAGCCTACAACAGCAGCCATGGCCAAAGGAGGAGGAGACGAATGCGGGAGGTTCGGCTGGCAAAACAGGGGAGCTTTTTATCCTTCGGCCATCCATTTACCACGTTAGTCCTTATCCTCTTGCTGCCACTAGTTATTGGTCACGTGCAACACACTTGACTTGAAACCCGAACTCCTGTGGGTTCATTTCGAAGCGGCAGTTTAGATGCGGCCCGAGTTAATCCGGCTTCGGCTCGGACCGGAAAAGCCCGCTTTTTTTTTGGTAAACACGCGTCACAAGATTGTTAAATAGGTCCGACGATCGGCAATCCTGGACAGGCCTGCAATTAGAAGTTATATATTTTATGTTTATTTTTATTTTAACTTCTTGTCTTCATTCCGTTTGATCTTTGTTGCCTGGTCTCTTTGGGGGTAATCGTTGTTTTATTTTTTTTGGGTTGGGGGGGGGAGCGATTTTTAAAAAATTTTCTTGGGGGTTTGATTTGTCCTCGGAGTGTTTATGTTTAATCTAATATTGTTAGGGATTTTAGTGATCTATTTGGACATGGATTCTTATATGTTTCAGGGTTTCTTGAATTTTTATAACCCTAATTTAGTTATCATTAGGATGTCCATTTATAAGTCCATAATGGTGATGAATTTGTTTGTATATTGGGTTCCGTTTATGATGGTATGTTTGTACATTGGGTTCCGTTTATGATGGTATCGGTTCAAGAAATTGAGGATAAAAATTATAGGTTGTAGTACCTTCACGACATGAGGTTCCTTTCTTGACTGCAAGTTAGGGTTTCAGAGGCCATTAAAGCATGATATAAATTCATGATTCTTGTGTGATTTGATTTCTAAAGCAATCTACCGTCATCCACTATTAATGCTATTCATGATTAATTTCTTATAAGTTTGGACACTTCTTGTCATACCATGCCATTATCCTTATGCAAATAGATCCCTTTTAATATTATAGAATAAAATAAGTACATGAAATTAGATCATCGTTTCTTCTTTCCACTTAGATACGGTAAAAGCTTACATTCCATATGGTCAAGTGATATGGGATTGAAAGCATGGTTTTTTTATTAAACTTAATATTATCTGAAAATATAAGTTGGCATGATCATATTGGTTTCAGATTTATTTTGTTAAAGATATTCCGGAGACCATGAGAGAAAGAAACACAATTCTTTGCGAGTGGCAAGCACGATGATTGCTTGAGGGCTTAAAGATACTCGGTAACCAATTTTCAATTAAAAGTGATACCGGATAATTTGCCATTAAGATGCATGAACAAACACTTAAGCTTATGCCATGCTTCTTCTCAAACGTTGTAAAAGAGGCAGCGAGAGAGATGGTAGACTTGTAAAATGAGGCAATTGCATTGAATGGTAATTGATCCCTTGCAAGTGGGCCAGGTTAGTTTCTTTGTCATCTCTTGAGATGGTTTTTGGGAGACAAGGAGAGGAGCCATCATCATAACCCATTACATCATATAGCCAATCGAGATATAATGGAGTTGGGTAAGTTTTAGGGGAAGCTGAGTAAATAGCATTGATATCAGTCAAATTAAACATATTTGATGACCACACAAAATGTGCACACGAGTTCGCTCTTTGCGATCGGTCTGAGTAACTTGGGATTCGGGCTGCCTTCTCCTCTTGCTTTGAGGTCTCTCGAATGGCGGAAGAAGGAGCCGATCGGGGTGCTGGAGCGTCCGACTCTGATGCGAAAGGTCCGACGGAGCGATCATGGGTGAAGGTGGTGCACGGCCCGCTCCAAGCACTAGTTTGGTCCCCGTACAAGCTCACTGAGGATGAAATTGAGCGTCTTCAGCATAGCTTCTCTAAAGTCCTTGTGATGCCAGGTTCGGTTCTCGACGACGCTCGCCAGAAATGGGAGGGCTTGGCCATCATATTCTGTAGCCTGGGTCGCCGGGTTCAGCCTCCTTGGGTGGCGAAGGATGTCCGGCTGAAGCTGCAGCTGTCGTCTGAGTCAGAGGTGTTTCCGGTGGGTGAGGATCACATTGTCTTGCTGGTTGGTTCTAAGAAGGTTTGTGATCGAGTTCTTGCTGGGGGACCGTCGTACGTGGCTGCCAACTAATGGCCTTTGCTCCATAGCACTCGGATTTCCTCCTGGGAAGACGTCCTGTTAATCGTACTGTGGTTTGGATGTGTTTACCAGAGCTCCCGTTGGAGTATTGGGAGCCAGCGGCGATTATGACGGTTGCAGGGGAAGCAGGTATCCCTCTCTCACTTGACAATTTCACAAATCTGATGAAAAAAAACTGGGTTTGCCTAGGTTCGAGTGGAGATCGACGCTTCCAAACCTCTACTTCCGGGTGTTCTTATTCAGGGGACGGACTCGATATTCTCGCAACAATTTGTATTTGAAAGCCTTCCCCCGGTCTATTTCCTCTATGGTCGCATCGGGCATACGATTGGTGAATGTAGCTCTCTGGAGAACAATCCCAGCGTCGCTTCAAGGTCCTCCGGTCTCTCTAAGGAGAACTTTGTGACGGAACAGTCGGAGAGCAGCGAGCTGAAGAAGGCCACTGATGGCTCCGGTTCCAGGCCGTCGGCTGCAGAGAAAAAATTTACTTTCAGTCCTTGGCTGGTCATAGCTAGGGTCTGTCAACCTCGCCCTGTGGCTGGCCTTCCGAGGGGTGGCCAGAGTTCTGAGAAGGGGAAGGATCCGGCTTCATCTTCTGAGCCTCCGCCCTCTACTCCCTCTCGCTCTTCTCCAACCCGTCTGTCATCCACTCCAAGTTCCCCTCCTGACTCTGAGGACTGGCAAAAGCCCACTAAGGTGGCTCGAAGGCGCTCCCCAGATGCTTCAGGGTCTGATCTATTAGAGGGAGGGGGAGTTCTAAAGGCTGGGGGAGGCTTCTTTGCTCCCATGGCCGACTGTATGGAGCTCATCCCGGCTGAAGGTGGACTCAAATACCAACTGATGATAGAATATGGGACGGTCTCATTGAAGCAGAGCAGGAGCCCATCAAGGTCCACTTCTCCTTCCTCCTCTAAGTCTATTTTCTCACTGTCGGATTAGGTCAGCCCCCCCTCCTTTCCTTGGATGCTGTTAAACATAATATGTCTGCTCTGGTTCGGTCGTCTGGTTCCCCTGACACACCGAGTAAGAAGGGTGACAAGAAAATGGAGTGGAGGGTGGAGGGGAAGAGTGGCGAGGCTAGGGAGGCCGTGGCTAAGCTGGGGGTGCCGGGGGGACCTTCCTCTATGGAAGGGGTGCTGTCAATGGTTCCTGGGGTGGCAGGGTGTGCTTCACATGGAAAGGGTAAGCTAGTGCCCTGCTCTATGAACTCGCCATCCGAGCAGGTTGGGGGGGAGGGGTCGCTGAAGGTTGTTTCTGGGAGTCCTAAGGTTTCTGTGGAACAGGGGTCTGAGGAAGGAGGGGAAGGGCTTTCAGGGGGCCAAGGGTCTACTGAGGGGGGTCTCAAGGGGTTAGGACAATCTATGGGAGCTGGGTTTTAAGGCGGAGCGGGGACTCAGGGGCATCCGGGGAGTGAGGTTAGGAGGGGTGTCATGGGCACCCAGGGGCTCTCAGGGAATCTTGGCCCACTTGATCCTGCGGCTTCTGGCAAAGCTTGCCCTGGTCAACCTGGAGATGCTGCTGGAATGGACATGGCTGTGGAGAATACCAAGGGATCTGTGGGGACGGGGAAGCCAAATAGTGTTCGGTCTTCAACATCGCCTGGGATGGTTATTGGGCATGACGCTGTCTGTGAGACAGTTATGAGGGTGCTATGCTTTGTGAGAGGGAGTTCTATGACTGTAGGGGATCTGTCTATTGCTGAAGAAGACCCAGCAGGTGTTGATGGGATGAAGGAAGTTATGAATGTAAGGAAGGGGGATATGGATCGGCAGGTGACCGGTCAACCTATGTTTTGTATCTGTAATGAAGATACTTGTATGGAATGTAAGAGGGGCTAGAAAGCCTTCCTTTTTATCTACTTATTATAGGTATCTACAGCTTTATAATCATCATATTTGTGTATGGTTGGAGACTAGGATTTCTGGTCCTAGTTTGGATTGCATCAAACATCATGTCCCCCGGGACTGGGGATTTTATTCCGTGCCTTCCCAAGGTTTGGCTAGGGGCATTACTGTTACCTGGAATATGGTAGCAATTAAAGTGAATGCTTTTCATAGATCCTCCCAACTTATTGCTATTATGGTCTCTGAACCCAATCAGCCTATTGGGCTCCTATGTGGCGTCTATGCAAGTATGTCATATAAGGAGAGAAGAATGGCCTGGGAAGAGGCTTCGGTGCTGATTAATCAGTGTATTCCTACTATCATCGCTGGTGATTTTAATTCCATTGACAGGCCAGAGGACAAGCGGGGTGGCAGACCCTTTGTTCAGGATGTTGGTTCTAAAGAATTTACCAGCTTTATCTAGAATAATGGATTGCTTGATTTGGGGTTTATGGGACCTCGTTTTACCTAGTATAATAACCGGGCTGGTTTGGCTAGAGTGTGGGAGAGACTGAATAGATTCCATGCTACCCCGACCTGGCTTACTCTTTATTCGGATCACACGGTGCGTCACCTTAGGCGCATTGCCTCGAATCACTGTCCCATCCTTCTGTCTATGGAGCAAAATGTCCGGGGTCCGACTCCTTTCAGGTTTGAAAAATTATGGCTTTCTCATCCCAAGTCTAAAGACATTGTCCGAGAAGTCTGGAGGATGCCGGTTAGGGGTGATGCTACCTATAAGATTTCTCGAAGGTTGGACCTACTTAAGCATCGCCTGCTGTGGTAGAATAGAGTGGAGGTTGGAAATCTTAACAGTCATCTAAAGTCTGTCGAAGCCACTATCGATTCCTTGCAGGGGAAGGAAGACTCGGATGGTTATTTATCTGATCAAGATATGGACTCCCTTAGGCATTACATTTCTCTTCATCACTCTCTTCTTTTGAGACAGGAAGACCTCTGGAGGCAAAAATCCAGAGTTCAATGGCTGCAGGAGGGTGATAGAAATACCAGGTTCTTTCATCATGCAACTATTATTAGAAGGCATACCAACAGCATTCGGGCTCTTTTTTCTAATCAAAATGGGTGGATTGAGGACGAAGCCGATATCAAAGGGGAATTGTTCCACTTCTTCTCTTCCAGGTGGAATGCCCACACTCCTACTTCTTTTTCTACCTCTTATTTGCCCCCTGAGGTTTCATTTACTGCTTTCCAAAATTCTTTACTTCTGACTCAGGTCCTCAAAGAGGAAGTTAAATCTGCACTCTGCTCTGGGGGAAGATAAAGCTCTGGGTCCTGATGGGTTCCCTCCTTTCTTCTTTCGGTCTTGCTGGAACATTCTGTGCACCGACATGGTCGCTGTTATCCAGTTATTTTTTGACACTGGGAGGATGCTACAATCTTGGAAGCAAACCTTTATTGTTCTCATTCCTAAGCATCCTGATGCGACTGAGCCTTCTCATTTTTGGCCGATTAGCTTATGCACAACTCTCTACAAAGTTTGTGCTAAGCTTTTGACAAACAGGATGAGGACTATTCTCTCGCAGCTGATTGGCCCGAAGCAGGGGGCTTTCATTGGCGACCGGAGTATATCTGACATTGTCCTCACTGCCCATGAATTTATGCATGATCTTCGGCGTGCCCCCAAGCGTCGGTGCTTAATGGCAATAAAGTTGGATATGGAAAAAGCTTATGACCGGGTCTGTTGGACCTTCCTCTTCAAGGCTTTAGAGGACTTTGGTTTTCATCCTATTTGGATCGTCAAGATTATGGCCTGTATTTCTCAGCCATTATTCTCTATTCTGGTCAATGGCTCCCCTACATATTTCTTCCACTCCTCTCTTGGCCTTCATCAAGGTTGCCCTCTCTCTCCCTCTTATTTCATTATTTTTGCTGACTATCTCTCCAGATCTCTATCTGTAGTCATGCAGAATGTGATGGTATAACCGTATTTCCCTGCCCCTGGAGCCTCGCCAATTTCATATTTATTATTTGTTGATGATTATTTACTTCTCAGTCGGGCTTCTCTTATAAATGCTCGAGGTCTTCAGAGAGTCATGGAGGATTATTGCTATACCTCAGGTCAGAGAGTTAATCTGCAGAAGTCTGGTATTTACTTTAGCCCTAAAATCTCTACCAGGCTGCGCCGCAGAGTTGGCGATATTTTGGGGATTACTGAGTGCCAGGGTCCTCTACATTATTTGGGTATCCCCATTTTTGGTACCAAACTCTCTAGGGCAGAGTGTGCTCCTCTTCTTGTGGCTGTTCAACAGAGGATTGACGGTTGACAGGGTAGATCACTCTCCTCTATGGATAGGATTACTCTCATTCGCTCGGTGCTTTCTTCTCTCCCCATTTATTTGTTATCTAATGTTGTTATCCCGAAGCGGGTTATCCTCGACGTTGAACAGATGATGCGGGCTTTTCTTTGGGACTCTTCGCCTGCTCGTCGTAGGATTCACTTATTGAGATGGGATTTGGTGTGCCAGCCAACTATAATGGGAGGCCTGGGCATCCCTTCCCTTCTTGCTCGTCGGGAGGCTTTCCTGTCTAGGCATGCTGTCAGATTTTTTCTTTGCCCGAATGGTCTTTGGTCCTCCCTTGTGAGGTCCAAGTATGGTGATATCTCTATTGACTTTAATGCCTCCTTCAGGCCTCCTAGGAATTGTTCCATTATCTGGAGGGAGATGATTACCAGAGCCCCGCGAGTCATTCCGCATTTATCTTGGATGATTGAGGATGGTTCTTCTATCAGATTTATGACCGACCCCTGGATCTCGGATATTCTGCTCATTTGGTGGCCTACTTTTATCTCGATGCACATGCCATTGACTATTTCAATCCCTGACATCTTATTTCCTGATCTCTCCTCTTGGGATCGGCAGGCTATGTTCTCTAAATTCAGCGACATCCTGGGTCTTCAGGTGCTTTCTATCATTCTGCCCATTCACCCTTGCCCGAATACCAAGGTGTGGAGGCACTCGCTTCCACGCATGCATCGATTCCGGACCTGGCGATGATTTTTGCTCCAGACCCTTCTTTGCCTCATTCTTATGGTTGGATTTGGTCCTTACCGATCCGTCCCAAGGTCTCTCTGTTCGTCTGGAAGCTCACCTGGCATCGGCTTCCTCCCCGATAGCTCCTTTCCTCGAGGGGTCTCTCCATTCCTTCTGACTACCCTTTCTGTGCTTATGAGAGCAAGACTCAGGCGCATGCTATTTTTTGCTGTGCTCGAGTGGCGACTATGTGGAGATTGGCTGGATTCTTCAATTTGGCCCCTCGGACTCATGATATTCAGGACTCTTTCTTGCTCTCCCTGTAAACGGGCACTTCCTTTCATATCTCTTTCATAGCCTACCTGGCATACTATATCTGGTTATCTAGGAATGATCGGATCTTCGCTTCTGCTAGATGCTCTCCCAGGATGCTGGTGGAGAGAGTCAGGTCAGTCGCTACCGAGTATTGGAGATCGACAATCACTACTTCGGAGACCTGGGATTCTCCTTTCGCCCCTCGAGCGACCCTTCGAGTGTCTGTCGCTTGGGAACCCCCTCCTCCGACATTTATTACTGTCAACTTTGATGGTAGCCTCCGCTAGGGCAGAGGAGCTGCAGCATTCATCATCCGGGATCTAGCCTTGGATTCTTGGCTGCGGGGGGATTCCCAGTCTGGGACCCCTCTATCCTCCGGACCAAGTTGCTAGCGGCATGGGCTGGGATCAGATATGCTCGTTAGATCCTCCATCTCGATTGCTTATTCATCGAGGGTGATTCGACCACTATTATCTCTTGGATAGCTTGGACGTCTACTGCTCCTGCTTCCTATCCCATTATCAGAGATATCAGCTTTTTTCTGCAAGGCTGCGTATTGACTTCGATCGGCCATATGTATAGGGAGGCGAACTCAACTGCTGATTGGGTCGCTTCCTATGTTGCCAATCACTCTGGTCCGGTATTGTGGACCGATTGGCATTGTGCTCCTGTTCAGCTTCGGGATCTTGTGTTGTCTAATTATCTTGGTTGTATTCACTTTCGTCCTTGAATGGAATACACTGGTTCATAATATATATATATATTTGATGATGAATTAATTGGGACAAGCTGAGGTGGTGGCTAAAATAATTAGATAGGGAACTGAGATCGATGCTTGTTCAAGCATAGATGCCTTGATACATAGAAAATATTGACACCGGTGATAAGAGAAAACTATTGCACATGAACTCATCAGCATGGGTATTTATTGTATACACAAGTTGACCGAATTAAAAAAAAAAAAGGATAAGGATTACAACAAGAATTTGAAACCATCTAAACTAATATTCTCGTCCCTAAACTATAGGATAAAACATTACAATAAATATATCCAGGTTAATTGCCCGAGCTTCAGGGATAGGTGATATTTGTTGATGGAAAGATCTCAAAGAATCACAATGATGATTGACTCCCAACAGCTACAGGATGAGGTAAATTTCAGGTGCGAGATTATAGAAAGGTCAGTAAGCTGGTTGCACTACTGTCTTCTTAATAAAATGTAGCTGAATAGCGAGAACATTGGGCAATTTCTTTTGACCTCGATAGAAAATCTATGCACTTGCCCAGATGCCATATATATATATATATATCACAAAAATCCTTGTCACAAACAATAATTTTTGAAATAGTAGCCTGGGTTTCCAGGATAGCCTTTACGTTTGGAGATTTAACGGTGGCCAAGATATTTCTCAATACGAATAACCACCGTGCCGTTGTCAAGGTGTAATGCGAAGGGTAGCTACAGAATATGCCAGGCCTTGATTAATTAATTGCCCGCTCATCTTGAAGCGACGACATAGCAAGCTCAAAGGTAGATTCAGCATCCACTTATTTTTCATACTATACCAGCTGCTGGGATGTAACATGAAGCATTATTCCAGCAAAAAAAAAAAAAAAGGGAGAATCATTAATCAGTATCCAATATAGGTTGGATGTTGATGTTAATGAACCCCATGAATATTCATTGAGATCAGGTTTTGAGAACAAAGTCTCATAATCCATCAAATACCTTGTTGCCGATCTCGCCACCGCGCCCGTGCCTCGGAACCGCCGATCCCGCTAGACCATCTTGCTCCCGGGGCCTCCTGGCTGGACCGAACCTGCAAGGCGAGGTCAGAAGACCCTGGCCGGGGATCCCGGCGAGGGAGCTCCGACGATCAAGTTTGTGGACGGCGAAAGGGAACAGATTCTCCAAGACGGGCCCCGAAGGAGTCCCAGACTCAGAGAATTTACTAGCAAGAAATGTGCTGTAGGGACCAGAAACCCGACCGGGCCTCCTTGCCGAGCTCACGTCAAGCGATCCCCTCTCGGGTCCCTCGATCTTACTCTCGGAGCGGGGCTTTTGGCCACTGTTTCTTACTCGTCCCAGCTTACCTGGTCGCCTCCAATTTCCTTCCTTTTATCTCCTCCCGCCGCCTGCCTGTCTTCTGCTCTTGGGAGGCTCCCCTCTCCATCCTTTTCTCTTTTCCTTTTTGGTTTTGAGGGCAAGGCGGCTTCCCGACCTCGTTTGCCGAGCCCAGCGGGGAAAGGGTAAAGAAAAAGGGGGGTGGCGCCGGCAGGGCGGCCGGTCAGACCTCGGGCCCAGTGAGGGCGCTCTCCTTCCTAAATGCCGGCGCTGTCCGTCGACGGGCCCTGTTTTGTCAGAACCGTGCCTCTCGACTGCAGGACCTGTCGGGCCGACGTAAGTGGTGTATCGCGTGCCGCCGCCATCTGTACGGGGCACCGTCTGTGGTGCGCACGGCTCGAGGGCCAACCTCGGAACCTGCGCCTCCGCTCTTTGGGGCCTTCTCTGTACGGGCGGCCTGACCTCGGCCGAGGTGGAACCCTCCCGGGTGGACACCTGGCAAGGTGGTAGAAGGGCGCCCAGCTTCGGCTGAGGTGAACCCGTCTCCGGGGGGCCACCTGGTGAAGGAGCGTTGGAGCAGCCGACCTAGACCGAGGTGGACCCCTCCTGGGTGGACACCTGGCGAGGTGGCAGGGGGGCGCTCGGCTTCGGTCGAGGTGGACCCGTCTCTGGGGGCCACCTGGCGAAGGAGCGAGGGAGCAGCCGACCTCGGCCGAGGTGGACCCCTCCTGGGTGGACACCTGGCGAGGTGGCAGGGGGGTGCTCGGCTTCGGTCGAGGTGGACCCGTCTCTGGGGGCCACCTGGCGAAGGAGCGAGGGAGCAGCCGACCTCGGCCGAGGTGGACCCCTCCTGGGTGGACACCTGGCGAGGTGGCAGGAGGGGACCCGGACCAAACTCGACTTCGGCGAGGGCGGTAACGTCTCGGGATGTCACCTGGCGAGGTAGTCGGGGGGGGCAAGGGCCGAGCTCGACCTCGGCGGCAAGGGACCCGCAGCTGACTCGGCCGAGGAAACCTCCACGCGGCTCAATTATGCCTGACGGAATCTGAGACCAGCCACGTCATCATTATGGCCGTAACAGTTGCCCCCCAATCCACCGTTCCGTTGGGGCGTCGTATAACGGAACGTCGGGATTAAATGCGGAGATGACGTGGGGAGGCGAAGATCTTGCGTCATAATTGCCGCGATCCTCGTCGCCGCTTCTCGGTGCGCCCGAAGCCCTATAGGAGGCCGCCACGCGTCGCCCACTTGCCCATAATAAATGCATCGCTTCGAAGCAGAGGCCGTTTCCCTGCTAACGAGGCGTCGGTGTCGGGCGTGCGTCCATGCGGCGATCATCCAGTGGCTCGGAGCGGAATGACAGGTACGGTCGCTGTCAACTGAGTTTGAAAAGGAGGGGACTTTCCGGAATGAGGCATTTTCCCTTGCTCCGTGGGCGGTTTGCTGCAGGCTAACTTCCACTGCCCCGCATTTGCTCGGTGTATTTTCGGTGAGTGCCCCCATTTTCTCCCTAGTTCCCCTCTTCTTCTTCTTCTCTGAATCTTCCTTGCTTTCTTCTTTGTCATGGCGCGCCGTCGCCATGCTTCCTCTAATCCGGACGAGGCCGGTCCTTCGCGGTCGAGGACTCCGTCTTCTTCCTCCTCGGAGGAGGAAGTGATCCCGGAGGAGATCCGCAGGCAACTGCAACCTGGGGGTATCACGATTGGCATCCCCAGGAGTGTCCGGTCTCCTCCTGTCGCTCCCGCTTTTTCGCCTCTTTCGCTTCCTGCTCCACCTCTTCTTCCTGCCGGTCCCTCCGGTCATGCCTCCACAATGACCGAAGGAGACCTTTCTTTGCTCCGGGAGGCCTACGGCATCCCGGGATCAATCCGTCTGTTTGTTCCGTGGCCCGGGGATCGCGTCACCATGAGTGGCCCCGGCCGCATAGCCTTTTACGAAGACTTCCTTCTCGGGGGTCTTCGGTTTCCTCTGCACCCCTTCTTCCTTTCTTTCCTTAGCCACTTCCGCCTCGTTCTGGCCCAGTTGGCTCCCAACGCCATCCGGGTCATCTTTTCTTTTATTATTTTCTGCCACTTCCACGGGTTTGTTGCCCGTTTCTCCCTCTTCAGGGCTCTGTTTATCCTGAAAGGTACTCCACTGACGACGGCTGGTGGTACATTTCGTCCCGGCCCAGGTGTCTCCGGTTCGACCTCCCTTCTTCTATCAAGGGCTGGAAGAATCGATTTTTCTTTGCCTCGGTCGAGGATGATGACTGGGCCTGAAATGAACCGGACCGGTCTCCGAACCGGAACTCCCAGGTCGAGTCGGCGGACCAAGAGGCCTACTCCCTGCTCCTGAGCGATGTGGTCCCGGCGCTCGAGGTTCTGCTCTCGGAGCAGAATCTGTTTGAGGCCGGGATCAGTCCCATCCGCGAGCCGGGTGAGACTCAGTCCTCCCTTGACTTCTGTTTCCTTTCTCCTCTTTAGCCGAGCTGGCTGACCTTCTTTTCTTTTGCGTTGCAGGGATGAAATTCTCGCTGGAGAACCTTCTGGAGGGTGCGGCCCAGAGGGACGTCGTCGAGGTGGATGAGCCCGCGGCGAAGAGGGCTCGCACAGAGGCGAGCCAGGAGGCCGTGCCGGCGACCCTACCCAGCCTGGTGGCCGCGGCTCCCCCGCCCAGACTGCCTCGGGGCGGGGCCATTGATGCGCCCGTCGTCAAACCCGGCGGTGCTGCCGACGAGGGGGCTCCACCACCAGCAGCTCCGCCCAGCGCCGGCCCCGTCGTTGCCGCGGCTCCGACAGCGCAGCCCGCGATCTCCGCCGCACCGTCGACGGCGATTCTTGCTGGAGGGGCAGTCGCCGCCGCAGCCGACCTGACGGCTCCGCCACCGGCGCTCACCAACCGCTGCTCCATGATCCGCGACAAGGGACTCACGGAGAAAGTGATGGAGTATGCCTCCACCGCGTGGGACCGCCGATCTCGAGGCGGCAGGGACTACGCCGACGCCCTGCTCGGGATCATCCCGCAGCTCTTCACGGTAAGTCCGAACTCAGGCTCCTTTGTCTTCTTTGGCCTCGGTTAGCTTTTACACTAACCCGATTGCTTTGCTGTGCATATTGGGAACGACGTGCTCCTGCTAAGGAACTTCCTCGTGGGGTACGCGAAGAAAGACGCCGAGAAAGAAGAGAAGCTCGGCAAGCTCGCGGCTGATGTCAAAGATCTTATGGAGAAGGGGGTCGAGCTGCGAGCGAGCAACCAGACCCTCCAGGCGGACCTGGCGCGCGCCGAGAGGCGAAACAAGGACTTGGAGTCCTCTCTGTCTGAGGAGAGGGACTCCAACCAGCATCGCGCGGAAGAGGACGCGGCCGAGAGGGCTCGCCTTCGGGCCCATTCCCAGTGGCTGGAGTGCCAGCTGGAAGAGGCCAGACGGGAGGCGAATGCGGCGAAGGAGCGGAGCACCTACATCAACGGGCTCCTAGAGGCCGCGAAGCGGGAGGCGCAGGAAGCCATCCCGAAATTCCGGGCCTCCGACGAGTACATCTCGGAGGTCCGGGAGGAAGCCGTGGACTCCTTCCTAAAGGGGTTCCGGATGTGCCGGGAGAAGGTGGGGTCCCTCTACCCCGAGCTTGACCTCAGTGGGGTGGTGCTCGGAGGTAGGAGGCAAGGACCCGATCGAAAGGCTTCCGGCGCGGTCGAGGCCACAGCTGCGCCCCCGGCGAGCGACACGGTCGAAGCCCCGGTGCAACCCCCCGAGCCAGCAGCCATCGACGGCGAGGGAGTGGAACCTGCGACCCAGGCTGAGGCCCCCGCCACCGCGCCGAACTGAGCCATTTATCTTCTTCTTTTTCTTTGTCGTTGTTGTTTTTTCTCTTCTCTTCTTTTTTTTTGGGGACTCCCGGCCTGTCGGGATTCCCAGCTTGTACTTCTCCTTCTCGGATCAATGAAAATGCAATTTGTCCATGTCTCGAATTCGCTTTCTTTCCCACTCTCGCATCTCCTCTTTTTCCTTCTTGAGATGTTGATGTGGAATGCCGGAACGAGGGTGGACCTGGTCCCGTCCGTTGCTCAGAACAAAGGTTGGGACGTTCCGGACCGCGTGGCGTCAGGGTAGGCCTTGAGCGGGTCCATCTTTGGGAACGCCTTCATGCTCGCGTGGGGGAACTGGGTTCTGCCCTGCCTTCCAGATCGAAGCCTGGGAATTCTGGACTGAACCCCGGGGCCGCAGGCTTTCTCAAGCCTTACGCGGCTTGCCGAGCTGTTCTCCGTGCTCGCGGGGGCGAACTGAGTTCTGCCCCGCCTTCCAAGCTGAAGCCCGGGACTTCCGGACTGAACCCCGGGGCCACAGGCTTTCCCAAGCCTTGCGCGGCTTGCCGAGCTGTTCTCCGTGCTCATATGGGCGAACTGGGTTCTGCCCCGCCTTCCAGGCCGAAGCCCGGGACTTCCGGACTGAACCCCGGGGCCGCAGGCTTTCTCAAGCCTTGCACGGCTTGCCGAGCTGTTCTCCGTGCTCGCGTGGGCGAACTGGGTTCTGCCCCGCCTTCCAGACTAAGGTCCGGGACTTCTCGCTTCCTTCGGCCGTCGGCCACGATCGGGCGTGCCGAACCTAGGGCCATGCGCCGGTTTCCCTACAAGGTGAGAAAAGAGCGTTTGAAGCAAAGAAACTTTATTGCAGGAGTGGGAAACCTTACATTACTGATAATACATTCTTAGGTTCGAGGCATTCCACGTCCGGGAAAACCTGGCCCCTCCCAATTCCTCCAGGTAGTAGGCACCGTGGGGGAGGGCTTCTGCTACCCGGTACGAGCCTTCCCAGCTTTGTGAGAGCTTGCCGCACTCCCGTGGCTGAGAAGCTTCGGCGCGCCGGAGGACCAGATCTCCGGGACGAAAAAACTTCGGTCGTACTCGGGAGTTGTAATACCTGGCCACCCGCTGCCTATACGCCGCCATCCGAACTCGGGCCTTGTCCCTCGTCTCTTCAAGAAGGTCAAGGTTGAGCATCATTCTGGCGGGGTTCTCTGTCTCGTCATATTGCTCCACATGCAGTGTGGGTAGGCTGAGCTCGATCGGGATGACCGCTTCGGCTCCAAAGACGAGATTGAACGGGGTCTCGTCGATCGCCGTCCTCGGGGTGGTATGGTATGCCCAAAGGATGCTGGGGAGCTCCTCGGCCCATCTGCCCTTGGCCTGGTCCAGCCGCGTGCGGAGGCCCTGCAAAATGGTCCTGTTCGTGACTTCGGCCTCTCCATTGGTCTGAGGATGCGCCACCGAGGTGAAGCGATGCATGATGCCGAGGTCGCCGCAGAACTCTTCAAACTCTCGGCAGTCGAACTGGCGCCCGTTATCAGTAACCACGGTATGGGGGAGGCCGAAGCGGCAAACGATCGACTTCCAGAAGAACTTGGCGACGTTTGCCTTGGTGATCCATGCCAAGGGTTCAGCCTTGACCCATTTCGTGAAGTAGTCGATGGCCACGATCAAGAACTTCCGCTGTCCAGACGCCGGCGGGAATGGGCCCAGAAGGTCCATCCCCCATTGGGCGAATGCCCACGGAGCTGAAAGCTGGGAGATTAGGTTGGAGGGCTGTCGTTGCACCGTGGCGTGGCGCTGGCACCGATCGCACCTCTTCATGAAATCAGCGGCGTCTTCCTTCATCGTCTCCCAAAAGTAGCCCTGACGAAGGGCTTTGTAGGCCAATGCTCTGCCCCCCACGTAGTTTCCACAGACGCCCTCATGAATCTCCTGGAGCACGAGTCTGGCTTCTGCGGGTCCTACGCATTTGAGGTGGGGGTAGGAGTAGGATCTTCGGTACAATTGCCCATCCATCAGGACGAACCGCACGGATTTCTTTCTGATGAGGCGGGCCGCCTCGCGGTCCTCTGGCAAGGTGCCGCTAGTTATGTATTCGGCGTACTTGTCCATCCAGCTGGGCTCACGGCTGACCTAGTGGACCTCCACTGGGGTCTCGTAGCTTGGGGCCTTAAGGTGTGCTCCACGTGAGCGTGACCCAGCATCGTGTCCGGCAGGGTCGCCAGTCGGGAAAGAGTGTCCGCACGGGCGTTCTCCCTGCGGGGGATGTGAAAGATGTTGAAGCGCCGGAAACCGGCCGTGCCCGCCCTGACGAGCTCCAAGTACTTCGCCATTTGGGGGTCGTGCGTGGCATACTCCCCGGAGACCTGTCCTGCCACGAGCTGGGAGTTAGTGAAGGCTTTAAGGTTAGTCACGCCCAGCTCGCGGGAGACCCTCAGCCCAGCGAGGAGTGCCTCGTACTCCGCCTGATTATTTGTCGCGACGAACTGGAAACGGAGCGCGCATTCGGCGATGACCCCGTCACCGTTGGCAAGAATGAGTTCGGCTCCACTCCCGCCAGAGTTCGAGGCTCCATCTACGTGGAGGATCCATGCATCCTCTCCGGGCCCCTCGGTGCCCGCTTTCAGCTGCTGGTGCAGGGGATCCTCCTCGGGCTCCTTGCCTAAACCCGCGCATTCGACCAAGAAGTCGGCCAGCACATGAGCTTTCATGGCCGACCTTGGCCTGTACGCGATGTCGAACTCGCTGAGCTTCAGTGCCCACTTCGCCAATTACCCCGAGGTATCGGGTCGGCTGAGGACCGCTTTCAGCGGCTGATCCGTCAGGACAGCGATGGGATGCACTTAGAAATAGGGCCTGAGACGCTGAGCAGACACTATTAGCGCAAAAACGAGCTTCTCGGGCCGAGAATACCTGAGCTCCGCGTCGCGGAGAAGTTTGCTGGTATAGTACACCGGCTGCTGGACTCCTTGGTCGTCGGTCCGAACCAGGACCGAACGGACGGCTTCCGGGGTGACCGCCAGGTAGAGGATGAGTTCCTCCCCCTCCTCGGGCCGGGAAAGCAGCGGTGGCGATGCGAGCGTCTTCTTCAGCTCTTCAAAGGCCTCCTGGCATTCCTCGGTCCAGGTGAAGTCGTTCATCTTTCTCAGCACCTTGAAAAAGGGACGGCAGCGATCTGCCGACCTGGAGATAAAGCGGCTGAGGGCCGCAACCCGGCCGGTGAGTTGCTGCACTTGCTTCTTGGAGGCGGGCTACTCCATGTCCAGGATGGCCTGGACCTTCTCCGGGTTGGCTTCAATTCCTCTTTGGATCACCATGAATCCTAGGAACTTCCCGGCGGAGATGCCGAAGGTGCATTTCGCAGGGTTCAGCTTCATCTGATGACGCCGGAGGTTGCCGAATGTCTCCGCCAGGTCAGCTACGTTGTCTGAATCGAGTGTGCTCATTACCAGCATATCGTCCACGTACACCTGCATGTTGCGGCCGATTTGGTCCTTGAAGATCCTGTTGACCAGATGCTGGTACGTGGCCCCAGCGTTCTTGAGGCCAAATGGCATCATCCTGTAGCAAAAAGTTCCGCGGTCGGTGATGAAGGCGGTGTGCTCCTCGTCCTCCGGGCTCATTCGGATCTGGTTGTATCCGGAGAAGGCGTCCATGAATGACAGGAGGCGATGTCCCAAGGTGGTGTCGACCAGCTGGTCGATCTTTGGAAGAGGGAAGCTGTCCTTTGGGCAAGCTCGGTTGAGGTCGGTGTAGTCCACACAGATCCTCCACTTTCCACTGCTCTTTCTTACCATGACCACGTTCGCTAGCCAACTGGGGTACTGGACTTCCCGCACAAAGTCGGCGGCGAGGAGTTTCTCCACCTCCTCGTTGATGGCCTTCTGTCTCTCCATGGCGAAGCTCCTCTTCTTCTGGCGGACCGGGCGGAAGCTCGGATCCACGTTTAGCCTGTGCGTGATGACCTCGGGCGGAATGCCCGGCATGTCGACCGCCGACCAGGCGAACACGTCTGCGTTCGCGCGGAGGAACTCCAGCAGGCGGGCCCGTTCTTCTTCTGGGAGTTGCGACCCGACCTGCACCGTCTTCAGCGGGTCCGAACCAAGGGGATAAGTCAACAGGCATTCTACGGGCCCCCCCTGGGTTCCTTCTCCCTTAGGTCGAGGTCATCAACATCGGGGCCGAGCTCCGCGCCCCGGGCGCCCGGGACCGTCTGGAGGCAATGCGGGACCGGCTGGGTCATCCCCTTCATCACCCGAGCCCGGAAGGCATGGGGAACTGCACCAACAACCTTTTTGTGAAAATCATGGCGTCCAGTTGGTTGAGCCCGGGGCGCCCGAGAATGGCGTTATAAGGCGAAGGGAGCCTGACGACGGTAAACGTCATCAGGACGGTCGTCTGCCGAGGTGGGGATCTGGCGGTGACCGGGAGAGTGATCTCCCCTTCGACCCCCACGGAGTCCCCGGTAAAACCTACCAGGGGGTATGCACCGGTCTCAGCTGATCGTGGGACAAATTCATCCGAGAGAAAGCATCGTAAAAAAGCATGTCAGCCGAGCTTCCACTATCCACCATAATTCGATATACAGGATGCTTCACGATGGTCATCTCGACCACCACGGCATCGTTGTTTACATTTTCATTATCCTTCCCCTCCTCAGGAGGGATTACATTCTCCGGGTTCCCGACTTCCCGGGCTCTCTTCGCCGCTCGCCCGACCCCAAGTGAGATCATGCCCACGGGCTTCTCCGTCGGGCGGTTATCGATTGCAGGAACTGGTGGTAAGGCCGCGAGCGGCTGCCCCTCCGGGGGGACCTCGTTCCTGACGAACTTCCTGAGGTAGCCCCTCTTGATCAGCTCCTCAATCTCCCGCTTCAGGTTGCGACACTCCTCCGTGTCATGACCGTGCTCGCGGTGGAACTGGCAGTACTTCGATTTGTCCCGGATACCCCTCGGGTTCTGAGGAGGAGGTCGGCGGAGGTAATGCTCACCCTCAATTTCCATGAGGATCTTTGTCCAAGGTGCGAGGAGAGGGGTGAACCTCCGCTCCGGAATGGCCTCGCCCTTCGGCCTTGGATTCGGGCGAGGGTCGGCAGGTGGCCCGGGCTTTCGAGCTCCAGAAAGATCCCTCGGGGGCGGCCTCTTCGGAGTCCTCCCGTCCAGCTCTCGGCGGGTGCGGTCGGCCTCCTCCGCTCGGATGTACTTGTGGGCGCGGAGGAGGAGCTCGGAGTACGTCCTGGGAGGCTTCTTGTCCAGGGAGTAGGTCAGGCGGGACGTCTTGAGTCCGCGCTTCAAAGCCAGCATGGCGACGGGCTCATCCAGGCTGTAGATTTCCAGGGCTGCGGTCTTGAACCGGGTGATGTAGTCCCGTAGCAGCTCCTGGTCCTGCTGGCGGATGGAGAAGAGGCTATCCACCTCTCTTGGCACCTTCCGACAAGCATCGAAGTGCGCCACAAACTTTCCTTCCAACTGGTGGAAGGAGCATATAGATCCGGGCTCGAGGCGGGTGAACCAGACTCGAGCGGCCTTCCGGAGGGTAGCGGGGAAGGCGATGCACAAAAGGGCGTCAGTGGCCCCCTGGACCCTCATGAGAGCCTTGTAGCTCTCCAGATGGTCCAGAGGGTCGGTGGTCCCATCGTAGGGATCCACCTACGGCATGCGGAACCGGCTCGGGATCGGCTCCGCCTGGATTTCTTCAGAGAAGGGGGGACGGGAGTCGTAGCCTGCCGGGTCTGCCGATGAGTTCTGCAGGTCGGCAAATCGGCGGGCGAACTCCGCCAACTTGCGCTCGTGCTCCTCCAGGCGCCTCTCGGCCTGACGCCTGATGGCCTCGTCGGTGGAGTCTTCCACCGAGGCCGCTGGCGAAGGGGGCGCCGATCGGTCTCGGCCCGAAGTCACGCCTCGGCGTCGCTTGCTGCGATGCGCCGTTTCAGCTTCATCGACGGGATCGACTCTCGTGATCCGCCGAACCGGAGTAGTTTCTTTTTGCGGGAGCTTGGTGGCTCCTGCGGGGGTTGGAGACCGCCCTCGGGTGGGATGGCCTGCCCTGAATGGAGCGCAGGCTCCCACGCGGCCCCGCGGCCCCGCGGCCCGAGCCGCGGGGGTCCCCGGCTGTGGCTGCGTCACCAGGGACCGCTGCTGATGTTGAAGCTGCCGGACCGCCGAGGTCAAAGTCTGCAGCTGTTGGATGACGGCCGCGAGGGGCCCGTCCGCCGAGGTCGGCGGTAGTGGAATAGAAGGGGGAGCCGGGAGCTCCCTCTCCGGGCTGTGAGCCCCTTGAGGGGAGGGAACCTCCCCTACACGGCTGGTGGATGCCTCGCGCCCTCGAGTGACCACCGTTGCCGGAGAGCACCGTGCCTGCAGAAAGCTGGCTCCCGCTAGGGGGTGTTGTCCTGCCCCCTACCTGGCGCGCCAATCTGTTGCCGATCTCGCCGTCGCGCCCGTGCCTCGGAACCGCCGATCCCGCTAGACCATCTTGCTCCCGGGGCCTCCTGGCTGGACCGAACCTGCAAGGCGAGGTCAGAAGACCCTGGCCGGGGATCCCGGTGAGGGAGCTCCGACGATCAAGTTTGTGGACAGCGAAAGGGAATAGATTCTCCAAGACGGGCCCCCGAAGGAGTCCCAGACTCAGAGAATTTACTAGCAAGAAAGGTGTTGTAGGGACCAGAAACCCGGCCGGGCCTCCTTGCCGAGCTCACGTCAAGCGATCCCCTCTCGGGTCCCTCGATCTTACTCTCGGAGTGGGGCTTTTGGCCACTTTTTCTTACTCGTCCCAGCTTACCTGGTCGCCTCCAATTTCCTTCCTTTTATCTCCTCCCGCCGCCTGCCTGTCTTCTGCTCTTGGGAGGCTCCCCTCTCCATCCTTTTCTCTTTCCCTTTTTGGTTTTGAGGGCCAGGCGGCTTCCCGACCTCGTTCGCCGAGCCCAGCGGGGAAAGGGTAAAGAAAAAGGGGGGTGGCGCCGGCAGGGCGACCGGTCAGACCTCGGGCCCAGTGAGGGCGCTCTCCTTCCTAAATGCCGGCGCTGTCCGTCGACGGGCCCTGTTTTGTCAGAACCGCGCCTCTCGACTATAGGACCTGTCGGGCCGACGTAAGTGGTGTATCGCATGCCGCCGCCATCTGTACGGGGCGCCGTCTGTGGTGCGCACAGCTCGAGGGCCAACCTCGGAACCTGCGCCTCCGCTCTTTGGGGCCTTCTCTGTACGGGCGGCCTAACCTCGGCCGAGGTGGAACCCTCCCGGGTGGACACCTGGCAAGGTGGCAGAAGGGCACCCGGCTTCGGCTGAGGTGGACTCGTCTCCGAGGGGCCACCTGGCGAAGGAGCGTTGGAGCAGCCGACCTCGGCCGAGGTGGACCCCTCCTGGGTGGACACCTGGCGAGGTGGCAGGGGGGCGCTCGGCTTCGGTCGAGGTGGACCCGTCTCTGGGGGCCACCTGGCGAAGGAGCGAGGGAGCAGCCGACCTCGGCCGAGGTGGACCCCTCCTGGGTGGACACCTGGCGAGGTGGCAGGGGGGCGCTCGGCTTCGATCGAGGTGGACCCGTCTCTAGGGGCCACCTGGCGAAGGAGCGAGGGAGCAGCCGACCTCGGCCGAGGTGGACCCCTCCTGGATGGACACCTGGCGAGGTGGCAGGAGAGGGCCCGGACAGAAATCGACTTCGGCGAGGGCGGTAACGTCTCGGGATGTCACCTGGTGAGGTAGTCGGGGGGGCAAGGGCCGAGCTCGACCTCGACGGCAAGGGACCCGCAGCTGACTCGGCCGAGAAAACCTCCACACGGTTCAATCAGGCCCGACGGAATCTGAGACCGGCCACGTCATCATTATGGCCGTAACATACCTAAACCAGTGTTTTAAATCTTTCTAGTATAATCTTTTATGATTTTCCTTTTAACAGCTTTTTATGATTCTTTTCTATGTCATGGATTCATGCTAACTTACAACTAAGAATATATATATATTCAAATCACAAGTGATGTTTCTAGTAAAAAGATTTTTTTAATATTTATTTTCCATCTTATAGAGAAAAAGAAAAATAAATTTAAAAAATATTTTGAAGAAAAACATGTTCTTTACAAAACTGCCGACCAATTTATTTTGAACATACATGTCATCCTATTTTACAAGATTGATAGAAACTCGCAATCTTTACAAACTTATAAAATTAGGTATATTATAAAAAAAATAGCATTGTTAAATGAATAGCAATGTATGTGGCAAATTACACAATCTATTTTATGGATATTTATGACCGATCATCTATTTTTATTTTGTAATATTTTATTTTTTAATTTTCATGGATATATTTTTTGTTTAATTTAAATTATTTAATTTATAAAAAAAGTGAGAGAAGCATGTTCTTTTGTAATTTGAAATAAATCTAAATGAAGCCTCATGGAATATTTATGAATGCAACCGATCTAATTCAAGCTAATTAACTGCTCTGCTCTAATATTTCAACAATTCAATTCCTAGAAAAAGAAGAAAAAAAAAGGGCCCTTCCCAAAACTACCGCAAACAATTATAATGACAACTACAACTTAACTAATGCCATAAGTGGTGTCATTTGCGTTGAAAAGGATGCCAAAGGCTGGCAATACGGGAAACAAAGTAATCATTCTTGTACGCTAAGGAGAATCTTTGAGATTCCTATCAAAACAAAACGTTCGATCGCTTGATGAGAGATGCCTACCAATGGTGGTATTGCGGTGCGAATTTGAAAGTTCTCTCATGACTTTCCCAATTCCAAATCAGTGGCCCTCGCCCATTCGAACAGGGTGGGTCACTAGGTAGAGCTGTCAAAATAAGCTAAGTTTATGGATCAGCCAATTTAGTCCCATAAATAAATCAAGCTTGGTTAAATCAAGCTTGGTTGAAAAAACTTTACTTATTTATGTAACTGGATTTTTTGCTCTCTCCATTGTAATCAAAAATTAGAATCGAATCAATTCATGAGTCAAGAAAAAAATATTTTTTTAAAAAAAATAAATATTTACACTCTCACCCATTCATTTTTTTCGGCAATCACATTTTCTTATTCCAATTTAGTGATTCATCTAAGACTTAGAAAGACTTTGGCAATCTAGAAGAGGAGAAAAGAATATCCGATGCCAGTAGTGACAAGGGGATGGAGGAGGAGAGAAGCAGCTACGGCGTGCGACAAGCTGATGGCAATGAACACGGTGTTGGGTGGTGAGTCCTCAATCTTTTTTTTTATTTTCTTTCAACAAAGCGTCAGACGGTCAAAGACAGAGGTCAAGCCATCAGTGAGGGTGCTGGCCTACCGAGCGAGCTCATCGAGCTAGGTTCTCTTCTTCCTCTGCTGCCGCATCCATTGTTCGAGACCTGAATGAGCTTAAGGCCACCGCCCGCCGTCCTTGACAACAATAGAGATAGAGGTGGCCCTAATATCGAGATTGTTTTCACTTCTCCACTAGCTCCTTCATGGCCGATGTTGGCTGCTAGATCACCTTTCCTATTGTGATCCAGTTCACCATCGACACGTCCAGCCATTGGATCCTTAGTGGTTCTACCGTCTCTATGATGGATCCCGTCGCTTACCCAGGCTTGTCAATATCCCTGATAAAAAAGAGACGAGATTTTTGTTAGAGAAATGGATGATTTGGAAAGAGGGAAGTACAAGTAAGCTGGCCCGATCCTAGTCCACAGTCCAGATAGGGCCGGATCAGGCTAAATTTTCATGATTTATTTATACAAATGAATCTAACCCGATCTGGTCTATATAATATTAGTCCATGTAAATTAGGCTCGGCCCATATTGATAGGCCTATCACCAGGGACTTTGCCATGCATGGAGATACAGACCCGTGGCTAAAACTACAGTAAAAGGGTCAAAAGCCAACCGTTTTCTGCCGATGCTTCTGAAAAGCGTCGGAACCCTCTACAAACCGCCGACGCTTTTCAAGAAGCGTCGGGAACCCTCTGCAAACCGTCGACGCTTTTGAAAAGCGTCGGCATCATCCTCAACCCACCGACACTTTTAAGCATCGGTAAAAACCCAACTTTTACCGATATTTAAAAGCGTCACCGGATTTGTAAAAGCGTCGGAAAAATTTCTTAACCCATAGCCGAGCCCTAGTTTCATTTTCATTCGATTCAGTCGCCGCCCCAGCTCCCTCCTTTCTTCCTCCTCCCTCTCCTGGCCTCCATCTCCAGCGCTTTGCCTTCGGTCCGTTCGTCACCGCCGAAGCTCTTCGACGCCTTCATCTCCGTCGCATCCCACCGTCTAGTAAAAATTTCTTTTGTTAAAGAATAGTTCCAAATTTAAAAATAAAAATAAAAACCGGTTCCAAGTTTTTTTAAAAAAATCCAAATATTTGCTTCTCTAAAATTTATGCATAATCATTTAAACCGAATGTAATTATTACATTTAATGAGTTTGGTATTAAGAATGGTTATTTTGCATCATCCTATTTTTTTTTAATGTTATCTGCTCATTATTAGATAGTGCTGGTTGATCTAAATTTATTATGTTAATTATATATAATAATATTGTAAGAGGTATAGATATGAATGCTTCTGAAAATATTTGTTGATTAAGCATTTTGGACAAAGTCCATGTGTAGCAAGATGGAAATCTATAAACCAAATTAATGTGCTTGCAATTTATTATTTTAAATAGACACAAGTTTGGTGATTCGAAATACATTGGCTTGAGTTGATGATTTGGAATTCAGAAGAAAGCCAATGAACTTGTCAAAATTAAACAAAAAAAAAAAAAAATTAAGAAACAAAACTGAAAAGTATGAAATTTCTTATATATTTCTAAACTTATTTACTTAAAAATAATAATAGAGGAGGGAACAATAAAAAAATATGAATTTATTTACTTAAAAATAAGAATAGACGTAGGAACAATGACAAATGTTTATAATAAAAATCACCAATAGCAACAGTAAATATCATTTATTTGTAACACATAAGAATTTATTTAATTAATTATGAATAACTCAAGAATAAATTAAAAATTCATGTATAATTGAAGAATAATCGCATAGTTTTTGATTGCTCCTTTTCTGAAGAATGATTCAAAATTTTATTTGGGCAAGAGAAAATGGGAAATAATTTGAGTATTTCTCAATAATTTAGATAAGGGTCCAGAAAAAAAAAAAAGAAATGATTATTTTATAAAAAAATATAAATTTTATTTAGAGAATGCATCTCAATACTCAAGCATCATTCTCTCGTACACTCACCAACCTAGTCCCATCATCCCTCAAAATCATTAATAATTTGCTGGCTTTTCCTCCGAAAACTTCTCTGTTCAAGTGTTTGCAGCCCCATCATCCCCTAATCATTCATGAATGGTGCACCCGGATAAAATCCATGATCTTTATGCAAGAAAAAGGTCGATGCAAAATTATGAGATCTTTCATATACTCCTTCCACGTAGTTGAGGGGATCACCTCATGATCCGAGCAAAACAGCAAAAGGGGTATAGATAGGAATGCAAAATCCATTAATCAACAAATATTTTCATAAATGGCTTATTTTTTATGATTACAGTGCTATCAAACTTCTAAAATTCAATGGCTTATTTTATAAGAGACGGTAAACCGAGATAAGATACTAGCTAACTACTCTTAGCTTTATCTAAATTATTGAACGATCCAACTCCAAACCCTCATTAGGATCAACTTCTTAAGTTGGCCATATATTTTGCCAAATTGGAAACTGTATGTACATGCATGAAAATAGTATGTGCTTCATGTATTAGTTTGTCAGACAATATGTAAGGTTAGCCCCATCCATGCATAGCCCAAATATATTCCATACGAACAAAGTAGCACCTCACAAGTTTTGTACTTCACTATGTTATTTTGTTCTTACATTAAGTTTGAGTTTATGATTTTCAAAAAGTCATCTTGATTCTTCTAAAGTTATATATTATACTAGTCCAAGTACAGGAGCCAGGGTTCAAGCTTAAATAACTTGGTAATTACATACCACTAAAAAAAATATGCTTTACCTGCTTTATCTGTAATATGATTACAGAGCTTGGAGAGTAAAGAAGCTCTATAATCAATTTTAAAATTAGTTAAGGTTTGTATATGGAGGCTATGATGATTATGCGATGTATGTTTAGCTAATTCAACTGTTTCTAATGGCAACAATCTTGGGTGGCCTTCTTTTGTAGGCAACCAATTGTAGTCGTTTTGATTTTATTGCAGATTAAATAGTACATAACATAGCCTCCTCCTTATTTTTTATTATTTATTATTCTTTTTCTTAGTAGATTATTTCTGTTTATTTATAAATTTTTGGTATATACCTGCATCTTACTGAACATGTTATGCTTTAAGGTTAGTTTCATTATTGCAAATCTTTGATTTTAATACCATCTATACCTTTGTTATGATCAATTATGATTTTTTAAATATTTTTTAAAAAGCTTGCATTGCATAGAAACATAGATCCGTCAATTGATTAAAGTATATATTCTACAGCATCCATACAATTATTTTATTTTTGTACGGATGGGAGAAATATGTACAGTGGCTAATTGAATGTTCAGTTTGGACAGTTTGAGAATTGCAAATAATTTTATAGGTGCTTACAGTAATCAAACAGTATGGATAGAGTTTCAGATATATTTCGGATAGCATTTTCTTTTAGTTCTCCTCATACACATTTATTTGTATGGGAAGAACTAAGGAAAAATGCTGCCGAAATTTTTCTGGAACTTCTATTACATATCCTTTGGTTACTGTAAATGACCTATATAATTAATGCAATTCTTGAATGGGATAGGATCTCTTTATCTATTAGTTGGTGATATGGTACATTTAATAATACTATAATTGATCTATTGAATAAACTTATTTTAAATTTATTCTGTTCTTATAAATATTTGTTTATTTCAGTTAGTTTTATCTTACAATGAATAAGAGTTGGATAACTAAACCGAGGAATAGCAAAGAATATCTGGATGGAGTACAGAATTTCATTAGATTTGGTATGGAGAGAAGTAGTATCAATGGAAAGATTTTATGTCCATGCAAAAAATGTGTAAATTCCAGTTCTCTATATCCAAATATTGTTAAAGAATATTTGATATGGAATGATTTTTTAAGAGGTTATACAGAATGATTTTTTCATGGAGAGTCAAGGTTACAATCTACATGTAACCAAACCTCTAACATGGAACATATACCTGATTTTGGATCCAGTAATCAATAAAAAAATCTTGCAAGAGATGATGATATCAGGGGTTTGCTCAGAGATGCTTTTGAATATGGTGCTCAACATCCTGGAGATTATAGTGGAGAACAAGTAACAACTAGGTTACCTGAGGATTCTATATTTACTGAATCTATACATGATGGAGAGCCGATACCCTCAACTAATGTTAGAACAGATCGTTATCAGAAGCTGATAAGAGATGCAGATCAATAATTATATGCGGTTGCAAGAACTTTTCAAAAATTTCTTTTCTTGTGCATTTGTTTAATATAAAATACTTGAATGGATGGTCTGGCAAGAGTTTTACTATGTTGCTCAAGTTGTTAAAGGATGCATTTTCTGAAGGTACTAGTTTACCAACATCTTGTTATGAAGCCAAAAAACTAGTAAAGGAATTGGATCTTGGATATGAAAAGATTCATAGTTGTCCAAATGATTGTATATTATATCAGAGAGAACATGTTGATCAAGAGTCGTGCCATGTGTGTAGATGTCCACGATGGACGAAGCAAAAAGAAAATGAGAGTAATGGATTAGATGAATTGGATGCAACATAAATTAAACAAAAGTCGGTGAAGGTATTACACTATTTTCTCTTGTACCTAAATTGAAAAGGATCTATACATCATCAAAGACAGCTTCGTCAATGAGATGGCATGATGAAAGCCATACAAAAGATGGAATGCTGAGACATCCAGTGGATAGTTTAGCATGGAAAGCATTTGATGACAGACATCCTGATTTTTCATCTGATGCTCGAAATGTCAGGCTGGGTTTAGCCAGTGATGGGTTCAATCCATTTCGGACCTTAAGTTCTGTCTATAGCACCTTGCCAGTTGTTCTGATTCCTTATAATATGCCACCATGGATGTGCATGAAACAGTCTTCACTTATTTTATCAATGGTCATTCCAGGTGATAAGGGTCTTGGCAATGATATTGATGTTTTCTTACAACCTTTAATAGATGAATTAAAACAACTGTGGAAGGGTATCAGTGCGATTGATGCTTCGAATGGCCAAACATTCAATCTGCGGACAGCTCTATTATGGACTGTTAACGATTTTTTTGCATATGAAAATTTATCTGGCTGGAGGACTAAAGGACGAGTTGCAAGTCCTTCTTGTGATGAATCAACCCATTCAATTTGGTTAAAACATGGAGGAAAGTTCTGTTATATGGGACATCGTCGATGGTTGGAGGCAAATCATCCATTTCGATTTCAAAAGGATTTATTTGATGGTACTATAGAGTTGGGATCTGCTCCAATTTTACCTTCTGGTTCTGATATACGTGACAAATGCTTGGTATCAGACACAGTTACGGCAATATAACAAAGTCCTCTAAAAAACGAGGAAGAGATGATGTTGAGACTTCGGTACAAGAAAAAGTATCAGAGGAAGTCAATACTTGCACCTTAGATACAGCAGTGTTCGAGGATCCTAATAATTTCTTTGAAGTTGAAAATGATGATAATACAATCACAGCATCTACCCATCATCATACTAAACAATTATGGAAGAAAAGAAGCATATTCTTTGACTTACCTTATTGGGAGCATAATATACTCCAGCATAATCTTGATATTATGTATATAGAAAAGAATGTTTGTGATAATTTGATTGGAACAATATTAAATCTTGATGGAAATACTAAAGATAACATGAAGGCACATCTTGATTTTAAAGAAATGGACATATGACATGAACTTCATCTACAAGTACTTGCAAATGATAGAACTTATATCCCTCATGCATGTTATATAATGTCTAGTCAAGAAAAAGATCTCTTCCTGGCAGTTTTAAAGAATATCAAGGTTCATGATGGATATGCATCAAATATTTCACGAAGTATGAATTAGAAAGAGCGAGAAATTTCAAATCTTAAAAGTCATGATTGACATATACTAATGCAAGATATTTTTTCATTGGCTTTAAGGTCGTCAATGCCGAAACAAGTTATTACGGTTGTTTTTCAGTTATAATCATTCTTCAAGGCATTATGTTCTAAGGTTCTTGATCCTCAGGAGCTTGATCAGTTGCAGTCTCAAGTCATACTTACGTTATATCAGATGGAAAAGATTTTTCCTCCTGGATTTTTTGCGATTATGGTTCATCTACTCATTCACCTAGCTTCAGAAGTTAAACTTGGTAGACCAGTACAGTACAAATGGATCTACCCTATCAAGAGGTAATGCTGTAAAACTAACATTTCATAATTTAGATATCTTTTTTATTATTTAATGTGATATAAATATCATACTTTTTGAAGGTATCTTGTACATTTGAAGGATTATGTATGAAACAAAGCCCATCCCGAGAGCTCAATAGGAGAGGGATATATTGCTGAAGAGTATTTAACATTTTGTTCAAGATATCTTGAAGGTGTAAAGACTGTATTCAATCGACCTCAATGTCATGGTGATACTATGGAGAATACAGATCTATACAAATTTGTATCCTCCGGAAGATTTATAGGAAAAGCTGAAAGTATTGTTCTTAACCATAAATCCTTGTCACAAACACACCGTTATGTATTGCTACATAGTGATATAATATCTGACTATCGCAGGTTAGTCTATCTATACATGGATAATACTAAATATTAGACATATTGCTGTCAAACTTATATTTGATTGTCATGCAGTGAGTTTTTAGCTGTACAACGACAAGCCAATCATTCCACTCATCCTAATCCAAGGATTGAACAAAGATGGTTGGTTGAGTTATTCCCTAATTGGCTTGCCAATCAAGTTAGTATATATAAGTCGTATAATAATTTTATATACATTTAACATCGAATAAGTGATCGATAATTGATATTATCTTTTCTAGGTACCGATATTGATGGAGAAAAATAGTTCAGCAGAACTAATAGCACTTACCAGAGGTCCAAATTATATTGTGAATAAATATAATGGCTTTATTATAAATGGCTTTAAATTTCATACCAAGGAGCGCGAGAAAATTAGAAAAACTCAGAACAGTGATGTTATGGTAGAAGCAGATGGAAAATCTTATTATGGTATACTTAAAGATATTTTGGAGTTGGATTATTATGGAAATTTTAAAGTTGTATTATTTCGATGCGATTGGATGGATATAAATACAACAAGAGGTTTGAAAAAGGACTCAAACGGATTCATACTTGTCAATTTTTCAAGATTGATACATACAGGTGTGTTATTGAAGGATGATCCATTTATCTTTTCATCTTAAGTTCGATAAGTTTTTTATGTACAAGACTCGAAGGATAAAGAATGGGCTACTGTTATTAAGACAAAACCGAGAGACTTGTATAACATGAAAAAAATGGTGGAAGAAGATGATGATGATATTTATACTTAGTGTATACCTTATAATATTATGCCGTATGATAATATAAATGATACAACAATTTTGGTTAGGTTGGATTCCGAAGAAGGTACAACTGGTTGATTATGACAAGTAAGTAGTTTATAAGATGGTTTATATTTTTGCATGAATGATTATGTTTAAATTGCAATTCATTTCCGTTATAATTTGATTATAATGTTGACTGACTTGTTTTTAAATAATGTATGTTAGGTACACTATGCCTCGGAGGAAGCGATTATCAAATGTACAATTTCAGTTTTTCCAGACCGAGGCTGGTACTTCTTCAGCACATCAATCCGAGGGTAGTCGATCATCTTCACATCGGTCTGATGCCAGTCCCTCTATTTCTGCACATCCGGTCAATGCTACTACCTCTCCACCTCAGGATGATGCCATTCACTCCGAGTCCGTACATCACGATCCTCTTATGGACCATCCTAATGACGAGCCTATCGTCAATGACATACAGATACAGGATAATTTAATAATTTCATCCCATTTCAATTTATACATATGCAATAATTTTGATATATAATTTTCTATATTTTTTTGTAGATGGATCCGGGAGACTCAAGTGGAGGCGAAGACCCACACTAGTCCGTAATATGTGGCAGTTACCTGAGGGCGAGAGGATAGTCATAGAGTGCAACAAGCTATGACAGCCTATTAAGAAAGCTGCTAGCTTCTTGACTAGTTTTCTGGGGACAGTAGCATGCCGAGGTCAGCTATGTCCCCTGAATTATTTGAAGTAGAACGACATGCTTCCTGCATATAAAATAGAGATGCTACGAATTGTACAGGTAAGAAATTTGATATATTATTTTATATCTTAGGTTTTTAATAATTGAATTGCTTATTTTATTTAATACTTATTTTATTATTTATTTAAATTATAGAGCAAGTTCGTTCTCCCTCCAGATTCTTCTGATTTTGTGCATAAGTCTCTCAATCGCAAGTGGAAAGAATATAGGGCGAAGTTGAATGGAGACTACAAGTGAGAGGGTAGGACAGAGGAGCAGGTTGCAGCATCTGTGCTCCTGATGTTCACCCTCATCAGTGGAGGGAGCTGGTACATTATTGGTTCTCCGAGAGGGCACAAGTTATGTAGCATCATCAAATACTTCGAAATTTATTAATTTTCACTCGTCATAATTATATTTATACAATATAAAACATAGTTTTAATTTTATTTTGTAGACATATTCTGCTATTGGTAGAGCTGCACGAGCAGCTCAGTCTATTCCTTATACAGCGGGGTCCAAGAGTTATGCACGGCTCAGGCATGAGTTTGTATGTTTCTCATCCTATAATACTTTTAGTACACTTTTAGTTTTAACATTATGTATCATCATGTATCATGCATGTGCCATGTATCGTGGTACGGGGATATAAGATGTGTTATTTTAGATTTTTTTATAATATTTATTCTTTATATAGGCTGATCAGCAGGGGAGAGAGCCTGGTGAGGTGGAGTTCTATCAAATGACTCATGTTCACCAGGATGGCAGCTTTGTTCGGGAGGAGTCCAGAGATATATATGTATTTTTTTTATTTATATTATATCATGATTTATATTTTTATTTTTATTAAGTATTGATATATGTGTTTTTTATAAAACATATGATATGGCTACCTCTATGATCTCTGAGCATGCTGGCGAGGGTACATCATCTACTCAGAGCAATCGCATCGAGGCCGAGGTATTCTCGGAGTTAATGGGACCAGAGCGTCCTAGATGAGTGAGGGGTTATGGGATTGGAGTTACCCCTACTCAGTTATTTGAGATGAGTAGATATACTCGGGATGCTAGAGAGAGTCATGATCAGTCACATGTTCGTCGACTCCAGGAAGAGATAGCAGAGCTCCGACAGATACGTGATGCAAACAGAGCAGAGATGCATATCATTAGATCTCAGCTAGAGCATGTTACATATGTACTGCATATGTTCATGTCATCTCAGGTAAGTAATTATTTATTAATTTGTATGTATCTAATAATTTAGAATATATATGATGTATGTATCATAATTATATGTATATCTTGTAGGTTCCTGGTGCATCTACGAGTCGCAAACCTGACGACGACCAGCCTCCCGCGGATCAGTGATGCCAGCTTTTTTTTTTAATTTTTATATATCTTTTTGTTTATTTGAACTTGGATTGATACTTTTATATATATATAAAACTCTTTATAATTGGTTTGTATTTGTGTATGTTAAGTATGATACATGTTTGAATGTTTTCATTTGTTTGTGTATGTTGGATGTGATACAGGTTTATAATATATACAGGTTGATATATGTATTTCATGTATATAAATATTTCTATTTATTTTTTAAAAAAATAAAAAACTGCCAATATTTTAAGCATCGCTAGATTTGGACCTGACGAGGCTTAAAACCTAGCGACACTTTAAAGCATCGCTAATTACCGATGCTTTTAAAAAATGTTGCTAGATTTTAAACGTAGCGACGTTTTAAAATATCGAAAAATTTTATTTTAACGATATTTTTAAAAAATATTAATAGGTGACGTTTTCATGCTTACATAGGCAATACTTTTATGACACTTTCGTCGATAGGTTTATTGGCGTCGCTTAAAAACATTGAAAAGGATTAAAAAAAAAAAAAAACGTTAAAATCCTCTTTCACTGTATTCGGCTCACTCGTACCAAATTAGTCAGCAAAGATTGCTATCAGGATTTATAGCATTTATGTCCTCGTTGAATGTGTGATTGATCACGCGAGACAACGGATGCATGTACAGGGAAAGGGACCAATTCATAAAAAATAAAAATTCAAATTTAAAAAAATATAAAGTTTTTTTTTTTTTTTTTTACATAAGGTACTAGCCGTTACATACGGATTTCGTCCAGGATCATATTTATGTGGATTGATCATAGAGATGATTGTAATTTTTGTAATAGATTTGAATAAACTCGAACCTCAATTTTGCAAGGACATGCAAATTTAAATAAAAAGAATATGTGGGGATTTGTGTGGCTATATGCATGTTCCCATATTAGCTACGTGGTGGATAGATTTTAAATATCTAAGCAAAACTCAAAAGAAAGTTTTTTTAACAAAAAGGCTAGCCTTTATGGTGAGATTTTATTTGCTTCGGAGAAAGGTTCACCTTCGCTTTTATTTTTTCACAAATCCACCGTTAGATGATCCACTGCACAGATCTCAAAGCATTCCAAACCTAAATCTGGCAATCTGCATGGATGTTAAAATAGCCAATGGATGATCCGATGGTACATTCACGTAACATACAAATCCAAGGCGTAGGGTCCAAGGAAATTTCCCTGGTTGCAAATCTTATTTCAACCCGCAGCTCAACTGTCCCGCAAATTTAACATTTATAGGGACTTGGACAGATCAGCGACTCATATTCATAAGAGTATTGTAATGTATTTAAAGCAACAATACTGTTGATGAAAGTTTTTTTAATAATAACATAGATATATTAAATTAAATTAAATATGAATAAATATATCATCAAAAATTAAAAATAAAATATTAAAAAAAATTGTTATGGATATATAATTAGCTGTATAAAATACCATTCAATCAAAAAGCACATTATTCTCTAACAATCCTGTAATAATGTATGCAAATTACCGTCATCATAAAATTATAGAGTAGAAAGCCATCTAATCGCTATCATAGAATATCTTCTAGCAAAATTTGTAAAGCTTGCAACGTATATATAATATATTTCGAGCATTCCCATGCTTTACAAAACTCGATCATGAAAAATATGGTATTAAAAATCCTATACCCTTTGTAGCAATGAATACACTATTAGCATGTCTGATAACAAACTCAGCACTACTAAAATCACTTTGATCTTACATATTATCATCAAAATTAATCTTTAAAAGAATGGAAAGGTGGTGACTCCTTAAAAAAAAAAATCGGCAAGGAGACATAGAAATTACAAAAAAAGAGTTGCATAATATTTTGTTGTCATGGATCTTTCTATAACAATAAAGAAACTTATAAGCATGAAAATAAGCTTTTACGAAAATTATTATAGCACTATGTAGATCCATAGAGTATTCAAGCATTCATTGCCAACCAGATATTATAAGCAGCATCACAACTTAAAATTACTTCTAATTTTTATTATCAATATAAATTTTCTTTTGAACATTTTGCAAACACACATTTAAGTGTATAATACAAAGGAATAAATAAATACTACAAGGATGCTTATCTCCATACTAGAGTTGCAACTCTAAGATGAAAAATAATACGAGGTGCATAATCCTCCACTTTTGGGCAAAGGTCGCAATAACATAAAACATGAAAACCACGCCAAGATAATATAATCTTATAAAGTAGTTGAGGCAATGCTAATTTTCACATGAATAAAATACTTTAGGATGAACCTCCAATATCTAGACTCAAGCTAAATTTTGAACTTGCCCAGGCTTGGATAAAAAAGTAACAGAAACCTCCATTATCAATGAAAATGATAGGCCTCGAACTAAGCACATCTCTAAGCTCACCATAAAATATAGGTATCGACAAAATTTAATTCACTAACTCTTACAGAAAAATTTATGTGAGAACAAACTGATTCCACTTGCATTCATTCAGTATAAATAAAATTTTAAAGCCTAATACTTTTAATTACCAAAATATCAAATAAAATTGGCCATCAGGCTAGAGATAGGGAAGGTAAGCATGGATCCTCAAGCACATTTATAGGTGCATCATTTACTATATGTTATTTAATTTTAGAATAAATAATAAAAATGTAAGAACATTTTTTTTTAAATGAATTTAAAAAACTATTGCATAAAGAGTAACTTATAGTTCAATAGATACCATTCCTAGGAACAGTCATTTTTAATAATAACGTAAGATAACGAATAAATACAAAATTATATAAAGTATTAACTTGATAAGGATCATGCTATCTGGTGTAGATAAAGTTTTTCACTTTCAGCCATTCAATTCATTTAAAAAATATTGTACAATAATCAATTTATTTAATAATCATGTATTTGGCATAAATTTTAAAGATGATCGATGTGTCCCCAAAATTCTGCTGCTAAATGGTTGTTTGGATGGGATATTTGTTTTGTTTTATTTTGGTTGGCATGGTTTGGATTTTTGTTGGGTGTCGGTGCGAACTGCCGGCCGATGGGTGTCATCAAATTTCGCGTCAGCCCGGACAACGACTCCTCCGTAACTCTACTCCCATTGATTCCCTTCAATTCGGCGTGCCCTCTCTTTGCAGAAATTGTTGCGCGGACCAGGTGCAAACGGACCGGGGCATATCTCTGAGCATGTGCACGGTGGATAACGCGCAATCGAAAATTGATGAAAGACACCCAATATGGTAGCTCAGTCTCTATCAACTAGCCATGGATTTGAGGCATGATCTCGTGAATGACTCAATTAAATTTAAAAAATTTTCTGGGATCCAAGATTGCTGGTATGAATCAGTAAAGATCGGTGATGTGGTAAGAATGCTGACGTGGAGCTCCTCTCAGATTCAACTGGTGGCCACACTGACGAATGGTACCACATGGACAAAGATCCTAGTGAGGCCACCTTCGATCTTTGTGCCCCTTGCACCGGAGCGACTCCCCGAGATCGAGTCCCGGTCGAGGTCGTGCATCTTACTTGTGCAAGAGATACCCGAAGGAGGCCAAGGCAGAACACCGCACCTCACTCAAGGTATCGCTTGTCTATAAGAAAACCAAAAGGAGCCTCCGGCAAAGGTAAGTGAGAAGAGGCAGGCAATTCAGTAAGGCTCGAAGCACACCAGGAGCACCTGAGAAATCCCGGAGAGAGTTCCAGTGACCACGGCCATCCCTGCTCACACCCTCCTTCTCGACCTAAACCTCTATTTCATCATCTTTCTAAGACCTCCGAGGGTGGAGACCGCTTCGGGATCCGCCGAAGAGGATCTGTTCTCCTAGATCGTTCACTAACTTGATCATCAGAGTGCCCCCGTCGAGATTCCCGGCCCAGGGTCCCTTCTTTTGCAGGTCTGGGCACGTGCGTTGGATGCCGGGCAGGAGAGCCACCAGCCGATGCCACGCAAGAGCTGCAAGCCACGATGATCCAGGCGACAACAGTTAGGATCTCTCTTTTTGTTTCCGTTCTACTAGCCGGATGAAAGGTCATGGTCTCTTTTTATTCCTATTCTACTAGTGAATATCTTAGTTGATGTGACCGGATCGCTGACGTGGGGCAAGGAGACGGACGTAGAGCCCTCATTGGACGCCACACAGGATTACCACCACAGGCCCCTCGTCGGGCTGAGCTCCCGATGCCAACGGGGCCGCCCGTCAAAGCCGGGCTTCGTCCTCCGCCAGGTCAGGACGCCTAGGTCAGAGCCGAGCTCAAACCCCACCAGAGGCAGGCCCTTCGAGCCCGAGGTCGGGTCCCGTGGTCCGGAGTCGAGCTCAAGCCTCCTCCGCCACAAGGAGCCCCTTCGGGGCCGGGTCCCCTGGCCTGGGCACACCTCATCCACCTCTGCCAGCCCGAGCTCGGTTAAGGCTAGGCCCCCGTGGCGTGGTGCCGAGCTCGGCCCTCCTCCGCACAGCCGAGCCGCCGCGAGATCGGTCCCCTGCGGGTGGGCCCCATCTTCCCAGCTCGGCTTTCAACTCAGATCGGTGCACCAACTACCACGAGAGGGCACCTTCCCTCCGAGGACAGTGGCGCGCCCCCCAAGGACCGTACGACGGCACCCGCCATGTCGCCATTAATGCCCACGGCCGCCATTCACATCAGAAAGAAAAGAAGCTCACATCAAGGCACCATGCCCTCCATCGACCTGCCGTACGACCGGAGAAAAGACCCCACCAGGGAGCACAGTCCCCGAGAGCGGTGGCACGACGGTCGAGGTCCTGCCAGGCTTCTAGGAAGGGCAAATAAAAGGAATGTTAGAGGCATGTAGAGGCTCTCCCAGCTACCCAATAAAGAAGGTATCTCGTCCATGGCACGGTACCTTGTTGTACCCGTCTGACAGCATGGGAGAACCCCGAGGCAAGCCAAGGGAAAAGACCCAGCCAGAATGAACAAAAGGGATGTAACAACACTCATTCTTCCATTCCAAGCAAGAGCAACATTCTCTAAACAAGGGAGACACCCATTTTTCCAACAACACAACCACCACAAAAAGAAAGAGGAGAAGGGGGAGAGGCCAGAAATGAGGGCGAGACCATCTCGGCCACTACACCTTCCAGCTCACACTTGCACTCTCATACACTCCACTCACTCCTCCTAGCGTGGAGCTCATCCAGAGGGGCTCGACCAGGAGGATATGTTCCCCTGGATCGTCACTGACTTGACCGTCGGAGTGCCCCTATCGGAATTTCCAGTTCGAGTCACTGACGTTGGCTTTCTTGCAGGTCCCGATGCACCAAAAACATCTCCAGTGGACGGACACAAAATATCCGATATCATCAGCAGCTACGGGCCACGACGATCCGGACGGTAACATTAATCATATTAGATTGACATACTTTTCTTTAAATAGAAAAATATCATTAAAATTTAAATGACTTGTATCAAATATCAATCATGCAGAGGTGCGAGAGATAGTTATGCCTGGGTTTATTTTCTATCTTTTTTTATTTTATTTTTTTAAAATACAGGTAACGTGGCGTCTTATCCACCGTGAAATTTGGCGCGGTCCATTTGAACCTGGCCCAAGAATAATTAAACGTTAACAGAAGTTATTGACCTCTCTATATGCGCTTGGTTCGGCCATCCTCCCCGAGCAAATCAAACCCAACGTCACGTCGCTTTCGCTCTTCCTCTCGGCTTTATTATCTTAAAAACTCGCTTCTTCCACTCTAGGCCATTGTATGCGGCGCTGCTTCACAAACACTCCTCCTATGCCATGTGGCACAAGCCAATATGCTGATGATTTACACCCAACCAGCATCGAACATGTCGGGGGTCGTTATGGGCGCCCCACAAAATTGTTTTGGCTATGTTTAAAACCTCTACCTTCTTTCTTGGAAGCCGAGATTTTTTTTATTAGGCAAAATTGGAGAATGACCTTTTTTTTTTGTTATTTTTTTTAGCCCCCGGGGGAGGGTTGTAGCAGAGAATGACATTTGATGGACACATATATAGCAAGTTTTATTAATGGACTGATATGTTTTGTTAGTATAATCCATTATATTATGATATATGAAGCATAATTAAGGTTAAAATCAGATTGAATATAAATTAAATATCAATATGTCCATATCCTATTTATTTTATTTAATATATATATATATATATATATTAATAAGATATAAAAATTTATATTTTATTTATTTTAAATATATATAGGTATAAATTAGATATTGAAAATATGAACATAAATATGAATCAATTAGATAATTAAATTAAATGATTATTGAATAAAATATTATTAAGTAAAGGATAAATCAAGTTAATAGTATGTTAATATACTTACATATTTTTTTAAAAAAATTAATGAGTATTATATAAAATTAAATATAATTACAAGTAGAATCAAATATTTGGATGTAGATCGGATAATTGTTTATCCATGTCTATATTATAATCGAAACTGATATGGTAAGATCGCTGACGTGGAGTACACCTCGGATCCAGCTGGTGGCCAGATGGATAGATAGTGCCGTGCGAAATTTCCTTTCGAGCTCCCCCGCTAGGTGGCCTGATCAACGATCGTGCCCACCTCAACCCGAGCTCGGCACTCCTGCTCCTTCACCAGGTGGCACCCCCAGGTGGGATCCACCTCGATCGAAGTCGAGTCCTGCTCCTGCTCCTTCGCCAGATGGCACTTCCAGGTGGGCTCCACCTCGGTCGAAGGCGAGCCCTGCTCTTGCTCCTTCACTAGGTGGCACCCCCAGGTGGGGTCCACCTCGGTCGAAATCGAGCCTGCTCATGCTCCTTCACTAGGTGGCACCCCCAGGTAGGGCCCACCTCGATTGAAGTCGAGCATTGCTCCTGCTCCTTCGCCAGGTGGCACCCCAGGTGGGGTCCACCTCGGTCGAAGTCGAGCTTGCTCTTATTCCTTCGCTAGGTGATACCTCCAGGTGGGGTCCACCTCGGTCGAAGTCGAGCCTGCCTCCGCTCCTTCACCAGGTGGCTCCCTAAGGGTCGAGCCCACCTCGGTCGAAGTCGAGCCTGCCTCCGCTTCTTTGCCAGGTGGCTCCCCTAAGTGGGGTCCATCTCGGTTGAAGTCGAGCCTGCCTACACTCCTTTGCCAGGTGGCTTCCCAAAGGTCGAGCCCACCTCGGTCGAAGTCGAGTGTTCCTTTGCCAGGTGGGGTCCACCTCGTTCGAAGTCGAGCCTGACTCTGCTCCTTTGCCAGGTGGCTCCCCAAGGGTCGAGCTCACCTCGATCGAAGTCGAGCACCCTCCGTTCCTTCGCCAGGTGGCTCTCCAAGGGTCGAGCCCATCTCGATCGAAGTCGGGCGCCCCTCCGCTCCTTTACCAAGTGGCACCCCCAAGTGAGGTCCACCTCGGTCGAAGTGAGCCTGTCTCTGCTCCTTCGCCAGGTGGCTCCCCAAGGATCGAGTCCATCTCGACCGAAGTCGAGCCCTCTCCATGGAAGCATCGGGAAGATCGAAGGCGCCTGCCCCAAGGTCGCCGCTGAAGCAGGCGCGCACAGTGCGGCGTGCCCAGTACAGCGCCCCCAAATCTGTAATGGTATGCGTAACCTCGTTTGTACCTGTTTGGGAGGGGCACCCTGATCAAGATGTCAGATCCTGTGGCCGACCACCTAGAACCTCCCGAAGGAGAAGGCCACGTTCAACGTCTCAGACCCGAGGGCGACTGCGCTTGGATCGAGGTTCCGCCTAATTCCCCCCTTCGTAATAACACGGCGGGCGAGACATGCTCACAACTTAACTCCTAACTATGAGAGGGAGTAACCTCGGGAGAGGCGCCAACGGACACCGTTGACCTCTAGGCCCCCCCAGAGGGGGAGAATCGAGGCACTGAAGCAATCGATGATCTAAAAGGCACCAACGGGCAAGGAGTAAGGTAAGCGATCAAGAGGGCAAATATACGAAGAAAGGATACAAGTGACCCGGAGGCGAAAGGCTCCCAGAAGCGAGTCCCGCGAGCACAGTCGCTACAGCCCGAGCACCAACCCTCTCTCATTTTCTCTTACTCAATCCTTCATCAAAGACTCCTCTATGCATGGAGACCGAATTGGGATCTACCTTAGAGGATCTGTTCCACTTTGCCGTTCGCTGACTTGATCGTCGGAGTGCCCTCACCAGGATCCCTGGCTTGGGTCTCTAACCTTATTTTGCAGGTCCAAGAATGCTAGGATTTTGGAGTAAAATGGGCAGACGTCCGGCGCCACCTCACAGCTACAGGCCACAACGGTAAGGTCGGCAACAGATAGGCATGCCAGGAAGGGGAGAAAAGCCCCTGTATAAGCCCCTACGAGCTTGATAGCTCTACTTGAAGCATGGTGGTGACTCATGGAAGGGAAGCCTCCACCAGCAGAGCGGGAGACGCCCCCTCTCCCCAGGGCCCACATAGCTTAGAGAGGGAACTTCCCGCTCCTCCTCAACTGCCCACGGCAGACATCCAGTACGATGCACTTGTCCAACAAATGCAGGCGCTGATCGCAGCCATGCGGCACTTACAGCATCAGCAGCGCTCCCTGGTTACTCAACCTCAGCCAGGGACCCCCGTGACCCAAGCCGCGGGCCCTCGCGGAAACCTGCGATCCATCCAAGGTAGGCCGTCCAATCCACGGGCCACAACCAACCCCCGCGGGAGTCACCAGAGCCTCCCAAAAAGGAACCACTCCGGGTCGGTGGACCGGGAGAGCCGATCCCCGGTGGATGATAATGCCATCATCAAGCACGGCAAGCATCACAGAGGCAAGGCCCCCCATCACGACCACCCCCAGCTATCGACTCCTTCTCCAGCGACCTCAGTGGAAGGTTCCACTAGCGAGGCTATCTGATGCCTGGCAGAAAGGTACCTAGAAGAGCAAGAGTGCAAGCTGGCGGAGCTCTCCTGCCAGTTTGCCAACATACAGGGCTCCTCCAAGGAGCCGCGGGCTATGACGCCCGACCCCCCTTCTTCCGAGAAATCCAAGAGGAACCGATTCTGAGTCAGTTCCGTATGCCTCAAGTGGATCCCTACGATGGGACCACCGACCCCCTGGACTACCTGGAGAGCATCACCTTACGCCCTCTTATGCATCACCTTTCTGGTCACCCTCCGGAAGGCATTCGCCTCGGGCCCGAAAGCATCGACTCCTTCCACTAGATGGAGAGGAGGTTCGTGGCCCACTTCGATACTTGTCGAAAGGTGCCGCGAGAGGTGGATAGCCTCTTCTCTATCCGACAGCAAGACCAGGAGCTCCTGCAGGACTATGTGACCCGCTTCAAAGCTGCTGCCCTGGAGATCTATAGTTTGGATGAGCCCGTCGCCATGCTGGTGCTGAAGCGAGTGCTCAAGACCTCCCGCCTCACAAGTACATCCGCACTGAGGAGGCCGACTATACCAGGTGAGAGTTGGACGAGAAGCCCCCGAAGAAGCTGGTCCCAAGAGATGTACCTGAGACATGAAGACCTAGGCCACCTACAGACTTCCGAGCATGACCGAAGCCAAGAGATAGTCCCACTCCTGAGAAGACTTTCACTCCCCTCCTAGCTCCGAGGTGGAAGATTCTGATGGAGATCAAAGGCGAGCGCTACTTGCACCGACCTCCCCCATAAAAGCCGTCAAGTGCTCACGACAAAATAAAGTACTGCCAATTCCACCATGACCACGGCCACGACAATGAGGACTATCGTAACCTGAAAAGAGAAATCGAAGACATGATCAGGAGAGGCTACCTCAGGAAGTTAGTGAGGAATGAGGCTCCGGCGGAGGATCAACCACTTGCGACTCTCTCCCCTATTCTTGCAGTTGACAACCGGCCCATTGAGAAGCCCGTGGACATGATTTCTTGGGGAATAGAGCGCACATCGAAGAGAGCCCGGGAGGGATTAGACCTGAAAAATGTACTCCCCTTTGTGAAGGGAAAGGGAGGTAAGGAAGGAAATGTAAATAATGATGCTGTTGTGGTCGAGATGACCATCGCCAAGCATCATGTAAGATGTATCATGGTTGATAGTGGGAGCTCCACAGATATACTTTTTTACGATGCTTTCTCTCGGATGAAGTTGTCTCCTGATCAGCTAAGACCAGTGCACACCCCTCTCGTGGGTTTCACCAGAGATTTGATGGGTGTCGATGGAGAAATTACCCTCCCTATCATCGCTGGGTCACCATCCCGGCAGAGCACAGTCATTATGACCTTTACCATCATCAGACTTCCATCACCGTACAATGCTATCATAGGCTGCCTCAGGCTCAACCTACTTGATGCAGTCATATCTACCAGGAGGTTGTTGGTGCAATTCCCGACACCTTATGGTGTGGGAGAGATGAGGGGGCAGCTCAACCCATCCCGTATTGCTTACAAGCTATCCTAGGGGCCCGAAGTTCCAAGCTCAACTCCAACATGGATGACCTCAACCAAAGGGCACAGGACCCTAAGGGTCGCCCCGTCGAGTGCCTCCTGATGTATCCCCTCGGCTCGAACCCACTGAAGACAGTGCAGGTAGGAGCCCAACTGCCAAGAGATGAACGGGCTTGCTTGCTAAGTTTCCTTCAGGCGAACGCAGATGTGTTCGCTTGGACTGCGATAGATATGCTAGGTATTCCCTCAGAAGTCATCACCCACCAGTTGAAGATCGACCCCAAGTGCTGTCCGGTTCGGCAAAAGAACATGAGCTTTGTCTCGGAGAGGCAGAGAGCTATCAACGATGAAGTGGAGAAGCTCCTCACCGCGCCGGCTTCGTTCGTAAAGTGCAGTACCCCAGCTAGTTGGCGAACATGGTCATGGTCAAGAAGAATAATGGGAAGTGGAGGATCTGGGTAGACTACTCCGACCTCAATCATACTTGCCCAAAGGATAGCCTCCCCCTTTCGAAGATCGACTAGCTCGTGAATGCCACCTCAGGGCATCGCCTCCTCTCTTTCATGGATGCATTCTCCGGATACAATCAGATCCGGATGCATCCAGAGGACGAAGAGCACACTGCATTCATTATAGATCATGGGATGTACTGCTACCGGATGATGCCCTTAGGCCTAAAGAATGCAAGCATCACGTACCAGCGACTGGTTAATAAGGTATTTAAAAATCAAATTTGCCGCAATATGTAGGTGTACGTGGATGACATGCTCGTCATGAGCAAGCCAACCTCGGACCATGTCGACGACCTGGCAGAGACCTTCCGCAACCTTTGTCTCCACCAGATGAAGTTGAACCCGGTGAAGTGCGTGTTTGGTGTAGTAGCAGGAAAGTTCATTAGCTTCATAGTCACCCAACAGGGAATCGAGGCCAACCGAGAAGGTCTGAGCGATTCTTGACATGGAATAGCCCACCTCCAAGAAGCAAGTCCAGTGGCTCATCGGCCGGATAGTAGCCCTGAGCTGATTCATCTCATGATCTATCGATCATTGCCAACCCTTCTTCAAGGCGCTACGAAAGATGCATGACTTCACCTGGACGAAGGAGTGCCAGGAGGCCTTCGAGGAGTTGAAGAAGACCCTTGCATCACCGCCACTGCTCTCCCGACCATAAAAGGGAAAAGAGCTCCTCCTGTACTTGGCGGTCACTTCGGAGGCCGTTGGCTCGGTCATAGTCCGTACAACCGAAGGAGGAATCCAGAGTCCTGTGTACTATACAAGCAAGCTTCTCCATGATGCCAAGGTCAGGTACTCTCGATCCGAGAAGCTAAGTTTTGCACTGATTATGTCTACCCAGCACCTCAGGTCATAGTTCCAATCGCACCCGATCGCGGTCCTGACGGATCAACTGCTGAAAGTCGTGCTAAGCTGCCCTAACACATTCGGATGCATGGCAAAATGGGTGCTGAAGCTCAACGAGTTTGATATCGCCTATCACCCGAGGTCATCCATGAAGGTAGGGGTACTGGCTGACTTTTTGGTTAAGTGTGCAGGCCTGGATGAGGGGCCGGAAGAGAGCCCTTAGACTCGATAACCAGGACCCAAACCGGAGGAAGACATCTGGGTCCTACATGTGGATGGAGCATCTAACTGCGACAGAAGTGGAGCTGGGCTCATTCTCGCTAATAGCGAGGGGGTCATCGCCGAATGCGCACTCCACTTCTAATTTGCTACCACCAATATCAGGCGGAGTATGAAGCACTCTTCATGGGATGAGAGTCTCTCGCAAACTGGGCGTACCCAGCTTGAAGGTCTTCATTGACTCGCAATTGGTGACCGGACAAGTCTTAAGCAAATTCGAGGCCTGGGACCCTCAAATGTTGAAGTACCTGGAATTGGTACATGCAAGTGTGGAAGGTTTCAAGCATTTCAGCATCTCCCACATTTCACGTAGAGAGAACGCTCGAGCCGACGCCCTCTCCCGGCTGGCGACCTTGCCAGACTCCTCCTTGGGCCATGCCTACATCGAGCATCTTTAGGCCCCAAGCTACGAAATGCCTAGAGAGGTCCAGCAAGTTATCCCGGAGCCTAGTTGGATGGATAAATATGTCAAGTATATCACCGATGATACCTTGCTCGAAGACCGGATAGAGGTTGGCCTCATCAAAAGGAAGGTCGTATGCTTTATGCTGATGGACGGACTACTCTATCGAAGGTCCTACTCCTACCCACTTCTCAAATGTTTGAGACCCTCAGAGGCAGCAGTCGTGCTCCAGGAGATACACGAAGGCCTCTACGGAAATCACGTGGGGGGTAGAACCTTGGCATACAAGGCCCTCCGCCAGGGATACTATTGGAAAACGATGAGGGAGGACACAGCCAACTTTGTCAAGAGGTGTGATCACTGCCAGCATCATGCTATCGTGCAATGCCAGCCAGCTGCACCGCTCTCCCAGCTCTCTGCCCCCTGGCCATTCGTCCAGTGGGGCATGGACATCCTTGGCCCATTTCCTCCCGCATCCGGGCAGCATAAGTTCTTGATAGTTGCAATCGATTACTTTACTAAGTGGGTCGAGGCTGAGCTATTAGCCCGGATCACGGAGGCAAATGTCAACAGGTTCTTCTAGAAATCAATCGTGTGCCGCTTCAGACTCCCTCACACAATCATCATCGATAATAGGCGATGGTTCAACAATCAGGAGTTCGAGGAGTTCTGCAACAACCTCGGCATCCACCATCGCTTCACCTCGGTGGCTTACCCTCATACCAACGGGGAGGCTGAGGTGACCAACCAGATCATCCTTCAAGAACTCCGAACCAGACTGGACCAAGCCAAGGGCAGGTGGCCCGAGGAACTCCCTAGTGTCCTGTGGGCATACCACACAACTCCGAGGACAGAAATAGATGAAATCCCATTCAACCTCATCTTCGGCACAGAAGCAGTATCCCAGTGGAACTAAGTCTGCCAACGCTGTGGGTGGAGCAGTACGATGAGGTCGAGAACCCAGCACACCTCCTACTTAATCTGGATCTGCTTGAAGAGACAGGGACAAGGCTCGAGTCTGAATGGCAGCCTATCGGCAACAGGTGGCCAGGTATTATAACTCCAGAGTGAGGCTGAAGTCCTTCCGCTCGGGAGATCTGGTGCTAGACGGGTGGAAGCTTCCCAACCTCGAGAATGCGGCAAGCTCTCTCTAAACTAGGAAGGCCCTTACAAGATGGTCGAAGCCCTCCCTCACGGGGCCTACTATCTCACCGAGCTCGATGGGGCGAGATTTTTGCGAACCTGTAATGCCACAAATTTAAGGATGTATTATCAATAATGTAAGACTTTCTAACACTAATAATGAAATTCTTTTTAGTGCAATGCTTGTCTCTATCTTGTAGGACCATCCTCTCTCGGTCTCAAATCTGGCACTCGAAGATGGGGCAGAAATCTCTAAAGCAATTCGCAAGGAGCACCAAAAGCCTGGACTTCGATCTGGCACAAAAGCCCGGACTTCAGTCTGGCACAAAAGCCCAGAATTCGGTCCGGTACTGAAGGCCGGAAGCCCCAGCAACTGAGGGAAACCCACCTTCCAACCGAGAGTCGAAGTCAAACTTCCAACCAGAGTTACAAACTTGACTCTGGTAGAAGCAAGGGGTTCCTAGCCCCGCCATCAACCTCAAGGAAGATTGAAGACTGAAGTCAAGCAAGACCAGAGTAGAAGAAATAATAAGAAGTCACCTGACCAAGGCATAACAAAAAATAAAGACTTCGATAAATTAAAGAAGAAATTTTCATTACTTGTGCAAAGTTTTTTACAAGTATGGGGGACCCAACAGACCGGGCAACCCCAAGAAGACAAAATGTAAAAACCTATGCTAAGTACAAAATCGAAGGACCCTTGGGTCATTGAGTCACCGGCTCCATCCCAGGGTGGCGAACCTTAGCGTTGCCAGCCGCCTGCTCAGCTGGTTGCCCGTTGGTCACTTCCTTCACCGCATCAGCAGGTGCCTCCGACTCCTCAGGCCGCTCCTCAGCACCGCCGATGTTGAAGCATCCCAAGTCGAGCTCCGGGAAGAGTGAGGCCACCTTTCCCCGGCAGACCTCGAAACCTTTCAAGAATGAGTCCACGGCAACCTCGTGGACCTCATCCTTGAACTCCTGAGAAGCCCGAAACATTGGCACGACCTCGCAGGCTTCCTTCTAGGTAGCCTCGAGTAGCCCGGTGATGTACGTCGTCTTCACACGGGCCGTATCCAGCTCTGCCAAGACTTCCTCTACCCGGGTCTCCAGAGCCCGGGACTGACCCTCCAGGCGACTAATCTCTGCCACATCCTCCTCCGTATGGTGCTGGGTCAGGATCCTCTCTTCGGACAGGGACATCTCGAGGTCCCTGGTGCGCCCCTCAGTGCGAGCCAGGTCCCCTTGGAGAGCCCTATTGCTCTCCTTCATCTCTTGGTCCTTGGCCATCAGTTCTTTCACGTCGGCCATGAGCTTGGCCAACTTCTCCTTTTCAGCCTCCTTCCTCGTCATGCTGATGAGGAAATCTCGAAGCAGGAGCATGTCTATCCCAATCTGCACTGAAAGGAGAGGTCAGACCCCCTCAGATCCAACTGGAACATTAAAATCGAAAAGAAGAGCTAGATACTTACAGAGAAGAGCTGACAAAGGATCCCAAGCAGGGCGGCTGAGTAGTCACTGCCTCCCTTCAAGCAACGGTCCCAAGGCTGGACCGCATGCTCCATCATCTTCTTCGCAAACCCCTAGTCCCAGATGACTGAGGCGTTCCTCGAAAGCCCTACCGGAGCATTGCTGAGCTCGGAGGAGGGCTGCGCCGAAGTGCCCTCAGCGTGCATGGGCGTAGGCCACATAGTCACTGTAGCCGCCGCAGTTGCAGCCACCACCGGGATGCTGGCCATGGTGACTGCCGAAGGCGCTGGAGGTGTCGGGCATGCTGGCTGCTCCTCCTCCCTTCCCCCATCGATGTCAAGGACCTCCGGGGGTGTTGTCTGCTATTGAGATGACCGCGGGGCCGGTTCCATCGCCGTCCACTCCGAGGTCGAGGTGGTCTTGGGCTTGGGCCTTGGCCCTGGGTCTGCCTCCAGCCATGCCCTCTTCGACGCGGGATCCTGGGCCCCTGCTAAAGCGCTCCTCTTGCGGGCCGACTCCATGAGATTATCCACTGAGAACTTCATCCCTTGAGAAAGAAAAAGTCGAAGGAGATCAAACAAAAAAAAAAGAGAGAAGAAAAGGGAGGATGCTTGGAGCCTCACCAATCACCCGAATCGGGCTAACCCCTGCCTTGAACAAGTTCTGCTCCGAGAGCAGAACTTCGAGGGAGGGAAGTACGTCAGCAAGCAGCTGGGAGTAGACCTCTCACTCCAGACCCAGTCAACGTCCCCGACTGAGGCAAAAAATAATTGGTTCTTCCACCCCTTGATGGACGTGGGGAGGATGAACTGGAGGCACTTAGGCCGAGGGGAGAGGTACCACCAGCCATCATCGATGGAGAGGCACTTCAAGGTAAACAAGGCCCTGAATAGCAAAAAATGGGCAACAAATCCATGGAAGTGATAAAAGATGATGAAGGCGAAGATAACCCTGATGGCATTAGGAGCCAACTGGATTGGGACAAGGCAGAAATTGCTAAGAAAGGAAAGGAAGAATGGATGGAGTGGAAAGCGAAGACCTTCGATGAGGAAGTCTTCGTAGAAGGCGACTCGACCGGGGCCGCTCAAGGTAACCCGCTCCCCCGGTCCTAGGAGCGAGAGCTGGATGGAATCTGAGATCCTGAACAAATTCCGGATTGTGGAAAGATCATCTCCGATCATCGTCAAAGCAAAGCTGGAGGGATCGAAAGAAGCCTTTGCCACCGAAGGGGCTACGGCAGAGGTAGGAGGAACAGGGACAGGAGAAGGAACCCTAGGGGCCCTTGGGCTTCTGATAGTTATTCCGCCGGGATGTAGCCACCTCCGGATGTCGAGGGGAATTTCATCCTTCGATGAGGAGGACGACAGAGTTCTCAGCCGAGAGGGACCGGCCTCGTTCGGGTTAGTGGAGAAGCAAGGGCGATGACCTGAAGGAGCCATTGGAAGGAAAGAAGTTTGAGAAAAGGAGAAGGAGGGCAAAAACCTAAAGAAAGGTTCGGTTCACCAAAGATAAAGGGGATGACTGGAGTTAGAGAAGAAGCAGAAGAAGAAATGAAGATCGCAGGGCACTCACCTGACAGTTTTGGTGAAGAAAGACGACCCAAGGGAAGAAGGACCGCTGCAACCACCGGCGAGGTACAAGAAAATGAAAAGACCTCGTTTCCAGAAAGTCCCCTCTCTTTTCAAAAATCAATCGACAGCGACCGTATGAGCCCTTTTTCGGCTCCACCACCGGATGAGCGCCACGTGTGAAGGTGCCCGATGTTGACGCTTTGGTTTGTTGGAAACTGTCTCGAGTTCGGCACGGTGCAATTATGGTCCGTCAAAATCATGTACGTGGCACCCGTGCATTGGACCTCAAGTGCGACGTGCGGAGCCGCGGCAATCATGGCAATAATCATACAAGATTTTTGTCCTCCCACGTTATCTCTGCATTAACTCCCCATGTCCCAACTACGGTGCTTCGATGGGACTTGGGAGGGGGGGCAAATGATATGGCAAGATCGCTGACATGGAGTATACCTCGGATCCTGCTGGCAGCTAGATGGTAAATGAACTTGTTTGTGTGTGCTTGTGTATCTGGTGTCTAGGCAAGTGGTTCAGGGACAAAAGCCCGAAGGAAGGTGGGTTGGTTCGCTTACCTGACCAATTTCAAATTGGTGTCTAAGGTAAGCAAAGAGGGACCTCCACCAACCTTACACTTACCTGGCCAGGTGCCAAGTTACTACAACCAAGATTGTCATCTTGACCTAATATTTGGTTTGAAGAGAAGATAAAGGAAAAAGTCCTGAGATTCGAAGAGAAGGAAATGTTCATTGTTTTAGGTGCCACAAGATATGTCACTCGCAAGCCAATGTCCCACTAGAGCATTACACATAGGGGAAGTAGAAGAAGAGGTTACGCAACCCATAGAGAACTGTGAGGAGGAAGAAGAAGTGTATGAGGCAGGTGTGAGTTTAGCTGATGAGTATGAAGGGGATGAAGAGATCATAGACTCATTAGAAACCCTAGGAGTTGTAAGATGTATCTTGACCCAAACCAAGGAGCAAGAAGATTGGCGTAGGACTAGTATCCTACAAACCTTTATTAAGATAGGAGAGAAGGTGTGCAAGGTCATTTTAGATAGTAGTAGGTGCATCAATGCCATATCAACCAATACAGTCAAGAACCTAGGATTACCCACTATGTCCCATCCTAATTTATATAAGGTTTCCTAAATAGATTCAACCTCAATTCCCACTAAGTCTAGGTGCCAAGTCACAATCCAGTTCATTTCATACCAAGAAAAGGTTTGGTGCGATGTTCTTCCAATGGAAGTTAGTAGCATCATATTAGGTCGACCATGGTTATATGATCATGATGCTATACTCTATCGTCGTTCTAATTCATGTTCTTTCACTCATAATGGAAAGAAGATTGTAATCAATTCCTCACCACCTAAGGACCAAGTTAAGAGAGGATCAAGTCACTTGAGAGATAAGAAGCAGGGGATAAACGTGATCACTGTTAAAGAATTGGAGCAAGAGCTTAGCAATGGTTCACCTATTTGGGTTTTAGCAACTAAGGAAAATCAGGACCAACCCCATAAGGAAAAACCCTAGGAAGTGTTAAGGTTTTTAGAGGAGTTTCAAGACATCTTTCCTGAAGACCTTCCTAATCACCTTCCACCCTTGAGAGACATTCAACATGCCATAGATTTGATCCCAGGATCGACATTACCGAACCTCCCCCATTATAGAATGAACCCTATAGAACACTCTGAGTTACAACGTCAAGTTGGAGAGCTTCTCCAAAAGGGATTCATTAGAGAGAGCTTAAGCCCATGTGCAGTACCGGCCCTTCTAACCCCTAAGAAAGATGGCACATGGAGAATGTGTGTAGATAGCAGGGCCATAAATAAAATCACCATTAAGTACCAATTTCCTATTCCCCGTTTAGACGACATGTTGGACATGATGGTCGGAGCAAAGATTTTCTCCAAAATTGATCTTAAGAGTGGCTATCATCAAGTAAGAATCAGGCCCGGGGACGAATGGAAAACTACCTTCAAAACCAAAGATGGCTTGTATGAGTGGGTAGTGATCATTTCGGCCTGTCCAATGTGCCTAGTACCTTCATGAGGATCATGACCCAGGTTTTAAGGACATTTATTGGGAAGTTCGTAGTGGTCTACTTTGATGACATTCTCATCTACAGTAAAACTAAGGAAGACTATTTGAACCATCTAAAACAGGTTTGCCAAGCCCTTAGACAAGATAGTCTCTATGCCAACCTCAAGAAATGTGAATTCATGACCCATAGAGTAATTCTTCTAGGATTTGTTGTCACCACTAAAGGGGTGTCTGCCAACCCTGAAATGGTCAAGTCCATAGTCGAGTGGCCCGTACCCAAAAGCATCCATGATGTCCATAGTTTCCATGATTTAGCCACCTTCTATAAGAGATTCATTAGAGGATTCAGCACAATAGTAGCACCCATTACTGACTACATTAGGAAGGGAACCTTTGAATGGACAAAATCAGCCGATAGAGCCTTCCTAGAAATAAAGAAGAAAATGACACAAGCATATATTTTGAGGTTACCCGATTTTTCAAAGGTATTTCAGGTTGCTTGTGATGCCTCTGGAGTAGGAATTGGAGGAGTTTTGAGTCAAGAGAGTCATCCAGTGGCATTCTTTAGTGAGAAATTAAATAAGACAAGGATGAGATACTCGACATACGATAGGGAATTATATGTGGTAGTTCAGGCTTTGAGGTATTGGAGATACTATTTACTACCACAAGAATTTGTTCTTTATTCCGATCATGAAGCCTTACGATTCCTTAATTTCCAAAAGAAACTGAACCCTAAGCATGGAAAATGGGTAGAATTCATTCAGGCTTACACCTTTGTTCTGAAGCACTGTGCTGGCACTGAAAATAGTGTTGCAGATGCATTAAGCCGACGATCTGTGTTTTTGACCTCAATTAGCACCGAGGTTGTAAGGTTTGATAGACTGAACGAAGAATACCCTAAGTGTCCGGACTTTAGTGAAATCTACCAATCCCTCCAACAAGGACCATATAGTGTACATAGTGACAATACTCTCCTAGATGGATTCCTTTTCAAAGGAAATCAACTGTGTGTTCCCAGAACTTCCATTAGAGAATTCTTTATCTGGGAAGTTCATGCTGGAGGCCTAGCAGGTTATTTTGGAAGAAAAAAGACCATCATAATAGTAGAAGACCAATTCTTTTGGCCTAGCCTCAAAAGGAATGTGGCCCAAGTTGTAGCCCAATGTCGAACATGTACTGTTGCCAAACAGCAAAGACAGGACATCGATCTGTACACTCCCTTACCAGTCCCTGATTATCCATGACAGGATCTTAGTATAGACTTTGTACTAGGACTCCCAAAGACCTCTAGGAGACATGATTCCATCTTCGTTATAGTCGATCGATTTTCTAAGATGGCTCACTTCATCCCATGTTCTCAAACCCTAGATGCTTCTAGAATGGCCAAACTTTTTTTGGACGAGGTGGTTAGACTACATGGTTTACCCAAAATCATTGTATCTAATAGAGATATTAGGTTCACTAGCTATTTTTGGAAGATCCTTTGGCATATGCTAGGAACCAAACTGAAATTCTTCACTGCCTATCATCCTCAGACTGATGGCCAAACTGAACCAGTCAATTAGAGTCTAGAAAATCTGCTTAGATGTCTAGTTGGTGACAGTACGAGAAATTTAGATCTCTTACTCCCTCGTGCTGAATTTGCTAACAACATCTCAGTCAATAGATCTACTAGGAAGAGCCCATTTGAAGTGGTCCATGGTTACAAACCTAGGAAGCCCTTAGATCTTATCCCTTTACCCATACCAGCACAAGTTTCTGAATCAACTGAGTCATATGCACAGCATGTTAGGGATATACATAAAGAAATTAACAAAAAGACCCAATTAAGCAATAAAACTTATAGGCATATGGCAAATTCACGTAGAAGAATTAAAGAATTCACTGAAGGAGATTATGTTATGATAAGGCTTAGACTAGAGCGGTTCCCATCAAGAACCTTAAAAAAATTGCATGCTCGCAGTGTAGGTCCGTTTAAAGTTATAAGGAAAATAGGATCTAATGCATATGTGCTAGACTTACCATCTGATTTAGGTATCAGCTCGACTTTCAATGTTTCAGACCTAGTAGAGTATAAGAAGCCAATAATGATACCTAGCGAGCCATTTGAGCCTGAGCCAATTATTGAGAGTGAATCCATCCATGAGTGTCCACCAACAATTCTACCAGAACGGCGAGATAAGATTGAGCGTATTCTGGATGACCAAGCCATCACCACTCGGAATAAAGGTTACCAATGCTATTTCGTTCGTTGGCAAGGTCGACCTGAATCTGAATACTCATGGATTACTCAAGAAGATCTACAAAGAATCAACCCAGACTTGTTAGAGTACTACCAAAGTAAAACAGATCCCTACTCGACAGAGTCAAGTTCTTTCCACCTTGGGAGAATTGGTGCGGGCACCAAGGTTAAAAAAAGACTTCAATCAAACCTAGTCAACACCAATTTCTTATGGATTGCAAATTGAGTTCTAACCTTGTTAACTTGTTCCTAGTCTGAGTCTTGAGTCTAGTTAAGTCTTCTTGTATCATGAATTTTATGTTTGAGTCTTGCTAAGTATTAGGTCTTGAAGCCTTGGGTCAATTGAGTTGTAAGAGTCAAATGTACTCAAGTCCAAATTGAGTTGTAATTTTTCTTTTAAGCTTGAGTCAAGTCCAACCAAGGGAGCATATAATTGGACCATGGGATGAACCAAAGCTACATCAAGTAAATCTTCAAATCAAGGGTGCATGAAATAAGAGCCATTGGATGGAATGAAACTTTGATTGAAGCCACCTCACCAAACACCTTATCCAAGAGAAAGGACACTTGGCACCCATACATGAAGATTTTCGATTTGGACACTTGGCACCCATACATGAAGAATTTCAAATTTGGACACTTGGCACCCATGCATGCAGATTTTCATATTTGGACACTTGGCACCCATATATGAAGATTTTCAGATTTAGACACTTGGCACCCATGCATGCAGATTTTCAAATTTGGTGCCCCCTTTTCATGAATTTTGAAATTCAAATATGTAACTACATTTTTTCCTCTTTTCATGTAAAATTTGAATTTTAAATGGGGCTTAGAAAGTTATAAATAGGCTCCTAATCTCTTTGTAAAAGGATGCTTTTGAATGAATGAAATCCAGAATTTTCTTTCTCCCATTTGTGTTTACAAATGCCATCCATGAGAGATTGAGTGAGAGGCTCAACAAAGTGTTTTAGTTCTCAAATTCCAGCAAAAGTTCTTCTCCCATGGACGCCTCCTACATCTTCAAGAGCAGCCGGCCACACTCCACCTAGATCTTCAACAAATCCTTACTTCCTTCCTTCCATTATTTCTATTCTTTGCTATCTTCCATCTTCTCTACAACACTAATGAATGTTCTTGCAGGATCCTAAGGAGTATCCAGTCCAGGATGAAGTCCTCCTTGCCTTCAACTCAGCAGCAGGAGCCTCTACTTCCAATGGGTGGTTTGGTTTGATCTTTCAATCTCCAGTCTTGAGAGTTCCTGTAGTAGGTTTAGTGTAGGATCTTTAAAGTTCATTATTGGTCTCTAAAATCTATCCTTACCTCTTGAGGTCTGAAATTTTGAATAGGGTAAAGTCTTAATTAGATGGTTTCTCTAGTTACGTAGGTCCTTATTTTCTTAACTTAATACAGATTTGCACTGCGAAGCATTTTGGCCTTCTAATTTAGTCTTCTTCAATGCATTTAAATGACTCCTCTATGAATGAATTCCGACCACATGTTTTGGAGTTTAATTAGCTTAGTTGCTTTCTTCACTCATGCTATATTTTTCATAAATATGCCGCATCATATTTGGTATCAGAGCATTGTAGGTTAGGGTAGGACTTTCTATTTTCTGCTTGCTACATTTCTGAGTAGGCTGACTGTAATTTGTATAAAACTCAAAAAGAAAGTAGTTAATTTTTTATTGAAGTAATTTTTTTCCTAATCCATATTAAGTTAGCTATCATCATGCAAAATTTTATCTTTGAAAAAAAATCACAGAAAAAATGAAAATTCCTGCACTTCATCACTATTGCTGAAATTTCTGTATGTTATATTCCGTTCCTTTTAGCATTGTCTGAGTTCCAGGAATTGTCCAGCAAAGCACAGATTTTATTTTTTTATTTTCTTTCATCTGTTATATCCTCTACAAGTTAGGAGTGTTTTGGGGTTTTCTCAGAATTTTCTGAGATCAATTCATAGACTTCTTTGCCCCATTTCAGAACTACAACACACTAAATTTCTGCACCTAAAATTAGGGTTCATATGCATGCTTGCATTCATCTCGTGATAAATCATTTTAAGGGCATCATTATAACATGGGGGCAGGATTTCATCACCTGTCCTTAGCCCAAAATCTCCATCCTGCATATCGGACCCAACCCTTAATTAAAACTGAGTAGGCACTTAATTTGCTCTAGTGAGCTAGGGACACCCACAAGGTCGGGTCAAACCAAGTGTCAAGCTAATTTGGACAACTTGTTTGTGTGTGCTTGTGTATCTGGTGTCTAGGCAAGTGGTTCAGGGACAAGAGCCCGAAGGAAGGTGGGTTGGTATGCTTACCTGGCCAATTTCAAATTGGTGTCTAAGGTAAGCAAAGAGGGACCTCCACCAACCTTACACTTACCTGGCCAGGTGCCAAGTTACTACAACCAAGATTGTCATCTTGACTTAATATTTGGTTTGGACTCTAGGTCTAGCAAACTCCTAGCCCGAGTTTGAGTCTGTGTATGCATGACAACTAGATCAGGAACTCCCTATCGGCATTCTCTTGACCATCCCAGTTCTTCCATGGACTCCAATCTAGAAACCCTGATGAGAACTATGATTTAGTAGTTAAAGCAATTGAACACTAGGTTTGATCGAATGGAGGAGAGAATAGAAACCCTTGAAGATGCCCGTTTGGCCCCTATTGAGCCACAATCACCCAGATTGCCACCTGTCCATCTTAGAGTCCAATGCCAGGAGTATACTCCTGACCCACAACCAAGGAGAGTTCACAATGATTATGTTGACCAGGATGAGATAGCTCTTAGAAACATTCATCTAGATGCACCAACATTTGATGGAAACTTAGGTCTTAAGGTGTATATAGACTGGGAGGATGATATGAACCAATATTTTGGTATGAAATGTCGGAAGAGAGGAAATTTAAGTTTGCCAAACTTAGATTGGTCTGTCAGGCTAGATTGTATTGGGGTAATGTTAAATGCATGAGTCAATAGAGGGGTGACATACCTATAGCCACTTGGAGAGCTATGAAGGTGAAACTTAGGGAGAAGTATTTATCAATGTCCTATGAACAGAGACTCTTAGATCAATGGCAATGATTAACTCAAGGGAATAAGACAGTGTCCGAATATGTTGCCAAGTTTAATGAGTTCGTGATGAGATGCAACGTGGTTGAGTCTAAGGCATAAGGCAGCAACCTTGTATAGGTTTAGAGCAGGACTACATGAGAAGATCCAGAGAGAACTATTTTTGAGAGAAGTTCATGACCTAGACCAAGCCTACCAAGTTGCTAGAGACTGTGAGAGATTCCAGAGGAGACCTTTATTTCGCCGACCTGAGCCCACTAGGATTAATCCTCCTGGAAATAGACCCATTTCAAACCCAAGTCCAACCAATAGACCCAAACCTGCTACTCCATTAGTTCGAAGAAAAGATAAAGGAAAAAGTCCAGAGGTTTGAAGAGAAGGAAATGTTCATTGTTTTAGGTGCCACAAGATAGGTCACTACGCAAGCCAATATCCCACTAGAGCATTATACATAAGGGAAGTAGAAGAAGAGGTTACGGAACCCATAGAGAACTGTGAGGAGGAAGAATAAGTGTATGAGGCAGGTGTGAGTTTAGCTGATGAGTATGAAGGGAATGAAGAGATCATAGACTCATCAGAAATCCTAGGAGTTGTAAGATGTATCTTGACCAAAAACCAAGGAATAAGAAGATTGGCGTATGACTAGTATCCTACAAACCTTTATTAAGATAGGAGAGAAGGTGTGCAAGATAGTAGTAGTTGCGTCAATGCCATATCAACTAATACAGTCAAGAACCTAGGATTACCCACTGTGCCCCATCCTAATTTATATAAGGTTTCCTAAATAGATTCAACCTCAATCCCCACTAAGTCTAGGTGCCAAGTCACAATCCAGTTCATTTCATACCAAGAAAAGGTTTGGTACGATATTCTTCCAATGAAAGTTAGTAGCATCATATTAGGTCGACCATGGTTATATGATCATGATGCTATACTCTATCGTCGTTCTAATTCATGTTCTTTCACTCATAATGGGAAGAAGATTGTAATCAATTCCTCACCACCTAAGGACCAAGTTAAGAGAGGATCAAGTCACTTGAGGGATAAGAAACAGGGGATAAACATGATCACTGTTAAAGAATTGGAGCAAGAGCTTAGCAATGGTTCACCTATTTGGATTTTAGCAACTAAGAAAAATCAGGACCAACCTCATAAGGAAAAACCTCATGAAGTGTTAAGGTTTTTAGAGGAGTTTCAAGACATCTTTCCTGAAGACCTTCCTAATCACCTTCCACCCTTGAGAAACATTTAACATGCCATAGATTTGATCCCAGGATCGACATTATCGAACCTTCCCCATTATAGAATGAACTCTATAGAACACTCTGAGTTACAACGTCAAGTTGGAGAGCTTCTCCAAAAGGGATTCATTAGAGAGAGCCTAAGCCCATGTGCAGTACCAGCCCATATGATCCCTAAGAAAGATGGCACATGGATAATGTGTGTAGATAGCAGGGCCATAAATAAAATCACCATTAAGTACCATTTTCGTATTCCCCGTTTAGACATGTTGGATATGATACCCGGAGCAATGATTTTCTCCAAAATTGATCTTAAGAGTGGCTATCATCAAGTAAGAATGAGACCCGAGGATGAATGGAAAACTACCTTCAAAACCAAAGATGGCTTGTATGAGTAGGTAGTGATGCCTTTCGGCCTGTCCAATGAGCCTAGTACCTTCATGAGGATCATGACCCAGGTTTTAAGGACATTCATTGGGAAGTTCGTAGTGGTCTACTTTGATGACATTCTCATCTATAGTAAAACTAAGGAAGACCATTTGAACCAACCGAAACAGGTTTGCCAAGCCCTTAGATAAGATAGCCTCTATGCTAACATCACAAAATGTAAATTCATGACCCATAGAGTTATCTTTCTAGGATTTGTTGTCACCACTGAAGGGGTGTCTACCGATCCTGAAAAGGTCAAGTCCATAGTCGAGTGGCCCTTACCCAAAAGCATCCATGATGTTCATAATTTCCATGGTTTAGCCACCTTCTATAGAAGAATCATTAGAGGATTCAGCACAATAGTAGCACCCATTACTGACTGCATCAGGAAGGGAACCTTTGAGTGGACAAAATCTGTCATTAGACCCTTCCTAGAAATAAAGAAGAAAATGAAACAAGCACCTATTTTGAGATTACCCGATTTTTCAAAGGTATTTGAGGTTGCTTGTGATGCCTCTGGAGTAGGAATTGGAGGAGTTTTGAGTCAAGAGAGTCATCCAGTGGCATTCTTTAGTGAGAAATTGAATGGGGCAAAGACGAGATACTCGACATATGATAGGAAATTATATGCGGTAGTTCAGGTTTTGAGATATTGGAAACACTATTTACTACCGCAGGAATTTGTTCTTTATTCCGATCATGAAACCTTACGATTCCTTAATTTCCAAAAGAAACAGAACCCTAGGCATGGAAAATGGATAGAATTCATTCAGGCTTACACCTTTGTTCTAAAGCATCGTGCTGGCACTGAAAATAGGGTTGCAGATGCATTAAGCCGACGATCCATGTTTTTGACCTCAGTTAGCACCGAGGTTGTAGGATTTGATAGACTGAAAGAGGAATACCCTAAGTGACCAGACTTTAGTGAAATCTACCAATCCCTCCAATAAGGATCATCTAGTGTACGTAATGACTATACTCTTCTAGATGGATTCCTTGTCAAAGGAAATCAACTGTGTATTCCCTGAACTTTCATTAAAGAGTTTTTGATATGGGAAGTTCATGCTGGAGGCCTAGCAGGTCATTTTGGAAGAAACAAGACCATCATAGCAGTAGAAGACCAATTCTTTTGGCCTGACCTCAAAAGGAATGTGGCCCAAGTTGTAGCCCAATGTCGAACATGTGCTGTTGCTAAACAGCAAAGACAGAACACCAGTCTATACACTCCCTTACTTCTCCCTGATTGTCCATGGCAGGATCTTAGTATGGACTTTGTACTATGACTCCCAAGATCTCTAGGAGACACGATTCCATCTTCATTATAGTCGATCGATTTTCTAAGATGGCTCACTTCATCCCATATTCTTAAACCCTAGATGCTTCTAGAATGGCTAAACTTTTTCTTGACGAGGTGGTTAGACTACATGGTTTACCCAAAATCATTATATCTGATAGAGATGTTAGGTTCACTAGCTATTTTTGGAAGACCCTTTGGCATATGCTAGGAACCAAACTGAAATTCTCCACTGCTTATCATCCTCAGATTGATGGCCAAACTAAATAGTCAGTCGGAGTCTAGGAAATCTGCTTAGATGTCTAGTTGGTGATAGTACGGGAAATTGGGATCTCTTACTCCCTCGTGCTGAATTTGCTTATAACAGCTTAGTCGATAGATCTACTAGGAAGAGCCCATTTGAAGTGGTCCATGGTTACAAACCTAGGAAGCCCTTAGATCTTATCCCTTTACCCATACAAGCACAAGTTTCTGAATCAGCTGAGTCATATGCACAGCGTATTAGGGATATACATAAAGAAATTAACAAAAAGATCCAATTAAGCAATGAAACTTATAGGCATATGGCAAATTCATGTAGAAGAATCAAAGAATTCACAGAAAGAGATTATGTTATGATAAGGCTTAGACTAGAGCGGTTCCCAATAGGAACCTTAAAAAAATTGCATGCTCGTAGTGCAGGTCCGTTTAAAGTTATAAAGAAAATAGGATCTAATGCGTATGTGCTAGACTTACCATCTGATTTAGGTATCAGCTCAACTTTCAATATTTCAAACCTAGTAGAGTATAAGGAGCCAATAATGATACCTAGCGAGCCATTTGAGCCTGAGCCAATTATTGAGAGTGAATCCATCCCTGAGTGTCTACCCAACAATTCTACCAGAACGGTGAGATAAGATCGAGCGTATTCTGGATGACCAAGCCATCACCACTCGGAATAAAGGTTACCAATGCTATTTAGTTTGTTGGCAAGGTCGACCTGAGTCAAAGACTCGTGGATTACTCGAGAGGATCTACAAAGAATCAACCCAGACTTATTAGAGTACTACCAAAGTAAAACAGATCCCTACTCGACAGAGTCAAGTTCTTTCCACCTCGGGGAAATTGTTGCGAGCACCAAGGTTAAAAGAAGACTTCAATCAAACCTAGTCAATACCAATTCCTTATGGATTGCAAATTGAGTTCTAACCTTGTTAACTTATTCCTAGTCTGAGTCTTGAATCTAGTTAAGTCTTCTTGTATCATGAATTTTATGTTTGAGTCTTGCTAAGTATTAGGTCTTGAAGCCTTGGGTCAATTGAGTTGTAAGAGTCAAATGTACTCAAGTCCAAATTGAGTTGTAATTTTTCTTGAGCTTGAGTCAAGTCCAACCAAGGGAGCATATAATTGGACCATGGGATGAACCAAAGCTACATCAAGTAAATCTTCAAATCAAGGGTGCATGAATTAAGAGCCATTAGATGGAATGAAACTTTGATTGAAGCCACCTCATCAAACACCTTATCCAAGAGAATGGACACTTGGCACCCATACATGAAGAATTTCAAATTTGGACACTTGGCATCCATGCATGCAGATTTTCATATTTGGACACTTGACACCCATATATGAAGATTTTCAGATTTAGACACTTGGCACCCATGCATGCAGATTTTCAGATTTGGTGCCCCCTTTTCATGAATTTTGAAATTCAAATATATAACTACATTTCCCCCTCTTTTCATGTAAAATTTGAATTTCAAATGGAGATTAGAAGGTTATAAATAGGCCCCTAATCTCTTTGTAAAAGGATGCTTTTGAATGAATGAAATCCAAAATTTTCTTTCTCTCATTTGTGTTTGCAAATGCTATCCATGAGGGATTGAGTGAGAGGCTCAACAAAGTGTTTTAGTTCTTAAATTCCAGCAAAAGTTTTTCTCCCATGGACGCCTCCCACATCTTCAAGAGTAGCCGGCCACACTCCACCTAGATCTTCAACAAATCCTTACTTCCTTCCTTTCATTATTTCTATTCTTTGCTATCTTTCATCTTCTCCACAATACTAATGGGTGTTCTTGCAGGATCCTAAGGAGTATCAAGTCCAGGATGAAGTCCTCCTTGCCTTCAACTCAACAGCAGGAGCCTCTACTTCCAATGGGTGGTTTGGTTTGATCTTTCAATTGCCAGTCTTGAGAGTTCCTGTAGTAGATTTAATGTAGGATCTTTAAAGTTCATTATTGGTCACTAAAACCTATCCTTATCTCTTGAGGTCAGAAATTTTGAATAGGGTAAAGTCCTAATTAGATGGTTTCTCTAGTTATGTAGGTCCTTATTTTCTTAACTTAATCCAGATTTGCACTGCGAAGCATTTTGGCCTTCTAATTTAGTCTTCTTCAATGCATTTAAATGACTCCTCTATGAATGAATGCCGACCACATGTTTTGGAGTTTAATTAGCTTAATTGCTTTCTTCACTCATGCTATATTTTCCATAAATATGCCGCATCATGGGGTCCACCTCGGTCGAAGTCAAGCCTACCTCTGCTCCTTTGCCAGGTGGCTCTCCAAGGGTCAAGCCCACCTCGGCTGAAGTCGAGCACTCCTCCGCTCCTTCACCAGGTGGCACCCCCAGGTGGGGTCAACCTCAGTCGAAGTCGAGCCTATCTCCGCTCCTTCGCCAGGTGGCTCCCCAAGGGTCAAGCCCACCTCGGCCGAAGTCAAGCACCCCTCCGCTCATTAGTCAGGTGGCTCCCCAAGGGTTGAGCCACCTCGACCGAAGTCGAGCGCCCTTCCGCTCCTTCGCTAGTTGTTCAAGGAACTTAGAGGACCACCTGATTGGGAGGGGCGTCGTGATCAAGATGTCAGATGCTGTGGCCGACCACCTGGAATGCCCCAAAGGAGAAGGCCGTGTTCAACGTCTCAGACCCGAGGGCGGCTGCGCTTGGATCGAGGTCCCACCTAATTTTTTCCTTCGTGATAACACGACGGGTGAGACAAGCTCACAACTTAACTCCAACTATGAGAGGGAGTAACCTCGAGAGCGATCAATAGTGGGTGAGACAAGCTCACAACTTAACTCCAACTATGAAAGGAAGTAATTTCGGGAGAGCGGCCAATGGACACCGTTGACCTCTAAGCCCCTCTAAAGGGAGAGATTCGAGGCACTGAAGCAATTGATGATCTAAAAGGCACCAACGGGCAAGGAGCAAGGTAAGCGATCAAGAGGGCAAATATACGAAGAAAGGAGACAAGTGACTCGAAGGCGAAAGTGGTGAGGACATAAGAGCTAGGAAGAGGAAGCAAACATTTTTCAATTCAATTTGGATCACCAATGAGTAAGTCCATGTGTTCTTCACAAAGAACACTCAAGTCCCAATTTTTTTGAGTTGAGAGTCCCTGTTATTTTGAGTTGTAATTTAATCAAATTGAGTGTAATTTGGTCAATTAGGATTGTTGGGTTACCAATTGAGTCCATTGAGTCCATCAATTGGTTTAAGAGTCTTGTAAATAGCATTATTTTGCTTTGTTTGATGAATTATCTAGTTTGAGTCCTGTAATTAGTGCTTGAATAAGTTAAGAGGTCTCATAAGTACCTAAGACCCAAGTTCTCATTACCTTGGTAGGTTAATTCTAGGTAAAAAAAGGGTTGTCCAAATTTTCATTCAGACATTCAGACATCCAGATATCCAGACATCTAGACATCCAGACATCAAGACATTGGGACATCTAGACATCAAGACAAGAAGACAATTTGAATGTCATCCTTATCCAAGAGAGGCGCCCATCCCATCATCGTATATTCAAATTTCAAGGAGGCGCCTATTTAAGAGGAGTAAAGCAGAAGGACTCTGCTTTTCATCTGGCGCCCCCTCATATTCTTATTGCTCATTCCAGATGACGCCCACATCCATTCAAAAATTAAATGGGACGAAAGTCCAAGATAGGTGGAGATATCTTTATTCAAATTCGAAGAAGATTTCAAATTCAAAAGGAGTTTCATCCAAAAATCAAAGAGTTCTCTCTTATCAAGTTATATCCCTTCATCTTATCCAAGTATCAAGGGAGGATTGAGCAAACCCCTTTTAAATTCAAATAAGGGTTCAAATTCAAATCTTTGAAGATGTTCTTATCAGACGCCAAGTGAAAAAAGGTTAGCGCCAAATGAGAAAGAAAATTAGCGCCAAGGGAGGATTAGCGCCCCATCTTCTTTTTTCCTAAATATATTTTCTCAAGTGGTCGCCCAAGTCAATTTAAATTTCAAATTTAAGGAGTGTTTGAATTTAAATGTAATTTAAAGTTGAAAGAGTCCTATGGTATCTTCATGTGTGAAGAATTCTATAAATAGGACCCTATACCCTTTGTAATTATTATTATTGAATTGATGAAATGAAATGCTGTCTTTCTTCTTCCACAAAGCTGGGTAGGCTTAGTGAGTTTCTCTAAGAACGGGGAGGTCCTTAAGAGCTCAAGGAGAGGAGGTCCTTGAGAGCTCAAGGCGGTGAGGTCCTTGAGTGGAGGTTCTGCCGGATTCGACAATTGCTACCGATCTTCTTCAAGCTCTTCGAATCCAACCTTTCTTTTTTCCCATTTCAAACCTGAATTACATCAATCTTGAGTTTTGTTTGCTGCCTTCTTTGAAGATCTCAAGTGTTCAAGGAACTTAGAGGATGGATCCTTTGCTTTCGAACCAAGATCTGACGATGGATCTAGAATCTGGAGTCCTGATCTTCATCCTACTGCAAAACCTGAGCAACCGAGCAGCAGATCCAACTCAATTCAAAGTAAATCTCCATTGGGTAAGTAACCAACCTTTTTCTCATTGGATTTGGTAATTGAAGCATGGAATAGCCTGATCTAAGATGGTTTCCTAGCCATCGGGTCCATATTCTTCATAGCTTGCGGAGCGAACCGCGGGTAAGTGGTTAATTGCCTTCTTTATTCTTTCAATATATTATGTTAGTTGCGTTATGATGATCATTGCTCTCTTAAATTATCTAGGCTTAAATTGAATCATCTTACATCGCATCATAACTGTCTCGCATTCCGCATCATTATTGGTATCAGAGCTGGCATTCCGCATTATTATTGGTATCAGAGCCATGTTAGGTTAGGGTTTCATGCTTGCTGAATTCTGCACATATCTGAACTTGATCTGCATAGAACACCATATTAGATTAGTTATTTTCATCTGAAATTATTTTTTTGTTAATCCCCAGTAAGTCAGTAATTAGCATCTCAAATTTTAATAAAAAATAATAAAAAAATATTTTTCTGTAATTTTTTTAAACTCTGCTGTATAGTTTAGGTCTGCTATAATTCTTTTGACCTAGTTTCGATAGCTTTCATCATAGCTATCCGAAACTTAGTCCATTTGATTTTTTTTCATTAATCTAAGCCAAAACAAACTCATATATAAATCTTCCTTATAGATTTCAGATCTAAGGGTTTAAAAAAAGAATTTTTTTAAAAAAATTATTTTAGAGTACTTTGGTGGAAGGAAATCACGCCTCTTGAGCGAATATACGAAAGTATATTTATGACCCATGGGAGTAATGAGCTACAACCGGACGTGATAACCCGAGATTGAAGTTTGTTTTGTGCTTGAGTGTATGCTTGCTTGCTGGAATTTTTGTGATTTGTGTGTTTAAGATTGCTTGGTTAATTTCTTAAGCACAAATTAGGGTTTCTTTGGCACATTCAGATTCCACTAAAAAAATTAATTCCTGTAATTTAAATCTAAAATCCAAAATTTAAAATTTAAAATTCGAATCTGAAATCTAAATTTAAAATTTGAAATTTAAAGTTTAAATTTTGAGTTGTTAGTGGTATTTTATCTTATCTTGGTAACTAGAATTGATTGTGCATTCATATTTTAAACCAATTATAAGGGCAAGCAATATAACATAAGGGAAGGATTGAGACCCTTTCCTTAGCCCAAAATAACTCAACCCCATTTGCATGGTCCTAAGCCTTAATTAAAATCGAGTAGCACTTAAAGCTAGGGACATCAACAGTTCGGGATTTATATACGTGTTAACCCATTGTAGTAGTCATTTCTGTGTGTGCTTCTGAGAATTGGTGTCTAAGGCTAGAGGTCCAGAGGCAAATGCTCTAAGCGGACTGGTGGTTCTTTAATTATGACCTCACGAAAGTGAGGGGAGCCTCCCACCACCCCACCTTTTACCTGGCCAATCGAGGAGTTACTACAGTCTTGGTTATTATCTTGACTAAGCACTATATTGGCCCTTAGATCTAGGAACCCTAGACTTAGGTTGATTTGTATTGTTTGCACTGCATGACCACTAGGACAGGTACCCCATACCAAGATCAACAGACTCAAGCTAGTACATCTGCATCTATGGATTTCAGTCCAGAAAGCCTGATGCGTACTTTGACTGAACAGTTTAAGCATACTTTGACTGAACAGTTTAGGTAGTTGAGTGGTAGGCTAGACCAAATTGAGCATAGAATGGGAACCCTTGAGGAATCTCATGTGTCTCAACCAGACTTTACACCTCCTAGACCCACTCCAGTTCATATTCCTAGAGCCCAACGTCTTGATCCTATTCCTAATCCAAATCCTAGACGCCCAATTCAGGATGAAACTGAAGAAGATATAGCCTTTAGGAGTGTTAAATTTGATGCACCAACGTTCAATGGGAACTTAGATCCTAAGGTTTATACGGATTGGGAGAGTGACATGGATCAATATTTTGAATGGTATGAAATGTCAGAAGAGCGAAAGGTGAAATTTGCAAAATTCAAGTTAATCCGATAAGCACGATTGTATTGGGGTAATACTGAGAGATTGACCCTTCAAAGAGGACACATGCCTATAGTTACATGGAGGGATATGAAGGACAAGTTGAGAGAGAAGTATGTGCCATTAACATATCAACAAAGGCTATTGGATCAATGGCAGGACTTGACCTAAGGTGGTAAGATCGTGATCGAGTACATTGGCAAGTTCGATGAGTTTGTTATGCGATGTGGTGTAGTCGAGTCAGAATTTGTGATACTATCTAGGTTTAGAAAAGGCTTGAATGGGGATATTAGAAGGGAACTATTTCTAAGGAAAGTACATGATTTGGAACATGCTTACCAGGTTGCTAGAGACTGTGAACGATTTCAAAGAAGGCAACCTATCTATCGACCTGAACTCAATAGGTTTAGTAACCCTAGAAATGGGTCAAGCCAAGTTCCTATTAGTCGGCCTAGTCAATCCACACCAGTAGGTCGAGTGGATGATCGAGGAAAGGCACCAATTGGTCGAGTGGATGATCGAGGAAAGGCACCAATTGGTCGAGAGGATGATCGAGGAAAGACACCAATGGGTCGTATGAATGACAGAGGAAGAGCACCTATAGTACATGGAGAAGGAAGTCAAAATGTAGAGTGTTATAGGTGTCATCAGGTTGGCCAGTTTGCTAACAAATGCCCTGTACAAAACCTATACATAGGAGAGATAAGAGAAGAAGAGGAACCTGAAGCAGCTGAAGAGTGTGGAGAGGAAGTATATGAAGCTAAGCTTGATTTAGCAGAGGAGTATGAAGGTAATGAGGAGGAAATAAAGTCACCTGACCTTGTAGGAGTTGTTAGATGTATTCTAGCTCAGACCAGGAAGAACGAGGACTAGCATCGGACCAACATCCTGCAAACCTTCATCAAATTAGGGGACAAAGTGTGTAAGATCATTGTAGATAGTGGGAGCTGTATCAATGCTATTTCTATCAATGCAGTCAAAAGTCTAGGTTTACCTACAACACCCCATCCCAACCCCTATAAGGTTTCATGGATTGATGCAACCTCAATTCCCATTAAGTCGATTTGTCAGGTTACAATCCATTTCCAGTCATACCAAGAGAAGGTCTGGTGTGATGTGTTACCAATGGAAGTCAGTAGCATAATTTTGGGAAGACCCTGGTTATATGACTATGATGTTACCCTATTTGGAAGATCAAATTCTTGTTCCTTTAATTATCAGGGTAAGAGGATAGTCATAAATTCAACCCCACCCAAGAATCACATTAAGAGGGGCTCCAGTAATCTGAAAGAAGAGAAGCCAGGATTGAACTTAATTACTGCTAAGGAAATGGAAAGAGAAATCATTGGAGGTGCACCCATTGGAGTTCTGGTGGTTAAAGAGATTCATGAACAACCTAAACCTGAACACCCTAAGGAAGTTGTATAGCTTTTGAAAGACTTTTAGGATGTGTTTCTTGAAGACTTGCTAAATGAACTGCCACCATTAAGGGACATCCAACATGCCATAGATATAGTCCTAGGAGCTACGTTGCCAAATCTCCCACATTATAGGATGAACCCTACAGAACACTTAGAGATGCAAAGACAAGTAGGGGAGCTTTTTCAGAAAGGATTCATTAGGGAGAGTCTTAGTCCTTGTGCAGTTCCAGCCTCGTTAACCCCCAAGAAAGATGGCACTTGGAGGATGTGTGTCGACAGTAGAGCCATCAATAAAATTACTGTTAAATATAGGTTTCCAATTTTTCGTTTGGATGATATGTTAGATATGATGGCCAGATCAACCATTTTCTCAAAGATTGACTTTAAAAGTGGCTATCATCAAGTTAGGATTAGAATTGGGGATGAATGGAAAATAGCCTTTAAGACTAAGGATGGTTTGTACGAATGGTTGGTAATGCCTTTTGGTTTCTCTAATGCTCATAGCACTTTTATGAGGATAATGACCCAAGTATTAAGAGCCTTTATAGGAAAATTTATGGTTGTATACTTTGATGATATCCTCATATACAGTAAAACAAGGAAGGATCACTTAGACCATCTTTATCTAGTGTGTCAGACCCTTAGGAAAGAAAACTTGTATGCCAATCTTAAGAAATATAGCTTCATGACCACTAGGATAGTCTTTCTAGGTTTTGTAGTAACCCTAGAGGGAGTGTCAGTTGATCATGAGAAGATCAAATCAATAGTTGAGTGGCCCATACCTAGGAATATCCACGATATCCGTAGTTTTCATGGATTAGCCACCTTCTATAAAAGATTTATCAAAGGATTTAGTACAATTGTGGCACGGATTACAGATTGCATTAGAAAGGGAGCCTTTAAGTGGACCAAGAATGCTATTAAAGCTTTCCTAGAGATAAAAGAGAGGATGACACAAGCCCCGATCTTGAGACTTTCTGATTTTTCTAAAGTATTTGAAGTTGCTTGTGATGCTTCGGGTGTTGGCATAGGAGGAGTACTTAGTCAAGAGAGTCATCCTGTAGCCTTTTTTAGTGAAAAATTAAATGAGGCTAAATCCAAGTACTTAACCTACGATAAAGAGTTTTATGCAGTAGTACAAGCATTGAAATATTGGAGACATTATTTACTACCACAATAATTTGTTTTGTACTCTAACCATGAGGCACTTAGGTTTCTAAACTCTCAGAAGAAATTAAATCCAAGACATGCTAAGTTTGTAGAGTATCTCCAGTCTTATACTTTCGTGTTGAAGCATTGAGCTGGTTTAGAAAATAAGGTTGCAGATGCCCTTAGTCGCCGATCAATGTTGTTGAATTGTGTCAAAACTGAGGTTGTTGGATTTGACAAGCTCAAGGACCAGTATGAGTCTTGTCCAGATTTTGGAAAAATCTATGAGAAAATCAAGCAAGGACCATCTAGTTTGGATAGTGATTATACTTTGCAAGATGGTTATCTTTTTAAGGGAAATAAGCTTTGCATACCTAGAACACCCCTTAGGGAATTTCTGATTTGGAAGATCCATGCTGGAGGCTTAGTAGGACATTTTGGAAGAAATATGACTATTTTGGCAATAGAGGACCAATTCTTCTAGCCAAGTCTTAAGAGAAATGTAGCACAAATAGTGGCTAGGTGTAGAACTTGTACTGTTGCGAAGCAGCAAAGACAGAACACTGGCCTCTATACCCTTTTGCCTATGCCCGACTGCCCTTGGCAAGATCTAAGTATGGATTTTGTTCTAGGTTTACCAAAAACCATGAGGCGACACGATTCCATCTTTGTCGTAGTAGACAAATTTTCCAAAATGGTGCATTTCATTCCTTGTTCACAAACATTCGATGCCTCTAGAGTCGCCAAACTTTTCCTAGATGAGGTGGTCAGATTACATGGTTTACCCAAGATAATTATGTCTGATCAGGATATACGGTTCACAAGTTATTTCTGGAAAACCCTCTGGCATATGTTAGGGACTAAGCTGATGTTTTCTACAACTTATCACCCTCAAATTGATGGCCAGACCGAGGTAGTGAACCAAAGTCTAGGAAACTTGTTAAGGTGTCTGGTAGGGGAGAATACTAGCAATTGGGACCTATTACTGTCTAGAGCTGAGTTTGCTTATAACAGTTCAGTCAATAGGTCTACTGGTAAGAGTCCTTTTGAAATTGTACATGGGTACAAGCCACGAAAGCCTTTAGATTTGAGTCCATTACCCATGCATGCCCGCATTTCCGAATCAGCCGAGTCATTTGCATAACATGTCAAAGCATTGCATAAAGAAATTAGTAACAAAATTAAAAAGAGCAATGAATCATATGAGCACGAGGCTAACTTACATAAGAGATTTAAAGAGTTTAACGAAGGAGACTTCGTCATGATCAGGTTATGGCCTAAGCGGTTTCCAGTCGGAACCATGAAGAAACTACACGCCCGCAGTGCTGGATCGTATAGAACTATAAAGAAGATTGGACCTAATGCTTATATGCTAGACTTACCATCTGAGTTAGGTATTAGTCCGACCTTTAATATATCTGATCTAGTCGAGTTTAAGGAACCAATGATGATACCTAGTGAGCCATTTGAGTCTGATCCCACCTTTGAGAGTGACCCTATCCCAGAATGTCCACCAGCCAAATTACCAGAGAGGAGAGAAAAGATTGAGTAGATCATGGATGATAAGATCATAACTACTAGAAATAAGAATTACCAAAGATATCTGGTTCGTTGGCAAGGGAGACCTGAGTCTGAGGATTCTTGGATTACTAGAGAGGATCTTCAAAAGTTGAACTCTAACTTGCTAGAACATTACCAGAGCCGAATTGATCCATACTCGACAGGATCGAGTTCTTCCCACCCCGAGAGAATTGGTGAGGACACAAGAGCTAGGAAGAGGAAGCAAACCTTTTCCAATTCAATTTGGATCACCAATGAGTAAGTCCATGTGTTCTTCACAAAGAACACTCGAGTCCAAGTTTTTTTGAGTTGAGAGACCCAGTTATTTTGAGTTGTAATTTGATCAAATTGAGTGTAATTTGGTCAATTAGGATTGTTGGGTTACCAATTGAGTCCATTGAGTCCATCAATTGGTTTAAGAGTCTTGTAAATAGCATTATTTTGCTTTGTTTGATGAATTATCTAGTTTGAGTCCTGTAATTAGTGCTTGAATAAGTTAAGAGGTCTCAGAAGTACCTAAGATCCAAGTTCTCATTACCTTGGTAGGTCAATTCTAGGTAAAAAAAGGGTTATCCAAATTTTCATTCAGACATTCATACATCTAGACATCCAGACATCCAAACATCAGGACATCAAGACATTGAGACATCTAAACATCAAGACAAGAAGACAATTTGAATGTCATCCTTATCCAAGAGAGGCGCCCATCCCATCATCGTATATTCAAATTTCAAGGAGGCGCCCATTTAAGAGGAGTAAAGCAGAAGGACTCTGCTTTTCATCTGGCGCCCCCTCATATTCTTATTGCTCATTCCAGATGACGCCCACATCCATTCAAAAATTAAATGGGACGAAAGTCCAAGATAGGTGGAGATATCTTTATTCAAATTCGAAGAAGATTTCAAATTCAAAAGGAGTTTCATCCAAAAATCAAAGAGTTCTCTCTTATCAAGTTATATCCCTTCATCTTATCCAAGTATCAAGGGAGGATTGAGCAAACCCCTTTTAAATTCAAATAAGGGTTCAAATTCAAATCTTTGAAGATGTTCTAATCCTATCAAGGAGATGAGACACCAAGTGAAAGAATGTTAGCGCCAAATGAGAAAGAAAATTAGCGCCAAGGGAGGATTAGCGCCCCATCTTCTTTTTTCCCGAATATATTTTCTCAAGTGGTCGCCCAAGTCAATTTAAATTTCAAATTTAAGGAGTGTTTGAATTTAAATATAATTTAAATTTGAAAGAGTCCTATGGTACCTTCATGTGTGAAGAACTTTATAAATAGGACCCTATACCCTTTGTAATTATTATTATTGAATTGATGAAATGAAATGCTGTCTTTCTTCTTCCACAAAGCTGGGTAGGCTTAGTGAATTTCTCTAAGGACGGGGAGGTCCTTAAGAGCTCAAGGCGGGGAGGTCCTTGAGAGCTCAAGGCGGTGAGATCCTTGAGTGGAGGTTCTGCCGGATTCGATAATTGCTACCGATCTTCTTCAAGCTCTTTGAATCCAACCTTTCTTTTTTCCCATTTCAAACCTGAATTACATCAATCTTGAGTTTTGTTTGCTGCCTTCTTTGCAGATCCCAGGTGTTCAAGGAACTTAGAGGATGGATCCTTTGCTTCCGAACCAAGTCTGATGGTGGATCTGGAATCTGGAGTCTTGATCTTCATCCTACTGCGAAATCTGAGTGACCGAGCAGCAGATCCAACTCAATTCAAAGTGAATCTCCATTGGATAAGTAACCAACCTTTTTCTCGTTAGATTTGGTAATTGAAGCATGGAATAGCCTGATCTAAGATGATTTTCTAGCCATCGGGTCCATATTCTTCATAGCTTGCGGAGCGAATCGCAGGTAAGTCGTTAATTGCCTTCTTTATTCTTTCAATCTATTATGTTAATTGCTTTATGATGATCATTGCTCTCTTAAATTATCTAGGCTTAAATTGAATCATCTTACATCGCATCGTAACTATCCTGCATTCTGCATCATTATTGGTATCAGAGCTGGCATTCCGCATCAGAAAGGCTCCCAGAAGCGAGTCCCGCGAGCATAGTCGCTGCAGCCCGAGCACCAACCCTCTCTCATTTTCTCTTACTCAATCCTTCATCAAAGACTCCTCTAAGCACGAAGACCAAATTGGGATCTGCCTTAGAGGATCTATTCCACTTTGCCGTTCGCTGACTTGATCATCGGAGTGCCCTCGCCGGGATCCCCGGTCCGGGTCTCTAACCTTATTTTGCAGGTCCGGGAATGCTAGGATTCCGGAGTAAAAGGGGCAGCCGTCCGGTGCCACCTCATAGCTATAGGCCACAACGGTAAGGTCGGCAACAGAAACCATATCGAATACCAGCATATTTATATCCATATCCATATCTATTTTCTTTCATGGATATAAATATAAATATAAATTAGTTGGATGTTCAATTTTCTATCCTAGTTTGAATAGTTTCGGATATAAAATTGAATCTGATCAGATATTATCCATACTACTTTCATCCTTAATCTATATATATATGGATATCAATATGGTTATGGATAGCAATCAAATACTTAAATTTCTATCCATAGATTCGGATATTAAATCGAATCCGGTCAGATATTATTCATATATACTACTTTCATCCCAAGTAGAATATAATAGAGAAGAATACATTATAAAATATATTTTTGATATACACATTTGTGTTTGTAGCATATTTAAATAAACACATACAAAGACATTCATATATTAGGGATAAAGTATAGATCAATATTTGACACTGTTGTGATAAACCGACTCAAGGAAAAGTGATTACCGACCCAGGAGCTCAATTGATCTTATTTGAATCGGTCGACGAAGCTGATGAACATGTGAATGACTCCGAAAGCTCAACGAAGCAATGATTCGACTCAATGATTTCAACCAACGACATTGCACAGTGCAGGATCAGTCTTCGGCTAGCTCCGAAGAGGGCAACTCCGAAATATGCACCCGATCCATGCTGCTCTAGAATAAATGGCTATTCCGTCTTCGGCCCAATCCAAAGAGGATGGTCCTGAAGCAAATGGCTACTTCATTTTCAACCCAATCCGAAGAGGATGGTTCCGAAGCAACTGGTTAATCTATCTTCGGCTCAATCAGAAGTGGATGGTCCCAAAATACATGGCTAGCCTAACTTCGATTCATTCCGAAAAGGATGGCCCTGAAGTAAGTGAATGGTTTACCTCAGCCTATTGATATCAAGAGCAGATTTGGTTGTCTTAACCAACCACGTGATTGATAGCTCTGGCCTCATCAAGATTGGGGTAACCAATCTCCAACAACAACCCCATTCATGATGCAGAACAAAGAACAAAGAAGCGTATGCGGAAGTAAAATTAAGATTAATTCTTTTTTTTTATATATATATATATATTTCAGAAATTGGCTTTGACTCAAAGTAAAGCTAAACTATGTTGAAGGAAACTAAGTAAAGATTGAAAGCACAGTTTAGGAGGAACCAAATTATTAGAGTAGTTCAGAAGTAACGGATCGCTGGGGGTTGAGAAACTCCCAGACCTAGGGTTTCGCTCTGAACTTTCAACAGAACAGAAATAGAGAGGAGGGACGGTTTACTCACCAGACAGTGATCTTCTCAGGATTCTGGTGGAAGAACTCTCTCGAGCAGATTGTGGGATCCTCGGAGTCGGCTATCTTCGCAATGGATCCTCCAATACTGGTCTCGTGGTTTGGTCGGCTTCTCCTGGACTCAAGATCTGGAAAAGAAGAGGAACAAATGATGGAATTCAGAAACTCAAGAAAAGATCTTACCAGGTTGAAGAACTTGAAAGCTGAAGTTGCTGAAATCGAATTCTCCTGGAGGCCGATCTGACTTCCTCTTAGAATTGCTGTGGATCTGCAGTATCTGGACTGGAGTCAGATGCTGGTGGTCGGCCAGGACTTGGAGAAGGTGGCCGTGAGAAGAGAAAAAGACTAGGGCTTGGTGGAAAGAGAAAGGTGATGGCGGCTAGGGTTTGGGAATTGAGTGGCTAACCTAGGGTTTAGGGTTTTGGAGATCTCTCACCTCCTCAAGGTTCCAGGGGAACCCGGATTTACTCCCTCATGGAGCTCAACACCTGGAAACAAGTGCGGACAAGAGAAAACACAAGTTTGCTCAAGAAAATTTTTCTTTCATTCATCTATGATTTTTTTAAACTTACAAGAGGGGTTTAATTTATAAGGCATTACAAGGGAGGAGGGTTTCACATCTTCCCATGTGGGACTAAAGGAGGGGATCTCCAAATTAGGGCAAATCCCTTACATATGGTCGGCCAAAATACCAAAAAATAGGATTTTGGTTATAAATGGCAGGTAGATGGCGCCACCTTGCTTGGATCTTCAAGAAAAATTTTCTTCCTTCCCTGGATCAACTCTTTTGGACTCCTCCTTTTCTTCCTCCCTAAGTCAAGGCCCTTCCCATCTTTGTTTTAGGTGTTTTTGGCAGGTAATGGGCGCCCCTTGATATGTTCTTCCAAGAGAAATTTCTTCCCTCCTTTGCTTGGATTTTCTTGGGAAAGTCTTGGCCGCCCCCTTGATTGGTGGTCTCTTGGTGGACTTCTCCTTATCTGGCGCATGAGAGAAAGAGGTTGCCATCTGTGGAGTGGGGACCAAAAGCTTCTGGATGTGGATATGGCACCCCTTGGACTGGGAGTGTGGCTGGGAGTGTGGTGTCCACTTGCCTGGTCTTGGGAGAAAATGTAACATCCCAGGTTGAAACCCTAGTCCACTACTGAGTCAACATGACTCAACAAAATAAAATGCAGGTAATGTAGACTCAAGCTAAATTGAGTTGATCTAGTCAACTCTTATTACAAACCAAAAACCCTAATTCTTCGGGCAAGGTTAATCAGAGATCCAGATGGAGCTCTGAAGTCTTCTTCTGAGTCTGGTGCCCGCACCAATTCAGTTATGGAGAAGTTGGTTTACCTAACTTCCCTAACAGAATGAGTAATTCTTTGTGCACCACGTGCGGTGCAGCAAATCCAGTGTGGCCCACACCGCACGTGGCTATTGGTCCATGGTGGCATGATGGGACATAATGGATCTCTACGATTACGTAATCTGAAGATGCCGCCCTGTAGTCTTTTCAAACTGGCAAATGATCATTCTGCCCTCATTATTTTCGGTAAAGGTTACGATACGAAAAATGGTTCTTATTATGCAAACAGGAAAAAAATTTATTTGCACTATGAAGCCCCATCCCAGAGTTCGTCCATTATTTTTGGATATCTCAAATATCTCCATTTTGTATTTTTGCTCCTCTTTGGTGGTCGAGAAACCGTTGGTGATCTTCCTTTAACATTTGATATGCCTTCGAAATCTTGAAAAAATGGAGACAATTTGTTTCGTCTTTCAACACAGACGACGAACATGAAAACAACGCAAGAAGGAAATGCAGATGGAGGAAGGAAGCACTGCAATCATTGTTTATTCAGGAGGTGATGAAACCCCCTTAAGATCCGTCCCAAAGGATGCTACAGAAGCAAAAACAGGTAAGAAAAATTTTTGATTTCTGCTTGGAGTTGACATTTGGCATGTGAACATTTTTTTTACAATTTCTGCATGGATATCAGAGTTTTTTAACTAGGGTGCACCAGGTTTTGAACAAGGGTGTCGTAGGTTTTGAACAAGGATGTCGTAGGTTTTGAATTAGGATGTCGTAGGTTTTGAACTAGGATGTCGTAAGTTTTGAACTAGGGTGTCGTAATTTCTGTTTTACGACATCATAGTTCAAAACCTACGGCATCCTAGTTTAAAACCTATGACACCCTTGCAGAAATTATGAAAACGAAATTTTTAACCCCTCTACCTTTAATACACGGCAACCGTGGCTTATTTTATGACTCCCAGGATATTATAAAATTTCCACGGATGTTATAATATTAATCAAAATGGCCAAAATAGTATTACGACATCCTAGCCCAAAACCTATAACATCATAGTTCAAAACCTACGACACTCATGCAAAAATTCTGAAAAAAAAATTTTAACCCCTCTACCTCTAATACATGGCAACCGTGACTTGTTTTATGACTCCCAAGGTATCATAAAATTATCACGGATGATGTAACATTAATCAAAATAGCCAAAATAGTATTACAACATCCTAGTTCAAAATCTATGATATCCTAGTTCAAAACCTACGACACCCATGCAGAAATTATGAAAAAGAAGTTTTTAACCCCTCTACATCTAATACATGGCAACCGTGGCTTATTTTATGACTTCCAGGATGTCATAAAATTTCCACAGATGCTGTAACATTAATCAAAATGGTCAAAATAGTATTACGATATCCAAGTTTAAAACCTACGGTACCATAGTTTAAAACCTATGATATCCATGCAGATATTATGAAAAAAAGATTTTTAACTCCTCTACCTCTAATACATGGCAACCATGGCTTATTTTATGACTCCCAGGATATCATAGAATTACCACGGTTGCTGTAACATTAATCAAAATGGCCAAAACAATATTATGACATCCTAGTTCAAAACTTGCGACATCCTAGTTCAAAACCTACGACATCCACGCAAAAATTATGAAAAAGAAGTTTTTAACCCCTCTACCTCTAATACATGGCAATCGTGGCTTGTTTTATGACTCCCAGGATATCATAAAATTATCACAGATACCGTAACATTAATCAAAATAGCCAAAATAGTATTACGATATCCTAGTTCAAAACCTATGACACCCATGCAGAAATTATGAAAAAAAAGTTTTTAATCCCTCTACCTCTAATACATGGCAACCATGGCTTGTTTTATGACTCCCAGGATGTCATAAAATTACCATGGATGCTGTAACATTAATCAAAATGACCAAAATAGTATTACGACACCTTAATTCAAAATCTATGGCATCCTAGTTCAAAACTTACGACACCCATACAGAAATTATGAAAAAGAAGTTTTTAACCCCTCTACCTCTAATTCATGGCAACCGTGGCTTATTTTATGACTCCCTGGGTGTCATAAAATTATCACGGATATTGTAACATTAATCAAAATGGCCAAAATAGTATTATAATATTTTAGTTCAAAACCTACAACATCCTAATTCAAAATCTATGACATCCATGCAGAAATTATGAAAAAAAAATTTTAATCCCTCTACCTCTAATACATGTCAACCGTGGCTTGTTTTATGACTCCCAAGGTGTCATAAAATTACCATGGATGCTATAACATTAATCAAAATGGCTAAAACAGTATTACGATATCCTAGTTCAAAATCTATGACATCCTAGTTTAAAATCTACGACACACATATAGAAATTATGAAAAAGAAGTTTTTAACCCCTCTACCTCTAATACATGGCAACGTGGCTTGTTTTATGATTCCTAGAGTGTCATAAAAATTTTTGTTTAGAATTTATTGCTTAACTTACATTTATATTTTACTTAAATTTCAGGTGATCTTGCAGTGCTTCGATTGCCTAGATTAAAGGCTTCACAATTATTTAAAAATTATTGCAAGCCAGCAGTGTATGCTGAACAAGTTTTGAAGATGGGTTTCTCAAGTTATTATTTAGAAATAATCCGAAAGATTCCTTTCAATGTGTTCGTAGATATGCAACCATTTATTGTTGACGGACATTGACTAACTGAAATTATTATATGCTACAAGAAAGGAAACAAGTTTATTTTTTGTGGCAAGAAACTTATATTTAGTGTTGAAGACCTGGCCCTGATTTGGGTCTGCCATGCCATGGAAAAAAAATCAAAATGGAAGATCAAGTTAAGAAGGATCGGTTATTCAGACAATTTGGAAGAGAATTAAATATGCAAAATAAGGGGCTGGAGAAGTTAATTTTCCAACTTTATTCATCAAATTTACAAGAGGATGTTGAGGACACTGTGAAATTATGGATTGCATATATGTTCACAATGTTCTTGTGTCCAAAGTCAAATCTATCTTGCCCAAGATTTATCATTCCTTACTTGGATGATTAATCCCAGTTGGGTCAAATAAATTGAGCTTCCACGATAAGGGAGTTGACTCTTATGTCTCTCCCAGATGCTACGTTTTGCTTGAGATCCGATAAGTCAGTCCTAACCAAGAGAAGTGACAAGGTTAGGAGGCAATCAATCATGTATGGGTGTACAGCTGCTCTGTTGGTAAGTATCATTAATATGCAGCAAAAGTATAATTACTTTATTTTAAATCTTCCATATATTTAACATACATGATTATTATGTACATGTTTAGTTCTTTGAGCATAGTACCTTGAGAGTCCCAGCATATCCAAATAAATTACCTAGGCTGTTAAAATGGTATGACAACCATGTGAAGACAAAGATTGTTGATCTTACAAACTTGAAGCCTCATGAGTTAGTAAATAAAAATATTTTTTCATTATAATATTAATGAACAATATATTATTATGATTAATATATGGTTATTTTGTTATTGTTCTTGACTTGCAGGTGAAGGGAGCTATTGAGCCTACGATAACGGAACAATGGCTTCTCATTGAAGAAACAGTAATAGCAGCATCCTCCGAAAAAAAAAAGTTGTGCAAGCTATGCACAGGTAAAGGCTGAAGTTGAAGAGATAAAGAAGAGGCTTGCGATAGTTGAAACTCTCCTTAATTCATTAGTAAATAAAGGTACTAATGCCAATAAAGAAGGGCAAAAGGAGGCGGAGGGAGAAGATACTGAGGTTGAGGTGGAAGAAATTTTGATGAAAAATTGAAGGATACCCTTGTAAGTGAGGAAGCTGAGGGGGAAAAAGAAAAAATCCAAATTCCTTCACTTATCAAGAGGGTAAAAAAAAACTAGGCTGCGGAAGGCCTCCCAAATCACAACTGATTCTACTTTTGAAACAGGTTCATCGAAAAAAAAATGAAGATAGTGGGTACATCTCAGCCCGAGAAATCAAATTTGAATCTTCAAATTGAAGATGATAAAAATTTGATCAACATATTTTTAAAAGAAAAGATGAACTCGTAAGTTATATCTATTTTTTCTAATATGTATGCTAATTTATAGTCGAGAATATATAATATCCTTCATGTTTATTAATTTCAGAGATGTCATCTACAACAATAAATTTGGAGGCACTATTACAAGAAAAAATCTTTTTGACTTGATAAACAATGACATGATAGTTGATGATGTAAGTAATGGAGTATTACATCATTTTGTTCTTAATCTTTATGTACGTTATGATATATTTTCTAATAATTATTATATTCATTTTCAAAATTTTATGAAATCAAGTTACTTATAATTAATCAGTTTATATTGTATTAACAGATAATTGATGCCAGGCAGGAGTTCATTACAAAGAACTGGACTGAGAAAGCAGAAAGATATCATAAGAGTATAGTTGTATCTGTAATGACCTCTGGCATGTGCCTAACATCAACATCACCATATCATGAACTTGCCGGTACAGCCAGGAATATGATTTTTGATGGAGTCAATGACGTAGATAAGAAGGAATTTCGATTTCTCTTCACTATCATAAACTCGGACAATTCCCACTAGCACCTGGTAGCGGTTGACATGCAAGAAAAGATTTTGATGCATCTGAATTCAATAAAATGCAATTTCAAGTACAAGGCAAATGCAAGGAAGTGGCACAAGATACTAGGTCCAATGTTCCATATATTCTGTGACAATACTGAGATATCCAAATGGTCCATGCGAGATATTAGTGAATGCCCTTCCTAAGTTGTAGGATCACTAGACTGCAGTTTATTTTGCTTGAAATACATGAATTTTATTGCTTGCAGGGATAGGCCTGATACTTGGGATTTCACAGAAAAAGATATCAGCATGTACCGCCACCAGTTAGCAGCAAGAATTTTGAGAGAGAGTTTGAATCAAAAGATTGAAAGTGCTGTTGAAAATTAGCCAATAAAAGCAAATTATTTGTTATGTACTCTTTCTTTTCGATTCATTCACTTCTGTAATATGTTACACAAATTTATAACTTACTTGAGGTTTATATTTTAAGTATCATTCTCAAAGAAAAATTCTGTAATTCATTCAACAAGTATTGTTTTGAATATTATTGTCTTATTACATGTAGTTTCATGTAATTCATTCAAACAGTATTCTGTAATTCTTCATTGCTGTGATAATGATATAAAGGAATGTTATGTTTCTTAACAGGGTATCACAGTATTTGTAGTTGGGTATCATAGGATTTGAACTAGGATGTTGTAGTTTTTAAACTAGGGTATCGTAGGTTTTGAACTAGGGTATCGTAGCTTTTGAACTAGGGTGTCGTAATATTGTTTCAGCATTTTTGATTAATCTTTAAGCAGCCGAGGCTATTTTTAACAATCTGGGAGTTAATAACCAAGCCAATGATGACATGTACCACAGGTAGGAGGGATTAGAATCATTTTATCTTATATTTTCTGTTTTATTATAGTTTTTGAATTAGGGTATCGTAGCTTTTGAACTAGGATGTCATAGCTTTTGAACTAGGGTATCGTAATACTGTTTCAGATTTTAATTTATATTTTCTGCATGGTTATCATTTTTGAACTAGGGTATCATAGGTTTTGAACTAGGATGTCGTAGGTTTTGAACTAGGATATCATAATACTGTTTCAGGTTATTTTTGAACTAGGATACCGTAGGTTTTGAAATAGGATGTCGTAGGTTTTGAACTAGGGTATCGTAATACTATTTCAGGTTATTTTTGAACTAGGATGCCGTAGATTTTGAAATAGGGTGTTGGAGGTTTTGAACTAGGATATCGTAATACTATTTCAGGTCATTTTTTAACTAGGATGTCGTAGGTTTTGAACTAGGATATCATAGCTTTTGAACTAAGGTATCGTAATACTGTTTCAGGTTTTAATTTATATTTTCTGCATGGTTGTCATTTTTGAACTAGGGTATCGCAGGTTTTGAACTAGGATGTCGTAGCTTTTGAACTAGGGTATCATAATATTATTTCAGCATTTTTGATTGATCTTTAAGTAGTCGGGGCTATTTTTGACAATCTGGGAGTCAATAACCAAGCCAATGATGACATGTACCACAGGTAGGAGGGATTAGAATCGTTTTATCTTATATTTTCTGCATTATTATAGTTTTTGAACTAGGATGTCATAGCTTTTGAACTAGGGTGTCGTAGCTTTTGAACTATGGTGTCGTAGCTTTTGAACTATGGTGTCGTAATATTATTTCAGCATTTTTGATTGATCTTTAAGTAGTCGGGGCTATTTTTGACAATCTGGGAGTCAATAACCAAGCCAATGATGACATGTACCACAGGTAGGAGGGATTAGAATCGTTTTATCTTATATTTTCTGCATTATTGTAGTTTTTGAACTAGGATGTCATAGCTTTTGAACTAGGGTGTCGTAGCTTTTGAACTATGGTGTCGTAATATTATTTCAGCATTTTTGATTGATCTTTAAGTAGCCGGGGCTATTTTTGACAATCTAAAAAAATAAGTAGATTCTATAAAATGTCCAATACATCATGTTTGAAATTTCTTCCGATAATCTAAATAAACATAGGATTGTATATATATAGGACTATATCATAATTCAGCATTTTATATCCTATCCTGTGTTAGTTGACTGCATATATAAGCATCAAATTCATCTAAAAAAAGGGTCCGAAGAAGGTATAGTGGGTTTAATTACTGTTTCTGGTATATCCACTACAATATGGGAAGTCTGTCTTTTGCTAGTACTACCTCTTATTTCATTTTGCACAGAAGTATTAACAGAAACCTTATCCATATTTTTCTTTGATCTCTTTGATTTTTTCTTAACTCCACTCTTAATTCTATTCTCTCGTGGACGACCTTTCATAGTAAGTTGGTCAAGATCCTGGATTAGAAGTTCTTTGCTTTGCTTAACTGCACAATTAACATCAATAGCTCTTCTAAATAATGGTGTAAGATCTTCCATCACCAAATTGAATGCATCTTCAGACATGGAGGCTATCTCTATAAGCTTCATCATCCGATGACTCATCAAAGCATATCTACGATCAATAAAATATAATATTTGTATTAAGATTTCATGACATATGATAGATTAATATAAACTTAAAATAAGACATTTGAATTTAAATAATTCCTTGAGTACATACCATGATTTTTGCATGCTTTTATCAAAAAATTGAGTGTTGCATTCGAGATCGTCGAATTGATATTTCATGTCCTTGCACTATCTATTCAAGAAGTACTTATCTGGGATACGAAATATATAGCTTTGATGAAGAACCAATAAGGCATGACTACACAAGTAACCCTTGTACTCAAAGGATCCACACTGGCATTTAACATCCTCCAAAGTTTTGTCATATGAAACCTCGTAATTTTTAATAATCTTCTTATTGATTCCAATAACTTCAATTCTTTCAAATGATTTAACAGAATATACGTCACAATTATCAAATTCTTTAACTAATATGGCATTTGATGCAGCCATTTCAAGGACCTCATTCTGAAATTTTTTGAATATACGCCTTATATATTTTCCTGCTGCTTGCCTTTCAAAAGGAGAGGATGTTTTTAAGAAAGCACTTGTTTGCAACATTTTATTGTCTTCCTCATTTTCTGCTTCATATCTTTTCTTCAAGATATCTTTGTACTTATCGATGAATTCCTTGAACGTAGTCTTCGAGTTTATAAACCCATCAAAGAAGTGATTGATGCTCTCACTCCTTTATGAAGTTGACATCCCTATTCATAAATATTCAAAAAAAAGAAGCATATAAGATAAAAAGTTTGTTCAAAATTTAAACAAATGAATATTATTCATTCATAATGACTAACAAACCTGCAAAAAATGTATCTTTAAGATAAACTAGAACTCATTTATCCCGATATTTATATATCTCATTTAACCAATATACGACCTTGCATTCTACATATTTCTTCATTAAATATGCCCATCTTTCCTCGAAAGATACTATGGTAACTGAATCATATATCGTCTCGTCAAACTCAACCATAAATATGGGATTTATAGTATAAATATGGCCAATCTTTTCAGGAATTTTTTTTAAAATATGCCAAAGACAAAATCTATATCGTGCATTAGGAAAAACATCCCTAACAGCAGCCTTGATTGCCTTATCTTAGTCAGTTATGATGGCATTAGGTGGTTGACCACCATTTGCATCCAGCCATGATTGGAATATCCATTTAAATATCTCAGTCTCTCATCTGATAACAATGCACAACCAAGCAATGTGGACTGTCCATGATGGTTAACTCTGACAAATGGATAAAAGGACATTTTATATATATTTATCAAATAGGTTGAGTCAAAGGTCAGTACATCACTAAAGTAAGTGCTTGCCAATCTTGACCTAGGATGGATCCAGAAGACAGTCCTAAGCTGTCCATTATCATTCAAGTCAAAAGTATAAAAGAAATTTGGATTTTTTACTTGCATTTGTGTGAAATGGATTACCATTGACCTATGTGCTTGAAGTATATTTTGTTGTTGTTGTTGGACCTACTACACACTGTTGTGATTTCAAAACCTACTCTCCTTGCATATCCATTATAGAAATTGTATAAATCATTTGCAGAATTAAACTCCATACCAATTTTAAGATCAACAAACTCGTTCTCTGTGATCAGGATGATAGGAGAATGTGCATTCTTCTAAACAATATCAGCAACCTCATCCAAATGTTCATATTGAATTTTCACCAGATTTCTAATTTCAGTGCCATATGTAGAAATATCTACATAAAAAATCATAAATATTGATATACATAATTTTAGATGACAATTTATCTACAACATAATAAATAATGAGTTATGCATTGAATATTATATGATACGACAGTGCAATAATACGGGCATATAGCTAATTATTTCTAAAAATAGAAATTTAAACTTATGACACCCTAGTTAAAAGATTACGGCACCCGATCATGAAACATGAAACTAAATATACTAACCCCTACTACCTAGAGAACCTATCACTTGTGGACTGTGTTATGACTTTTAGGATGTCATAACATGACATGGATGCAAACAGTTCACAAATATATGCTGAAACAGTATTACGACATCCCAGTTTAAACATTATGACACCCTAGTTATAAACCTACGACATCCCTATAGAAAAACTTAAATCGAATGTTTTAATCCTCCATAATAAAAGTATTTTGATATACATTGATGATATATGATACCCATAATATAGTAAAATGCTTCTAGAAAAACTTGGATATCAAAAACATCGAAACATGAACAAATTGGTACAAACCAGAAAATGAAAGCTTTTATCCTTCGTCATGTGACATTTCAACCATGCATTGGCTTAAATAAGATTGTTGGATTATGATAAAAAAATCAGGAAGAAAATAGTTTTCAAAAAAAAGGAGTTTTCAAGTTACGACATCCTAGTTAAAAGATTACGATACCCGATCATGAAATATAAAATAAATATACTAACCCCTACTACCTGGAGAACCTATCACTTGTGGACTGAGTTATGACTCCTAGGATGTGGACTGAGTTATGACTCCTAGGATGTCATAATATGACATGGATGCAAAAGTTCACAAATATATGCTGAAACAGTATTACAACATCCCAGTTCAAACACTATGATATCCTAGTTATAAACCTACGACATCCCTATAGAAAAAACTTAAACCGAATATTTTGATCATCTGTAACAAAAGTGTTTCGCTATGCATTGATGATATATGATACCCATAAAATAGTAAAATGCTTCTGAAAAAATTTGAATATCAAAAACATCGAAACATGAACAAATCGGTACAAAACATAAAATAAAAGCTTTTATCCTCCGTCATGGAACATTTCAACAATGCATTGGCTTGAATAAGATTGTTGGATTGTGATAAAAATACCAGGAAGAAAAAATATTTCAAAAAAAAGGAGTTTTCAAGTTACGACACCCTAGTTCAGAAGTTACGACATCCTAGTTAAAAAATTACGACACCCGATCATGAAACATAAAACTAAATATATTAACCTCTATTACCTGGAGAACCTATTACTTGTGGACTGAGTTATGACTCCTAGGATATTATAACATGACATGGATGCAAAAAGTTCACAAATATATACTGAAACGGTATTACGACACCCCAGTTCAAATATTACGACATCCTAATTATAAACCTACGACATTCCTATATAAAAACTTAAACTATATTTATTATCCCCTCCTACTAGGAATACTTATAACCTGTGGACTGAGTTATGACTTCCAAAGTGCCATTAACTTTCTCTAACTACCAAAATAATTGGTGTAATAAAGGAACTATAAAAACAAAACTAAAAAAGATGTTTTACTTCCTGTTGGAGATGACATTTTATCTTGAACGTATAGAAGAACTCTTCGGTGGCTTATTCCAACCTCGGACCAAAACAGAGTACTTTTTCAGATAGAAGAAGACAAGCGCACGAGGATGGGTTTGGTGTCCTGCTCCCGTACCTGGTGCGCCAATCTGTTGCCGCTCTCGCCGCCGTGCCCGTGGCTCCGGTCCGTGGATCCTTCCTGACCGCCTGGCGAGGGAGCCTCCCCGGCTGCTGCGAACCTGCAAGAAGGAGTTAGAAGACCCTGGCCGGGGATCCCGGCGAGGGGGCTCCGACGGTCAAGTCAGTAGGCGACGAGAAGGAACAGACTCTCCAAGGCGGACCCCCCGAAAGGGTTCCAGACTTGGCGAGTTTACTAGTAAGAAAGGCGCTTTGGGGACCGGAAATTCGGCCGGGCCTCCTTGTCGAGCTTGCGCCGAATTATCCCCTCTCGGGATCTCGGATCTCTCTCTCTCGGGGCGAGGCCTCTTGCCGCTGCTTTCCTCCTTGTCTCCAGGCTTGTTGCTTACCTTGTCGTCCCCAGATTCCTCCCTTTTTATCTCCTTTCGTCGTGCGCTTGTCTTCTCCTCCTGGGATGCTCCCCTCCCCCATCCTTTTTTCTTTTCCCTTTTCGGCGAGGTGGGCCAGGCAGCTTTCCGACCTCGTTCGCCGAGCCCAACGGGGAAAAGGCAAAGACAGAAAAGGGGGAGGTTCATCCCCTCCAGGGGCCCACAGCCCGGAGAGGGAGCTTCCAGCTCCCCCTCCTCTTCCACTACAGCCTACCCCAACGGACGGACCCCTTGCGGCCGTCATCCAACAGCTGCAGACCTTGACCTCGACGGTCCGACAGCTTCAGCATCAGCAGCGGTCCCTGGCCACGAAGCCGTAGCCAGGGACCCCCGCGGCCCGAGCCGCGGGGCAGCGTGGGAGCCTGTGCTCCATCCAGGGCAGGCCATCCCATCCGAGGGCCATCTCCAACCCCCGGGGGAGCCACCAAGCTCCCGCAAAAAGAAACTACTCCGATTCGGAGGATCACGAGAGTCGATCCCGGTCGACGAGGCCGAAATGATGCATCGCAGCAAGCGACGCCGAGGCCTGACTTCGCGCCGAGACCGATCGGCGCCCCCTTCACCCGCAGCCTCGGTGGAAGACTCCACCGACGAAGCCATCAGGCGCCAGGCCGAGAGGTGCATGGAGGAGCATGAGCGCAAGCTGGTGGAGTTCGCCCGTTGATTCGCCGACCTGCAGAACTCGTCGGCAGACCCGGCGGGCTACGACTCCCGCCCCCCTTTCTCTGAAGAAATCCAGGCAGAACCGATCCCAAAACGGTTCCGCATGCCGCAGGTGGATCCCTACGACGGGACCACCGACCCCCTGGATCATCTGGAGAGCTATAAGGCTCTCATGAGGGTCCAGGGGGCCACCGACGCTCTTCTATGCATCGCCTTCCCGGCAACCCTCCGGAAGGCCGCTCGAGTCTGGTTCACCCGCCTCGAGCCCGGATCCATTTGCTCCTTCCGTCAGATGGAAGGAAGGTTCGTGGCACACTTCGACGCTTGTCGAAAGGTGCCGAGAGAGGTGGATAGCCTCTTCTCCATCCGCCAGCAGGACCAAGAGCTGCTCCGGGACTACATAACCCGGTTCAAGACCGCAGCCCTGGAGATCTACAGCCTGGACGAGCCCGTCACCATGCTGGCTTTGAAGCGCGGGCTCAAGACGTCCCGCCTGACCTACTCCCTGGACAAGAAGCCGCCCAGGACATACTCCGAGCTCCTCCTCCACGTCCACAAGTACATCCAAGCGGAGGAGGCCGACCGCACCCGTCGAGAGTTGGACGGGAAGACTCCGAAGAGGCCGCCCCCAAGAGACACCCCGGGAGCTCGAAAGCCCGGGCCATCTGCCGACCCTCGCCCGAATCCAAGGCCAAGGGGCGAGGCCACTCCCGAGCGGAGGTACACCCCTCTCCTCGCACCTCGGACGAAAATCCTCATGGAAATCGAGGGCGAGCGCTACCTCCGCCGACCTCCTCCTCAGAACCCGAGAGCCGTCCGAGACAAATCGAAGTACTGCCAGTTCCACCGTGAGCACGGGCACGACACGGAGGAGTGTCGCAACCTGAAGCGGGAGATCGAGGAGCTGATTAAGAGGGGCTACCTCAGGAAGTTCGTCAAGAACGAGGCCCCCTCGGAGGGGCAGCCGCTCGCGACCTTACCGCCCGTCCCTGCAATCGATAACCGCCCAACGGAGAAGCCCGTGGGCATGATCTCGCGCGGGGTCGGTCGAGCGGCGAAGAGAGCCAGGGAAGTCGGGAACCTGGAGAATGTAATCCCTCCCGAGGGGGGAGGGTAATGATAATGTAAACAACGATGCCGTGGTGGTCGAGATGACCATCGCAAAGCATCCTGTACATCGAATCATGGTGGATAGTGGAAGCTCGGCTGACGTACTTTTTTACGACGCTTTCTCTCGGATGAACTTGTCCCCCGATCAGCTGAAACCGGTGCATACCCCCCTGGTAGGTTTTACAGTGGATTCCGTGGGAGTCGAGGGGGAGATCACTCTCTCGGTCACCGCCGGATCCCCATCCCGGCAGGTGACCGTCCTAATAACATTTACCGTCGTCAGGCTCCCTTCGCCTTACAACGCCATTCTCGGGCGTCCCGGGCTCAACCAACTGGACGCCACAATCTCCACGAGAAGGTTGTTGGTACAGTTCCCCACGCCTTCCGGGCTCGGGGAGATGAAGGGGACGACCCAGCCAGTCCCGCTCTGCCTCCAGACGGTCCCGAGCGCCCGGGGCGGGGAGCTCGCCCCCGGTATCGACGACCTCGACCTAAGGGAGAAGGAACCCAGGGGAGGGCCTGTAGAGCGCCTGCTGACTTTTCCCCTCGGTTCGGATCCCCTGAAGACGGTGCAGGTCGGGGCCCAGCTCCCTGAAGAAGAACGAACCCGCCTGCTGGAGTTCCTCCGCGCCAACGCTGACGTGTTCGCCTGGTCAGCAGCCGATATGCCGGGCATCCCGCCCGATGTCATCATGCACAGGCTAAACGTGGACCCAAATTACCGCCCGGTCCACCAGAAGAAGAGAAGCTTCGCCATGGAAAGGTAGAAGGCGATCAACGAGGAAGTGGAGAAGCTCCTCGCCGCTGGTTTCATTCGAGAGGTCCAGTATCCCAGTTGGCTGGCAAACGTGGTCATGGTAAAAAAGAGTAGTGGTAAATGGAGGATCTGTGTGGACTACACCGACCTCAACCGAGCTTGCCCAAAGGATAGCTTCCCTCTTCCAAAGATCGACCAGCTGGTCGACACCACCTCGGGGCATCGCCTCCTGTCGTTCATGGACGCCTTCTCCGGATACAACCAGATCCGAATGAGCCCGGAGGACGAAGAGCACACCGCCTTCATAACTGACCGCGGAACTTTTTGCTACAGGATGATGCTATTCGGCCTCAAGAACGCGGGGGCGACGTACCAACGCTTGGTCAATAGAATTTTCAAAGACCAGATAGGCCGCAACATGCAGGTGTACGTGGACGACATGCTGGTAATGAGCAAACCCGATTCGGACCACGTGGCTGACTTGGCAGAGACGTTCGGCAACCTCCGACGCCATCAGATGAAGCTGAACCCGGCGAAGTGCGCCTTTGGCGTCTCCGCTGGGAAATTCCTAGGATTTATGGTGACCCAAAGAGGAATCGAGGCCAACCCGGAGAAGGTCCAGGCCATCCTGGATATGGAGCAGCCCGCCTCCAAGAAGCAAGTGCAGCAACTAACCGACCGAGTTGCGGCCCTCAGCCATTTTATCTCCAGGTCGGCGGACCGCTGCCGTCCCTTCTTCAAGGTGCTGAGGAAGATGAATGACTTTGCTTGGACCGAGGAATGCCAGCAGGCCTTCGAGGAGCTGAAGAAGACGCTTGCATCACCACCGTTGCTGTCCAGGCCCGAGGAGGGAGAGGAGCTTATCCTCTACCTAGCGGTTACCCCGGAAGCCGTCAGCTCAGTCTTGGTTCGAACCGTTGGCCAGGGGGTCCAGCGGCCGGTGTACTATACCAGCAAGCTTCTCCGTGACGCGGAGCTCAGGTATTCTCGGCCCGAGAAACTCGTTTTTGCGCTAATAGTGTCTGCCTAGCATCTCAGGCCCTATTTCCAAGCGCACCCCATCGCTGTCCTGACGGATCAACCGCTGAAAGCGGTGCTCAGCCGACCCGATACTTCGGGACGATTGGCGAAGTGGGCACTAAAGCTCAGCGAGTTCGACATTACGTACAAGCCAAGGTCGGCCATGAAGGCACAGGTGCTGGCCGACTTCTTGGTCGAATGTGCAGGCTTGGGCAAGGAGCCCGAGGAAGGCCCCTCAGGCCGGTCGATGGAGATAGGCACCGACGAGCCCGGAGAGGACGCCTGGATCCTCCATGTGGACGGAGCCTCAAACTCCGGCGGGAGCGGGGCTGGGCTCATCCTTGCCAACAGCGACGGGGTCGTCGCCGAATGCGCACTCCGTTTCCAATTCCCCGCGATAAATAACCAGGCGGAGTACGAAGCACTTCTTGCCGGACTGAGAGTCTCCCGCGAGCTGGGCGTAACCAACCTCAAGGCTTTCACTGATTCCCAGCTCGTGGCAGGACAGGTATCCGGGGAGTACGTCGCACATGACCCCCAAATGGCGAAATACTTGGAGCTTGTCAAGGAGGGTGCATCCAGGTTCCGACGCTTCAACATCTTCCATATCCCGCGCGGGGAGAACGCCCACGCGGATGCTCTCTCTCGACTGGCGACCCTGCCGGACACGATGCTGGGATGCGCTCATGTGGAGCGCCTTGAGATCCCAAGCCTCGAGGCACCGGTGGAGGTCCATCAAGTCAGCCATGAACCCAGCTGGGTAGACAAGTACGCCGCATACATCACCAGTGGCACCCTGCCGGAGGACCGCGAGGCGGCTCGCCTCATCAGGAAGAAGGCCGTGCGGTTCGTCCTGATGGACGGGCAGTTGTAGCGAAGATCCTACTCCTACCCCCTCCTCAAGTGCGTAGGACCCACGTAAGCCAAGCTTGTACTCCAAGAGATTCACGAAGGCGTCTGCGGGAACCACGTGGGGGGCAGGGCATTGGCATACAAGGCCCTCCGTCAGGGCTACTTCTGGGAGACAATGAAGGAAGACGCCGCTGACTTCGTGAAGAAGTGCGACCGGTGCCAGTGTCATGCCACGGTGCAATGGCAGCCCTCCAACCCAATCTCCCAGCTCTCAGCCCCCTGGCCGTTCGCCCAGTGGGGGATGGACCTCCTGGGCCCGTTCCCGCCGGCGTCTGGACAGCGGAAGTTCTTGATAGTGGCCATCGACTACTTCACAAAGTGGGTCGAGGCCGAACCCTTGGCGAGGATCACCGAAGCAAACGTCGCCAAGTTCTTTTGGAAGTCCATCGTCTGCCGCTTCGGCCTCCCCCACACCGTGGTCACTGACAACGGGCGCCAGTTCGACTGCCGGGAGTTCGAAGAATTCTGCAGCGACCTCGGCATCAGGCATCGCTTTACCTCGGTGGCGCACCCCCAGACCAATGGGGAGGCCGAAGTCACGAACAGGACCATTCTTCAGGGCCTCCGCATGCAGTTGGACCAGGCCAAGGGCAGGTGGGCCGACGAGCTCCCCAGCGTCCTCTGGGCATACCACACCACCCCGAGGACGGCTACCGACGAAGCCCCGTTCAACCTCGTCTTCGGAGCCGAGGCAGTCATCCCGATCGAGCTCAGCCTACCCACACTGCGTGTGGAGCAATATGACGAGACAGAAAACCCAGCCAGGATGATGCTCAACCTTGACCTTCTCGAGGAAACGAGGGACAAGGCCCGAGTTCGAATGGCGGCATATAGGCAACGTGTGGCCAGGTATTACAACTCCCGAGTGCGGCCGAAGGTTTTTCGTCCCGGAGATTTGGTCCTCCGGCGCGCTGAAGCTTCCCAGCCACGGGAATGCGGCAAGCTCTCACCCAACTGGGAAGGCCCATACCGGGTGGCAGAAGCCCTCCCTCATGGCTCATACTACTTGGAGGAGTTGGGAGGTGCCAGGTTCCCCCGGACGTGGAACGCCTCGAACCTAAGAATGTATTATCAGTAATGTAAGGTTCCCTGCTCCTGTAATAAAGTTCCCCCACTTCAAACGCTCCCTTCTCCCTTCGATGAGAAAGCCTGCGGCATCGGGTTCAGTCCGGAGATCCTGGGCTTCGGCCTGAAAGGTGGCGCGGAACCCAGTTCGCCCACGCAAGCCCGGAGAACAGCTCGGCAAGCCGCGCAAGGCTTGAGAAAGCCTGTGGCATCAGGTTCAGTCCGGAGATCCTGGGCTTCGGCCTGGAAGGTGGCGCAGAACCCAGTTCGCCCATGCAAGCCTGGAGAACAGCTCGGCAAGCCGCGCAAGGCTTGAGAAAGCCTGCGGCATCGGGTTCAGTCCGGAGATCCTGGGCTTCGGCCTGGAAGGTGGCGCAGAATCCAGTTCGCCCACGCAAGCCCGGAGAACAGCTCGGCAAGCCGCGCAAGGCTTGAGAAAGCCTGCGGCATCGGGTTCAGTCCGGAGATCCTGGGCTTCGGCCTGGAAGGTGGCGCAGAACCCAGTTCGCCCACGCAAGCCCGGAGAACAGCTCGGCAAGCCGCACAAGGCTCGAGAAAGCCTGCGGCATCGGGTTCAGTCCGGAGATCCTGGGCTTCGGCCTGGAAGGTGGCGCAGAACCCAGTTCGCCCACGCAAGCCCGGAGAACAGCTCGGTAAGCCGCGCAAGGCTCGAGAAAGCCTGCGGCATCGGGTTCAGTCCGGAGATCCTGGGCTTCGGCCTGGAAGGTGGCGCAGAACCCAGTTCGCCTATGCGAGCCCGGATAACAGCTCGGCAAGCCGCGCAAGGTTTGAGAAGGCCTGCGGCTCCGAGGCTCAATCCGGAGGTCCCGGGCTTCGGCTTGGAAGGCGGTGCAGAAACCATGTCGCCCGCGCGAGTATGAAGGCGATCCCAAAGACGGACCCGCTTGAGGCCTACCCTGCCGCCACGCGACCCGGGAGGCCCCAACCTTCGGTTTGAGCAATGGAAGGACCGGGCCTGCGATCGTTTCAGCATTCCATGCCAACATCTCAAAAAAAAAAAAAAAAAAAAAAAAAAAAAAAAAAAAAGAGAAGGGAGATGGGATGAACTCGAGGTTTGGTCAAAGAAAACTTTCATTGATTCAAGCAACCAGTACAAGCCGGGAATCCCGACAGGCCGGGAGTCCCCAAAAAGAAGAAAGAGAAAAAGAGGAAAAAACAACTACAAAGCGGGCGAGAAGACAATGGGCTCAGTGTGGTGCGGGGTCGGAGCCCTCCGCCGGGGGCGCTGGCGCTGCATCCTCGATTTCTGCGGCGGCCGGCTCTTGAGGCTGCTCCGGAGCCACGGCTTCGCTAGCCGACGGGGCCGCAGGAGTGGCGTCGGCCGCACCGGAGGCCTTGCTCTCGACTCCTTGCCTCCTGCCTCCGAGCACCACCCCGCTGAGGTCGAGCTCGGGGAAGAAGGCCCCCACCTTCTCCCGGCACATCCGGAACCCCTTCAGGAAGGAGTCCACGGTGGCCTCCCGGACCTCTGACGTGTACTCGTCGGAAGCCCAGAATTTCGGGACGGCCTCCTACGCCTCCCGCTTCGCGGCCTCCAGGAGTCCGTTGATGTACGCACTCCGGTCCTTCGCCGCGCTCGCATCTCGTCGGGCCTCCTCCAGCTGGCGCTCCAGCCACTGGGAGTGGGCCTGCAGGCGAGCCTTCTCCGCCGCGTCCTCCTCCGTACGACGCTGGTAGGAGATCCTCTCCTCCGACAAGGAAGCCTCCAGCTCCTTGTTCCGCCCCTCAGAACGTGCCAGGTCGGACTGGAGGGCTTGGTTGCTGGCTCGCAGCTCGACCCCCTTTTCCATGAGGTCCTTGACATCGGCCGCGAGCTTGCCGAGCTTCTTCTCCTTCTCGGTGTCCCTTTTTGCGTTCCCTACGAGGAAGTTCCTCAGCAGGAGAACGTCATTCCCGATCTGCACCAACAAGAACAAACCAGGTCAGGAGAAAAGGAGACTAGGTCTCGAAAAAAAAGAGAAAAAGGTGCTCGGGCTTACCGTGAAGAGCTGCGGGAGAATCCCGAGCAAGGCATTCGCATAATCCCGGCCGCCCCGAGCTCGGCGATCCAGGGCAGTGGAGGCATACTCCATGATCTTTTCCGCGAGCCCTTTGTCTCGGATGACTGAACACCGGTGGGTGATCACCGGTGGCGGAGCTGTCAGGCCGGCTCCTGCGGCGGCTGCCCCCTCTTCTGAGGCCGCGGTCGACGGACCGGCGGTGGCCACAGGCTGTGCCGTCGAGGCAGCGGCGACGACGGGACCGGCGCTGGACAGAGCTTCGGGCGGTGGAGCCCCCTCAACAGCGGCGCCACCAGGTCGGGCAGCCGAGGCATCAGCGGCCCCGCCCTGAGGCAACCTGGGCGGGGGAGCGGCGGCCATCGAGCTGGGTGCGGTCGCCGGCGCGATCTCCCGGCCAGCCTCGGTACGAGCCCTCTTGGCCGCGGGCTCTTCTACCTCCGAGACATCTCTCTGGGCTGTGCCCTCCAAGAGGCTCTCCAGTGAAAACTTCATTCCTGCAATACAAAAGAACAGAAGGTCAGCCGGCTCGGTCACGAAGAAAAAGGGGGCAGGAGTCAAAGTAGGGCCGAATCTCACCCGTCTCGCGGACGGGACTGATCCCGGCCTCAAAAAGATTCTGCTTCGAAAGCAGAACATCGAGCGCTGGGACCACGTCGCTCAGGAGCTGGGAGTAGGCCTCCTGGTCCGCCGACTCAACCCGAGAGTTCCGGTTCGGAGACCGGTCCGGTTCACTCCAGGCCCAGTCGACATCTTCGACTGAGGCGAAGAAAAACCGGCTCTTCCAGCCCTTGACCGAGGAAGGGAGGTCGAACCGGAGACACCTGGGCTGGAGCGAAATATACCACCAGCCGTCATCGGTGGAGCACTTCTTCAGGGTGAACATGGCCCTGAAGAGGGAGAAACGGGCAACGAACCCGTGGAAGTGACAAAAGACTATAAAAGAGAAGATGACCCGGATGGCATTGGGAGCTAGCTGGGCCGGGACAAGCCGGAAATGGCTGAGAAAAGAAAGGAAGAAGGGATGCAGAGGAAACCGAAGACCCCCAAGGAGGAAGTCTTCGTAGAAGGCTATGCGGCCGGGGCCACTCATGGTGACGCGCTCCCCGGACCGCGGAACAGACAAACGAATTGACCCCGGGATACCGTAGGCATCCCGGAGCAGAGAAAGATCGCCTTCGGTCATGGTGGAAGCATGACCAGAGGGACCGACGGGAAGAAGAGGCGGAGCAGGAAGAGAACGAAGGGGCACGGCAGGAGCAACCTGAGGAGACCGGATCCCCCTAGGGATGCCAATGGTGACACCCCCGGGTTGCAGACGCCGGCGGATCTCCTCCGGGATCGTCTCCTCATCTGAGGAGGAAGAAGATGGAGTCCTCGGCCGGGATGGACCGGCCTCGTCCGGATTGGAAGAGACATGGCGACGGCGCGCCATGGAAAAGAGAAGGACAAAGGATCAAAGGGAAAAGAAAGAGAAGGAGGGGAACCGGAGAAGATGGAGGCACTCACCAAAAATACACCAGACGAGCGCGGGGCAACAGGAGTTAGCCTGCAGCAAACCGCCTGCGGAGCAAGGGGAAAGGCCTCGTTCTGGAAAGTCCCCTCCCTTTCAAACTCAGCCGACAGCGACCGTACCCGTCATTCCGCCTCGGGCCACTGGACGATCGCCACGTGGATGCACGCCCGACACCGACGCCTCGTTAGCAGGGTAACGGCCTCTGCCTCGAAGCGACGCATTTATTGCTGGCAAGTGGGCGACGCGTGGCGGCTTCCCATAGGGTTTCAGGCGCATCGAGCCACGGCGACGAGGATCGTGGCAATTATGATGCAAGATCTTCGCCTCCCCATGTCATGTCCGCATTTAATCCCGACATTCCGTTCTACGACGCCCCGACGGAACGGCGGGCTGGGGGGCAACTGTTACGGTCGTAACAGTGACGTGGCCAGGCTCAGATACCGCCGAATGCGATCGAGCCACGTGGAGGGGTCCGCCACGTCTTTAAGACCAGGTTCGGCAAGACCACATCGCCCGACGACTTTCTAAGGCAAACTGCCCTCGCCGAGGTCGAGCTCGGCTCGGAGTTCCTCTACCACCTCGTTGGCACTCAAACCCGGAGGGGTCCGCCTAAGTGAGGTCGGCCAAAGCCAGGCGACCTCCTGCCACCTCGCCAGGTATCCACCCAGGAGGGGCCCACCTGGGCCGAGGTCGGCCGATCCTTCGCCCCTTTGCCAGGTGGCCCCCCGGAGACGGGCCCACCTCGGCCGAAGCCAGGCGACCTCCTGCCACCTCGCCAGGTGTCCACCCAAGAGGGGTCCACCTGGGCCGAGGTCGGCCGATCCTTCGCCCCTTTGCCAGGTGGCCCCCCGGAGACGGGCCCACCTCGGCCAAGGCCAGGCGACCTCCTGCCACCTCGCCAGGTGTCCACCCAAGAGGGGTCCACCTGGGCCGAGGTCGGCCGATCCTTCGCCCCTTAGCCAGGTGGCCCCCCGGAGACGGGCCCACCTCGGCCAAGGCCAGGCGACCTCCTGCCACCTCGCCAGGTGTCCACCCAAGAGGGGTCCACCTGGGCCGAGGTTGGCCGATCCTTCGCCCCTTTGCCAGGTGGCCCCCCGGAGACGGGCCCACTTCAGCCAAGGCCAGGCGACCTCCTGCCACCTCGCCAGGTGTCCACCCAGGAGGGGTCCACCTGGGCCGAGGTCGGCCGATCCTTCGCCCCTTTGCCAGGTGGCCCCCCGGAGACTGGCCCACCTCGGCCGAATCCAGGCGACCTCCTGCCACCTCGCCAGGTGTCGACCCAGGAGGGGTCCACCTAGGCCGAGGTCGGCTGGTCCTTCGCTCTTCGCCAGGTGGCCCCCGGAGACGGGTCCAACTTAGCCGAGGTCAGGCCGCCCGTACGGAGAAGGTCCCAGGGAAAGAGGTGCAGGCCCCGAGGCCATCCCTCGGGCCGTACGAATCTCAGACGGTGCCCCGTACGGAGGGCGGCGGCACGCGGAACACCATTTGCCTCGGCCCGACAAGTCCCACAGCCGAGAGGCACGATTCTGACAAAACAGGCCCCATAGACGGATGGCGCCCACACTTGGGAAAGAGAGCGCTCTCACTGGGCCCGAAGTCTGACCGGCCGCCTTACCAGCGCTACCCCCCCTTTTCTGTCTTTGCCTTTTCCCCGTTGGGCTCGGCGAACGAGGTCGGAAAGCTGCCTGGCCCACCTCGCCGAAAAGGGAAAAGAAAAAAGGATGGGGGAGGGGAGCCTCCCAGGAGGAGAAGACAAGCGCACGATGAAAGGAGATAAAAAGGGAGGAATCTGGGGACGACAAGGTAAGCAACAAGCCTGGGGACAAGGAGGAAAGCAGCGGCAAGAGGCCTCGCCCCGAGAGAGAGAGATCCGAGATCCCGAGAGGGGATAATTCGGCGCAAGCTCGGCAAGGAGGCCCGGCCGAATTTCCGGTCCCCAGAGCGCCTTTCTTACTAGTAAACTCGCCAAGTCTGGAACCCTTTCGGGGGGTCCACCTTGGAGAGTCTGTTCCTTCTCGTCGCCTACTGACTTGACCGTCGGAGCCCCCTCGCCGGGATCCCTGGCCAGGGTCTTCTAACTCCTTACAGGTTCGCAGCAGCCGAGGAGGCTCCCTCGCCAGGCGGTCAGGAAGGATCCACGGACCGGAGCCACGGGCGCGGCGGCGAGAGCGGCAACAAGCTGAATCCTATTTAATGCTAGTCACGCTCAACTTAAAACCTGTTATACCCCTCTTGTCATGCCATATCCCATCCCGTCATGCCACCGTGGACCAATAGCTACGTGCAGTGTGGGCCATGCTGGATTTGCTGCACCACACGCGGTGCACAAAGAATTACTCTAACGGAATTCTTGAAGGGGTAACTATTTTCAGTTACAACAATACCTATAAATAGCGATAAGAGGGTACCTCCAAGGTAAGCAATTTTATGCAAGTCTGGACCAGTCCATGACTAGCTCTCACTATGCCACTCAAGCTCACCATACATTTCACCTTACTTTGTCCTCTCCATTCTGTGGCCTGAACTCTACTGACTTAGGCATCGGAGTGTCCCCACCGGAAAAAATCCGGTATGGAGGTTTGTTTTGTAGAAATCTCGAAAGGTGAATCAGCGATCCAAGCACTCCGTCCGATCTACGGGGATCAGCATCAACAGACACGATAACATTAATTTTTATAAATTTATCATTAAATAATAATTTATAACTTATAATCCATATTTTATTTTTTAGAATTAGTATTTACTATATTGTAATCGACTCTCCATCTTCTTTTCAAAATATCTAAGAAGTATTTAAAATATATTCAAGAAACATCCACAATATTTTTTAAATTTTAAAAAATATATGATATAAAATATAAAAATCGGATATCACGAAGATAAATGATAAACATTGGCATTCAATGTGAAAACGACATGGGCACAATATGGTTGTTGAAATATCCATACTTTCTTATCATGATTTTGCAAACAAGGACAAATTAGTTAAAATATTTAAAATTAATTTTTCATAACTTTTTTTATAAAAAAAAGAGAGAAAAAAATTAGATCCTAGACATGGTCATCTCCAGACAGTCTTCCAATTTCAATCAAAAAATATTTAATACATGATATATATTAATTTTTTATAATCTTTTTTTATTCAAAGATGAGTATGTCAATATGCCTGTAATTGGCCGAAAACTTTCATAATTTAAGATAATTTTAGCCATCAAGATTCAAGTCGCCGTTATAATTATTGACATCAATGCTTAAGTATATTTGTCAGAAGTTTTCTTCCCCTCCATGGCCAAGCATGCATAACATAACATTGTTTGTTGCTGGCAGTCACATCCACAGACATGAATTAACGCGCAAAAGCTTTTGCACTGAATATTATATATACATTAATTAATATTTAATTAAAGTTTATATATGTGCACACGTTAATAAATATAAAACGTATGTATGTATAATTTTTTTGGGTAACTAAACGTACGTATGTATATACAATCCACAGCGGACTCAGACACCGCGATCAAAAAAAAAAAAAAAAAAAAAAAAAAAAAAAAAAAAAAAAAAAAAAAAGGAAAAAAAAAGGGTGCACAAGTAACAAGCCTAATAATGAACTCCAACATTGTTGCTATTAGTTAAAAGTTACATTCTTTATAATATTAGCTATAAGGGCATAACGTCTCAATTTATGCACTAATTGCCATTACGATGTAATAACAATGATTACTGACTGGCATTTAAGGAAAAAAAAAAGAAAAAAAAGCCGGACTCGCCTTTTTTAAAAAAAAGAAAAAGAAATGGACCCAATGTAACCCAGCGGACCACGTCCAAATCAGCTGGGCCCCATCCGGTCCGACTGCACCCTAGGCTCTCAACAGCATCTTCCCTAACGGAGAGAGACACAATCTGCAGCACCCGGATCTCCTCCCAAAAGGTGCCTCCAAAACACTGTCAAAGCCGGTGACCACACGTGGGCCCCGCACCCATCACTCCCGTTCCCCCCGGCGCTTGGCCCTTCGGGGGCTACTTGTTTGCCGACGGGAGAATATACCACGAGCAGAGAGAGAAAAAAAAAAAAAAAAGGAAAGAGAAAAATGAAAAAAAAATTATTATTATTATTTTGATAGAATAAAAGGGTAGGGAAGTGAAAAATTCTGGTATAACTTTCTCATCGGGCCTCAACCAACCGATTACCACATATTTTATCCTTTTCATCAATCGATGCCATTCCATCTTTCAAGTCAAGTGCATCCAAAAATCCAAATTTTAATCGAGTCATCTATCAACTGGTGTCAATCATGTGCATCCAAAAATTCAAAATTTAATTGAATCACCTATTTCCAGTCACATGCATCCAAAAATCTGGAATTTAATCGAGTCATCTATCAATCGGTGCCTCTCCGTCTTCCAGTCATGTACATCCAAAAATCCGAAATTTAATCGAATCATCTATCAACCGGTAGTCATCTATCAACCGGTGCATTCCATCTTCCAGTCACGTGGATCAAAAAATTCAAAATTTTATTTAAAAAATTATATCTTGAATTCATGTACATCCAAAAATCTAGTATTTAATCGAGTCACCTACCAACCGGTAGTCACTCCATCATTCAGTGAATCAAAAAATTTAAAATTTTATACAAAAAATTATATCTAGATCTTTGAAGAGAGAGAGAGAGAGATAAAGTCATGTTTTATCCAACCGTGTTATCATCGCGGTGGTGATGATAATTTTTATTTTGAAAGAAAAAAAAAAAAACGGAATGAGCTGGGGTTCGGACGATGATCCCGGCGAGATCAGCTGGCATTGACGCAAACCCGAGGCCAAAAGCCATATAGCTGTAGCTGTTGCCTATGAACTAAACCATGGCCCAGGCCAGGAGACCCAACACAGCACCCGAGAAGAATTAGACTGCCACATCTGGTTAGGGTGTGTGACATGTCATGCAGCTTTGTACGTGGTGCTATATGGTTGGGGTCCTGCAATATTAATTCAAAGCCAAAGGTTGCTCTTCGCCGGTTGCTTTTTGAAGTTTAGGCGCTTGGGAACTTTTCATCTCTCTTACCGCCTCGTCTGTCACCATATGCCTTGGGGGGGTACGGGTGGCTGGTGGCAGCAGCAATACTAGCGCCACCAGCGCAGGCACTTGTTGGTGTCTTTCAATCACAGAATCACTTGCCATATTCGTAGGGGCCAAGGGAAGCAAGGGAGGATGCAGTGCTAAATATAGAAAGGAGAGAGAGAGAGAGAGAGAGAGAGAGAGAGAGAGAGAGAGAGATTTTAATGGGATTTAGTTTCTCTGGTTAACAAGGGTTTTGGTCTTGTTGTGAACTCTCCTCAAGGGAGAAAGAGAAGGGGAGGGGAGGAGGATGATGGGGTCTTTTGCGGTGGCTGTGGGGATGGGAGGGAGCAGTTGCTGCTCTGGTGCAAGTGACCAAGGAAGAGGAGGTTTGCCTTTCCTCTCAACTTTCTTTCTTTTTCCCTCTTTTTTTTCTTGAGTTCTTTTATTGATCTAGCTTTTGATATTAAAAGAGATTCTGGTTAGCGTATGAATGGTTATTTTAATGCTCCTGTTATGGGTGATGCTCCACTTTTGGGTTTCACTTCTGAGTTCTGTCCCCTGTTTCTTTTTTTAAATAAAAAAAAGGGGTCTTCCCTCTTTTGTGGTTTTGTTAATGGAGTAAATATCTTAAAATATTTTTTCTAAGAAAATATTATTTGAAGTTTTGGTATAGCTTTCTCCTCATGCAACTAGTCATTGATCGATAAAGCTTTTAGTTTTATGATCTTTTTTAATGTGTTTTTCGGTTTTATCCGTCATCAGTCATGTTTGTTTCTCCTGTTGGTTGATTGGTAGTTTGTGAGTTTGATATAATGGGAATTTTCTGTTATTTTGGGTTAATTTCCTGCTAAAGACCACATATATGAAATCTCTTGTAAATAACTGTGGATGCTATTTAAGTGATTCTTTGATGTTTGGTTGTTTATGTGTTGTTGTGTTCTTAGACGGGGATGGCCACATTGATACCGAGCTATGGCGTACGTGTGCCGGTCTCCTCGTTACCGTTCCTCGTGTCGGGGAGAAGGTCTTCTACTTCCCTCAAGGCCACATGGAACAGGTGTACCAGTCTTCCCTTACTTCCAAACTGATTTAACTCCAATTAACACCTTTAACCTTTTGAGACATTTTGAATCTATGAGTTAAAAAAAGTATATTCCCATGTTTGGCTATCACTCTGCTTGAGTTTTGCTCCTCTTCAGGTTGAGGCTTACACAAATCGAGAGGCCAACTGGCAAATGCCGATATATGGTTTGCCTTATAAAATACTTTGTCGAGTTGTAAATGTCCAGTTAAAGGTCTTTCTCTTTTGATCGATGCACTTGTTAGTTTTGCATCCTTTCATTATTATAAGATTCAATCTTCAGTTGTGGGTGGCAAGGTTTTCCTGTCCATTGCATTGGTTTTACTTATGTTTCTCTTCTGGTGTATTTGGTTTTCCAACATAATTCTTCAGGCAGAACGAGACACCGATGAGGTCTTTGCACATCTGACGTTGCTTCCAGAACATCAGGTTGGATGCTAATCTGAAATAACTACTTATGGTCAAATAAAAATTCTGGGGTTGTGAGATGATATGAGGATCTGTTGAATCTGACAACTTGTATGCCCAAAGCAACAGGATGAAGGTACTTCCAAGAATGAAGCAGTGCAAACTTCGATTACAAAGCCATATGTGCGTTCCTTCTGTAAGATTCTCACTGCCTCTGATACCAGCACACATGGAGGCTTTTCTGTTCTAAAGCGACATGCTGATGAGTGCCTCCCCCCACTGGTTAGTTTTCTACTCAAGTTTTTGGTGTATGAATGTCAGTTGAGTCCTTGTGAACTTCAGATATTTGTCAAGTAGCATAGAACCTTTTTTGAAAAAAATACTTGTTCATTGATCCCACATTAGAATTTGCCATCCAAAGAATTATCATTCATTGCTCTTACATGCTCTACTGTTGTAGACCGCTGTGTGCTTTGATGGATTTGAGGTATATTTCAGTTGAACCAGATCCAGTGCTTTGAGTAGCTCTTTTATTCTATTATATTTGATTTGTGTACTTGTTTTTGTAGGACATGTCCCAGCAACCCCCGGTACAAGAGCTTGTGGCAAAGGATTTGCATGGTGTAGAATGGAGCTTTCGCCATATCTTCCGTGGTAAGCATGTCAACACTTTTAAACTGAAAAGCAATTTCATGGTTAGCATTTATGTTAATATCTATGCATGCATGATGTTAGAGATGTAGGTGCCATATTTTTCTCTATCTACATTTATATAACTACTTGTTGATCCATATGCATGAACAATATGGAAATCCACACACATAACAGCATCTATGTACAAGCTTATTTATTTGTTCTATGATTGCAACCAACTTATAAGCTTGGTTGGATCTCTATAATCATGTCTACTTTTATATCCTAATAAGGTTAATCATCAGTTTTGTGAACATATTTTATTGTTGTCTGTTATAAGAAGATTTTACATCCTATGGTTCATACATCCTTCATTAAACCTAAGGTGGTAAATCATATGTCTGGAGTTTGCCACAGTAAGTGATTTGACCATATATTATCATGCAAATCCTTTTCCAAGAAATTAAGAAGGCAAAATAGATAGTGTTGTGATGATATGAGTTTGACTTAAGGAGTGACACTTAGAATGACTGTTGATGCTATTTGGGTATGCACGGATAGTAGGACTGATGAGGATTACAAAGCCAGGTAAGCAAAGATACAAATTATTAGCTGAAGTTTGATGGTATTGTTTCGTGACATGTAAGGTCCATTGTTGATTACGCCGGAGACTGGGTTGGAGCTACTTGTGATCAACAAACATAAAAGCAACATGTTGCTACAAAAGAGACCTAATATATGCCCTTAGTATTAGAGCTCATTCTCTAAAGAAATTTTCACACGGTAAACAAATGATTGAGAGAACCTCTAGAACCATAACCATGAAAAGATGCATATTGACCAGGTTGGTGGCTTACACTGGAAGTGATCACAACTCGTTGAATTCACAGTGAACTTGGTTTTGGTGGTTATGTTAACTGGTACAAAGATCCTATTGTAGGGCACATTGGCATAGGACTGCAATTTGGCACACATATAATGATGGAAATCTACAGAAGATTCATGCAAATGGAAGACAAGCTGCCAAAGGATGTTAAAAACTGTGATGATGGTGCATGAGCCAGTGGCAAGTATCTCAAGACATAATGATAGACGTCTTTGGAGGGAAAAAGTATGAGAGTCTTTTGCATGGGGCTAATTATTGTTGCAGTCGTAAGGATCCTCCAGCAGTCAAGACTAACGTTATGACATAAAGATGAAAACTTGGTTCAAACCTGAAGGCAAATGTCCGATGAGAGATGGCCAAGAATTTGGATTGAAGAATGAAATAAAACTACAAAAAGGACATTGATGACAAGCCAATGAAGAAGAGAACCTTAGAGTCACATGAACCTATTTGGAATGATAAGACTAAACTAATATGCATGCCTGCATCAACAAGCATGCTTTTTAGGAAAGAGTGAAAATCCAAGGGTACAAATTGGGTAGAAAATGTCCACTGTTAGCAAGATATAAGTGAGGAGCAAAAAAATTCTAATGAAAATGAATGCAGAATTAATTGACCCCAAAAAGTAGATATTTCGCATAGTGCATTGGACATCAAAATTGCTCATGATACATAAAAGTTGTTCAACAGCATGGTAAAAAGGGGAAAGAAGAAAAAATATGGAAGATCGTTACTGTAGAATGAAGTGATCTGGAGACTAAAGAAGATGTGGATCCCCTAAAGCAACTTTAGGGCCCCCCCTGATTGCTTTGATGGACTGTGAAAAAAGAAAACCATCAAGGGTATGTGTGGCATATCCAACTCATATAAGCCAAAGGATCCAACTATGAGATGAGGAATGTGAAGTGATAAAAAAAAATGTAAACAAGAAATATGAAAATATAACTGTTCAAAGAAAAATAAATTAAAAAAGCAAGATGTTAATGAGCATATAATCAGTTAAGCATTGCGGGAGCAAAAAGCCATGCTTGTATTAGTAAAAGTGAGCACAAAGAAGGTCAAGTTTTTAGTGACATGGTCAACAGTATCTATGACCTGAGAATCAAATTGAAAAGATCAGGTGCCAAAAGTGTTCATATTGAACAATTTTAAGAGCTAAAAATATCCAAGAAAAAAAAAATGGGTGCAAGTGGCATAAAGGAATAAAAATTAGGCATTCGTCATGATATGGTGTGAAATAAAAAAGATCAATGAGGCAAGACTAACTGAATCAAATCGGATTGTGTACAGATCTACTGTAAAATCAATAATATTCTCTTAAATGTGAAATATCATACAGAATACCATTAAACAGTTTTTCTTCAGAAAAAAAAAGGATAAAAGACAGACCTGCACTCATAATGCAGTCTGGTTAGAAAGAGGGCAATTTTGTACATATTTATGGTTGAGACAAAATCAGATTATTTGGCTATAAGGATGGCAGTTTATTGAAAACGTGAATTAGAAATTCTGTAGAGGTTTTGTGGTCAAATATGATTCTGGCATGCCCGCCTGTTGTTGGCTCGATAAGTCAATAAATGGAGATGATTTGGCAAATGTGTCTGATATAGGTTCTGTCATGTAGCAGAAAATGGGCTGATTCTATTAAGTGGTGGAGTCTCATAGAGGATGGACCAATCTTGCAAATAACCTATGATTTTTATTTTTTATTTTTTATTTTTGTGGGGGGGGTTGTGGGTGGTTCCTAGGACCAGTCTTTGTGATCATAAGCTTTGATATTGAATTGAATAGACTATTCTCGTCATGTTGCTTTGAGTCATGCCATGAAAAAGAAGTCAAACTAGTGCAATATACATGTATTTTTAAGCAAACTATGAACAAAGTGTTGATAAACATGCGATCACGAAACTTATGTATCTATGATGTTTGCACTGCTATATTTGTTTTGTTTTCACTTTGTTTTGTTTTGTTTTTGTTTGTTTATACAAAGGGAGGGGGAGACCCACTGAGTTATAATTCGCGGACCCAAATTTTCGGCCCAAGAATTGATCCAAGAACCTCTGGTTGCTAACTAGAGGGTGTGACCATTGGGGGCAAGTCTGGTTCGCAACAAACTTAGATTTCTCCAAACTTGCATGTCTGCATTATAACTATCTCCATAGTGATGTGGATAAAGATGTCAATAAGATGCATTAGGCACTGTTGCCACCAAGATCGTCGCGGCTCATAGCTCTGACGCGTCGGACTTCTGCTGGGTGCTCGCTTCTCTTCGTGGTTGGCTCCCTTGCCCGGAGGCCCTGCAAAACAGAGAAGATCCGTGCCGGGAATTCCGGCAGGGACATTCCGACGATCAAGTCAGTGGGACGATCGAGGGAAACAGAGCTTTTGTGGCGGAGAGCTTGGGGGACTCTCCTCTTCAAGAGGGTAATAAAGAGTAAGATGAATTCTATGGAAGAAAATAATGAAGGATTGAGTATGTCTATCGCTTACCTTTTTACTTACCTTCCCCGTCGATCTTATATAGATGGGGCGGCTTGGACCAAGTATGGGGCTTTTGGTTATTCGCTGTCGCTTCCTTGTTGGGCTGGTCCTTCAGGGAGGAGCCTTCCACCCTGGGCGTTTTCATTTCAGGGGGAACCGTCGGAGTGTCACAGGGCCTGGGGCCTTAGTGGAATACCCTTCTTGGAAATGTGCAGGCTTCCTGTCGTAGAGGCTATGGTTTTCTAGTCGTGCGGTCGTCGACGTGGTGGCACGCTACAGGACCGGAAACTTGGTGGAGCTTGCATTGTGCAGGTCGCGCGCGGGGTGCATCGCAGGACCTGCATTTATGGCAGGGCATGCGCCACCCCTCAGGGGCTGTGAATGATCATGTTCTTTCTGGCCATGATTTTGAATTTCTGCTGGTCCCCCCTCCTTATATCGCTGGCGGGAACTTTGATTCCCACCGGATGGAGGGTGAAGCCTTACTTCGGGGATCTAGCTTTTGGAAGCATTAGCGCGGCCCCTACCGGGAGCTGACCTCAGTCGGAGGGCTCGTCCCATGAGCACGATCCTGGCTGGGAGCTAACCTCGGCAGGAGGGCTTGTCTTGGGAGTATGGGCTTGACTCCGGTCGGGAGCCGACCTCGGTCGGAGGGCTCGCCCTATGAGCACGACCCCGGCTGGAAGCTGGCTTAGGCAGGAGGGCTCATTGTGGAAGCATGAGCTCGATCCCGGCCGGGAGTCGACCTCAGTCGGAGGGCTCGCCCTATGAGCACGATCCTGGCTAGGAGTTGACCTCGGCAGGAGGGCTCGCTGTGGAAGCATGGGCTCGACCTCGACTGGGAGTTGACCTTGACAGGAGGGCTCGCTGTGGAAGCATGGACTCGATCTTGGTCGGGAGCTGACCTCAGTCGGAGGGCTCACCCTATGAGCACGATCCTGGCTGGGAGTTGATCTCGACAAGAGGGCTCGTTTTGGCTCTTTACCTGGCCATCATGCCCAGGTGGCGGGTCCCTCAGTAGTGTGGCTGCCTGCATGCTCCACGTCAGCAAATACACCACATCAGATGCCCCCCACTCCTGAGCCCGGAGAACGAAACGACACTTTGAGTGAGGGGAGTAATTGTTATGCTGACGTGGAGGGGTGGCACGTCTTGCGCCATCAATGCCCTGCACGTCGCCGCTCCGAAGATTGGGCTTTTGTGTTAATGGGGTGACGCCACGCCACTCCTTAGGAGCGGGCATAATTGCCGTGCCTGGTTCGAGGTTGCCCCCGATTCGGAGCATCGCTTTCAACACGTGGCACGCTCCGGCTAGTCTAGGGCGAGATTTTGCGCATGTCTTCGACAAGTACGAGGCGACAGGGCTCTGGGCCATTTAAAAAAAAAGATCTGTTCTTCTATTTCTCGAGGGTTCTCCAGGCGGCAAAAGGCATGGTTTCTTCTTCATAGCAACCTTCTCTCCTTTTCTTGGGCGAGGTTACGAAGTTTCGGCAGGTTAGGCTTTCTTCTATTTCTCCTTTCGTTCCTTTGCTCCCCTCCTTCGACCTGCACTGGGGGAGTTCCCTTGCTAGGGCTTTCAGGTTCCTTCACTTTTCTGTTGCTTCTAATGAGTCCTTCTGGTGAGGGGCGCCGTCGTCTGGTTTCTCCGATGGAGCGGGGCCTTCCCGGCCGGGGCCTCCTTCAGACAGTGAGGAGGAAGTCCCGGCTGTGCTTCATAGGGGTCCCCGCCGGACGGGGATTGTGATTGGACCCCTTGTGGCTTCCTCTCAGCCCGCCCCCTCCGTTAGGGAGTCTGGTGGTCTCGCTGGCATTGCTTTGGTGATGACCGACGAGGATCTCTTCCGCGTTCGGAGGTCGTTTGGGATCCCTGACTCCATCCGACTCTCTGTTCCTGGACCGGGGGATAGGGTCACCTCTAGTGGCCCGGGCCGGATAGCCCTATATGAAGACTTCTTCTCCGCGGGTCTTCGTCTTCCCTTCCATATCTTCTTTGCCTTCCTCAGCAACTACCGTCTAGTTCCGGCTTAGCTTACCCCCAACATTGTCTAGACTATTTTCTGCTTTATTGTCCTCTATAGTCACAACGGGATCGTCGCCCATTTCTCCCTCTTCAGGGTCTTGTTCATTCTGAAGCGCCACCCATTTGATGACGGGTGGTGGTCCATATCTCCCCGCAAGGGGTGTTTCAAGCTTGATCTGCCCATCTCCATCAAGGGGTGGAAGCACTGGTTTTTTTTGCCTCGGCTGAGGGAGTGGATTGGGTCTGGAGTGACCCGGACACTTCCCTCAACCGCCAATATGCGGTCGAGCCGGTCGATAGGGAAATATTCGACCGGCTTGTCTCCTCCCAGATCCCGTCTCCTCGGGATTTGCTGTGCAAGCGGAATTTCGCCGAAGCTGGGGTCATCTAGATCCAGCCCCAGGGTAAAACTCGTCATCGGGCTTCTTTTTCTCTCAGTGGTGGGCCTGGTCCTGGGATTAGGCTAACTAATGTACCTCACGTTACAGGAACGAAGTTCAGTCTTGAGGAGCTCCGCGGGATGTTTCGAAAGAGGGCTACTGCTGAAGAGCCCGAGGAAAAGCCTGGGAAAAAGGCCCAGGAGGAATCCAGATGGGGGCCCTGCGACGGGCCTGACGCAAGGGGGTCAGCCGCCTCTCGTGCGCTGTCTCGACCAAGGGTCTATGCCCCTTCCAGGCAGCCCAGGGATGAAACTAGGCCTGCGGAGGGGGCTCCACCTCCGTCTCCAGTGGCCCCTCCACGTGTCGACAATCTGCTATAGTCGGAAGCTGTGAGGGAGGTGGGACCTGCTGCCACCCAAGCACCACCTCCACGACCTGGGGCCAGAGCCACCGGCGACGGTCTCGTAAGTGCGACGCCTTCTTCTGAGGGTACGCCAGACCTGGCCAGAGCACCCAAGGCGCCGAGCCAGGAAGCCAAGGTGTTCACTGTTGTCTTTCCTGCGAGTTCCATGATATCCTAGGACGGGAGGGTGGCGGAAGATATCCTCAACACCTTGACCCAGCCATTGGACCGCTAGAATCGGATAGGGAGGCAAGTGGTGGACCTCGCCACTGAGGCCTTTGCCCGACCGATGTTGGTAAGCCATTTCTGGATCTGTATCTCCTTTTCCACTCTTTTCACAAAGGGCGTCAATCATTGTTCTTGGCACAGGTGGCGGTTGACATGCAGCTCCTGCGGGATGCCTATCGGGCGATGGAAAAGCTCGGGTCTCACCTCCGCAGGGAGAGGGACGAGGCCCGGGGCCTGTCTGGCTGGGCCCGAAAGCTGGAGGCTCAGCTGACCGGTGCCCAAGCCAGGGTAGTTGAGCTCGAAAAGAGGGCGGCTGAGCTCGAGGTTGCTCTGGTTGAGGAGAGAGGTGTGGCCTCCCGTCGGGCCGAAAAGGCGTTCGCCTCTGCGGTGGAGGTGGCCCGCCTGAAAGAGAAAGCACAGACCCTCCAGGTTCAGTTGGAGGAACAGACGACTAGGGCCGCGGCGGCGGCAGAAAAGGCTACAGCAGTCATCGCGTTGATGGAGACAGCCAAGAAAGAAGCTGTCGAGGCTGTCCCAAAGTTCATGGCGTCTCAGGCCTTTAAGGATGAGGTCGCCGAAGCCGTTCTGGACTCCTTCCACCAGGGGTTCAGAGATTTCAAGAACAAGGCCTTTCGATTCTTTGGGCTAAAGGGGTTGGACAACATCCAGCCTTCCATCCCGTTCCTTGGGCAGCAGGACGAGCCTGTCATCGAGGTGGAGCCGAAGCCAGAGGGGGCTAAAGTCGAGGCGGTACCCAAAGTTGCCTAGGATGCTCCACAGGCGACTGAGGTCACTCGCCGGCCCGAGAAGGAGCCGGCGATCGACATAGGCTTTTTTCCTTTCTATTTATACTTGGAATCCTGTGGGGACCCTCGGTTGGTCATAGACTTTTCCTAGGAAATGTAAAAAGACCTTTGTTAATGAAAACACCTTTTTCTTTGGCTACTGTTCCTTATTCAGCCCCTTTCCTTTTTCTTTCTTCTTTCCTCTCCCCCCTTTTTTTTTTGAAGTACTTTCAAGGAATTCCTGGGAGTGTACAGGGGGCTCATCTTGACAACGAGGAAGTAGGCTGGTTCGTCCCATGAGCTTGGTGTTGTTTCATACCACCTTTCCTTCAATTGTGGTGCAGGTGCCTTCTTTAGGTCTTGACTGCTCCATGCCTACTTTAGGGCCTTAGGATGGGCGTGAAGGTCCTTGGAAGCACCTCGCTCTCTTTTCCTTGATCCTTGAGGCCATTTGAGCCAGAATGCAAAACCTCCGGATCTTCTTGCTTCGCCGAGCTGTAAGTCAGGCGATAGATGGAGGGATTACTTGAGGTTCCCACTACATTTCCGGACTATGAGCAAGGTGGCGGTGTATCTCCGGACCTCGGAGGTGGGACTGCTGTTGTCTCCTGACCTCGGAGGTGGGATTGCTAGCTTTGAGTGCCGGGCTTCGTAAGTTTCCGAGCTTAGAGTGTCGGGCTTCGTAAGTTTCTGGGCTTAGAGTGCCGGGCTTCGTAAGTTTCTGGGCTTATTTCGCTGGACTTGGAGTCGGACGGACGAGTTCCTGCAAAGGTGAAAAGCAAGGTTGCACCAAAAATGAACTTTAATTTATTGTGGAGGGCCTTACATTATTCGTAGTACATTCTTAAGTTGCTGGCATTCTAGGTTCACATGAATCGGATGCTGTCAAGCCCAGCGAGGTAGTAGGCCCCACCTGGTAAGGCCTCCATCACTTTATATGGTCCTTCTCAATTCGGGAAGAGTTTCCCGCATTCTCCCGGTTAGGATACCTCTACCCTCCTGAGGACGAGGTCATCCGGACGGAACACCTTGGGCCGTACGCGGGAGTTGTAGTAGTGCGCGACTCGCTGCTGGTAGGCCACCATCCAAAGTCGGGTCTTGTCTCTTGTCTCATCCAATAAGTCCAGATTGAGGAGACGAGCCAGATTTTCTACTTTATCATATTGCTTTACCCGTAGCGTGGGTAGGCCAAGTTCTACTGGAATCATGGCTTCGGTATTGAAGACAAGGTTGAAGGGCGTCTCGCCAGTGGCTGTGCAGGACGTGGTATGGTAGGCCCACAGCATGCTGGGTAGCTCCTCAGCCCATCGACCCTTTGGCTTCGTCCAGCCTTGTGCGGAGCCCTTGCAGGATGGTCCGGTTGGTCACCTCGGCCTCATCGTTGGTCTGAGGATGAGCCATCGAAGTGAAGTGATGGCGGATGCCGAGGTTGGTGCAGAATTCTTCAAAGGCCCGGTTGTCGAATTGCCTCCTGTTGTCAACAATAATCGAGTATGGGAGGCCGAACCGGCAGATTATGGACTTTCAGAAGAACGACTGGACCTTTGCCTTTGTTATCTAGATCAATGGCTCGGTCTCGACCCACTTGGTAAAGTAGTCAATGGCCATAATCAAGAATCTCCGTTGGCCGGATGCAGCATGGAAGGGACCTAAGATATTCATCCCCCGCTGGGTGACGACCATGGAGTCGATAGCTTGGAAAGCGGGGACGCCGGTTGCTGCTGGATGTGGGCGTGACGTTGGCACCTGTCACACTTCCTCATGAAGTCGGCGGCGTCTTCCCGCATCATTTCCCAAAAATATCTCTGCATGATCGCTTTGTAGGCCAAAGTTCTGCCCCCTACATGATTGCCACAGATGCCTTCGTGTATTTCCTGGAGCACGTAAGTGGCCTCTGTGGGCTTCAAGCACTTTAGCAGGGGGTAAGAGTAGGACCTTTGGTACAACTGTCCGTCCATCATCACATAACGCGCGGCCTTCTTCTTGAGCAAGCCGGCTTCCCTCCGATCATCTGGCAGGGCGCTAGTGGTGATGTACTTAATATAGGGGTCCATCCAGCTGGCTTCGGTGGTGACTTGCTGGACTTCGGCTGTAAGCTCGCAACTGGGGGTCTCGAGATATTCGACGAAGATACGCCCCAGCGAGGACTCGGCAAGGCGGCCAGTCGGGAGAGGATATCGGCCCTGGCGTTCTCTGCTCGCGGGATATGGGAGATACCGAAGTACTGGAGGGTCGTCGTGTACGAGCGCACTCTGTCCAGGTATTTCGCCATCATGGGATCCCATGCTTCGTACTCGCAGAGTCTTGACCCATTACCAGCTGAGAGTCGATGAAGATCTTTAGCCTCTTGACGCCCAGCTCGCGAGACATCTTTAGCCCCGCGAGGTGCGCTTCATACTCAGCCTGGTTGTTGGTTGTTTTGAAAAGGAAACGCAGGGCGTTCTCTGCAACGACCCCGTCAGGATTGGCAAGGATAAGGCCGGCTCCGCTCCCTCCGGCGTTAGATGCGCCATCGACATGAAGTATCCAGGTCACCTCTGCTGGGGTCGGGTCCAGCCTGGGCCAGGTCTGCTGGCCCGTCTCCTCTGGGCCCTCCTCTGTCCAGGTGCATTCCACTAAGAAATCGGCCAGGACCTGAGCCTTTTGCACCGGCCGCGGGCGATAGGTGATGTAAAACTTGTTGAGTTTCAGTGCCTACTTGGCCAGGTGTCCTGAAGTATCGGGGCGGTTGAGGATAGCCCTTAGAGGCTAATCGGTGAGGATGACAATGGGGTGCGCTTGAAAGTAGGGCTTGAAGCGTTGTGCAGACATTATTAGTGCAAAAATGATTTTCAGATCGGGTGTACCTGGTTTCTGCGTCGCGGAGCAGCTTGCTAACATAGTAGATTGGTCGCTGGACGCGGTCCTTATCGGCACGGACTAGTACCGAGCTGATCGCTTCGGGTGACATTGTCAAGTATAGGAGAAGTTCTTCTCCAGACTCGGGTCTGGATAGCAGCGACGGTGAGACAAGGAGATTCTTCAGTCCCTCAAATGCCTCTCGGCAATCTTCTGTCCAGGTAAAGTTGTTCATCTTTCGCAGTACTTTGAAGAATGGTTGACAGCGCTCAGCGGAGCGCGAAATGAAGCGGCTTAATGTCACGATGCGCCCGGGTCAAGCGCTGTACCTCCTTGGAAGGGGTGCCTCATATCAGTGATCACCCGGATCTTTTCTGGATTGGCCTCTATTCCTCTTTGGGTGACCATGAATCCCAGAAATTTACCGGCCGTGACCCCAAAAGCACACTTGACGGGATTCAACTTCATCTGGTGGGAGCGGAGGTTATCAAAGGCCTCCGCTAGGTCGGTGACATGATCCGACTCCGGGCCGCTCATGACAAATATGTCGTTTACGTACACTTGCATGTTGTGGCCGATCTGGTCCTTGAAGACTTTATTGACCAGACGCTAATATGTGGCTCCCGCGTTCTTGAGGCCGAACGGCATCATCCTGTAGCAATACGTACCTCTGTTGGTTACAAACGCCGTATGCTCCTCGTCTTCCGGATGCATTCGGATCTGATTGTATACGGAGAATGCGTTCATGAAGCTGAGGTATTTGTGGCTTGATATCGCATCCACCAACTGATCGATCTTTGAGAGCGGGAAGTTGTCCTTTGGGCATGCCCGGTTGAGGTTGGTGTAATCTACATAGATCTTTCACTTCCCGGATGTTTTTCTGACCATTACCATGTTAGCGAGCCAGTGAGGATAGCGTATCTTATGGATAAAGCCCGCTGTGAGCAATTTCTCAACCTTTTCGTTGATAGCCTTCTGTCGCTCTGGGACGAGCTCCTTTTCTTTTGTCGGACGGGCGATGATTGGGATTGATATTTAGCTTGTGAGTAATCACCTCCGATGGGATGCCAGGCATGTCGGCAGCGGTCCAGGCAAAGACGTCCGCGTTGGCCCGTAGGAAGCCAAGCAAACAAGATCTCTTTTCTTCATGCAACAGGGCACCCACCTGCACCGTTCTTGAGGGATCCTCCCCCAAGGGAAAAGATAGCAAGGGCTCACTTGGTCCGCCCTTCGGCTCTGGGTCCGCTGGATTTGGTTGGTCGATCGGCGGGCTCGGATCGGCACCTCGAGGACCCAGAATGGCTTGCATGCAGTGCGGAACCGACTGGCGTGATCCTCTCATCTCCTCAATCCCCCACGGGATTGGGAACTAAATGAGGAGACGCTTTGTGGAGATGGTGGCATCAAGCATGTTAAGTCCAGGACGCTCCAAGATGGCGTTGTAAGGTGAGGGAAGCCTTATGACGGTGAAGTTCGTCAGCACTGTGCTCTACCGGGATGGAGTCCCGGCGGTTATTATTGGGAGTGTAATCTCTCCCTCCACTCCAACTGAATCTTCGGTAAAGCCCACCAGGGACATGAATACCGGCTTTATGAGGTCGCCAGACAAATTCATCCTTACAAAAGCATCATAAAAAAGGATATCTGCTGAGCTTCCACTACCAACCATAATTCTCTTTACAGGGTGCCTCGCTATCGTCATTTCAACGACTACAGCATCATTATTGGGGTTGTCCGCCCTAGTAGACCCCTTTCCGATGCAGGGGAGTACATTATCACTCTCCTCCCTTCCCCTAGCCCTATTCAGGATTTTCCCTGCCCCTAGGAGATCATCTCGATCGGCTTCTTGGTGGGGCGATTATCGATGGCGAGAGGTTGGGGCTCCTCACTCCGGTCCGCCGGGGGCGCCCCTCCCTCTATGTACTTATCGAGGTAGCCGCGCTTGATCAGTTTTTCTATCTTCCTCTTCAGGTGGCGGCATTCCTCAGTGTCGTGGCCGTGGTCCCGGTGGAAGCGGCAGTAACGGGACTTGTTATGTCCGGTGGATGGCCTCAGGGGAGGACGGTGCAAGAAGTGTTCGCCCTCGATTTTCATCAAGATCTTTGTTGTGGGGGCAAGGAGAGGAGTGGACTTTTCTTTTTTGGTGGGGTCGATCCTGGGTCTTGGCCCTTATCGCTGGACCGGCGTCGTCTTCTGAACTGGGGGAGCAGATGCTTCCCTGATGGCTTGCCTCTTTGGGGGCCTCCCGTCTAGCTCCCTCCTGGTACGATCTGCCTCCTCGACATGGATGTACTTCTGCCCTCGGAGGAGGAGCTCCGAATAGGTCTTTGGACGCTTCTTGTCGAGGGAGTAGATGAAGTGGGAAGTTTGCAACCCTCTCTTCAGGGCCAGCATCGCAACTGACTCGTCGAGGTTGTAGATCTCCAAGGTGGCAGTCTTGAACCGGGACACATTGTCCCGGAGAAGCTCTCGGTTCTGTTGTTGGATTGAGAAGAGACTGTCAGTCTCGCATGGCACCTTCCTGCATGCATCGAAGTGCGCCACGAACTTCTTTTTAGTTGGGGGAAGGAGTCGATGCTCTCGTGCTCGAGCCTGGAGAACCAGATCCGAGCGGCCTTTCGTAGGATGGCCGGGAAGGCGATGCAGAGGAGAGTATCGGTAGCCCCTGGACCCTCATAAGGGCCTTGTAGCTTTCCAAGTGGTCCAGGGGGTCGGTTGTCCCGTCGTAGGGGTAGACCTGTGGCATACGGAATCGACTGGGGGTCGGTTCCTCTTGGATTCTCTGGGAGAAGGGAGGACGTGTGTTGTAACTCGTGGGCTCGCTAGGGGAGCCTTAAACTTTCGCGAACCGGCGGGCCAGATCTGCCAGTTTACGCTCATGCTCTTCGAGGCACTTCTCCGCTCGACGGTGGATGGCCTCGTCTGTTGACCCCTCGGCGGAAATTGTCGAGGGTGAAGGAGGGTCGGAGTGGAGGAACTCTCACCCGAGTTCCTGGCCATGCTGACGACGCTGGTGCGAGGGCGCATAGTGGTTCGAGATCGGGGAACGCTTTCCCGGTTGGTCGGACCATGTTGCGGCCGCTTTCCATTTGACCGATGGGCCTCTCGGGGGTGGGATACCGCATGCAGCGGCCCCTCCCGGAAAGATCGTAGGCTGGTACGGGGATCGGTAGCGTGGGCTGCTGGAGTTCCTGGTTGTTGCTGTATTTCCAGGGATCGGTGCTTCTGGTGGAGTTGATGCACCGTCGCAGCCAGGACGTGGACCTGCTAGGCCAGTGTAGCTATCTGGGGATCCACAGGAGGTTGCGGTGGCGGAACGGGGAGCTCCTTCTCCGGGTACTGATCGCCCCGATGAGAGGGATCCCCTGCTCGGTCGACGGAGGCTTCTCGTGCTCGTGTGGTCACCATCGGGTCGTGGATTTCCACGGACGTCTTCCTCACAACGGGGGGACCTGGTATCTAACCAGTCAGTTCTCTCTGCCCCTTACCTGGCATACCAATTTGTTGCTGCCAAGATTGTCGCGGCCTGTAGCTCTGACGCGTCGGACTCCCACTGGGTGCTCACTCCATCTCTTCGTGGTTGGCTCCCTCGCTCAGAGGCCCTGCAAAACAAAGAAGACCCGTGCCGGGAATTTCGGCGGAGATACTTTGACGATCAAGTCAGTAGGATGATCGAGGGGAACAGAGCCTCTGTGGCGGAGAGCTTGGGGGACTCTCTGCATCGAGAGGGTAAGAAAGAGTAAGATGAATTCTATGAAAGAAAACAATGAAGGATTGAGCGTGTCTATCGCTTACCTTTTTACTTACCTCCCCCGTCGATCTTATATAGACTGGGCGGCCTAGACCAAGTCTGGGGCTTTCGGTTATTCGCTGTCACTTCCCTGTCGGGCCGGTCCTTCAGGGGGAGCCTTCCACCCTGGGAGTTTCCATTTCACGGGGGACCGTTGGAGTGTCACAGGGCCTGAGGCCTTAGTGGAATACCCTTCTTGGAAAGGTGCAGGCTCCCTGTCGTAGAGGTTGTGATCTTCCAGTCATGGGGTCGTCGACGTGGTGGCATACTACAGGACCGAGAACTTGGTGGAGCTTGCATCGTGCAGGTCGTGCGCAGGGTGCGTCGCAAGACCTGTATTTATGGTAGGGCATGCGCCACCCCTCAGGGGCTGTGAATGATCAGGTTCTTTCCTGCCATGATTTTGAACTTTTGCTGGTCTCCTCTCCTTATACCGCTGGCGGGAACTTTGATTCCCACCGGATGGGGGTGAAGCCTTACTTTGGGGATTTGGCTTTTGGAAGCATGAGCACGGCCCCGACCGGGAGCTGACCTTAGTTGGAGGGCTCGTCCCATGAGCACGACCTCGATTGGGAGCTAACCTCGACAGGAGGGCTCGCCTTGGGAGCATGGGCTCGATCCTGGCCGGGAGCTGACCTCAGTCGGAGGGCTCGCCTTATGAGCATGACCCCGGCTGGGAGCTGGCTTCGGCAGGAGGGCTCGTTGTGGAAGCATGAGCTCGATCCCGGCCGGGAGTCGATCTCAGTCGGAGGGCTCACCCTATGATCACGATCCTTGCTGGGAGCTGACCTCTGCAGGAAGGCTCACTGTGGAAGCATGGGCTCGACCCTGGCCGGGAGCTGACCTCAGTTGGAGGGCTCGTCCTATGAGCACGATCCTGGCTGGGAGCTGACTTCGACAGGAAGGCTCGTTGTGGAAGCATGGACTCGACCCTGACCGGGAGCTGACCTCGGTCGGAGGGCTCGTTCTATGAGCACGAACCCGGCCGGGAGCTGACTTCGGCAGGAGGGCTCGCTGTGGAAGCATGGGCTCGACCCCGGTCGGGAGCTGATCTCAGTTAGAGGGCTTGCCCTATGAGCACGATCCCGGCTGGGAGCTGATTTCGGCAGGAGGGCTCGTTTTGGCTCTTTACCTGGCCATCATGCCCAGGTGGCGGGTCCCTCAGCAGTGTGACCGTTTGCATGCTCCATGTCAGTAGATGCACCACATCAGGCACCATGGCAATGTCCGAGTTTTTGAAAATTTTTTAATTAAAATATTTGTTGTTGATTGTGCATTTGCATTCTTCTTCTCTATAGCTTTTTATTCACATGGTTCTATCAGGCATGCACATGGGATAATGGGATTGTCTGTTTTAACCTTGTTATAAAGCGTCTGCCTTCAGAACTATGGTTCTATTGCCTTATTTTCTCCTTAGAGGATATCACAGGAGAACATTGGACTGATTGGAGCTTGTAGGCATAAATAGTTGTTCTTGTATTGTTATATCCATCTTGAATGCAAGTTTCCTTTCTCTACTGCTTGTATACTTGTATTTTTAGTTCATTCTAATTTACAAAATTGGGTATGATAAACTCTCCTAATATTAATTTTGTTCTTAACAAATTCTAGGTCAGCCGAAGCGGCACTTGCTGACAACCGGTTGGAGTACATTTGTGAATGCAAAAAAGCTTGTTGCAGGGGATGCTTTTATTTTCCTCAGGTCCTCTCTCTCACCCTTCCCTCCTGTGTGTGAGAGAGAGATGTGCATGCACATGCATGCATTTTTCTATATCTTCATATTGATTACTCCAAGCAAGATGGGAATTAAGGGCCCCATGCAAGGTTTCGGGTATCGGTTACAGTACCTGGACTGGCATCCTACTGGTATAAGCCATAATGAGTGTCAATACAATACATCTGTTTGTACTAACACTTGGTATTAGCATCTCCCTAGCAGTCCGGTCCATAAGCATTGGATGCTTAGGATTATTCGCTTTGATGTCCAATTTACCTTTTGACATGTGATATGTGTGATGTATTTTGGTGATTGTTTGGCCCAAAACTCAAAGTTGGCAAGGATGAAACCAACCAAGAAATCATGTTTGTCATCCTCACAAAATCATTCACAAAATATCTATTCCTTTCTGCAGTGGTGAAAATGGGGACCTTCGTGTTGGTGTTCGTCGGGCAATGAGGCAACATAACGGTGCATCTGCATCTGTCATATCTGGTCAAAGCATGCAACTTGGTCTGCTTGCATCTGCATCACATGCAATCACCACTGGGACCATGTTCAGTGTTTATTATTGGCCTAGGTAAATGAATAGTCAATGATATGCTTTTTACGGGTTACTGTTTATGTCAGTTTCTTGTTTTCATGAACTACTCAATATATCCATATTAACAAATTTATCATCAATGTTTTGGGCCTTTTGGCTTTTGTAGGGTCTGCTCTGTGTTACAACACATAGCTTGCACATATATTCTTATCTGAGCTTAAATTCCACAGATTCTAGAGATAGAATGCAGTTCATGTCTTGTCTGAATTTTTGATTCTCTTTTTCCATCTAGTGCTTTATCATTTGCTTCTGGTTATTTGATTTATGTCCAATATGTTGATTTATAAATTGTTCCTCAGGCGTAGTCCAGAGTTCATAATTCCCTACAATCAGTATGTGGAATCTGCAAAGAATAACTATTCAATTGGAATGAAAGTCCGAATGAAGTTTGAAGGAGATGAAGGTCAAGAAGAAAGGTGATTGCTCATAATAGCTAGACATGATGTGTATTTCTTTTTCTTTCCTGTTTTTCCTATGAACCCACGTGATAGCCAATTTTTTTACTTGCATCACAATCTGTCTCTATTTCTGTTGTCACGTATTTTTGCAATCCAGATTTACAGGTACAATAATCAGTATAGAAGATGTAGATCGATCAACTTGGCCTGGATCAGAGTGGAGGTGTTTCAAGGTGAGAAAAATTGTGTTTTTTACTGTTACTTTAGAAGGTATTTTAATGCCTGTAAGGCTGAGAAGTGCTTCTGGGACACCTTGTCTTTCCAAAGATTGTTGTCTGCTTAGAGTTGGTTCTTCTTTCAAGTAGGTGCATCAGCTGGTGTATTGGCACTTTCATTTAATTTTATTATGTGTTGCACCTATAAACTTATTGTTAATCAGAAAGTAAATCTACGTTGTTTCTTATCAAATTGGATGCTTTTGACATTCTTTTTTCATATGCATTACTTGCCTATTCTTGCCTTTAGCTTCATGTGGGTTGCATCTGCTTTTGTCAGCTTCCTTTTAGGCATTTGATTGATTCTCTCGTTTAGTGATGTGGTTGGACTGATCAAGGGAAAAATAATATCTGGCCTCATGGTTGACAGCCATTTAATGATCAGGGCCATGGCATGTTTTGATCAACCATTTTTCAATCTATAGTTGAATTTTATGCACACTCGAGCTTTGTTTTATGATACATTCAATGCACACTTTTTATTGTTTTCTAACACAAAGCCCCTGAAAACTAGATTGCCATCAAAATAAGGAACTGGGTACTTAATTTTGTCAAGGGGCCTGTCGTGATATGGCTAGCATACCATTGGCTAGAAGTTTTGTTGCCCAATAATTAAATGCAGCCCTTTTGTTATGTTTGAAATAAGAGGCTTCCAAAATAGTCGATGTTTTTTTCCAGTAGATTTTGGAAATAAATGACAACAAAATTGGCTTTTAGGATTGAAAAGAATTTTCACATCCCTTCAGGTCACTTATTACTCTTATGCTACAGTTGTAAAAAATCTGTGAACTTTTGAACAGTTAATTTCTTTCGTGGAACACATCTATTAACTTTGTTATTTCAACATTAGGTCCACTGGGACGATGCATCCACTATTATGCGCCCACAGAGAGTGTCCCCATGGAATGTTATTCCATTTGTAGCTGCAGCAGCACCACCTCCATTTGTACCGCAATCCAAAAAGCGTCCTGCTCATCTGCCATCACCTTCTGATCCATCAGCCCCAGTTAGGGATGGTCAGTTGCTCATCTATCCTCTGAATTTTACATATTTTTGGAAAGACAACCACCATTCTTCCCTATTATGTCTTGAGAAGGTTACAATTTGTTGGAGCTTCATTCACCTTTTGGCTTCATGCCATCTCAGAATCATGTGAAAGGTGTTGAAAATGCAAAATTCTCCTTGACAGTTTGTAAAGGACTAGGATTTTAAATTTCCTATACGGTAAAAGGTCTTTTTGTTATTTTCTCAAAAAAATTTTAGTGCTGACTTTCATGTTCCATTGATTTGTTTTATCCGTGCACAGACTAGTAATGCTTATGTTTCATCCACTTTCTGAATGCAATTCAATCAGTTGAATTTCTTGTACTGATTCTATACTACAGGCCCCCTAAAAGTCGGCATTGAACCTGCTCCTAGATCATGTGGGGTCTTGCAAGGTCAAGAAAACATGGTACCAGCACTAGGATCCATTAGTGACTATCTTGAGCAAGGGACTGCTCACAATCTTCTGTCTTCCCTACGAATACCTCCATCCCGTCCTAATGCTGGAAGAAGCAATGAATCGATCAGTTCTCAGATAAAGATGAGATTAGAGGACTGGAGATGCTCTCTGAGGCCTCCTTGTTATCATGATGCCTATCCAGACAGTGGAATCTCAGGGACTTCATGGCTTGATAGCTATTGGCAACAAATTCTTCCCACTTCGATTGACCTGGTGCCATCGCAAGTCAAACCCAATAGATTTCGGGAAATGGAGGTTTTCAAGTCCAGGGATACGGTAGAGAATCCAACAACTGAACCAATAGCAATCTCCAATAGCCTTTGCAAGGAACATATCAGTCCATATGGGTTCAAGGAAGTGGAACAAAGTGTGTACCGGGAAACAGGAGAGGTTACAGGAGTAAAACCAGTTTCCATGATTAAGCTCTTTGGTGTTGAACTGTTTGAGAACCATGTTGGTCCCTTGTCTCATGTTGCCTATTCTGATGAGTTTCCAATCTCATACAATGCACTTCCAGTGACTGTACCACACAGGACTTTAAGTGAACCTTTCATGCTTTCTGAGACCTCAAAGTGTACAAAGCCATCTGAATGTAGTGTTTCTGATGGCTTCCTGACACAATCATCCACAAGTCAACCTGTTACTGCTCGAAGTTGCACCAAGGTAATTGTTTGGTCGATAAGAAGTTTTGATAGAAATGATGTCTCTAATATTAGGGTGATGTATTAGTTGCTGTTACTAGTAGGTGATCTGTTTTTCTTTTCAGGTTCACAAGCTGGGAACTGCTCTTGGGAGATCTGTTGACCTCTCAAGATTTGATGGGTATGAAAGTCTAATTGTTGAGCTCGACCAGATGTTTGAATTCAAGGGTGGTTTGGCAGACCGCAGCAGTGGTTGGCAGGTCATTTACACAGATGATGAGGGAGACATCATGAGGATCGGAGATTATCCTTGGCTGTTAAGTATCTTACAGTTTTTCTCTCTTACGAAATGGCGTATATATTTCAAATTTTATGTCGTTTGTGTTCGCTTGTTTTGTCTGAGGTCTTCTGAGTCATCATTGAAAACATGAAAAATTGCTAAATGATACCAATCCTTAGATTTCACCATAAGAAAGAGAGATGCCCAATCCTAAGATCATTACATCAGAAATGGCAATCGGAATTGATGATGAATGATGTGGAGTCCATTTTTAGGTTTGCAGGACCAATTTTTTCTGTATTTTCTTAAGTATGGTCCATTCTTGAAAAAAAGGTCTGTTTGTTTTAGTACCAAGTACGCTGAACTTCTAAGAAATGCTGGTTTATTTATTTATTTATTTTTCTGAAGTCTGATTGAGTTGTCATGGAAAGCAGGACATTTTGCTCCATGGTGCGTAAGATATACGTTTACCCCAATGAAGAGGTTAAGAAGTTGAACACTGGACACCTCAAAGAATTGACTACAGGCAAGAAGACATCTTGTGCGTATAATGTTGCGGGTTGAAATGAGAGCATCTGTTTCTTTTTCTCCCCTCAGGTATTTTGGGAGCAAATATCCAGATAGGTTATTTTATCTGTATGAAACCAAGTGCTATTATATCCTTTTTCATGAATTGTTTTGATTGTTGTGGTCATGTGCTGAGACAGATGGAGAAATTCAATTTGTAAACTGGACATACAGAACCTTTTTAGGTGAAAATATAAGTTCATCCCTTTGCTGTTGAGGAGTCTGTTTCTTTAGTTTCTCATTGTGATTTAGTTTGCCATGATTTGGTCATCATGGTGCATATAGCGTGTTTATTATTATAAACTATCTTCGGTCTTGCGGTATAAGATAATGAATTGCTAACAACACCATTCATCATTTAGCATGCAAAGTGGGTAGATTGAGACTTCCAGTATGGAGGGCAAATACAACAATGATGTCATTCTTAAAGCCTATGAATTGTGTGTTTGGATCATGCTTTGTAATTGTTGATCAGAATGGATGCAGATCTGAAGTTGTTATAGAGCTATCCTCAGATCTGCTATCAAAAGTTTGGAATCCATAGCTCTGAGGTACTACCAGCCATATTTCTCAAACATGGGGCGTTGTGATGTTGATTATGCCATGAAATAATTGTCGAGGAATCCCCTGCAATCTATAGTGCAGAAGGTGCTCGCTGCTCCGAGATGTCCCTCATTATCGCATACAGCAGCAGCAATGCCTGCCCTAACATTAACCTCTGAATAAATGTAGGAGTTGATACGAAATTTGAAGATTAAGTTGACTTGATTACCCCTGTTACAATCCTTGCAATAACTATCCCAGTGTGATTGATGCAGGTCCAAGTTTAACATTCAATTAAAATCCATCTACCGATGATACCATCTAGATACCATCTACTGGGTGATAAATACGGGATACGCAACGAGGTTTAGTTCGACTATAGACAACATAATACGTGCCACCGACTTTCGTTTTGGTGGATAATCCTCAGCACGGGGGTAGGTGGGGGCACCTACCGCCAACCACTCTTTTTTTTATTTTTTGCGGTGTCGTTTATAAGTTTCCAATTGTACGACGTAACGCAACTCCGACATGGGGTTTGGTGGGACATTTAAAATGCGGATACACCAGCTTCTACGCACACCCTCTTCCACCCTCTCCCATCAACGAGAGGGGAGTGGAAAGTGGGCTCCTTGTCATCACCATCGGTTTAATATGGGTCCCAAGTTCCTGGTGACTAGTTCTTTAAGTCATCTATCGTTCTAGCCCGACCCGACGGCGTCCCGTCCACCTCAGGGTCAACCGCATCAGGACGCCCCAGTCCATATCCGTCCGATATCAATCCAACGGGTCCGATCTTCACTGATCCCGTTGACACGGCTCTCCTCGGCCTCAGCCCGCCGAGCAATCTCGTTTCGCTTTCTTCGTTCCGTCCATGGAGAGGGAGCGAGAGCCACCAGCCCCCGCAACCATCTCGTTTCGCTTTCTTTGTTCCTTCCTTTGAGAAAGAGCGAGTGCGCTCGCGCGACAGAGAGAGAGAGAGAGAGAGAGAGATGGCCATGGAGGGGTCGACGCTGCTGTGCGTGCCGCTGGTGGCAAAGACTCTGGAGCAGATGGCGGCGGATATGGTTGCTGCGAAGGCCGCCGGCGCCGACCTCGTCGAGATCCGCGTCGACCACCTCTCCACCTTCCGTCCCCGGGAGGACTTAGAGTTCTTGCTCAAAGGCCGGCCGCTGCCTGCTATCGTCACCTACCGGTGCGTCTTATGCCAACGATTTCTCCCCTCCCTTCACCCCCAACGCCCAATCTTTTCATCTGATTCAGTGCAAAATAGTTATTGCGTTTGATGCGTCTCTTCTTTGATGCTCCATATTTTCGCGATTTGTTCATTAGTTATTGTGGAATTGGAAGGGTTGGTGAACAAGGAAGAATTTTTTAAAAGTTTTTCCTTGAAGTCATCCTTTATGCTTAGATCCTGTCACTAGTCTCTTCTTAAAGGGTTGGTGGAGAAAGGAAAGATTTCGATCGATTGGTTAATCAATTCGTGTTGGTAGAGCAGCAGTTGCGAGTGATCTAGTAATCCACTTTCTGCATCCGACTGTTTTTGGAGGGCCCATTCGGTTTTGTTTTTTTGTCAACACTAGATCCACTACGTTATGCCTTTCAGTTATATAGCCCCGTTTTTTACCCAAAAAAAATAAAATCTTTTAATCTTCTTTTGATGTTAGAATGCGGGTATGTACAATTGGCCTCTTTGCTTGAAAGATAGCAGATATGAAGTGGATATATTTTTTCTTCTCATTCTATCTGAAATGCCATTTTTTACTTTGGTTACTTACTGCTCTGTCCATTAGCAATTACCGAGAAATCGAACTGCTTTCCCCTATTTTGGTTATTACGACCTCAATATTTTCATTCTCAACTTTCGTATATTAGTCAACGATGCAAGGTTTGAATAACAAGGAAAAATAATGATTCTGCTGGTTCCCTTTGCATTGATAATGTATCTGATGGGTGAGAATGGGAGTGGCATATATAAACTTGTTGTGTCCCTGACTGAAACATAAGTTTAGACATGTTTCTTCTTGCAGTGGAGGAATTTTTGCTGTTGTTTACCCCTTTGTATAGGGGGAGTAGGTCATGTTATAGACACTTGATGAACTGTGATCTCGTGTAAGAGTAGAAATGTATTTTATGAAAATCTATGCTCCATGAGTCACTTAAGGTCTGAAGAAAGTACAGCTGCATTTTGATATGTGATGCTTATTTCAAGGATTTAGATACCAAGGAGTGGGATCTCCTTTTTCGTGGTACAGGACACCCAGGATATCAACACTCTGCACAATAGATATCCTGTCCTATCCTGGTCCGGTTGCCGACTTGTCTGCCATCCTGGCACTTGGATGGTGGGACACCCTGCTGTCCCATAGTATTTAAGACCTTGGTATGGTTCCCTAGGAGGCGTAGAGACTGACTGTTATGATAGAATCCAGTTGAAAGTTGACCTTACCAACATCACCATGGAATGGACCATAAGTAGCAACATCATGCTTATTATTAGTCATCAATTTGATTTAGAGCAGCATTTTGGTCTTATGTATCTTGAAATGACTGAAGCCATCAATAACTGAAGCTGAGGCTTTTTCTTCAAAATATCTATGTCTTCACTCTTTCCCTTTTTTTGGTTTAATGATGTTAGGTATTTGGGATTATGCAGTGCTTACATGTTTTACTTTTGGCATCTAATGTCCTAATAGACCAAAGTGGGAAGGAGGTGAATATGAAGGTGATGATAACCAGCGGTTCGAGGCACTTCGCTATGCTATGGATTTAGGAGCTGAATATGTTGATATTGAATTTAAGGTTGGTTTATGAAGGACAACTATAACATGTTTTTTACAATTGCATCAAGTCCATGATGATTATGTTTAATGCTAGCTGAATGATCAGCTTTATTCATTGATTGTTCTGGTGGTCAAATATATGAAAAAATAATAAAAATACTGTTTATTTTCTATGATCAAGATTTTGACTTTTCTTTGGGTGATTTGTGTGGCAATCCAATCTTTTATAGAACCTATGTTGTTCTTTGTGGAAACACATCCTTTCATGTTTTTGCCATCTTTAGACATCCTTATCATTCTTCTTTGCGACATTAATTTCTATGAATAGTGACAAGGGTTGTGAAGGGATTTATAAGGGATTTGTGATCTGAAATCTGGAAAAAATATGTTCACAGATTTCTGTCACTGTATATTGATATCTAAATTTTCTAGTGAAAATACTGAACTGCAACAAGGCAAAAGTGGTTATCAGGGTTAATAATTGATGATAAGGCTTGTAAAAAAATTTTACTGGATCAAACTAGTGCAAAAAAGTTTGAGAATTAGTCCAAACATTATTAGATGTGATCTTAGTTGTTAATAAAAAAAAAAGTAAATGACAAAGGGAAAATAATAGTAGAAAGAGAAGTAGAGGAATGATATAGAAAGGAGCAAAGAATCAAAGGAAAGAAGATAAGAAAAAAGAAAGAGGTTAAGAGAAGGCAAGGTTGCAATCACACAATCAACAACAAAAGTTGATACCAAGTGATGAGGTCCTTGGGGGCAATTGCAAAAAGGGCAAGGTCCAAAGGGACCTTTTATTTGTTGCCTTCAGGATAAATATGTCTGAGATTGAATTTGGATGACTTCAAATAATCTACTGCATCATTCACCATCAAGATGATGCAGGAGATGATCCAAGCAATTTTGGCTTCAATTTTATCAATGATAATCATAATCTGTTTCCTATCTGAAAACTGTGCTCAAATCTTATGTATCCTTTGGAATCAAGTGACATTTTCCACATAAGCTAGTAATTGGTCATTTTAACTCAATCACAATGAGACAAATTTGTAGGTGAAGGCAAGTGATACCCAACACGACACAATTATTAAAGCCAATGCTTTCAATAATCAGTATACTAGTGATTCTCAAACTCCCACAATGTCTCCAAGACTTCAATGATATTCCTACTTCAAGAAGACATTTACCCAAACTCAAATGACATGAAACTTGTGGGGCAGCTGCTATGGCAAACATACACTCTTCTTATCACGTATGATACAGAGATTTTACCAAACAAACATGATTTTGGATGCCAGTTGTTATAGGGTATGTTGCTTGCTATTTATTTTCAACAGCTACTGAAAGAAAAACAATCTTCTAGTTTAAGACTAGTAACAGATGTGAAGAAATCTGTAGTTGTTACAAGTGCTACTTACCAATTGAATTGTTGAAACCAACTGCTTTAGTCTCAGACTCTCGGTTTATGCATGGACTGGTTAATCTGGATTTTTTTTAAGCCATCTATTTGTTTGCCTTTCTTGACATGTTACTGGCACTTCTCAATTGCAGGTGGCTGAGGAATTTGTGAGACTCATATCTGGAAAAAAACCAGAGAACTTTAAGCTCATTGTTTCTTCTCATAACTATGAGAGCACTCCACCCAGTGAGGAGCTTGGTAGTCTTGTGGCAAGAATACAAGCTGTTGGAGCTGACATTGTGAAGGTTGTAACAACTGCTGTGGACATTGTTGATGTGACACGGATGTTTCAAGTGATTGTCCATTGTCAAGTGAGTGATAAATATTATTTGGCTACATTAAGATGTTGAAGTTTAATAGGTATTTCCCGCTATATATGTTTTAGAGCAGTTTTTTGAGTGCGATATTCAAAGTTTCAAATAGTGGTGACTCTGTCCACCTTTACTTTCGATGATCAATTTATCATGCCATCCAAGATACATATTTTGTATTGTTTGTATTATGTATGTGTTTACATGTTTTATTTTCTTTCTAATTAATGTGTACGTGAGAGAGAGAGAGAGAGAGAGAGAGAGAGAGAGAGAGAGAGAGAGAGAGAGATGTTGAAGTTTAATAGGTATTTCCAGCTATTTATGTTTTAGAGCAGTTTTCTGAGTGCGATATTCAAAGTTTCAAATAGTGGTGACTCTGTCCACCTTTACTTTCGATGATCAATTCATCACGCCATCCTAGATACATATTTTGTATTGTTTGTATTATGTATGTGTATACATGTTTTATTTTCTTTCTAATTAATGTGTACGTGAGAGAGAGAGAGAGAGAGAGAGAGAGAGGAGAGAGAGAGAGAGAGAACTTTTTCAACTAACAATGTTGTGTAGATCAACGTACACTTTTTTGAGTTGCAACATTTTAATCTTTTACTGTGTATTAGATAAAAAGTTGATTTAAGGAATTGTTTGCTTCCTTTATATTCATGCAGGTGCACATTATGCATGCCTTCTTATTTGTACCTGTGGTGGCCAACCACAAAAAGGGACCTTTTAACTTGTATGGCTAAGGAGTAAGCTATTATAGTTCTTGCATGTGAAATTTGTAGTCAGATGAGTCTTATTATTTAATGAGGTCTTAGATCTTGGATGGTTCAAAATGACACAGCCATTGTTGGCTTAGAAGTACAGTTAGGTGATTTTTGTTTTTCAACCTAAGTGACTTAATCAATGTATATATAATGAAATGATGTAGTAAAATGGCATTAGAAAAACCTTTATAGTTATAACTAATTTTGGAGCTTTTAATCTTTTGTAGTCGACTTAAAACAACGAGACTTGTAGAGATATTGATTTTTTCCCCCAGCCAGGGACTAATTTACTCTTAGATTAACAGCACAGTAGGGGCAATTGAGAGCAGAAAAATAACACTTCAAGATAATAAAGTAAAGTGACGAGCTACAATTTAGAAGCTTCTGTTAGAACCACACCTTGTTTTGTCTATTTTTTCTAAATCAGAACTGTTCCCTGCTTGAACTAACTATTGTAAGTTGTTATTAGCTACATGATCCAGAAATTTTTTATTGGTATAGCATCAAACCTATTTTGAGTTATACAGCATTTGACTAACAGATAGGAAAAGCAGGTCCCAATGATAGGATTGGTTATGGGTGAGCGTGGTGTGATCTTTCGGTTGCTTTGCCCCAAGTTTGGTGGATATCTTACTTTTGGTTCACTTGAGGTGGGAAAAGAATCAGCTCCTGGGCAGCCAACTATATCAGATTTGTTGAATGTCTACAATATCAGAAAGATCACAGCAGACACAAAAGTTTATGGGATTATTGGGAAGCCAGTAGTCCACAGTAAAAGTCATATTCTTCATAATGCAGCATTTAAATCTGTTGGCTTCAATGCAGTTTATGTTCCACTTTTGGTGGATGACCTTGCTAATTTTCTCAGTGCCTACTGTTCCCCAGACTTTGCCGGGTTCAGGTACGTCTTGTTCTTAAAGATAGCTTTGTAGACAGTGGATGTGTTTTAGTGATGTTTCCTCTTACCAATGTATCTTTTTTTAAAGTTTAATACTATAATTTTTTAAGAAAACCTTAAAGTTCACCCTGTGGAGCATCAGAAGTTAAGGGGTTCTTTGATGTTGATCACAATACTAGAGTTGATTGTCTTCATAGTATGGAGATATTTTTCTGTTCATCTTCAACTACACATGTTGGTGAACGTACGTCATGTTCTCTAACCTGTAGGTGTACAGTTCTGAACCAATTTGGCTGCACTTTACTAGTATACTAATGATTCCAGGCTTCTGATCTGGTGGCCATACATTTATCTTGTAACGTTTTCTAGCATTGTGTACCTTTTTGAAACAATCTAAGTAGCCAGAACATCTTAGGCAAATCCTGTTTGCCATGTACTGCTCTTGTCACTAGTTTTATGCATCCTGAAGGTCTGGCTCTCCTTTCAATTGTTTTGGCAGTAGACAAATAGTTTGGTGTTTTTTTGGTAAACTACAAATTGAATGCCACCAAAGCAAGGATTTAGACATTTCCACTTCAGTATAGTACTGCCGGTCCAATACCTTTCTGACAGGAAAACAGGACTGGTACAGGAATAGGACACTGGTTATCTCTTGAAGTGGTAAAATACTGCATCTTGTAGATGTAGATGAACCTAAATTTCTCAAGATAGAAGATGGATCTCCCTTTCTTGAATGGATCTCACAGATTGCAAACATTCCATGCAAGTACACATAACATGGCAGGCACCAACCAAATGAGTGATGGGAATATGTGAATTGTGTGAATTTCTATGCCACCTATTCATTTCCTGTGGACTAATGCCCCTCAATTGTAATTAGAGATTTTTTAAAATTAAAAAATGCAGTAAATTTCTACCTTATTCTAATATTTTCTTTAAGGCACTCATTGAAAATAAGTAGTTTATCAGGTTAGTCATGTGTTTGGTTTACCCAGATTAACCTGTGATCCATTGATTATTGGATGGTTATGATATTATGGAAATGTTGGTATGACATCTTGTAAGAAATTATTCTTTTCAATAGTCATTCTGCAAATATTGCGGCCTATTTGTTTTTTATCTGACCCATTTACTGTACTTTTGAATTCTATTGGTTCATTGTTTTTCTTGGGACAACAAAATGCTAGCCTTTTTCAAAACCGTAGTTATGATGATTATCTGGACAACTTTTTCTGTACTGTTAGACATCTCTTTTTTTGACCTGGGTTGCAGTTGCACAATACCCCACAAGGAGGCTGCAGTTACATGTTGTGATGAGATTGATCCCATTGCTAAGGTAAATGATAGAATCAGCACATTCCTTCAGTTAGTTCTATAGGATTTTTTTGGCCACCGCAAGCTTTAAAAGTGCTATAATATTAAAAATTCAAGATCTATATCATTTTGTTTTCTCTGTATCTTTGCAGTCTATAGGAGCCCTAAATACTATCATTAGGAGGCCAGCTGATGGAAAATTAGTCGGTTACAACACTGACTATATTGGTGCAATTTCTGCTATTGAAGATGGGATAAGAGGTGCATTGCATATTCAATAACTTTTGGTTTAAAGATTTATCTAAATGAAATAGTTTGCTTGTATTAGAGATCTCTAGTTCCATTCAAGTGTTTGGTGTAATTTTCAACAGGTTCACGGGCAAAGGATGCAGCCATTTCGCCCCTTGCTGGAAAACTTTTTGTTGTCATAGGTGCTGGTGGCGCAGGCAAGGCTCTTGCTTATGGTGCTAAGGAGAAGGGAGCCAGAGTCATGATTGCAAACCGTACTTATGGTAATGCTCAATCTCATAACTTCTTGATCTTTCCCAACTTTCTAGGCAGAGTGTTGTCTTGAGATGAAAAGAACCGGAAATAAGTGCATATTTTACAAAATAGTAAAAGTAATATGTCTACTCCGACATTGAGTTTGCAGATGTACTCATGTCTTGCGATTTAGTCCATGTGATTTGGTGTTCATATGCTGTGAATTACATAACTTGTTGGATCCACGGTATTATGTTTGATGTTAGAAAGTTGCCTGGGCAGCATATTTTTCAAATTTTCTTTCCCCTGTAAAAGAAAAATTTAAAGTTCTGACTTCTGAGTATTCAATTAGAAATTTCTGTATGAAAATAAGGAACAAATGATGGGATCATCTTTGCTGAGTTTAGCAATCTTTCATTTGAAGACATGCTATGCACTTGATATATATCAATCTATATGGCTTTTAGTTTCATTTCACTATCCCATGGTATTTGCCAATAATGCTTTTTAATTATTTTTTTTATGAAGAATGTTTCTATACGTCACTGTGCAGCTTGTAATTTTGTACTTCTCTGACTGCCAGAACGAGCTAGAGAGCTTGCCAACTTAATAGGTGGACATGCTCTTACACTTGCTGAATTGGAAAGGTTTCATCCTGAGGAGGGGATGATTCTTGCAAACACAACATCTATAGGAATGCATCCAAATGTTACTGATACCCCTCTGTCTAAGGTTTGTGACACTCTTGGGATATTTATTATAGCCATTGTGTTATGACAAAGAAGCCTTTGTTTCCAAATTTCTGCAACTGACACTGTTGGTTTAACTCCCGGGAAAAAAATTAAACCTCAAAATGATTTGGTAGATCTTGCCACCAGGACCAGGGTCCACTGGTTGGTGCCCATCTCCTTAGCACATGAGCTGGGGCGAGGTACACAGAAGGTGGATTTCAAGTCTCTCAAAAAAAAAGAAAAAGAAAAGAAAAAGAATAAGGTCATGATAATCAAATCTTATTTAGTACTTAACACAGAAACCCTAAATGAGTTTGTTTATTTTGAACGTATGCCGTCATTTTTCTACTTTTATTTCATCAAATCAGGTTAGTAAATTCTCATTATGATGTGCTGTACTTGATTCTGTTAACATCGTAAATGAATATGTAGCATTTTTGGGCATTCCTGATGTCTCTCACTTTATAAGGAGCTGGAAACAGTTTCTGCATATGTTGCTATTTGACCGTGGTCTGTCAGACAGCATATATAACCTTCAACCATATGACCCTGTATAATATTTTTCCACTGTTTACTGCAAGACTCTAATTTTTGGTATTTGGCATAAAATGAAAAAAAATGCAGCAAGCTCTGAGGTCTTATGCTGTGGTGTTTGATTCGGTCTACACACCAAAAATAACCAGACTTTTGCAAGAAGCCAAAGAGTGTGGAGCTGCTGTTGTTAGTGGACTGGAGATGTTCATAAGGCAAGCAATGGGGCAATTTGAGTTGTTCACAGGTTTGGCAGGTAAGTAGTTGTCACAACTGTGTTATGGCCTGTATCGTGTGTTGCCTTTAAATAACTTTGCCTGCTTGTTGTTCCTGTGCAGCCCCTGAAAGTCTGATGCGCGATATCATTTCACGTTTATGAGAAATACATAAAACGGTCTGTTCCCATGTATCCTGAGCCTTATTAATTTGCACTCTGTGATTTTGATCAGATTTCCTCAAAACAAATAAACATTCAAGAGACCAAAATAATAAGGCGGCACTTTCTTTCCAATTCTCATTTTATATCGAATATTGGCCTTTTCTCTACTGAACACAAAATGCAAGCATGTGCTCTACTTCGCCACTCTCCAGCATTAATATTAGCTTTCTAACCTGATCGTTAAGCAAAATTTCTTTTGATAACCAGTCTCAAAATGCGTGTAAATTGTATTTCAAAATTCATTCAAGAGTTGGTGGTGCATTACAACACTTCTGGATGGATTAAAATTAGCAAAGCATTCCGGCTCCTGATAGATTCCCTAACAAATGTTGGTCTCCTTGGATGATGCAGAATTATTCCCTATTTTATGGAGTTTGCGGGGCCTTGATGCGTCGACGTACCCATTGGCTCTCAAGTAAACGTTTTTTTCTCTTGTGAAACCTTCGTTCGATAACAGGCAGATTTGGATGCCCGAGGCAGTTTTTTTTTTTGGTGGACCAGAACGCTGTCAACGGATTACTTGCTCTTCCAATTGTCTTTTCTCCAAGTCTTCTTACTCTGCTTGCTGTTTCTATTTATATAAAACTACCCGAAGTACTTTGGAATGGAGAAGTGTGATAGTTACTTCAAAATCTTGATTCTCTTTTACTGAAGGGTGCTCTGTTCTTCCAAAGCTTGAGCAGGAAACTATTATAGCTTGGCATACGCATTGGAAAGAGGGAGATGGAGAAAGAAATTTATATATAGAGAAAGAGATTTAATTAATAACGTTGGCTTGAAATTCTTTGAATTTTAAAATATTAGCAAGGTGAGGATTAAATAGTCATTTTAAGCCCCTTCTCCATTTTTTTTTTAATCTATAGTTTTTACTTATATATTAATACTTTTTATTTTAATAAAATTTATTTTTAAAATTAGTTTTTCTTGTACGTTCTTATGGACTAGTAAATTTTAGCCCACAAAATTAATAATTTTATTATTTATACTATGATAACGAAATTCGTACTTTGCATATCGAATGGTATTTCATTTTGATTTTGTCTCTATGTTTTTATTGGAAATATTTTTATAAGTTATTTTTATGAATATTCTAATACATATCTAAATAATTTAGTTATTTAAATAAATTCTCGAGGAAAAAGAAACAAAATCTCGACTCTTTGAATAAGGAAAGAAAAATAGGTGGATACTTATCCCTATTGTGGTATGCTCTATGCAACGTCCTCTCTCTAATTCGAGTGTATATGGAGTCTAATCCATTTGTTTCAGGGTGACATGCGAGGGAAGGGGCAGTATACATATATATATATATGCATATATATATTTTTAAAATTTATTATTATTTTTTCGACATTCACGTGTTTTATTACTAGTATGGTACGTATAGGGGTTTAGTATTGTAGATATAGGTGTTCAAAAGAGGAGCTTTTTTATCTATAATTCGATAATCACTTTTTTATGTAAATGATTAAATATATATTAGTTTTATTATGGTGGAGACAAAAGAGGCTCAGTCAAATAAAATAATTAAAAAATGATTAAATTTTTGAGTTCTAATATTGAATTCAGATTTAATGTAACAGAAAATTGGATCCGGTTTATAATTAAAACTTTCAATTCAATGAATCATCCATATCACATCGGGTTCATATATGATTTAGCATCAATTCAAAAAATTTAAATTTGGACCAGTTCGTAGTTAAATATAGTCAATTATCTCATAGTAACTATTATTTAACATATAAAATATATAATAAATAATACTATTTTTAAAATAAATTATGATGTAAAAATAATTTTAAATCTATCTTAAAAGATATTGTTTATATATTTTAAATCACTACTTAGAGGTTCAAAATAGCTTTGGATTTTAATGATATATTGAGTTTAGATCGGGTCTAAATTTAATAAATCCAAATCCATCCTTAAAAATGGAATTGGTTGAATTTTAGAACATATCATGAAAAAATGGGATTTTAGTAAATCCCTAGTAGAACCAGCTCACTGTCCTTATCTGGCAAATTGAAATGCTGGTAATGGCGGTCCAGGAGTTGTAGCATCGCAATGCTTTGTGGCCACACAGTAACAACTAGGGATCTCAGCTATCCCTGCTGTCGTTGCTTGCAACAGCAATCTATCCTTTCAGGGAAGGTCCTTCCATCGACTAACCCCTCTTCGCCTACGGTCTCCTTCCTTCCATTGGTAGAGCCCTCCTCATCGATGAAGTGGTTAGCTCTGTGCTTGTCCAAGTAGATGATAAAGGGATTCAGAGATCTATCTACTATATCAATAAGGTACTTCACGATGTAAAGATTAGGTACACTAAACTTGAAAAAAAATATTTTTATGTTAATCATCTTTACTCAGCATCTCATGTCCTACTTTCAAGCTCATCCTATCACCGTTCTCATCAACCAGCCGTTCAAAGCCATTTTGTATCGGCTAGACACCTCTAGGCGATTAGTGAAGTGGACTATCAAACTCAATGAGTTTGACATTTCCTATAATCCAAGGTTATCCATAAAAGCCCAGGTCTCAGTCGACTTCCTAATAGAGTGTACATGGTCGGACAATGAACCTGAGGAGATGCTAGCTGAGCTGCTCGCCAGGCCACCCGAGGTAGAGTCGACTTGGATCCTTCATGTGAATGGTGCTTCAAACTCGTGAGTAGAGGACTCATCTTAACGAACTCGAAAGGGATAGTTGCCAAGAATGCGTTGCACTTTCTGTTTAGGGTGACTAACAATCAATCCAAGTATAAAGCCCTGCTAGCCAGATTAAAGCTAACAAAAGCACTCGGGGTGCAATGTTTGGGAGTCTTCACCGACTTGCAACCTGTAACTGGACAAGTCACTGATGAATTCGAGGCACGAGACCCAACAATGTCCAAATACCTCGATAAGGTGTGGATCCTCACATTGATGCTCTAGCACTTCGGCATCTCTCACATCCCCAAGGGAGAGAATGCCAGGGCGAATGCTCTCTCTCGACTTGTGATCTTAGTAGACAATGACCTTGGGTGTGCATATGTTGAATGCTTGGAAACTCCCAGTGCCGATAGAGTCAAAGAGGTTTAGGTCATCCACGAACCAAATTAGATGGACCCATTCATAAAGTATATCATTGAGGGAGTTGAGAAGTCTATTAATTATTCTAATTTAACCATTAAAATAAATATTAATTAATATGTATTTATTAAGAATTGATATTTTATCAATGTTTTATAAAAAATGAGTTAATAGATTGAAAGAGCTTAATTTTTGGAGTCCAACGATGCAAATGATATTCAAATCAGAGTTCAAACGGACTTATAATCAAAGTTTAAAATCTATAAACGAAATAGCATGCATTTTAAAGTAGCTGGTCCACCATGAACTGCCTGCTGGGTCTATGAAACAAGGGTTGCTCCACCGACAACCATTGCAGTCGGTCCACAAACCCATTTCATGGACCAACTCCTTCATTTCAAGCTACCAGCCACCGGAGCTATCCCCCATCACCTCCCGTCACTGTCAACGCCACCGGAGGCACCGTCCAAGGCCCAGGAGTTCACTGGAAGACCATTTTTTTAGGCCGGCCATTATTTTCTTTCTCTTCTTTGTTTGATCATCGTTGTTCACCTATCATCACCATCCATATCAGAGAAGCCATCATGAAGTCGAGCTGCTGCCCATCCCTCATCACTGGCCTTCTTCCCTTCAAGCCACCAAGTCATCGGTGGCCATCCTTTCCCTATTGTTTGGCCTCCACCATCTTCCAAGAACTCACCATAGGCCATCCCCTATTGTTCCTCTCGCCGTCGTCACCCCGTCAAGAGCTGCCCCTCGCCGGAGAAGCATCCTCCAAGCCACCTTTGAAACCGGCACAAGCTCTGGTCGATCGCCCTTCAATCGCCCTACCACTGAGCCATCTCTTCCATGATCTCTGTTTCTCTGTTCCCAAACAATAGCCCACCACTGGCATCCACTATCCCTGCTTGTCGCCAACATCGCCGGCTGTCCATTTGCCATTGTAGTTTAGCTAGAACTGGGAGAGAAGCAGTGGTTGAGCTCGACTAGAAGGAGTCTTTGTTGACTTCGTTATTGATTTTGATGATAAGCAAAACCGTTAAGTATAAATTGAGTACTAATGATTTCATTGAAATATATTTTTTATTGAAAAAGGTGCTCACAAATTTGAAGAAGTTTGTTTGATTGAAGTAAGCCAAGTTTGGATGAAAAGATCTGCTCAAAAGGATATGGACAGTCAAAGATTGCTTGAATGGTCAATTGAGTGAAATACAAATCTAATTCAGCACAAGTTTAGACTTTTTGTGAAGATTTCAGTGAGGTGTCGACTAAAAGTGTTGACACATGGAAGTGAAGTATCGACTCAAGCCGGTATGCAAAGAATGTTTCAAATGGCATGGCTGAAGTGTCAACACATGGACCTGAAGTGTCAACTCAAGGTGTCGACACATGGATCAGCTCATCGCCTGAGATTTTCAAGCCACTTATTGTTAGGTTTTTCAGATCCTGACTCAAATGGGCTTCATTGACTAAATTGGGGGGAGAGCTCACTAAAATTCCTCCTTAGGTATCTTCGTTTCCTTTTATACCATATCATGCATATATTTAGAAATTATTTTTATTCATGGAGGAATAAAAAATAGAATAAGCATATATTTGGAGCTACCTTCACCTTCTTTTTCTTACACTTGTCGATCTTGGACTTAGGATAAATCACACACTTTTGATAAGTAATTGATTTAATAGTCTAAATAATTTTTGAAATACTGAGGGATAAAATATTAATAGACTCAAGTAAAAATAATAAGTAAGAATAAAATCAATTTCTAGATAATTCTAACTCTCCTATTCGCATTAAAGAATAATCTATTTCTTGGATGTGTGTGGGGGGTTGATAAATGCAAAATTTTCTTTATTTATTAAAAAATAAAAAAAAGATAATAAAAGCAAGTTCTAAATATTGTTCCACCGAGTAACCGGGCCTCTTCGTCTAAGTAAACGGTTGAGTCTTGCATCAAAAAGTGAAGATGTGAAGAAATTTTGCTATACAACCAGTTTTGATCTGCAGCCTTTCTGACTCAAGTTAGTAAGCTCGAGGAATGTTCTACACCTAGTGCCCTAAGACCAACTGGTCTGGGAGATATTGGTCAAAAATTTATCACAAGGGTCAGATAGAAAGCTTAAGAGATTAAGGCATTGCACGATCTGTATTATTAAAAAAAAAGTGAAAGAAAAGTTTAATAATAAGAGGAACATACTTACACTAAAATAATATCTCACCACTCCAAGGGAGTAGAAGATTTAGAAATAACAATAGAAATTGGTCAAGAATTATTTAGAAAAATAAGGAGTTTGTACTTAACCAATTTACTTGAATCTATTAATATCCTAATGACCAATTGCATCTACTATCCAATGAAAAATCTTCTACTTATAAAAAGGGTATGAGAATAACCTTTGAGTTTGAGTAAACTTGTGTAGGGTATTAAGAGTTTTTGGTAGCCTCCTCAATTATTTCTAATAAGAAATTCATGAACTATTTTTACTCGAGGACGAGTAAAGTTCAAGTTGGGGGGAGTGATAAGTGCTTAAATATTAACCATAAATATATTAATATATAGATTAAATTAACTTTATTTAATTAAAATTAATATTTTTATATAGTGTTTTAATGAAAGAACCCTGCTACCATGAAGAGTCTGATTTTTGGGATCCAATGGCATAAACGACACTTAATTTGGAGTTCAGATGGCCCTGAAATCAAAATTGGAATTTTGTTGCACAAAAATTGGAGCAGTCGATCCACCATGGACCGGCTGAACGGTTTATCAAAAGCTCAATGGATTGCTAGCAGCCATTGCTATGATCCATGACTCCTGTCCGTGGACCATAGACCTCTCCAAGAGCCATTTTTGTTGGGAAAGATGCCAAAGATGACCTCCTCACCGCAGGGACACCTGAGAAGCCATTGATGGCCAAAAAATTCAAGAATCGCTGTCCGAGCCACTCTTCATCTTCCTTTGTTCACCTCTTCACCGTGCCACCACCTGTCGCTCGAAGCCACCAGAAAAGCCACCTCCGCCTCCTCCTCCTCCGGATTTGTCAACCTCTTCCTCCTGGATCACCGTCCAATCCACCTGTCAGTCTCCATCAAGTATCACCTCCTCTCCTATTCAAGAACCGTCACCATCCTCCCGAGCTACCAAGCCTCCTTCTTCTCTGATCTGCCACCGTCAAGCCCCTGCTTTTCCATTCATCCCTCCACCATTCACTGTCACCATGGCTCTTTCCTTCCGGGACACTGCCCAGCCTACCAATAGCCACCGAAGAAGTTCTCCATCGTTCTAATTCACTGCAAGTGATCCTCCTTTCCGAAGTCACCGTCTGCTACTTCTCCTCCAAGAACCAACCATTCTGCCAAATTTGATCAACCATTATCACCGTCTTCACCATCTTTTAGATTTTTACTGCTGCCATCATCTCCGTCGCTACATCACCATAATGACGGTCCAGACGAAGCATGTTGCCAGGAGTTTAGATGTCCGAACGAGAGAAATATTTGTTAACAAAATAGAAGGGAGAGTTTAAACTTTTCTCGAAAGGCTGTTCGGATAAGTGGAGTTTAATTTTTAAGAAGGGATAAAATAGAATGCGGTTGCGATGGTTAGACGGGTGCAGGATAAGGATAAGAACAGGAGTTGTTGAGGTGGATCATGATAAAAAACCAACACGGTTCCCACATGGGCCCGATGCATTCCCTTCTGTTTATATAAGTCTTTGCTATCGTAGAATTCTGCATTCCACTTTTAGCTCGTCTTCTACTGCCTTTCTTCTTATCCCCTCCACTCCTCTTGTTCCCACTTTTTTCCACCCTTCCAACATACGAGAAGGAGAGTAAGCTGAGGGAAAGAGAGCTTGTCAGTTTTTTTTTTTATTTAACTCCAAGCTTGTTAATGGCTTAGGAGTTAAATCTTTTATAATTAAATTAGCTTTTACAATAAAAAATTATTTTTTTATTTCAATTTATTAGTTGTAATTTTTAATTCCACAACTAGGATAGTTTTAATTCTCACAATTTAAATTATGCAATTTAGTTTTTTGCAATTAGTGTAGTTTAAATTCTGTAATTTATATTTTTACAAGTAGTATAGAATTGATTTTATTTTTTTAATAATTTTTAAAGCTTCATTTTAGATCATGTCTGGCTAAGCTAATCTCCTAGAGTTAGCAATGAAGCTAGATCATGATTAGAAGTCTTTTTCTTAGATCTCTTTCTTGGGTTTTAATTTTCTAAGAGTCTCTCTTTCTTTTTAAACTTCTTGTCAAGAGACTTGATGAGCTATTATTGTGTTTCAATCCCTTCATAGTTCATGCTTGAATCGGTACAAAGAGGATAATAGATAGAAGGCTCAATAATTTTTTTACTCTTTTCTCTTCTTTCCTTATAAAATCTTGATAACTTATAGTTGGGTTTAAATCTCTTCATAATCCATTCTTAGTTAATACAAAGAAAGAAGGTGAAAAGATATTATAAAATCATAAAGAGGTTTTTCGAATCATTGGTCTAGTGGATTCAAAAGCTCTAGATTTTTAAATTATTTATTTCATCAATTTGATTAATTTTTGATCATCTTTGTTGAAGCTCACCTAAGCAAGGGTTTGAACATAGTTCAAACACAAATTTCTTGTGAGATCAACCTGTACTCGCTGGACGTGCTACTCTGCACATCGTGCACTTGCGGTTTCAACTTAAAGTTCACATCATGATCGCAGGATACAATTCGTGCTTAATGAGATAGGTTATGCTTGGGGATCAATCATAATTTAATAATTACATATTGAATAAATACTTAATATAATATCAAATATTGAATCGAAATCCAAGACATATTTCATATTAATTTTCTGCTTAGTTTAATTCTTATTCTTAGTATAATCATATTCTTACTCTTCGATCTCTCTAACCTAATTAATCTCTAACAAAATAATTCTAAAAGTGAACATAATCTCAACTAATCCCTGAAAATACGATCCCGACTCACCCTAGCTATAGAGTTGAGTTGGTAAATTATTTTTGACCACCTACGATAGCGATCGATTGCATCTTCCTCGGTTCCCACATTTTTTAGGACTCCATCATGATGCTGAACTTGTCCTTCTTGATGATGGCCTCGGCTATGATAGACTATGGCTCCTCTGTATTTTTGATGGCTATGGTCCCTACGGCAATCATGACTTCGACCTCTTCAACCTTAGCAATTGAGAACTTTTCAGGAACTTTGGCCTTGCCTTTCGCTTCGCCTTCCTCTTCTTCTTCCTCCTCTCTGGCATCGGCTATAATGCTTTGTAGGTCAAGACCAGAGAAGGCTCTGGAAACCTTCTCCTTACATTCAATGAAGCCCTTAAATTAGGCATCGTACATAGCCTCCCCTACCTCAGCCTTAAAGTCCTCCGAACCCTTGAAGTCTTTGACTGCACGAGATGCTACTAATGCCGTCTTCTCATCCATAGCACAAGCCTTGGCCTTGGCCCTCCGATCAGCATCCTTAGCTAGATCAAGCACTGTGTCGAGTCTCTGGTTAGCCAAGTTGGCCTTGGACTCTCAGAACATCCCTTTAGAAATTGTGTAGACAAGATGAATCTCCAGATCGAAAGCCTCTTGCTCATTACCTCTAAACTATTTTTCCTTTTTCCTTAATTAAGTCTCGAGCCCCTGGATATTGCTTCGAGAAGCCTCCAACTCCTCATTAAGCCTAGCTTCCCGGGCCTTGCTCATAGCAAGCAGCTTCTTCAAAAGCTTCACTTGCCTCTTAGCCATCTCCACCTTGTCCTTCCATGATTCCAGCGACTTTGTTGATCTGCTGGATAGTCTCTTCATGGCAAGGATTTCATGGATAAGCTATGACAAGGAGAAGAGGTCAGAATTGGCTTTCGAGTATATAAAGGAACTAATCAAAGCATAGTAGAGAAATACTTATCTTGTGCAAATGACTTATGGCATTCGAATAGACCTCTTCCAGAGATCACGACCACCATTTCACCTGATCCTAGGGGAGTAGTATGTGGTCAAGTAAGTCCTCAGCCAATTTCTTAAATTTGAAGATGAAGGCTGACGAATGCACTTTCGTCATTAGCTTGAGAACCTCGTTCTCATTTAGCGAGGTCTCTCAAAGGACGGCCTCGCTTGGACCATTGAGCTCGAAAGGCTAGCCCCTATTGTTGGAGAGGGTGCCGGTAGAGCAGACAAGCTCTGTAGTCGAACATGAGATGCCTTCAAAGTAGGTGACGATGGCAACGAGATCCCCACGACCTCCATGTCGACAATCGTGAAAGCCTCCTCTTGGGGAGGCATAGGAGTACCCCTCGAGGGTGGCACGACAACAAAGGGGATAGTAGTCAAACCCATATGCAACCTCTTCTCAGTCATTTTCCTAGGCTTTTGGCCGGCATTCTTTATATCCTCCATCAAGAACTTCATGTCTACAATGCGATCACATGCAAATTCAATTAGCCAGAAACAACTTGACCAAGGAGAGATATGAAGACTCTCACCTAAAGCTCGTATTGGACTAATCATGATCTCATATAGGTTTTGCTCTGATAGCAACTCTTCCTTTTTTGAGATCTTCAAAGTAAAGAGCTGCTCGTAGACCTCTTGATCAACAGACTCCACCTTATAGTCATAGTTGGGGGACTTGTCCAGCTTATTCCAAACCCAATTTATCCCCTCAAGAAAGATGAAAAAAACTTACTCTTTCATCCCTTGATGGAAGAAGGCAGATCAAAACGAATAATCCCGTGGCGAGAGGTTATGATCCACTACCCCTTCTCGATTAAGTGACGTTTCAGAATAAAGATCAACCTGAATAAAAAAACCTCAGGACAGGCTCATGGAAATGGTAGAGAACCAGCAATGAATAGATGGTTTGAAAAGAGTTTAGAGTCAACTAGGCAAGAATGAGGTGGTATCAGTCAAGTAATGTAAGAATGAAAGGATGAAAAGGTAGGCGAAGGCCTACCTAGAGGAATGCCTAATATATGGCAATTTCCCCTTTTGGATCGGAGGTTACTTAATCATTTGGACCAGGGGCACTCATCCTTATGTGACCCATAATTCCATACATCCTATGAAGGTGAACAATGGTCGACGTAGACACCGTTGACACTATGCTTGCCAGACCAGTGAAGGTCCAAATCAGCATAGCGACCGGGATGAACCTGCTGGTCCACCATACTATCCTAAAGGGGAACTCCTTCCCTTCTTGGTCTGAAGGGTCAGGCCTATGCAAATATGGTTCCTCTAGATCCAAAAGATTAGAAATTTGATCCACTAGGAGATCATCACACTCGGATGAACTTATGATACTGAAAAGAGAAGGAAGAGAAAAACCCTAATAAAGCAAGGGACTTAGAGGAAAGCCAAGACCAACTTGCATGGCCCTGACCAGAGAACTCTAATGAAACCCTATAAGGCGGAGATAAGAAGCAAACAACAGAAAGAGAAAAAAACCAACCTTTAGAAGAAAGGGACTTCCAGAGGCAAGCTATGATTTAAGACCTCTCTGGAATCGATGGAGGAAAAACCCTTAAAGCAGTGCCAGAGGTCCATTTTAAATCAAAAGCTCTAATGGTCTAGATTTCACTCCCTAATATGTCCTCCTAGATTTTGATGCATGGCATGCATCTAATTGCAAGCATCACAATGCTTCAAGCCTCTTTGGCTTCCTTTAATGCTTCATCCCAAGAAGCATGAACGAATCATTTTGAATTGTCACCTCCGAGACATGTGGCAGCTTGTTGTTGCCTAGGAGAAGGCATGCGAGCTCTAAGGGAAATTAAAAATGAACCCCTTAGGTGTGCCATGTCAGTTTCCTTTCTCGCAAATGGAAGCATCCAAATGGCTAGCAACATTCCATCTTGTAGGTCCACCAATATCTATGTAGAGTCCACATCAGCTCGGAATTTAGCTACTCCCACGGTTTAGAAGAGAATGAAAGGGAAGAGTTTTCTAAACTTGAAAGCGGGGGGCATCTGGTATGGCGGTCGCTAAATGGACCTAGAGATCTCTTTGACCATCGGATATCCAGCAATCTGTGGCAGATCACTATGTTTGGTTTGACACGACTAGGCTGACGGTCGCATCCAAAAAGCTAAAACCGACTAACCCATCATCCATGGAAGACTAGAGATGGAACCCGCCGACTGATTAATCGCATCCAAGCCAACTGATCGACCCTAAGTCAGGTAGTGGGGGGGCAACACGATCATCTAGTATGGCAACCCCACTCCTAGTCTTGTCGATTCCCTATTCAACTCTGTCAGTTATCGCTGTCCCGATCTGATGAGTCTTAGCGCATGGGCGAGTCTCCCTTCCCATCTAGCGACAGCATCATCCTTATGAATTATGGTGGACATGATCCTAATAAATCCTGGTATCATAAATAAAAAGATTTCTTAAATTAATATGTCAGGGGACAGAATCTCATCACCTTAGCTAAGTTTATTATACCTGTCAAAAATTGATACCAATATCCTGTTACGTTACATAACCGTACAAATAGGTAAGAGGGACCATCCATGTACATTCTAGATATTCCATATACTTTTGTCTTTAAACTAACGGGATTACCATAATTTTTTAGCTTTGGATGCTATAGTTTCATATTTTTTGATCATTAACTTGAATATTGAAGTATCTCACTAGAAACTTGGGCCCATGAACCTTTTATAAGTTATTGAAGTAGAATAACTTTGGAAGGCTTTTGGTCTCTGTTGAAGAAGAATAGTGCACTCTTCTTTCATTATCGAAGTTCGGTGATGAGTAAACGGATGGCAATAAAAATTAATTTTAGGGATAATAAAATTTATTTTTCTTAAACCTTGAAACACTGGCTACGATTGTTTACATTGATTAGCTCTTTTATTTATGACCAAAACTCTTTTATTTATGACAAAAAAAAAATGCATGTTCTGGAATGTTGAGATTGCATTGCTTTAACAAGGCTAGTGACTACTACGGTGGTAGCGTAGTTGGTATGAGTGCGGCTCTGTCCTTGTAAATTACTTTCTGGTCACGAGTTCGAGGTATGATCCTTTGGATGACCTGATTCAATTCCGAAATTTTCTGGACGCACGTGACTGAAAGATGGAGCGGCTATTACTCCGACATCATAATGAAGTTAAATTGATATACTCATCATTTGATGAAGAAGGTATAATAAAAAATATATATATATATATATATATATATATATATATATATATATATATATATATATATATATATATATATATATATATATATATATATATATATATATATATATATATATATATATATATATATATAGCTTGAATTAAACAATCACAGGTACACCGGATTTACTTCCTATCTTTTGTTTCATTAGAAAAAAAAAAAAAAAACCCCGGTGGTGACCGCAAGGAATGTCGCATTTGTTTGTCCCAATGGTCCGGTTTCGGATTGCATCTTTTGCACGACGGAACGAATGATCTAGTTTTCCCGACGTCAACCGTTGGATCGCATCTTGCCCGGCTCTCAAAACACTAGAATCTGTCTTTGCACAAATCTCGAAGCAGATACTGCGCGATCCAACGGTTGATGCCGCGGAAAAAAAAGAATCATCCTTTTGCGCGAAAGGGACATCTTAACCTTCATTGTCCGCATCCGCCTTTGCTAGCTCACGGGTTCATCGGCCGACAGGCGAAGATGAGTCTAGTACGGACTGCCCAGTCAACATCCGTCCGATATCGATCCAACGGCTCTGATGCATATAGTACCTAGGCCACAGGCCCCGGAGCAACCCTGATCCGCTTTCTTTATCTTTTCCTTCCTCTGACGGAGAGAGATGGAGAGAGGGATGGCGATCGGGCGGTCGACGCTGCTGTGCGTGCCGCTGGTGGGGAAGACGGTGAAGAAGATGGTGGCGGATATGGCGGCGGCGAAGGCCGCCGGCGCCGACCTCGTCGAGATCCGGCTTGACCACCTCTCCGCCTTCCGTCACGAGGACCTCGAGTTCTTGCTCAAAGGCCGCTCTTTGCCTGTTATCGTCGCCTACCGGTACGTCTTATGCGACTGATTTCTCCCCTCTTTTCATCCCAATGCCCACTCTTTTCATTTGATTTGGTGCGAAGTTTGATACGTCTCTCTTCCCTTTTTTTTGTGCGATTTGTTCAGTAGTCTTTTGTTATTGTGGAACTAGAAGGGTTGGTGAGAATAAGGAAGAATTATTTTAACTTTTTTCCTTTAACCCATGCTTTATGCTTAGATTTTGTCACTAGTCTCTTCTTTATGTGGAGTTAGAAGGGTTAGTGGGAAAAGGAAAGATTTCGATCAATTGGTTAATCATTTTGTGTTGGGAAAGCAGCAGCTGCGAGTGATTTAGGATGCATTTGGTTACACTTTTTTTTTTTAATTACTGAAAGTTTTTTTTTTTTTTTTGATTTTTGCTATAGAACAAAAGCAAAAAAAAGTAAAAAAATATGTTTGGTAACAACGTTGTCACAGAGCAAAAAATATGTCTGTACGTATGGATGTATGCATGTATTTTGACATTTTTTCTTTTAAACCATCCTTTAGATTCTGTCACTAGTCCCATCTTTCTGTGGAGTTAGAAGAGTTAGTGGGGAAAGGAAAGATTTTGATCAATTGGTTAATCATTTTGTGTTGAGAAAGCAGCAGCAGCGAGTGATCTAGCAATCCACTTGCTGCATTCGAGTGTTTTTGGAGGGCCCATTCGAATTTTTGTTAACGGTAATCTACTACATTATGCCTTTCAGTTATATAACCTTCCTTTTCCCAAAAAAGAAAAAAAAATCTTAATCTTCTCCATGTCCATGGAGTAAAATATCATTGTAACTGGATCTTGTGACAGCCAAGATGCCCTTTGATTCTTTAGATGTTAGAATGTGGGTATGTGCAATTAGCTTCTTTGCTTGAAAGATAGCAGATATGAAGAGGGCATATTTATCTGCTTATTCTATTTGAAATGTCATCTTTTAGTTTGGTTGCTGCTCTACCCATTAGCAATTACCAAGGAGTCGTACTAATTTCCACCATTTTGGTTATGTATACCTTCGTATTTTCATTCCCAACTTTCTTATATTAGTCAACGATGCAAGATTTAAATAACAAGGAAAAATAATGCTTTTACTGTTTTCCTTTGCATTGATAATGTATATGATGTGTGAGAATGGGAGTGGCATGTATAAATTTGTTGTGTGCACAGCTGAAACAGAAGTTTAGGTACTCTTGCTTCTTGCAATGGAACATTTGTTGCTGTTGTTTATTTCTTTATATTGGGGGACTAGGTCATGTTATACATGCTTGATGAACTGTGATCTCTTGTTAGAGCAAAAACATATTTTATGATAATCTATGCTTCACTGGTCACTTGCCATTAGTTTGGTACTAATGATGGATTGGAGGAACGAGGGATGAGGGAGAGGATGGATGAGTTCATCCATCCTCTCATGTATTTGGTGAATTATGAAAGGATGGATGGAAATGATTTTTCTCTTTATTTGGTGCACGAGGAATGAAAGGAAGGATAGATGATATTTGTTTGATATTTTTACTAAACTATCTTTTGAAAAAAAAGAATTATTATCATCATCATCAATTTATAACATTTATTTATACTAAAAAGTAGTGCTATATATAAACTTATAATCCTTATAATTTATAATTTGTATAAAAAAATATAAATATTTAGTTTAATTTAATTTAATTTAATAAATGATTTTTTAAGTTAATTATATATGAATTAATTTATAGATATTAATTATATAAAAATTGATTAATTTATAATTTAATTTAAATATTTAATTAATTTCATATAAATAATTAAATAAAAATAGTGAAGATAAATAGAAAAATAAAAGATAATTCTAATTATTTACTTATAAGTTATAATAATGGAAATTATGTATTAAAATTAAAATAATTAGTAATAAGATTTAATAGTATAACGTTAATAGCATATGTAAAATTAAAATTATATATTAACTGAAATGTTTGAAAAAGTGAAGAAGTGTTAGGGCTTTATCAAAAAAATTAATGAGGGATAATTTTATCAGCGTAGAAATCCATCCCATATTTGGAAGGGTGTAAATTGGTAGGCCAGGATGGAGGGGCAATCCCTCCTTTTTGTTTGAGAGGATACAAATTGGTAGGTGCAATTCCTCCTTTTCATCCATCCTTCTTAAGATATTTTGAACTAAACAGTGGATGGAGTTTATCCATTCTTCCAACCTTATCCATCCTCTCTCTCTCATGACCCCAACATGGCTAAGATTTGAAGAAAGTATATATAGCATCATTTTGATATGTGATGCTTGTTTTATGGTTCAAGGTTTTAAATACCATGGGGTGGGACCTCCTTTTTTTTTTTTTGCTGAATAGGACACTCGACACTCTGGCTAGTGGATGTCCCATCCTATCCTGGCCCACTTGCCATCTTGTCCCCTATCCTGGAACTTGGATGGTGGGATGCCCTGCCATCCCATAGTATTTAAAACCTTGGTATGGTTCCCTAGGAGGTATAGAGACTGGCTAGTAATATAGAATCCAGTTGCAAGTTGACCATGCCAACATCACCATGGAATGGACCATAAGTAGTATTGTCAAGCTTATTATTAGTCATCAATGTACAGCAACATTTTGGTCTTATGTATCTTGAAATGACCAGGGACATCAATAACTGAAGACATTAATAACTGAAGGTGAGGGTTTTTCTTCAAAATATCTTTGTCTTCACTCTTTCCCTTTTTTTGGTATGATGATGTTAGGTATTTGGGATTATGGAGTGCTTACATATTTTCCTTTGGACGTCTAATATCTTAATAGACCAAAGTGGGAAGGAGGTGAATATGAAGGTGATGATAACCAGCGGTTCGAGGCACTTCTCTTTGCAATGGATTTAGGAGCTGAATATGTTGATATTGAACTTAAGGTAGGTTTATGAAGGACTGCTATAACATGTTCTTTGCAATTGCTTCAAGTCCGTGATGATTGTCCTTAATGCTAGCTGAATGATCGGCTTTATTCATCAATTTCTGGTGGTCAGATATATGAAAAATGAATAAAAATTCTGTTTATTTTCTATGATCAAGATTTTGACTTTTTTTGGGTGAGATGTGGTGGTGATCCAATCTAATATAGAACTTCGGTTCTTTGCAGAAACACATCCTTTCATGTTTTTGCCATCTTTAAACATCCTTATCATTCTTCTCTGGAACATTAATTTCTATGATAATTAATATAAAAATTTATCTTCTTTATATTTCATTGTATACTTTGTATTGCTTTAGTGATGAAATCAAGCACAAAATTATGGTAAAATGGCCAATTATGTGATATTTCTTTTTTAAAGCATGGGCAAATTGTATTCAAAACCTCAGTAGGGGATGGGTTTTTAGGCATAGGATATGAATATCATGAACTGCATAAGGCTTGTGGTATGTCCAAAACCCTATGGCATGTTGTTTCTAGGGTTGCTGGCTACCGTTCTCAGGGCAGCATAGGTACAGTGGTGGACCTTGAATAGAAGGATTTAGCATTTGAAGGAGTATTTTAGGGATGACATCTAGCAACTGACATCTCAATAGAAAGGAATTGGTCGCAATACTAGGGAGAAAATAGAGAGAGAGCAGGCCTTCCAATGGATTCTAGGATTAGTAAGTGGAAATAAGAATAGTCTTTAGGGTTCTATGAATTGTGAAGGGAAATATAAGGGATTTGTGATCAGAAATTTGCAAAAATATGTTCACATATTTCTGTCACTGTATATTGGTATCTAAATTTTCTAGTGAAAATAATGAACTGGAACAATGCAAAAGGGAATATCTGGGTTAATAATTGATGATAAGGCTTCTGGAAGTCTTGACGGATCAAACTAGTAGAAAAAAGGTTGAGAATAAGTCCAAACATTATTAGATGTGATTTTGGTTGCTAATCAAAAGAAGTAAACAACAAAGAAAAAGAATAGTAGAAAGAGAAGTAGAGGAATGGTATAGCAAGGAGCAAAGAATCAGAGGATAGAAGATAAGTAAGAAAGAAAGAGGATAAAAGAAGGGGAGGTTGCAATCACACGGTCAACAACAAAAGTTGATACCAAGTCGTGAGATCCTTGAGAGTGACTGCAAAAAGGGCAAGGTCCGAAGGGACCTTTTATTGGTCAAGGTCCGAAGGGACCTTTTATTGGTCAACTTAAGGAAAAAAAATGTCTGAGATTGAAATTGGATGAATTCAAATAATCTGCTGCATCATTCACCATCAAGATGATGCAGGAGATGATTCAAGCAATTTTGGCTTCAATTGTATCAATGATAACCGTATTCTGTCTCCTATCCATAAACCATGCACAAATCTTATGTGTCTTCTAGAATCAAGTGACATTTTCAACATCAGCTAATAATTTGTTATTTTAACTCAATCACCATTAGATAAATTTGTAGGTGAAGGCAAGTGATACCCAACATGGCACATTTATAAAAATTAGTCAGTACACTGGTGATTGTCGAGCTCCCACAGTGTCACCAAGATTTCAATGATTGTCCTACTTCAAGAAGACAAGTGCCCAAACTTAAACTACATGAAACTTGAGGAGCAGCTGTTAGAGTGAACATACACTTTTCTTATCAGGTATGAAGCAGAGCTTTCACCAAATGAACATGAATTTGGACCCCAGTTGTTATATTGAGCATAGACTATAGATTATTTACAAAAATATCCATTTACAACCTAAAGTGTGCTTATAATAACGAGATACTGGAGATTTATATGGTGTATGTTGAATAGAATACTCTAGCAAGGTGCATTGCTTGCTATTTATTTTCAACAGCCACTAAAAGAAAACAATCTTCTAGTTTAAGACTATTAACAGACATGATTTATCGTGAAGAATTCTGTAGTTGCTAGAAGTGATACTTGCCAATTTAATCATTGAAACCAACTGCTTTAGTCTCAGTTTATGCATAGATTGGTTTCTCTGGATTTCTTTTAAGCCATCAATTTGTTTGCTTTTCTTGACATGTTACTTGACACTTCTTAATTGTAGGTGGCTGAGGAATTTGTGAGACTCATATCTGGAAAAAAACCAGAGAACTTTAGGCTCATTGTTTCTTCTCATAACTATCAGAGTACTCCATCCAGTAAGGAGCTTGGTAGCCTTGTGGCAAGAATACAAGCCATTGGAGCTGACATTGTGAAGATTGCAACAACTGCTGTGGACATTGTCGATGTGACACGAATGTTTCAAATCATCATCCATTGTCAAGTGAGTGATAAATATTATCTGGTTACTTTGAGAGGTTGAAGTCTAATAGGTATTTGCAGTCATCTATGATTTTTAGCAGTTTTCTGAATGTAATTTTCAAAGTTTCAAATAGCAGTGACTCTGTCCACCTTTAGTTTTGATGATCAATTCATCACTCCATCAAAGGAATATATTTTGTATTGTTTGTATCATGTATATGTATACCTGTTTTATTTTCTTTCTAATTAATGTGTATGTGTGAGTGTGAGGGGGACACACACACAGAGAGAGAACCTTTCCAACTAACAATGATGTGTAGATCAACTTACACTTTTTTGAGTTACAGGATTTTAATCTTTTTGTATATTAATAAAAAGTTGATTTCAGGAATTGTACATTTCCTTCATATGAATGCAGGTGCACATTGTATACCTTCTCATATGTGCCTGTAGTGGCCAACCACAAATAGGGACCTCTTGTGAGTTAATGGTTGAGTAAGCTATTATAGTTCTTGCATGTGAAATTTGTATTCAGTTCAGTTTTATTGTTTAATGAGGTCTTATCTCTTGGATGGTTGGAGATGACACAGCCATTGTTGGATTAGAAGTACCGTTTAGGTGAGTTTTTTTTCAACCTAAGTGACTTTGTCAATGTATGTATAATGAAATGATGTAGTAAATGGCATCGGAAAAAACCTTTTTAGTTATAACTTATTTCAGGTGAAGGTGCAGCTTTTAATCTTGCATAGTAGACTGAAAACAGTGAAACTTGTAGAAATATTAATCTTTTCCCCAGCTAGGGACTAATCAACTCTTATATTAACATCACCAATATAGGTAATTGAGTTGAAAAATAACACCTCAAGATAATAAAGTAAAGTGACGAGTTACAATTTAGAAGCTTCTGTTAGAACCACACCTTGTTTTGTCTATTTTTTTCTAAATCAGAACTTTTCCCTACTTGAACTAACTGTTGTAAGTTGTTATTTGCTACATGATTGGAAATTTTTTTTATTGCTATTACATCAAACCTATTTTGAGTTATACTGCATTTGACTAATGGATAGGAAAAGCAGGTCCCAATGATAGGATTGGTTATGGGTGAGCGTGGTGTGATCTTTCGGTTGCTTTGCCCCAAGTTTGGTGGATATCTTACTTTTGGTTCACTTGAGGAGGGAAAAGAATCAGCTCCTGGGCAGCCAACCATATCAGATTTGCTGAACGTCTACAATATCAGAAAGATCACAGCAGACACAAAAGTTTATGGGATTATTGGGAAGCCGGTAGGCCACAGTAAAAGTCCTATTCTACATAATTCAGCATTTAAATCTGTTGGCTTCAATGCAGTTTATGTTCCACTTTTGGTGGATGACCTTGCTAATTTTTTTAGTGCCTACTGTTCTCCAGACTTTGCCGGGTTCAGGTACGTCGTGTTCTTAAAGATAGCTTCGTAGACAGTGGATGTGTTTTAGTGATGTTTCATCTTACCAATGTATCTTTTTTTAAAGTTTAATACTGTAGTTTTTAAGAAAACCTTAAAGTTCACTCTGTGGAGCATCAGAAGTTAAGGGGTTCTTCGATGTTCATCTCAGTACTAGAGTTGATTGTCTTCATAATATGGAGATAATTTTCTGTTTATCTTAAACTACACATGTTGCTGAACCTACATCATGTTCTCTAACCATTAGGAGGTGTACAGTTCTGAACCAATTTGGCAGAACTTTACTAGTATGCTAATGATTCCAGGCTTCTGATCTGGTGGCCATACATTTATCTTGTTGTAACATATTCTAGCATTATGTGTACCTTTTTGAAACAATCTAAGTAGCCAGAACATCTTAGGCAAATCCTGTTTGCCATGTATTGCTCTTGTCACTAGTTTTATCTCTCCTTTCAATTGTTACGGTAGTAGACAAATAGTTTGGTGTTTTTTGGTAAACTACAAATTGAATGTCACCAAAGCAAGGATTTAAACATTTCCACTTCAGTATAGTACTGCTGGTATAATACCTTTCTGACAGGAAAACAGGACCGGTACAGGAATAGGACACTGATTATCTCTTGAAGTTGTAAAATACTGCATCTTGTAGATGTAGATGAACCCTAAATTTCTCAAGATAGAAGATGGATCGCCCTTTCTTGAATGGATCTCACAGATTGCAAACATTCCATGCAAGTACGCATAACATGGCAGGCACCAACCAAATGAGCGAAAGGAATATGTGAATTGTGTGAATTCCTATTGCCACCTATCATTTCCTGTGGAATAACGCCCCTCAATTGTAATTTGAGATTTTTTTAAATTAAAAAATGCAGTAAATTTCTACCTTACTATAACATTTTCTATAAGGCACTCATTGAAAATAAGTAGATTGTCAGGTTAGTCATGTGTTTGGTTTACCCAGATTAACCTGTGATCCATTGATTATTGGATGGTTATGACATTATGGAAATGTTGGTATGACATCTTGTAAGAAATTATTCTTTTAAATAGTCATTCTGCAAATATTGCAGCCTATTTGTTTTTTATCTGGCCCATTTACTGTACTTATGAATTTTATTGGTTCATTGTTTTTCTTGGGACGACAAAATGCTAGTCTTTTTCAAAACCTTAGTTATGATGATTATCTGGACAACTTTTCCTGTACTGTTAGACATCTCTTTTTTTGACCTGGGTTGCAGTTGCACAATACCACACAAGGAGGCTGCAGTTACATGTTGTGATGAGATTGATCCCATTGCTAAGGTAAATGATAAAATCAGAACATTCCTTCAGTTAGTTCTATGGGATTTTTTTGGCCACCGCTAGCTTTAAAAGTGCTATAATATTAAAAATTCAAGATCTATGTCATTTTGTTTTCTCTGTATCTTTGCAGTCTATAGGAGCCGTAAATACAATCATTAGGAGGCCAGCTGATGGAAAATTAGTCGGTTACAACACTGACTATATTGGTGCAATTTCTGCTATTGAAGATGGGATAAGAGGTGCATTTCATATTCAATAACTTTTGGTTTAAGGATTTATCTAAATGAAATAGATTGCTTGTATTTTAGGTCTCTAGTTCCATTCAAGTGTTTGGTGTAACTTTCAACAGGTTCACGGGCAAATGATGCAGCTGTTTCGCCCCTTGCTGGAAAACTTTTTGTTGTCATAGGTGCTGGTGGCGCAGGCAAGGCTCTTGCTTATGGTGCCAAGGAGAAGGGAGCAAGAGTTGTGATTGCGAACCGTACCTATGGTAATGCTCAATCTCGTAACTACTTGATCTTTCCAAACTTTCTAGGCAGCATGTTGTCTTGAGATGAAAAGAACCGGAAATAAGTGCATATTTTACAAAATATTTAAAGTAATATGTCTACTCCGACATTTAGAGTTTGCAGATGTACTCATGTCTTGCAATTTAGTCCATGTGATTCGGTGTTCATGTGCTGTGAATTACATAACTTGGATCCATGGTATTATGTTTGATGTTAGAAAGCTGCCTGGGCAGGATATTCTTCAATTTTTCTTTCTCCTGTAAAAGAAAAATTTAAAGTTCTGACTTCTGAGTATTCAATTAGAAATTTCTGTATGAAAATAAGGAACAAATGATGGGATCATCTTTGCTGAGTCTAGCAATCTTTCATTTGAAGACATGCTATGCACTTGATATATATATGGCTTTTAGTTTCATATCACCATCCCATGGTATTTGCCAATAATTCTTTTTAATTATTTTTTTTATGAAGAATGTTTCTATACGTCACTGTGCAGCTTGTAATTTTGTACTTCTCTGACTGCCAGAACGAGCTAGAGAGCTTGCCAACTTAATAGGTGGACATGCTCTTACACTTGCTGAATTGGAAAGATTTCATCCTGAGGAGGGGATGATTCTTGCAAACACAACATCTATAGGAATGCATCCAAATGTTACAGATACCCCTCTGTCTAAGGTTTGTGACACTCTTGGGATATTTATTATAGCCATTGTGTTATGACAAAGAAGCCTTTGTTTCCAAATTTCTGCAACTGACACTGTTGGTTTAACTCCCGGGAAAAAAATTAAACCTCAAAATGATTTGGTAGATCTTGCCACCAGGACCAGGGTCCACTGGTTGGTGCCCATCTCCTTAGCACATGAACTGGGGCGAGGTACACAGAAGGTGGATTTCAAGTCTATTTCTCAAAAAAGAAAAAGAAAAAGAAAAAAAATCATGATAATTAAATCTTATTTAGTACTTAACAAAGAAACCCTAAATGAGTTTGTTTATTTTGAACGTATGCCTTCATTTTTCTTCTTTTATTTCATCAAATCAGGTTAGTAAATTCTCATTATGATGTGCTGTACTTGATTCTGTTAACATCGTAAATGAATATGTAGCATTTTGGGGCATTCCTGATGCCTCTCACTTTATATGGAGCGGGAAGCAGTTTCTGTATATGTTGCTATTTGACCGTGGTCTGTCAGACAGCATATATAACCTTCAACCATATGATCCTGTATAATATTTTCCCACTGTTTACTGCATGACTCTAATTTTTGGTATTTGGCATAAAATGAAAAAAAATGCAGCAAGCTCTGAGGTCTTATGCTGTGGTGTTTGATTCGGTCTACACACCAAAAATAACCAGACTTTTGCAAGAAGCCGAAGAGTGTGGAGCTGCTGTTGTTAGTGGACTGGAGATGTTCATAAGGCAAGCAATGGGGCAATTTGAGTTGTTCACAGGTATGGCAGGTAAGTAAGTAGTTGCCACAACTGTGTTATGGCCTGTATCGTCTGTTGCCTTTAAATAACTTTGCCTGCTTGTTGTTCCTGTGCAGCCCCTGAAAGTCTGATGCGCGATATCATTTCACGTTTATGAGAAGTACATAGAACGGTCTGTTCCCATGTATCTTGAGCTTTATTAATTTGCACTCTGTGATTTTGATCAGATTTCCTCAAAACAAATAAACATTCAAGAGACCAAAATAATAAGGCAGCACTTTCTTTCCAATTTTCATTTTATATCTAATATTGGCCTTTTCTCTACTGAACACAAAATGCAAGCGTGTGCTCTAGTTCGCCACTCTCCAGCATTAATATTAGCTTTCTAACCTGATCGTGAAGCAAAATTTCTTTTGATAACCAGTCTCAAAATGCGTGTAAATTTTATTTCAAAATTCATTCAAGAGAAGGCCAACATGTTGGTGGTGCATTACAACACTTCTGGATGGATTAAAATTAGCAAAGCATTCCGGCTCCTGATAGATTCCCTAACAAATGTTGGTTTCCTTGGATGATGCAGAATTATTCCCCGTTTTATGGAGTTTGCGGGGCTTTGATGCGTCTACGTACCCATTGGCTCTCAAGTTAACATTATTTTCTCCTTGCGAAACCCTCGTTCGATAACAGGCAGATTTGAAAGCCCGACGCAGTTTTCTTTTGGTGGACCAGAACGCTGTCAATTTGCTCTTCCAATTGTCTTTTCTCCGAGTCTTCTTACTCTGCTTGCTGTTTCCATTTATATAAAACTACCTGAAGTACTTTGGAATGGAGAAGTGTGTTAGTTACTTCAAAATCTTGATTCTCTTTTACTGAAGGGTGCTCTGTTCTTCCAAAGGTTGAGCAGGAAGCTATCATAGCTTGGCATACGCATTGGAAAGAGGGAGATGGAGAAAGAAATTTATATATAGAGAAAGAGATTTAATTGATCACGTTGGCTTGAAATTCTTTGAATTTTAAAATATTAGCAAGGTGAGGATTAAATAGTTATTCTAAGCCCTTCTCCAATTTTTTTAATCTATAGATTTTATTTATATATTAATACTTTATATTTTAATAAAATTTATTTTTAAAATTAGTTTTTCTTGTATGTGCTTATGTACTAGTAAATTTTATCCCACAAAATTAATATTTTTATTATTTATACTATGATAACAAAGTGACTACCGTGCATATCGAAGAGCATTTCATTTTGATTTTGTCTCTATGTTTTTATCGAAAATATTTTCTCATTTTTGTTATAAGTTATTTTTATGACTATTGTAATACATATCTAAATAATTTAGTTATTTAAATAAATTTTCGAGGAAAAAGAAACAAAAGGTCGACTCTTTGAATAAGGAACAAAAAAATAATTGGATGCTTATCCCTATCATGGTATGCTCTATGCAACGTCCTCTCTCTAATTCGAGTCCCTACGGATTTGTTGGAAGGTGACACATGGGGGAGGGGCAAAAACAAAAGAAAGATTTATAATATTGTTTTTATAATATATTATTATTTTTTCAACATTCACGTGTTTTATTACTAGTATGGTAAATATCGGGGTTCAAAAGAGAATTTTTTTATTTATAGTTTGATTCTCATTTTTATATATAAATGATTAAATGTATATTAATTTTATTATGACGAAGACAAAAGGGGCTCGAGAAAACAAAATAATTAAGAAATAATTAAACTTGGTTTCTTATCCGGGTTTTAATATTGAATTCAGATTTAAGGTAATAGAAAATTGGATCTGGTTTGTGATTAAAATTTTCAATTCAATGTATATACTCATAGTTAAACGTAATTAATTATATTTTAATTATATTGTAACAATTATTATTAATTACACAAATTACATAATAAATAATATTATTTTTTTAAAACAATTAATATATAAAAATAATTTTAAATTTATTTTAAAATATATTGCTTATGTATTTTAAATCATTGTCTAGAGGTTCAAATTAATTTTAGATTCTAATGGTATATCGAGTTTGGATTCAGTTTAAATTTAGTAAATCTAAATCTATCCTTAAAAAAATAAAATTGGTTGAATTTTAGAATTCACCAAGCCCATCAGTCCTTTACAATAGGTTTGATAAGATTTAAGCAGATTGAGCTAGGTTGGTCCGTGCATCAATTTGGTCAACTTGTGGTCCTAAGGTACAAGAAGATAAATGATACGTTTAGTTATACTGTTTTGATTGTCAATGTCATGTCTTGAATCCAGCACTGGAATCAGCTACATGACCGACTGTACAAATCTTAGATTTTACCCTGGTGATCATGCAAGGCATAGGTACATAATAGTCACTTACCTCAAAAAAAATTTCATTCATCACCAAGCCCGAGTATCTGCACAACTCTGTGGAAAAAGAAAGTAGGGTTGTGAGCTTTACAGCCCAGTAAAGTCTCCAAACAGTCACCAGTAATATATGTATATTCTTGGAAATAGCAAAAACGTACTAGAATATCACATCATGCAGTCAAACAATTCAACATCATATATCACAAAACCTATTATCAAATCATATTTTTCTCTTTATACTTTCAATTTAATTATCATTCTTTTTTAGGATCTGGACTAGCCATGGTCATGCTCTAGCCCATGACTAGCAACATCATTGTCCATGCCTATAATTGGCAATATTTGTCATGATTTCGCCTGTGACCAGCAATGTCATTGTCCATGCCTGTGAAAGACAATATTTGTCACGATTCCGTCTGTGACCGGCAATATCATCGTCCATGCCTGTGAAAGGCAATATTTATCACGATTATGCCTGTGACCGGCAATCTCATCGTCCATGCCTGCAAGAGGTAATATTTGTCACGATTATGCCTGTGACCGGCAATCTCATTGTCCATGCCTGCAATAGGCAATATTTGTCATGATTATGCATGTGACTGGCACACTGAGAAACCACGGTACCGCCGTGGCATTGCTAGTCCAAACACCATTTTTACTTAATGCTTTATCATTTCATCTCATATAGCCAGAACATGTCACCTTTCAACGATCGATATCATGATCCAACCCATTCAAAGATCACTTGATAAACATAGTATATTAAATAAAACACAAACAACAACAATAACAACAAACTCATTCTGTATCTCGGGAAATTAAATCATGCTATCCGAGAACAACAATGCATGTAAATATATATATATATATATATGCTCGGATCAAATCAGGCAATGCAAAACAATGTATAGAACTGGTGATCATGTATAGAATCCTTACCTTCAATTGCTAATCCCATATATCCGGTATCAATCTATACCCGAAATTCATCCAAATCCTTCATGCTCAAAAGATTGATCTCCTACAATAATAAATAAATTCATTCAAACCAAATCCTAGTTTCACAAATTTTGAGGAAGAAGGGTCTCCCTGATTTTCTCTTTCCTCATTTGCTCTCTCCTTCCTCTTCTTCCAAACCAAGATCCCTTTCTTCTCCCCTTCTCTCTTCTCTTCTTTATTTTTCTTTCTTCCTCTCTCCTCTTTTTCCTTTCTCTTTCTCTCTCTTCTGGCTCTCTACAGGCTCTTCCCTGCTTTCTGTCAACATTCCTGATTAAAAAGAGGAGCAAAACCAATCCAAAACTACCTTAAACATCGTCTGAGAAGTCCAAAACCATCAAGAAATCTTCCCGGCCATCAGATCTGAGATCGATACCTCAAACCGCATCAAAATCCGAATCCAAAAATCTCTGATCAAGCCTAAACTCCTTTGGACTCATCCCAACCGTTCGATCGGACGATCGGACGGTCTAGATCGATTAGAAATCCTATGGACCGCGGTGGACTGCGAGAAACCTTGGGGAAATGCCTGTGAAACGGTGGGGAAACGCCCTAAGCAGCGTCGCTTGCGGTTGGGTCGAGCCCACGCGCCCGTGCGCACCACGCGCATGTGCCTGGGCCGCGCGTCCACCATATCGGGCCGGGCCACGCATGCGCGCCCACCCGCTCGCATGCTCGCGTCGCTTGCTCGCCTGCATCGCACGCTCGCCTGCGTCGCACGAACCCGCTCGCCCGTGTCGCGCGCACCCGCTCGCCCGTGTCGCGTTCGATCGCCTCGCTCGCCCGTGCCCGGCTGCGCCCGCGCTCCCTCGCGCCCGCGCCTGGGCCGCATGCTAGGTCTGGGCTGGGTCCGATCTGGCCCCTTTTTTTTTCCTCTGGGGTGTTACAGTTGATTTCTACTTTTTTTTTTTTTTAAGTTGTTTGATTTATTTTTTTTAATTTTTATTGTAGAATAAAAATAAAAAAATAAAAAATATATTTGACAACTACGTTGCTAACATGTTATAAAGTAAATGATAAAAAAGTAGAAGCTAATTATGTATACAAATATTGATGCATGTATGCTAGCATCCATATGTATACATGTATGTGTGCATGCATGCATCCACACACGCGCGCGCGCATATATATATATATATATATACATGTACATACATGTACATACATATACATGTACCTACATGTACATACATGCATACATACATACATGCATATATGCATACATACATACATGCATACATACATACATATATGCATACATACATACATATATATGTACCTACATGTACATACATGCATACATACATACATACATACATGCATACATACATACATACATATATGCATACATACATACATATATGCATACATACATACATGTATGTACATGTATATACATACATGTATGTACATACATATATATATGTACATGCATACATACATACATGTATGTACATGTATATACATACATGTATGTATACATACATACATGTATGTATACATACATACATGTATGTATACATACATACATGTATGTATACATACATACATGCATGTATACATACATACATACATGTATACATACATACATGTATGTATACATACATATTACATACATACATATTACATACATATATGTATACATATATATATGTACATACATACATACATATATATACGTATATGTATACATACATACATATATATATACATATATGTATACGTACATGCATACGTATATGTATACGTACATGCATACGTATATGTATACGTACATGCATACGTATATGTATACGTACATGCATACGTATATGTATACGTACATGCATACGTATATGTATACATGTACATGTACATGTACATATATATACATGTACATGTACATGTGTATATATATACATGTATGTATACATGTACATGTATGAATATATATATATATATATATATATGTATATATGTATATGTACATATGTACATATATGATATATATATATATATGTATATATATACATATATATGTACATATATATATGTACGTACATATATATGTATATATATACATATGTATATATATATATACATATATATATATACATATATATATATACATATGTATATATATACATATATATATATATAAAGCATGTTTGATAACTATGTTGTAATAAAGCAAAAAGATAAAAAATATAAAATTCAATTATGTAATATGTATATACATATGCATACATAGATGTGTATGCTTGCATGCAAATGCATACATGAATGCGTGCAGGCATATAAGCATGCATGCATCCATACATGTATACATACATACATATATATATATATATATATATATATATATATATATATATATATATATATATATATGTATGTATGTATGTATTTATGTATGTATATATGGAGGTATATATTTATGTATGGATATTTAGATGAATCTGTCTACATTCAAATGTATTTAGAGTCAGAATTGGTCAAGTCAAAACTTTACAATGGATGTCCTACGTCAATGATCCAAGCTATTGAATATGATCTACTATATCAAAACTATTTATATATCAAAATCATATGATTTGAAAATCCATATTCTCTGCATCAAGTGATAAAAATTATATCTAATTTAATTTTATTTAGATTATTTATTTTTTTATCATTTGATACGTAAATTAGAAGTTTTTAAATCATATAATTTTTTATATATAAATAATTTTGATATAGTAGATCATATTTAACGGCTTGGATTTTCGAAATAGAATCTTTATTATATAATTTTGATCATACTGGATTTGACCATACCATATATTTGAATATAGCCAAGTCCAATATATATACATGCATACATATATATATATATATATATATATATATATATATATATATATATATGCGTGCATGTGCGCAGTATGCCCACATGTATAAATATGCATATTAAAATTTTGTATTAATTATTTTAAAAGAAGGGAGGTAAATTTTAATAAGCAAAAGAAAAATTGTAAAAAATAATTATTTATAATTTTAATTTTTTTACATTTCATGTTACCAAATTTTCTTAATTTTATTTTATAAATACATATATTTTTAAAGACTAGCCAAGCGCATCCTAAACTTAGGGTTTTAGGGTTTCAACTGTGCGCTTGAGACGGTCGGAGTGACTTGGTATCCGTGCCATCGTCCCCGAGGGTTTCAACTATGGGTTTTAGGGTTTCTTGCTTTTTTCGATGTTTAGTGGCTATGGCTGGTGGATCTAAGATGAAGGAGGGAGTCCAGAAGGCCGTGGATGCGTCGGACTCAAAAGCTAAAGGTGGTTCTGATAGATCATGGGAGGAGGTGGTGCACAGCCCTCTCCAGCCTCCGGTTTGGTCTCCGTACAAGTTAACTGAAGCCAAAATAGAGAGGCTCTAGCAAAGCTTCACGAAGGTTCTTGTCATGCTGAACTCCGTCGACGTCGCCCGACGAAAATGGGAAGGCATTGCCGTTATCTTCCAAAGCTTGTGTCGCAGGGTTCAGCCATCGCGGGTGGTCAGGAATATCCGGCTGCAGCTTTCGACGGAGCCGGAGGTATTTCCAGTTGGGGAAGATCATATAGTGCTCAGAATCGGCTCGAAGGAGGAATGCGACCGGGTCTTAGCGGGGGGTCCCTGGTATGTATCGGGTTAGATGATGGCCTTCATTCCTTGGCACCCGGATTTTCTTCTGGGAAGAAGTCCGGTGACCCGGACGGTGGTCTGGATGCGCTTGCCAGAGTTGCCGTTGGAGTACTGGGAACCGGGGGCGATAATGGTGGTCGCTAGGGAGGCAGGTACCCCTCTCTCTCTCTTGATAATTTTACTGATTTGATGAAGAAATCGGTTTTGCCCGGGTGCGGGTGGAAATTGATTCCGCCAAATTGCTGCTTCCGGGGATCCTAATTCAGGGGAGGGATTCTGTCTTCTGGCAATAGTTTGTTTTTGGGAGTCTCCCCTCAGTGTGTTTCCTCTACGGATGAATTGGGCACACGGTAGGCGACTGCAACTTCCCCCACAACCGTCCTTCGGGTGAAGCTTCAGGAACTAGCCTGTCCCAGGAAAATTTCATAGCGAACCCCCCTGTCGAAGCCAATGTCTGAAGGAAGGCACCGGAGGAAGGTGGATCCAATTCAGGGGCTGTGGAGGGCATCTTTACTTTCGGACCGTGGTTGGCAACCGCAAGGATTCGGCAACCTCGCCAAGCTGCTGCATCGATGAAGGGAGGGGCCAATGGGGAGAAAGGGAAGGCCCCGGCTTCATCCTTTGAGGCCCCTTCCTCTTCTCCCTCCCGATCTTCTCTGACTCGGCTGTCTTCCTCTCCTGGCTCTCCTCCTGACTTTGAGGGCTGGCAGAAGCCCTCCAAGGTAGCCTGACGGTGATCCCCAGACGCTTCTTCATCGGATGCATTAGAGGGAGGTGGAGGGCTTAAGCCGGGGGGAGGTTTTTTTGCTCCCATTGCGGACTACATGGAGCTTGTGCCGGTGGAAGGTGGGCATAAGGATTTCCTGATGATCGACCACGAGACCGTCTCACTGAAGAGGAGCAGGAGCCCCTCAAGGTCCACTTCTCCCTCCTCTTCGAAGTCCATTCCATCTCTCCCAAAATAGGTTAGTCTTCCTATCCCTCCCGTGGATGCTGAGATTCCTAGAATTCCGTCACTATTTTGGGCGTTGGCTGCCTCTGAGAGCACGGGAAGGAGAGGGGATAAGAAAATGGAATGGAGGAGAGTGGAGGGGAAGGGCGGTGTGATGAGGGAGTCCTTGGTCATGGTTGGGGGGTCCGGAGGCTCCACGGCAAGGAGTGGCCAGCTTTCGGTAGTTCCTGGGGTGGAGAGTACTGAGGGTGTTGGGAGGGGCAAAGATGTGCATGGTGCTATCAATTCCTTCTCTGGCCTGGGCGGGAGGGAGGGGTTCGTACAAGACTCTGAGTGTTCCCTAGCTTTAGGGGAACAGGGAGGGTTGAAGGGGGGGGGGGGGGGGGGGGGGGTGGGGTTGGGCTTTCTGGGGGTCAGGGAGAGGTAGGGGAAAAGGAAGGTGGCTTTCTGGGGGTCAGGGAGAGGTAGGGGAAAAGGAAGGTTCAGGGTCTCTGGGGGGCATGGACGGTGGGACTCTAAAGGGTGAGGGTGAGCCTAGGGGGATCCACTCGATGTTGGGCCAGTTTGAGGTTAAAACCTTGCTGCCTCATGCCAAGATTCAGCCTGGGGCTGTGCCGGCTATTAAGGTTGCAGGGAGGTTCGCCTCGCAATCAGAGGGGCAGGGGAAGCAACAGGGAGGCAGTTACAATGCTCTGATTGGGGGTTCGATGGGTCATGAAGAAGCCTGCAACACAGTATCCAGAACTCTGTCGTCTGTGGGAGGGCCTGACCCGGGGAAACAGAAGCTCAATGCTGAGGGTTTGTTAGCAGGGGAGTTGTCTGAGGATGTTAATATAAAGGGTTCTGTTGTAGGGAAGATGGAAGTGGTGTATCCGGGGAAGGGGAAGGGAGAACGGCAGGGGGCCGAGTCTCCTATGCTTTGATCTTGTAATGAAGATACTTGTCTAGAATGTTAGGGGGGCTAGGAAGCCTTCCTTTGTTTTTACCTACCATAAGTATTTGCAACTGTATAATCCTCTTATTTGTGATTGGCTGGAGATGAGAGTGTCCGGATCTAGTGTGGAGCATATCAGACGTCACATTCCCCATGACCGGGGGTTCTATTCGGTGCCATCCCAGGGCTTGGCTGGGGGCATTATTTCACCTGGAATTCGGGTCGACTGAAAGTCAATGTGTTTCATAGATCTGACCAATTGGTCGCTATTGTGGTCTCTGAACCAAATCAGCCCACTTGGCTCCTGTTACATCCGTGACAGTGACGTGGCCAGGCTCAGGTATCGCCGAATGCGAACAAGCCACGTGTGAGTTTTCCCGCCAGAATCAGTGCCACGCCCTTAAAGCTGGGGTCGGCAAGATCGCGCCGCCCGACGATTATCCGAGAGCAGACCGCCCAGGCCGAGGTCGAGCTCGGCGCGGGGTTCCTCCACCGACTCATCCGCGCCCGCGCGCGAAGGAGACGACCCAAGTGAGGTCGGCCGAGGTCGGCCGACCCCTCGCCTTGCGCCAGGTGGCCACCCGGAGACGGGTCCACCTCGACCAAAGCCAGGCGACCTCCTGCCGCCTCGCCAGGTGTCCACCCGGGAGGGGTCCACCTAGTGCGAGGTCGGCCGACTCTTCGCCTTGCGCCAGGTGGCCACCCGGAGACGGGCCCACCTCGGCCGAAGCCAGGCGACCTCCTGCCGCCTCGCCAGGTGTCCACCCAGGAGGGGTCCACCTAGTGCGAGGTCGGCCGACTCTTCGCCTTGCGCCAGGTGGCCACCCGGAGACGGGCCCACCTCGGCCGAAGCCAGGCGACCTCCTGCCGCCTCGCCAGGTGTCCACCCAGGAGGGGTCCACCTAGTGCGAGGTCGGCCGACTCTTCGCCTTGCGCCAGGTGGCCACCCGGAGACGGGCCCACCTCGGCCGAAGCCAGGCGACCCTCTGCCGCCTCGCCAGGTGTCCACCCAGGAGGGGTCCACCTAGTGCGAGGTCGGCCGACCCTTCGCCTTGCGCCAGGTGGCCACCCGGAGACGGGTCCACCTCGGCCGAAGCCAGGCGACCTCCTGCCGCCTCGCCAGGTGTCCACCCAGGAGGGGTCCACCCAGTGCGAGGTCGGCCGACCCTTCGCCTTGCGCCAGGTGGCCACCCGGAGACGGGCCCACCTCGGCCGAAGCCAGGCGACCCTCTGCCGCCTCGCCAGGTGTCCACCCAGGAGGGGTCCACCTAAGCCGAGGTCGGCCGATCCCTCGCCTCTCGCCAATTGGTCCCCGGAGATAGGTCCAACTCAGCCGAGGCCAGGCCGCTCGTACGGAGAGGCCCCCGGGGAAAGCGACGGGTCCCGAGGCCATCCCTCGGGCCGTACCGACCCCAGACGGCGTCCCGTACGGAGGGCGGTGGCACGCGGAACGTCACTTACATTGGCCCGGCAGGTCCCGCGGTCGAGAGACCCGATCCTGACGGAACAGGGCCCGTAAACGGATAGCGCCCACGCCCGGGGAAAAGAGCACCCTCACGAAGCCCGAGGCCTGACGATTTGCCGCTCTGCCAGCGCCGCCTTCCCTCTTTTTCTCTTCTGTCCTTGCCTTTTTCCTGCTGGGCCCGGCGGACGAGGTCGGAAAGCCGCCTGGCCTCCTTCACCAGAAAGGGAAAAGAAAGGAAGACAGGGAGGAGGAGTTTTCGAGGGAGAAAAGGACGAGCGCACGACGGGGGGAGATAAAGAGGGAAGGATCCAAAGACTGCAAGGTAAGCCAAAGAGCCTGGGGACAAGAAGGAAAGACCGGCATAAGGCCTCGCTGGGAGGAAAAAAACCAGGGATCCCGAGAAGGGAAGACTGGACGCGAGCTCAGCGGGCAGGCCCAGCCGTGTTTCCGGTCCCCGGCGCTTTCCCTTCACCAGTTAACTCTCCAAGCCTGAGACCCTCCAGGGGGATCGGGAGGGAGAGTCTGTTCCTCCACGTCGTCTACTGACTTGACCGTCGGAGCCCCCTCGCCGGAATCCCCGGCCAGGGTCCTCTAACCCCTTTGTTGCAGGCTTCTCGCAGGAAGGGAGGCTCCTCTGCCAGGCGGTCAGGGAGGATCGGCTGATCCTCTGCACGGGCGCGACGACGAGGACGGCAACAGATTGGCGCACCAGGTAGGGGGTAGGGCACTAACCCCCAGTGGGAACTAGCTTTTTGCAGGTATCACGCTCCCTAACAATGGTGGTCACTCGTGGTCGCGAGGCGTCCACCAGCCGAGTGGGAGAAGCCCACTCCCCGCCAGGGGGCCACACCCCCGAACGGGAGCTTCCCGCTCCCCCTCCTCTTCTGCAGCAGCCTACCCCGGCGGACGGATCCCTTGCGGCCATCGTCCAGCAGCTGCAGACCTTGACCTCAGCGGTCCGACAGATCCAGCATCAGCAACGGTCCCTAGCCACTCAGCCGCAGCCAGGGACCCCCGCGGCCCGGGTCGCGGGACAGCGTGGGAGCCTGCGCTCAATCCAGGGCAGGCCGTCCCATCCGCAAGCCATCTCCAACCCCCGAGAGAGCCGCCAAGCTCCCCCGAAGAAAGACTATTCCGGCTCGGAGGATCACGAGAGTCGATCCCCGGCCGATGGGGCCGAAACGGTGCATCGCAGCAAGCGACGCCGGGTCCGGACCCCGCGCCGAGACCAATCGGCGCCTCCCTCACCTGCAGTCTCGGTGGAAGACTCCACCAACGAAGCCATCAGGCGCCAGGCCGAAAGGCGCCTAGAGGAACACGAGCGCAAGTTGGCGGAGTTCGCCCAGCGATTCGCCGACCTGCAGAACTCGTCAGCCGACCCGGCGGGCTACGACTCCCGCCCCCCTTTCTCCGAAGAGATCCAGACGGAACCAATCCCGAAACGGTTCCGCATGCCGCAGGTGGACCCCTACGACGGGACCACCGACCCCCTGGACCACCTGGAGGGTTATAAAGCCCTCATGAGGGTCCAGGGTGCCACCGACGCCCTTCTGTGCATCGCCTTCCCTGCAACCCTTCGGAAGGCCGCCCGAGTCTGGTTCGCCCGTCTCGAGCCCGGATCCATTCGCTCCTTCCAGCAGCTGGAAGGAAAGTTTGTGGCGCATTTCGACGCTTGTCGAAAGGTGCCAAGGGAGGTGGACAGCCTCTTCTCCGTCCGCCAGCAGGACCAGGAGCTGCTCCGTGACTACATCGCCCGGTTTAAGACCGCGGCCCTGGAGATCTACAGCTTGGACGAGCCCGTCGCTATGCTGGCTCTAAAGCGCGGGCTCAAGACGTCCCGCCTGACCTATTCCCTGGACAAGAAGCCGCCCAGGACGTATTCCGAGCTCCTCCTCCGCGCCCACAAGTACATCCGAGCGGAGGAGGCCGACCGCACCCGTCGAGAGCTGGACGGGAAGATTTTGAAGAAGTCGAACCCGAGGGACGCCCCGGGAGCTCGGAGGCCCGGGCCACCAGCCGACCCTCGCCCGAACCCAAGGCCGAGGGCTGAATCTGCCCCGAGCGGAGGTACACCCCTCTCCTCGCACCTCGAGCCAAAATCCTTATGGAAATCGAGGGCGAGCGTTATCTCCGCCGACCTCCACCTCAGAACCCGAGGGCAGCCCGAGACAAATCAAAGTACTGCCAATTCCACCGCGAGCACGGGCATGACACGGAGGAGTGCCGCCACCTGAAGCGGGAGATCGAGGAGCTGATCGGGAGGGGATACCTCCGGAAGTTCGTCAAGAACGAGGCTCCCTCCGAAAAGCAGCCGCTCGCGGCCTTGCCACCTGTCCCTGCGATCGACAACCGGCTAACAGAGAGGCCCGTGGGCATGATCTCACGCGGATCTGGCCGAGCAGAGAAGAGAGCCCGGGAAACCCCGGAGAATGTAATCCCTCCCAAAGGAGGGGAATTTAGCGGCAATATAAACGATGATGCCGTGGTGGTCGAGATGACCATCGCGAAACACCCTGTACATCGAATCATGGTGGATAGTGGAAGCTCGGCCGATGTACTTTTTTATGACGCTTTCTCTCGGATGAACTTGTCTCTCGACCAGCTAAAGCCAGTGCACACCCCACTGGTAGGTTTTACAGGGGACTCCGTCGGAGTCGAAGGGGAAATCACTCTCCCAGTTACCGCCGGATCCCCGCCTCGGCAGTCGACCATCATGGTAACTTTCACTGTAGTCAAGCTCCCTTCGCCTTACAACGCCATCCTTGGGCGTCCCGGGCTCAACCGACTAGACGCCACTATCTCCACAAGGAGATTGCTGGTGCAGTTCCCCACGCCTTTCGGGTTCGGGGAAATGAAGGGGACGATCCAGCCAGTCCCGCTCTGCCTGCAGACAATCCCGGGCATCAAGGCCGCAGAGCTCGCCCGCGAGGTCGAGGACCTCGACCTAAGAGAAAAGGAACCCAGGGGAGGGCCCGTAGAGCGCCTGCTCTCCTTTCCCCTTGGTTCAGACCCCCTGAAGACGGTGCAAGTTGGGGCCCAGCTCCCCGAAGAGGAACGAACCCGCCTGCTGGAGTTCCTCCGTGCCAACGCCGATGTGTTCGCCTGGTCGGCGGTCGACATGCCGGGTATTCCGCCCGAGATTATCACGCACAGCCTGAACGTGGACCCAGACAGCCGCCCGGTCCGCTAGAAGAAGAGAAGCTTTGCCATGGAGAGGCAGAAGGCGATCGACGAGGAGGTAGAGAAACTTCTCGCCGCCGGTTTCGTCCGAGAAGTCCAATACCCCAGCTGGTTAGCAAATGTGGTCATGGTAAAGAAGAGCAGCGGTAAGTGGAGGATCTGCGTGGACTACACCGACCTCAATCGAGCTTGCCCGAAGGACAGCTTCCCTCTGCCAAAGATCGACCAGCTGGTCGACACCACCTCGGGACACCGTCTCCTGTCATTCATGGACGCTTTCTCCGGATACAACCAGATCCGGATGAATCCGGAGGACGAAGAGCGTACCGCCTTCATAACTGACCGCGGGACTTTCTGTTACAGGATGATGCCCTTCGGCCTCAAGAACGTGGGGGCGACGTACCAACGTCTGGTCAATAAAGTCTTCAAAGACCAGATAGGCCGCAACATGCAGGTGTACGTGGACGACATGCTGGTAATGAGCAAACTTGACTCGGACCACGTAGCCGACCTGGCAGAGACGTTCGGCAACCTCCGGCGCCACCAGATGAAGCTGAATCCAGCGAAGTGCGCCTTCGGGGTCTCCGCCGGAAAATTCCTGGGGTTCATGGTGACCCAGAGAGGAATCGAGGCCAACCCGGAGAAGGTCCAGGCCATCCTGGACATGAGCAGCCAGCCTCCAAGAAACAAGTGCAGCAGCTGACCGGTCGGGTTGCGGCCCTTAGCCGTTTTATTTCCAGGTCGGCGGACCGCTGCCGCCCCTTCTTCAAGGTGCTGAGGAAGATGAACGGTTTCGCCTGGACCGAGGAATGCCAGCAGGCCTTCGAGGAGTTGAAGAAGACGCTCGCATCACCACCTCTGCTATCCAGGCCCGAGGAAGGGGAGGAGCTTACCCTCTACTTGGCCGTTACCCCGGAGGCCGTCAGCTCTGTCTTGGTCCGAACCGACGACCACGGGATCCAGCGACCGGTGTACTATACCAGCAAACTCCTCCAGGACGCGGAGCTCAGGTATTCCCGGCCCGAGAAACTCGTTTTTGCGCTAATAGTGTCTGCCCAGCGTCTCAGGCCCTATTTCCAAGCGCATCCCATCGCCGTCTTGACGGATCAACCGCTGAAAGCGGTGCTCAGCCGACCCGACACCTCGGGGCGATTGGCCAAATGGGCACTGAAACTCAGCGAGTTCGACATTACATATCGGCCGAGGTCGGCAATGAAGGCACAGGTGCTGGCCGACTTCTTGGTCGAATGCGCAGGTCTGGGCAAGGAGCCCGAGGAGGACTCTTCGGCCCAGCCGACGGAGGTCGGCACCAACGAGCCCGGAGAGGATGCTTGGATCCTCCATGTGGACGGAGCCTCAAACTCCGGAGGGAGCGGAGCTGGGCTCATCCTTGCCAACGGCGATGGGGTCGTCGCAGAATGTGCGCTCCGTTTCCAGTTCCCCGCGACAAACAATCAAGCGGAGTACGAGGCGCTTCTCGCCGGACTCAGGGTCTCCCGCGAGCTGGGCATGGCCAACCTCAGAGCTTTCATCGACTCCCAGCTCGTGGCGGGGCAGGTGTCCGGGGAGTATGTCGCTCACGACCCCCAGATGGCAAGGTATTTGGAGCTCGTCAAGGCGGGCGCGTCCAAGTTCCGGCGCTTCAACATCTTCCATATCCCCCGCGGGGAGAACGCCCGCGCGGATGCTCTCTCTCGATTGGCGACTCTGCCGGACACAATGCTGGGACGCGCTCATGTGGAGCGACTCGAAGTCCCAAGCCTCGAAGCACCGGCGGGGGTCCATCAGGTCAGCCAGGAGCCCGGCTGGATGGACAAGTACGCCGCGTACATCATCGACGGCATTCTGCCGGAAGACCGAGATGCGGCTCGCCTCATCAGGAAGAAGGCCGTGCGGTTTGTCCTGATGGACGGGCAGCTGTATCGAAGGTCCTACTCTTATCCCCTCCTCAAGTGCATTGGACCCGCAGAAGCCAAGCTCGTGCTCCAGGAGATTCACGAAGGCATCTGTGGGAACCACGTGGGGGGCAGGGCATTGGCATACAAGGCCCTTCGTCAAGGCTACTTCTGGGAGACGATGAAGGAGGACGCCGCTGACTTCGTGAAGAAATGCGACCGGTGCCAGCGCCACGCCACGGTACAGCGGCAACCCTCCAACCCGATCTCTCAGCTCTCAGCCCCCTGGCCATTCGCCCAGTGGGGAATGGACCTTCTGGGCCCATTCCCGCCGGCATCCGGCCAGCGGAAGTTCTTGATAGTGGCCATCGACTACTTCACAAAGTGGGTCGAAGCCGAACCCTTGGCAAGAATCACCGAAGCAAACGTCGCCAAATTCTTCTGGAAGTCCATCGTCTGCCGCTTCGGCCTCCCCCACACCGTGGTCACCGACAACGGACGCCAGTTCGACTGTCGAGAGTTCGAGGATTTCTGCAACGACCTCGGCATCAAACATCGCTTCACCTCGGTGGCGCACCCCCAGACCAACGGGGAGGCTGAGGTCACGAACAGGACCATTCTTCAGGGCCTCCGCACGCGGCTAGACCAAGCCAAGGGCAGGTGGGCCGACGAGCTTCCCAGCGTTCTTTGGGCATACCACACCACTCCAAGGACGGCTACCGACGAAACCCCATTCAACCTCGTCTTCGGGGCCGAGGCAGTCATCCCGATCGAGCTCAGCATACCCACGCTGCACGTGGAACAATACGACGAGACAGAAAACCCGGCCAGGATGATGCTCAACCTAGACCTCCTCGAAGAAACAAGGGACAAGGCCCGAATCCGAATGGCGGCGTACCGGCAACGTGTAGCCAGATATTACAACTCCCGAGTACGGCCGAAGGTTTTTCGTCCCGGGGACTTGGTCCTCCGGCGTGCAGAAGCCTCCCAGCCACGAGAGTGCGGCAAGCTTTCACCCAACTGGGAAGGCCCTTATCGGGTAGCAGAAGCCCTCCCTCACGGGGCATGTTACTTGGAAGAGTTGGGAGGTGCCAGGTTCCCCCGGACATGGAACCCCTCGAACCTGAGAATGTACTACCAGTGATGTAAGGCTCCCAGTTCCTTTAACAAAGCTTCTTCGCTTCAAACGTTCTTCTCTGACTTCAACAAAAAGCCCGGAGCACAGCTCAGCAAGCCGCGCAAGGTTTGAGAAAGCCTGCGGCATCGAGCTCAGTCCGGAAGATCCTGGGCTTCGGCCTGGAAGGCGGCGCCGAATCCGTTTCGCCCGCGCAAGCCCGGAGCACAGCTCAGCAAGCCGCGCAAGGTTTGAGAAAGCCTGCGGCATCGAGCTCAGTCCGGAGGATCCTGGGCTTCGGCCTGGAAGGCGGCGCCGAATCCGTTTCGCCCGTGCAAGCCCGGAGCACAGCTCAGCAAGCCACGCAGGGTTTGAGAAAGCCTGCGGCATCGAGCTCAGTCCGGAAGATCCTGGGCTTCGGCCTGGAAGGTGGCGTCGAACCCAGTTCGCCCACGCAAGCCTGGAGCACAGCTCAGCAAGCCGTGCAAGGTTTGAGAAAGCCTGCGGCATCGAGCTCAGTCCGGAAGATCCTGGGCTTCGGCCTGGAAGGCGGCGCCGAATCCGCTTCGCCCGTGCAAGCCCGGAGCACAGCTCAGCAAGCCGCGCAAGGTTTGAGAAAGCCTGCGGCATCGAGCTCAGTCCGGAAGATCCTGGGCTTCGGCCTGGAAGGCGGCGCCGAATCCGCTTCGCCCGCGCAAGCCCGGAGCACAGCTCAGCAAGCCGCGCAAGGTTTGAGAAAGCCTGCGGCATCGAGCTCAGTCCGGAAGATCCTGGGCTTCGGCCTGGAAGGCGGCGCCGAATCCGCTTCGCCCGCGCAAGCCCGGAGCACAGCTCAGCAAGCCGCGCAAGGTTTGAGAAAGCCTGCGGCATCGAGCTCAGTCCGGAGGATCCCAGGTTTCGGCCCGGAAGATGGTGCAGGAACTGTGCTGTCCGCGCAAGCATGAAGGCAGCCCAAAGTCGGACCTGCTCAGGATTCTTGCTTTGCCGCAACACGGTTTTGCAGACCCCATCCTTCGATTTAGTATGGAAGAACCAGGCCCGCAGTTGTCTCAGGTATCCCAGACCGACATCTCAGGAATGAACAAACAAAGAAGAAAGGAAAGAACTAGAAATAGTAGACAGGTTTTTGCGAAAAGTGCTCTTCATTGAAAAAGGATTACAAAGTGTCCAGTACAAATAGGGAGCTCCGACAGGCCGGAACTCCCCAAAGAAAAAAGAGAAAGACACAGAAAGCAAAAGTACAAGTCAACAGTCACTGGGGCGCAGGGTCGGCGCCGTCCGTCGGAGGTGCGGACGCCACCTCTTCGACCTCCACGACGACCGGCTCCTGGGGCTGTGTCTGGGCCGCGGCGTCGTCGGTCGGAGCTGCTGCAGGTGCCGCCTGAAGTGTCGCCTGGGTCGTGCCGGAGGCCCTGCCCTCGCTCCCCGGCTTCCTGCCGCCGACGACAACCGCACTTAGGTCCAGTTGGGGGAAGAAGGCCCCCACCTTTTCCCGGCACATCCGGAACCCCTTCAGGAAGGAGTCCACGGCGGCCTCCCGGACTTCCGACGTAAACTCGTCGGAAGCCCGGAATTTGGGGACGGCCTCCAGCGCTTCCCGCTTCGCCGCCTCCAGGAGCCCGTTGATGTACGAGCTCCGGTCCTTCGCCATGGCCGCCTCCCACCGGGCCTCGTCCAGCTGACGCTCCAGGAACAGTGAGTGGGCCTGCAGGCGGGCCTTCTCCGCCGTGTCCTCCTCAGTACGGCGCTGGTTGGAGGTCCGCTCCTCCGCCAAGGAGGCCTCCAGTTCCTTGTTCCGCTCCTCGGAACGCGCCAGGTCGGACTGGAGGGCCTGCTTCTCCGCTCGCAGCTCGGCCCCCTTGTCCACCAAGTCCTTCACGTCGGCGGCGAGCTTTCCGAGCTTCTGCTCCCGCTCGGAGTCCCGCTTGGCGTTCCCTACAAGGTAGTTCCTCAGTAGGAGGACGTCGTTCCCGATCTGCAAGGACAAAAGCAACATGTCAGTACCGAGGCAGGAGGCCTCGGATTGAAAGAGAAAAGAAGAGCTGAAGCAGACTTACCGAGAAGAGCTGGGGCAGGATGCCGAGCAGCGCATCCGCGTAGTCCCGGCCGCCCCGAGCTCGGCGGTCCCGGGCGGTGGAAGCATACTCCATCACCCTCTCCGCCAGCCCTCGGTCGAAGATGACCGAGTCCCGGTGCGAGATTACCGGCGCTGGGCCCTTCGGGCCGATCCCTGCGACGGTCGCCCCTTCTGCTGGAGCCGCAGCCAACGGACCGGTGGTCGCCACTGGCGGTGCCGCCGGACTGCTGGCCGGAATGGGCCCGGCGGTGGGCAGAGCGGCGGGCGCCGGAGCTCCCTCAGCTGCACCGCCAGGTCGTGGAGCCGAGGTGCCAAGGGCGCCGCCCTGAGGAGGTCTGGGCGGAGAAACTGCGGCGGCTAGGCCGGGCGCGGTCGCCGCTGCGACCTCCCGGCTCGTCTCCGTGCGAGCCCTCTTCGCCACGGGCTCGTCCACGTCAACGACCTCCCTCTGAGCAGCCCCTTCCAGCAAGTTCTCCAATGAAAACTTCATCCCTGCAAGGTGAAGAAATCAGAAGGTTAGTTCAATCTTAAAAAGAGAGAGGGGGGAAGGGCAGAATTTAATGCAGAGCCGAATCTCACCGGTCTCCCGGATGGGACTGATGCCGACCTCAAAAAGATTCTGCTCACAAAGCAGAACCTCGAGCGGCGGGACCACGTCACTCAGGAGCTGGGAGTAAGCCTCCTGGTCCGCGGACTCGACCCGAGAACTCCGGTTCGGCGACCGGTCCGGTTCGCTCCAGGCCCAGTCGACGTCGTCGACCGAGGCAAAGAAAAACCGGTTCTTCCATCCCTTAACCGAAGAAGGGATGTCGAACCGGAGACACCTGGGCCGGGGTGAAATATACCACCAGCCGTCATCGGTGGAGCATTTCTTCAGGGTGAACAGGGACCTGAAGAGCGAGAAACGGGCAACGAACCCATGGAAATGACAGAAGACAATGAAGGAGAAGATGACCCGGATGGCATTAGGAGCCAGCTGGGCCGGGACGAGCCGGAAATGGCTGAGGAAGGAAAGGAAGAAAGGATGAAGAGGGAAACGAAGACCCCCGAGGAGGAAGTCTTCGTAGAAGGCAATACGGCCGGGGCCACTCATGGTGACACGCTCCCCGGACCGCGGAGCAAATAGATGGACAGATCCCGGGATGCCATAAGCATCCCGGAGCAGAGAAAGATCACCTTCGGTCATGGTGGAGGCATGACCGGAGGGACCGGCGGGAAGAAGCGGCGGAGCCGGGAGAGCAGCAAGAGCAGGAAGTGAACGGAGGGGCACGGCAGGTGCAACCGGGGGGGACCGGGTCCCCCTGGGGATGCCAATGGTGACACCCCCGGGTTGCAAACGCCGGCGGACCTCCTCTGGGATTACCTCCTCATCCGAGGAGGGAGAAGATGGAGTCCTCGGCCGGGATGGACCGGCCTCATCCGGATTAGAAGAAACATGGCGACGGCGCGCCATGGAGAAGAAAAGAAGAAAAGGATTGAATGATCGAAGGAGAAGGAGGAGGGCTAGAGAAGAGGAAGACGCTTACCCAAAAATGCACAGGCGGGCGCAAGCAGCAGAAGTTGTTAGCCTGCAGCAAACCGCCCACGAAGCAAGGGAAAAGGCCTCGTTCTGGAAAGTCCCCTCCCTTTCAGACTCAGCCGGCAGCAGCCATACCCATCATTCCGTCTCAGGCCACTGGATGGTCGCCACGTGGGCGCACGCCCGACACCGACGCCTCGTTAGCAGAGTAACGGCCTCTGCCCCGAAGCGACGCATTGATTGCGGGCAAGTGGACGACGCGTGGCGACTCCCCGTTGGTCTCCAGCCGCATCGAGCCACGGCGAGTGAAGATCGTGCCAATTATGAAGCAAGATCTTCGCCTTCCCACGTCATGTCTGCAATTAATCCCGACGTTCCGTTCTACGATGCCCCGACGGAACGGCGGGCTGGGGGGCAACTGTTACATCCGTGACAGTGACGTGGCCAGGCTCAGGTATCGCCGAATGCGAACAAGCCACGTGTGAGTTTTCCCGCCAGAATCAGCGCCACGCCCTTAAAGCTGGGGTCGGCAAGATCGCGCCGCCCGACGATTATCCGAGAGCAGACCGCCCAGGCCGAGGTCGAGCTCGGCGCGGGGTTCCTCCACCGACTCATCCGCGCCCGCGCGCGAAGGAGACGACCCAAGTGAGGTCGGCCGAGGTCGGCCGACCCCTCGCCTTGCGCCAGGTGGCCACCCGGAGACGGGTCCACCTCGACCAAAGCCAGGCGACCTCCTGCCACCTCGCCAGGTGTCCACCCGGGAGGGGTCCACCTAGTGCGAGGTCGGCCGACTCTTCGCCTTGCGCCAGGTGGCCACCCGGAGACGGGCCCACCTCGGCCGAAGCCAGGCGACCTCCTGTCGCCTCGCCAAGTGTCCACCCAGGAGGGGTCCACCTAGTGCGAGGTCGGCCGACTCTTCGCCTTGCGCCAGGTGGCCACCCGGAGACGGGCCCACCTCGGCCGAAGCCAGGCGACCTCCTGCCGCCTCGCCAGGTGTCCACCCAGGAGGGGTCCACCTAGTGCGAGGTCGGCCGACTCTTCGCCTTGCGCCAGGTGGCCACCCGGAGACGGGCCCACCTCGGCCGAAGCCAGGCGACCCTCTGCCACCTCGCCAGGTGTCCACCCAGGAGGGGTCCACCTAGTGCGAGGTCGGCCGACCCTTCGCCTTACGCCAGGTGGCCACCCGGAGACGGGTCCACCTCGGCCGAAGCCAGGCGACCTCCTGCCGCCTCGCCAGGTGTCCACCCAGGAGGGGTCCACCCAGTGCGAGGTCGGCCGACCCTTCGCCTTGCGCCAGGTGGCCACCCGGAGACGGGCCCACCTCGGCCGAAGCCAGGTGACCCTCTGCCGCCTCGCCAGGTGTCCACCCAGGAGGGGTCCACCTAAGCCGAGGTCGGCCGATCCCTCGCCTCTCGCCAATTGGTCCCCGGAGATAGGTCCAACTCAGCCGAGGCCAGGCCGCTCGTACAGAGAGGCCCCCGGGGAAAGCGACGGGTCCCGAGGCCATCCCTCGGGCCGTATCGACCCCAGACGGCGTCCCGTACGGAGGGCGGCGGCACGCGGAACGTCACTTACATTGGCCCGGCAGGTCCCGCGGTCGAGAGACCCGATCCTGACGGAACAGGGCCCGTAAACGGATAGCGCCCACGCCCGGGGAAAAGAGCACCCTCACGAAGCCCGAGGCCTGACGATTTGCCGCTCTGCCAGCGCCGCCTTCCCTCTTTTTCTCTTCTGTCCTTGCCTTTTTCCTGCTGGGCCCGGCGGACGAGGTCGGAAAGCCGCCTGGCCTCCTTCACCAGAAAGGGAAAAGAAAGGAAGACAGGGAGGAGGAGTTTTCGAGGGAGAAAAGGACGAGCGCACGACGGGGGGAGATAAAGAGGGAAGGATCCAAAGACTGCAAGGTAAGCCAAAGAGCCTGGGGACAAGAAGGAAAGACCGGCATAAGGCCTCGCTGGGAGGAAAAAAACCAGGGATCCCGAGAAGGGAAGACTGGACGCGAGCTCAGCGGGCAGGCCCAGCCGTGTTTCCGGTCCCCGGCGCTTTCCCTTCACCAGTTAACTCTCCAAGCCTGAGACCCTCCAGGGGGATCGGGAGGGAGAGTCTATTCCTCCACGTCGTCTACTGACTTGACCGTCGGAGCCCCCTCGCCGGAATCCCCGGCCAGGGTCCTCTAACCCCTTTGTTGCAGGCTTCTCGCAGGAAGGGAGGCTCCTCTGCCAGGCGGTCAGGGAGGATCGGCTGATCCTCTGCACGGGCGCGACGACGAGGACGGCAACAGCTCCTATGTGGTGTATATGCTAGTACGTCATATAAGGTGAGAAGAACTACTTGGGAAGAGGCTTCGGTGCTGTTGAAACAGGGTATTCCTTCTATCGTTGCCGGAGATTTTAATGTTATGATCATCCTGAGGACAAGCGGAGTGGCAGACCCTTTATTCAGGACTCCGGCTCTAGGAAATTTTCTGATTTTATACAGAATAATGGTTTGATTGACTTGGGCTTCCTTGGTCCTAGATATACTTGGTGCAACAATCGAGCTGGGATGGCCAGAGTCTGGGAAAGACTCGACAGATTCTTTGCCACGCCATCATGGTTGTCTCTCTTCCTCGATCATTCGGTGCAGCATCTTAGGCGGATTGCTTCGGATCATTATCCCATTCTCCTATCCATTGATCAGAAGATCAGGGGTCGGACTCCATTTAGATTCGAAAAATTCTGGCTATCTTTTCCCAAGCTGAAAGATATTGTCTGGGATGTCTGGAGGATGCCGTTGAGGGGTGATGCTTCCTACAGGATTACTCGGAGGCTGCTTATTCTTAAACGTCGGCTGCTGTATTGGAACAGGGTAGAGGTTGGTAACCTTCAGGAGCAGTTGAAATCTGTCGAAGCCTTTATTGTTTCCTTACAGGAGAAGGACTTGTTCAGCATTCTGTTGGATGCTGATATGGACTCTCTCCGTAATTGCCTCTCCCTTCATCATTCCCTGATGTCGAGACAAGAGGTTCTATGGAGGCAAAAATCCAGGATTCAATGGTTGCAGGAAGGTGATAGAAATACTATGTTCTTTCACCAGGCTACTATTATTCAGAGGCATTCCAATACTATTCGGGCCCTCTTTTCGGATCGGCAGGGATGGATCCAGGAGGATCCTGCTATTAGAAGGGAACTGTTCAACTTCTACTCCTCCAGGTGGACATCTCCCACCCCTACTCCTCTTTCTTTTGATTCCTTGCCTCCTCAGGATCCGGTTACTGCTTTCCAAAACTCTTTGCTCCTAACTCAAGTCTCCGAGGAGGAAATTAAATCTGCTCTCTGGTCCGTGGGGGAAGACAAAGCTCCAGGTCCGGATGGTTTCCCTCCATTCTTCTTTCGTTCCTGTTGGGATATTCTCCGCTCAAATATGATCATGGCCATCCAGTCCTTCCAGTCCTGGAGGATGCCTCAAGGGTGGAAGCAAACTTTTATTATTCTTATTCCCAAGCGCCAGGATGCTTTTGAGCCGTCTCATTTTCGCCTGATCAGTTTATGCACTACCCTCTATAAAATATGTGCAGAACTTCTTGCGAATAGGAAGAGGGCCATTCTGCCGAAGCTGATTAGCCCGAAGCAAGGGGCTTTCGTTGGCGCCCGGAGTATTTCTGATAATTTTTGATTTACCCAGGAATTTATGCATGACCTTCGTCGAGCTCCTAAGTGCCGAAGTTTAATGGCTAACAAATTGATATGGAGTGAGCTTATGATAGGGTCAGCTGGACCTTCTTGCACCGGGCCCTCATGGATTTTGGATTTCATCCCGATTGGATCTCCAAGCTAATGGCATGTATTTCTAGTCCCTCCTTTTCAATCCTGGTTAATGGCTCTCCAATGGAATTCTTTCATTCTTCTATGGGTCTTCGGCAAGGTTGCCCTCTCTCACCATCTCTGTTTATTATTTTTTCTGATTATCTTTCTAGATCCTTATTTGTAGCTATGCGGAATGCGGTTGTTCAACCGTATCTCCCTACCCCTGGAGCCCAGCTGATTTCTCATTTATTATTTGTTGATAACTATTTACTTCTCGGTCGGGCTTCTATTACCAATGCTCGTGGCATTTGGAGAGTCTTGGAGGGGTACTGCTATGTTTCAGGCCAGAGTATTAATTTACACAAATCGAGAATTTATTTCAGCCCTAAGACCTCTATCAGGACTCATCATACAGTATGAGATATCTTGGGGATTTTCGACCTTCAAGGACCTTTGCATTATTTGGGTATCCCTATCTCTAGAGCCAGACTTTCTAGGGCTGAATGTGCTCCGCTTCTTGCGAGTGTTCGTCAAAGGATTGATGGTTGGCAGGGTAGGGCTCTCTCCGCTATGGGCAGAATTACCCTTATTCGCTCAGTACTTGCTTCTCTTCCCATTTATATGTTATCTAATGCTGTCATCCCGAAACGGGTCATTCTCGATATCAAGCAGATGATGCGATCTTTCCTCTGGGACTCCTCGCCCGCTCGTCGCAGGATTCATTTATTGGGATGGCAAAGGGTGTGCCAGTCCAGGTCAGGGGGGATTGGGCATTTTCTCTTCTTGCTCACCGGGAGGCTTTCCTCACGAGGCATGTTGTCATGTTCCTTCTTAATTCGGATGGTCTTTGGTCCTCCTTTATGAGAGCCAAGTATGGTGATATTTCAACTGATTTCAATGTTTTCACTGCACCTCCTAGAAATTGTTCTATTATTTGGAGGGAGATGGTTAGGAGGGCCCCTTCTGTGATTCCACATTTATCTTGGGTAATTGGGAATGGTTCTTCTATTAGATTTATGGCAGACCCTTGGATCTCAAAGATTCCGCTCGGTAGCCCACTTTTATTTCGGTGTACACATCGTTCTCTATTTCTATCCCTGATATTATGTCTCCAAATCGTACTGCTTGGGACCGACAAGCTGTGCTCTCTATTTTCGGCGACATCCTTGATCTTTGAGTTCTTTCTATTGCTATTCCAGTTTTTTCTGGCCTTGACGTCAGGGTCTGGAGGCACTCTACCACCCAGAGGGCTCCGATTCCTGACCTGACGAGGATTGTGGTGCCTCAGCCACTGGAGGCCCACTTTTTTGCTTGGATCTGGTCATTACTGGTTCATCCCAGAGTGGCTCTGTTTATCTGGAAGCTTGCCTGGGGTTGGCTTCCTACCGTCATATGCTTTTTTCGAGGGGTCTCTCCATTCCATCGGACTGCCCCTTCTGCGCTGCGGAGAGTGAGACCCAAACTCACACCATTTTTACTTGTACGAGGGCGGCGACTATTTGGAGACTGGCGGGTTTTCTTGACTTCGGTGCTCAGGCCCATGATGTCGAGGATCTGTTCATCTCCTTTCTGCATCATTCTGCTTCGTATCAGCTCTCCTTTATTCTCTATCTAGCTTATCACATCTGGTTGTATAGGAACAACCGGATGTTCTCCTCTACTGCATCATCTTCCAGGGTCGTGGTGGAGAGAGCTAGGGCAGATGCTACCGAGTATGGGGATTGACTGATTCGAGATTGGAGACCTGGGGTTCCCCTTCTGCTCCTCGAGTGACCTCTCGGGTGTTTGTCGCTTGGGAACCCCCTCCTCCGACCTTCTGTATGGGTCAGTTTCGATGGTAGTCTCCGCCAGAGCAGAGGAGCTGCTGCTTTCATTATTCGGGACTCCTCTCTTGGTTTCATCGCGGTAGGGGGCATCCCGGTCTGGGATGCCTCTATCCCACCGATGGAGCTTCTGGCGGCTTGGGTTGGGATCATATACGCCCGTCTCATCCTTCAGATTGATTGCCTTATTATTGAGGGAGATTCCACCACTGTTATATCTTGGATTGATCAGAGGACCACGACGCTTACTTCCCACCCTATTATGAGAGATATCCATCTTGTGAGGCAGGGTTGTGTTTGTTCTTCGGTTAGACATGTATATAGGGAGGCGAACTCAGTGGCTGATTGGGTCGCCTCGTATATGGCCAATCACTTCAATCCTGTCTTGTGGACCGATTGGCATTCCGCTCCTTCTCTGTTGCGTGATATTTTGTTGTCTGATCATCTTGGTTGTATTCATCTTCGTTTTTAATAAAATATACCGTTTTACCCAAAAAAAAAAAAAAAAAAAACTTAGCTAATATCACTTTAAAATAATAAAATAATTGTTTGGGCTCCCAGAATTTGAGCATCTTGTACAATAATATCGTCCCTCCCTGGATGCTCCGTGCTTTTATTCCTTGCCGGGTGAACGGGTTACCGGATTTAACCCGTCCGCACCAACCCACCAGACCTCGCCGCCGCCAGCGATTAGCCTTGATGCATTTTTTGGAATTTTTAGATTGCGTCGCTTTAAAATAAGGCCGGTGACAGCAAGAAATGTCGGGTCATTTTCCGGTTTCGGGTTGCATCTTTTGCGCGAAAGAACGAACGCACTACTTTTCCCGACATCAACCGTTGGATCGCATCTTGCACGGACCTCAACGCACTTGAATCTGTCTTTTGCACAAATGAAGCAGATACTGCTCGATCCAACGGTTGATGCCGCGAAAAAAAAAAAGGGAATCATCCTTTAGCGCGAAAGTGACATCTTTAACCTTCATTTTCCGCATCCGCCATTACCAGCTCCCGGGTTTATCGGCCGACAAGCGAAGACGAGTCACGTACGGATAGACCAGTAAACATCCGTCCGATATCGATCCAACGGCTCCGATTTATATGGTACCTAGGCCACATGCACCCCTACCTACCCCGATCCGCTTTCTTTTATCTTTACCTTCCTCTGAGGGAGAGAGAAGAGAGGGATGGCGATCGAGGGGTCGACGCTGTTGTGCGTGCCGCTGGTGGGGAAGACGGTGAAGGAGATGGCGGCGGATATGGCGGCGGCGAAGGCCGCCGGCGCCGACCTCGTCGAGATCCGCCTGGACCACCTCTCCGCCTTCCGTCACCGGGAGGACCTCGAGTTCTTGCTCAAAGGCCGCCCGCTGCCTGCTATCGTCGCCTACCGGTACGTCTTCTGCAAATTATTTCTTCCCTCCCTTCATCCCAACGCCCACTCTTTTCATTTGACTTGGTGCGAAGTTTGATACGTCTCTCTTTCCTTTTTTTTTTTTTTTTGTGCGATTTGTTCAGTAGTCTTTTGTTATTTGGAATTAGAAGGGTTGTTGAATAAGGAAGAATTATTTTAACTTTTTTCCTTTAACCCATGCTTTACGCTTAGATTCTGTCACTAGTCTTTTCTTTATGTGGAGTTAGAAGGGTTGGTGGGGGAAAGGAAAGATTTCGATCAATTGGTTAATCATTTTGTGCTGGGAAAGCAGCGGCTGCGAGTGATTTAGGATGCATTTGGTTACACTTTTTCTTTTTTAAATTTCTAAAAGATATTTATTATTATTTTTTTATTTTTGCTATAGAACAAAAGCCAAAAAAGTAAAAAAAAAAAATGTTTGGTAACAACGTTCACAAAGCAAAAAATATATATGTACGTATGGATGTATGCATGCATGTGTGCATGCATGTATGGATGTATGCATGCATGCATATAAGCATAGTTGCATGGATGGATGTAAGCATGTATGTATTTGCATGCATGCATGTATGTGCTTTCTAAGGTTTTGTATTAGTTATTTTAAAGTCACGAAAGCAAATTTTAAGAAGCAAAAAAAAATTGCCGTCCACAAAAAGCAATTATTTTTGTTTTTTACTTTTTGATTTTTGTGGTATCACCAAACATTGCTTTTTGATTTTTGCTTTCAAAAAATCAAAGAGCAAAAAAAAGTTTTTTTTTTTTTTTTAGTGGCTAACCACACATGCGCCTAGTATCAACTTGCCGAGTGTTTTTGGAGAGTCCATCGGTTGATTGTTCAGTTATACAACACTCTTTTTTCCGAAAAAAAATCTCAATATTTTCCACGTCCATGGAGTAAAATATCGTTGCAACTGGATCCTGTGACAGCCTTGATGCCCTTTGGTTTTTTAGATGTTAGAATGCAGGTATGTGCAATTGGCTTTTTCGATTGAAAGATAGCAGATATGAAGAGCATATGTTTTATCTGCTCATTCTATGTTTGAGTTTGGTTACTTGCTGCTCTGTCCATTAGCAATTACCAAGGAATCATACTACTTTCCATCATTTTGGTTATTTAGACCTCACTAATTTCATTATCAACTTTCTTATATTAGTCAATGATGCAAAATTTAAATAACAAGGAAAATTAATGATTTTACTGTTTCCCTTTGCATTGATAATGTTTCTGATGGGTGAGAATGGGAGTGGCATACACAAATTTGTGGTGCCGAGTGAAACAGAGGTTTAGGTGCACTTTCTTCTTGTGGTGGAGGAAGTTTTGCTGTTGTATATTGCTTTATATTGGGGGAGTAGGTCATGTTATGGATGCTTGATAAACTGTGATCTCATGTAAGAGCAGAAATGTATTTTATGAAAATCTATGCTCTATGAGTTACTTAAGCTCTGAAAAAAGTATAGCTGCATTTTTATGTGTGGTGCTTGTTTTATGGTTCAAGGTTTTAGGTACCATGGTGTGGGATTCCTCCTTTTTTATTGAACAGGACACCCATCATATCTACACCCTGGACAATGGATATCCTGTCCTATCCTGGTCCGCTTGCTGACTTGTCCCCCATCTTGGCATTCAGATGGTGGGACACCCTGCTGTCCCAGAGTATTTATAACCTTGATATTGTGGAATTAGAAGGGTTGGTGAACAAAGGAAGAATTTTTTCGACATTTTTTCTTTTAAACCATCCTTTAGATTCCGTCACTAGTCCCTTCTTTCTGTGGAGTTAGAAGAGTTAGTGGGGAAAGGAAAGATTTTGATCAATTGGTTAATCAGTTTGTGTTGAGAAAGCAGCAGCTGTGAGTGATCTAGCAATCCACTTGCTGCATTTGAGTGTTTTTGGAGGGCCCATTCGATTTTTTGTTAATGTTAATCCACTACATTATGCCTTTCAGTTATATAACCCTCTTTTTTCCAAAAGGAAAAAAAAATCTTAATCTTCTCCATGTCCATGGAGTAAAATATCATTGTAACTGGATCTTGTGACAGCCGAGATGCCCTTTGATTCTTTAGATGTTAGAATGTGGGTATGTGCAATTAGCTTCTTTGCTTGAAAGATAGCAGGTATGAAGAAGGTATATTTTATCTGCTTATTCTATTTGAAATGCCATCTTTTAGTTTGGCTGTTGCTCTACCCATTAGCAATTACCAAGGAGTCGTACTAATTTCCACCATTTTGGTCATTTGTACCTTCGTATTTTCATTCTCAACTTTCTTATATTAGTCAGTGATGCAAGATTTAAATAACAAGGAAAAATAATGCTTTTACTGTTTTCCTTTGCATTGATAATGTATATGATGTGTGAGAATGGGAGTGGCATGTATAAATTTGTTGTGTGCACAGCTGAAACAGAAGTTTAGGTACTCTTGCTTCTTGCAATGGAACATTTGTTGCTGTTGTTTATTTCTTTATATAGGAGGAGTAGGTCATGTTATAGATGCTTCGATGAACTGTGATCTCTTGTAAGAGCAAAAACATATTTTATGGTAATCTATGCTCCACTGGTCACTTGCCATCAGTTTGGTACCAATGATGGATTGGAGGCAAGAGGGATGAGGGAAAGGATGGATGGATGGGTCTTTCATCCATCTTCTCATGTATTTGGTGAATTATGAAATGATGGATGGCAATGATTTCTCTTTATTTGGTGTAGGAGGAATGAAAGAGAGGATAGATGATATTTGTTTGATATTTTTACTAAACTGTCTTTTGTAAAAAAAGTATCATCATCATCATCATCAATTTATAACACCTATTTATACTAAAAAGTAGTGCTATATATAAAATTATAATCCTTATAATTTATAATTTATATAAAAAATTTATAAATATTTAGTTTAATTTAATTTAATTTAATAAATGATTTTATAAGTTAATTATATATGAATTAATTTATAGATATGAATTATATAAAAATTGATTAATTTATAATTTAATTTAAATATTTAATTAATTTCATATAAATAGTTAAATAAAAATAGTGAAGATGAATAGAAAAATAAAAGATAAATTCAAATTATTTACTTATAAGTTATAATAATGGACATTATGTATTAAAATTAAAATAATTAGTAATAAGATTTAATAGGATGAGGTTAATAGCATATGTAAAATTAAAATTATATATTAACTAAGATGATTGAAAAGGTGAAGAAGTGTTAGGGTTTTATCAAAAAATTAATGAGGGATAATTTTGTCAGCATAGAAATCCATCCTATATTTGGAAGGGTGCAAATTGGTGGGCCAGGATGGAGGGGCAATCCCTCCTTTTTATTTGTGAGGATGCAAATTGGTAGGTGCAATTCCTTCTTTTCATCCATCTTTCTTAAGATATTTTGAACCAAACAGTGATGAAGTTTATCCATTCTTCCAACCTCATCCATCCTCTCTTTCATGACTCCAAACAAACATGGCTAAGATTTGAAGAAAGTATATATAGCAGCATTTTGATATGTGATGCTTGTTTTATGGTTCAAGGTTTTAAACACCATGGGGTAGGACCTCCTCTTTTTTTTGCTGAACGGGATACTCTACACATCGACACTCTGGATAGTGGATGTCCCATCCTATCCTAGCCCACTCGCTGACTTGTCCCCTGTCCTGGCACTTGGATGGTGGAACGTGAAAAGAAATGGAATAAAAAATTTCTCTAATAGGATCGCTATTAATACGGCCAAGCACACAGTTGCGATATAATCAACAAGAAATAAATAAATAAACAGAAAAACACAAGAAACAATAATCAAAACCAGCGAGAGACGGGGATTTTACGTGGTTCACCCAAACTGGGCTACGTCCACGGCGGCACAGGATCTACAAGGCTTCACTAAGAGTTGAATCAGGTACAAGTCCTCAAAACACTCTCTCAGAAACTCTTTTAATCCCCTTAAAAGATTTCAGGATTTTTCTCAAATGCACCCGGAGGTACTCACAAAATCTCTCAGATACTCTCTGAAATCTCACTTACAAATCTTTCAAAAAATCTTATTTTTTCATCAATAATCATAAACCCTCACAGCCTCTGTTTATATAGAGTACAAGAAACAGGGCCCGTAGGCATCCAAGAACCCAAAAAAATATAAAACTCTAGACTCCCAATCTCCATAGAAGACTTCTGGACAGTTGGATCGAGACAAACAAGTGCCTCATATGAAGCCACGTCACCGCGCCAAAATCCGTGCGCGTAAAAATGGAACGCACGCCCAGCGCCCGACCACCTGGGCCTGGGTCGCGCGACGTACACCCGCGCGCGTGGGTTGGTGAACGTGGATCGAGACTTTCGGGATGGAAATTAGTCTCCATCTACAGCAGAACGCCCTGCCACCCCATAGTATTTAAAACCTTGGTATGGTTCTCTAGGAGGTATAGAGACTGGCTAGTAATATAGAATCCAGTTGTAAGTTGACCATGCCAACATCACCATGGAATGGACCATAAGCAGTAATATCAAGCTTATTATTAGTCGTCAATGTACAGCAACATTTTGGTCTTGTGTATCTTGAAATGACTGAGGACATTAATAACTGAAGACATTAATAACTGAAGCTGAGGCTTTTTCTTCAAAATATCTGTCTTCACTCTTTCCCCTTTTTTGGTTTAATGATGTTAGGTTTTTGGGATTATGGAGTGCTTACATGTTTTACTTTGGACCTCTAATGTCTTAATAGACCAAAGTGGGAAGGAGGTGAATTTGAAGGTGATGATAACCAGCGGTTCGAGGCACTTCTCTTTGCAATGGATTTAGGAGCTGAATATATTGATATTGAACTTAAGGTTGGTTTATGAAGGACTGCTATAGCATGTTCTTTGCAATTGCATCAATTCCATGATGATTGTCCTTAATGCTAGCTGAATGATCGGCTTTATTCATTAATTGTTCTGGTGGTCAGATATATGAAAAATGAATAAAAATACTGTTTATTTTCTATAATCAAGATTTTGACTTTTCTTTGGGTGATATGTGGTGGCAATCCAATCTAATATAGAACTTCAGTTCTTTGCATAAACACATCCTTTCATGTTTTTGCCATCTTTAAACATCCTTATCATTCTTCTCTGGAACATTAATTTCTATGATATTTAGTGATGAAGTTCTTTATATTTATCTTCTTTATATTTCATTGCATACTTTGTATTGCTTTAGTGATGAAATCAAGCACAAAATTATGGTAACATGGCCAATTATGTGATATTTCTTTTTTAAAGCATGGGCAAAATGTATTCAAAACGTCAGTAGGAGATGGGTTTTTAGACACAGGATATGAATATCAGGAACTGCTTAAGGCTTCTAGCATGTCCAAAACCCTGTGGCATGTTGTTTCTAGGGTTGCAGGCTATCGTTCTCTGGGCTGCATAGGCACAGTGGTGGACCTTGAATAGAAGGATTTAGCATCTAAAGGAGTGTTTTAGGGATGACATCCAGCAACAGGCATCTCAACGGAAAGGAATTGGTTGCAATACTAGGGAGAAAATAGAGAGATAGCAGGCCTTCCAATGGAATCTAGGATTAGTAAGTGGAAATAAAAATAGTCTTTACGGTTCTATGAATAGTGAAAAGGCTTGTGAAGGGATTTATAAGGGATTTGTGATCAGAAATTTGCAAAAATATGTTCACATATTTCTGTCACTGTATATTGATATCTAAATTTTCTAGTGAAAATAATGAACTGGAACAATGCAAAAGGGAATATCTGGGTTAATAATTGATGCAAGGCTTCTTGAAGTCTTGACAGATCAAACTAGTAGAAAAAAGGTTGAAAATAAGTCCAAACATTATTAGATGTGACCTTGGTTACTAACCAAAAAAAGTAAACAGCAAAGAAAAAAGAATAGTAGAAGGAGAAGTAGAGGAATGGTATGGTAAGGAGCAAAGAATCAGAGGATAGAAGATAAGGAAAAAAGGAGGAGGATAAAAGAAGGGAAGGTTGCAATCACACAGTCAACAACAAAAGTTGATCCCAAGTCATGAGATCCTTGGGAGCAACTGCAAAAAGGGCAAGGTCCGAAGGGACCTTTTATTGGTTACCTTAAGGAAAAATATGACTTCAAATAATCTGCTGCATCATTCACCGTCAAGATGATGCTGGAGATGATTCAAGCAATTTTGGCTTCAATTGTATCAATGATAATCATATTCTGTCTCCTATCCATAAACCATGCACAAATCTTTTGTATCTTCTGGAATCAAGTTACATTTTCAACATCAGCTAATAATTGGTTATTTTAACTCAATCACCATTAGACAAATTTGTAGGTGAAGGCAAGTGATACCCAACACTGCACAATTATAAAAATTAACGCTTTAAAGAAGACAAGTACCCAAACTTAAACAACATGAAACTTGAGGAGCAGCTGTTAGAGTGAACATACACTTTTCTTATCAGGTATGAAGCAGAGCTTTTACCAAACGAACATGAATTTGGACCCCAGTTGTTATATTGAGCATAGACTATAGACTATTTACAAAAATATCCATTTACAACCTAAAGTGTGCTTATGATAACAAGATACTGAAGATGTATATGGTGTATGTAGAATAGAATACTCTAGCGAGGTACATTGCTTGCTATTTATTTTCAACAGCCACTGAAAGAAAACAATCTGCTAGTTCAAGACTAGGAACAGACATGATTTATCGTGATGAATTCTGTAGTTGCTAGAAGTGATACTTGCCAATTTAATCATTGAAACCAACTGCTCTAGTCTCAGTTTATGCATAGACTGGTTTCTCTGGATTTTTTTTTAAGCCATCAATTTGTTTGCTTTTCTTGACATGATACTGGACACTTCTTAATTGTAGGTGGCTGAGGAATTTGTGAGACTCATATCTGGAAAAAAACCAGAGAACTTTAGGCTCATTGTTTCTTCTCATAACTATCAGAGCACTCCATCTAGTAAGGAGCTTGGTAGCCTTGTGGCAAGAATACAAGCCATTGGAGCTGACATTGTGAAGATTGCAACAACTGCTGTGGACATTGTCGATGTGACACAAATGTTTCAAGTGATCGTCCATTGTCAAGTGAGTGATAAATATTATCTGGTTACTTTGAGAGGTTGAAGTCTAATAGGTATTTGCAGTTATCTATGTTTTTTAGCAGTTTTCTTAATGTAATTTTCAAAGTTTCAAATAGCAGTGACTCTGTCAACCTTTAGTTTTGATGATCAATTCATCACTCCTTCAAAGGCATATATTTTGTATTGTTTGTATTATGTATATGTATACCTGTTTTATTTTCGTTCTAATTGATGTGTATGTGTGTGAGAGAGAGAGAGAGGGAGAGAACCTTTCCAACTAACAATGATGTGTAGAACAACGTACACTTTTTTGAGTTACAGGATTTTAATCTTTTTGTATATTAGATAAAAAGTTGATTTCAGGATTTGTTCATTTCCTTCATATGCAATGCAGGTGCACATTGTATACCTTCTCATATGTGCCTGTAGTGGCCAACCACAAATAGGGACCTCTTGTGAGTTAATGGTTGAGCAAGCTATTATAGTTCTTGCATGTGAAATTTGTATTCAGTTGAGTTTTATTGTTTAATGAGGTCTTAGCTCTTGGATGGTCGGAGATGACAGCCATTGTTGGATTAGAAGTACTGTTTAGGTGATTTTTGTTTCAACATAAGTGACTTTGTCAATGTATGTATAATGAAATGTTGTAGTAAATGGCATGGGAAAAAACCTTTTTAGTTATAACTTATTTTAGGTGAAGGTGCAGCTTTTAATCTTGTGTGGTGGGCTGAAAACAGTGAGACTTGTAGAGATATTAATCTTTTCCCCAGCTAGGGACTAATCAACTCTTATATTAACATCACCAATATAGGTAATTGAGTTGAAAAATAACACCTCAAGATAGTAAAGTCACAGGTCATGATTTAGAAGCTTCTGCTAGAACCTCATCTTGTTTTCTTTATTTGTTTCTACATCAGAAGTTTTTCATACTTGAACTAACTATTGTAGGTCACTTGTTATTAGCTACACAATCCAGAAATTTTTTTATTGCTATAGCATCAAGCCTATTTTTGAGTTATACTGCAATTGACCAATGGATATGAAAAGCAGGTCCCAGTGATAGGATTGGTTATGGGTGAGCGGGGTGTGATCTCTCAGTTGCTTTGCCCCAAGTTTGGTGGCTATCTTATTTTTTGCACACTCGATGTGGGAAAAGAGTCAACTCCTGGGCAGCCAACTATATCAGACTTGCTGAATGTCTACAATATCAGAAAGATCAGAGCAGACACCAAAGTTTATGGGCTTATTGGAAAGCCAGTTGTCCAAAGTAAAAGTCCTATTCTACATAATGCAACATTTAAATCTGTTGGTTTCAATGCAGTTTATCTACCACTTTTGGTGGATGACCTTGCTAATTTTCTCAGTGCCTACTGTTCTCCAGACTTTGTTGGGTTCAGGTACGTCTGGTTCTTAAAGAAAGCTTAGTAGACAGTGATGTGTTTTGGTGGTGTTTAGTCTTACCAATGTATTTTATTTTATAGTTACTTTAATACTGTATTTTTTAAGAAAACCTTAAAGTTCGCTCTGAGGACTGAGGAGCATCAAAAGTTAAGGGGTTCTCTCATGTCGAGTACTAGAGTTGACTTCATAATATGGAGATATTTTTCAGTTTATCTTAAACTACACATGTTGGTGAACCTATATTATGTTCTCTAACCAGTAGGAGGTGTACAATTCTGTACCAATTTGGCAACACTTCATTAGTATTCTCATGATTCCAGGCTTCTGATCTGGTGGCCATACATTTATCTTGCAACATATTCTAGCATTATGCATACCCTTATAAAACATCTAGCTTCCTTTATCCAAGCAGCCAGAATGTCTTAGACAAATCCTGTTTGATATGTACTGCTCTTGTGACGTAGAACGGGTAGCCCAAGACTTTTTGGACCAAAGGGACCGTCAGAAGAAACCCAAAGTCAAAGGAAGGTTCTAGAAGACTTGTCCTTCAATTTATCCAGAATATTCCCAGCATCCTCCTAGCATATTCGAGAATATTCTCAGCATCTTTCCATCATATTCCTTGAATATTCTGGAATACCGTAGATCTATCTTATTTTTTCTTTTATTCTGATTTTGTCATTAACATATTTCCTTTTCTAGTCCTAGACTTCAGCTATATATATGTAACCCTAAGGGCTGAGAGGACACCATAGAAATATTACTCAGTTTCAAAGGGACGTTGTTCTTTCATCTTGTGGAAATCCTCTTTCCTAAGGCTTAATCGTGTATTAGCCTTTTTATCGCTAAACGCTGCGTCAAGTGGTATCAGAGCAGGTTTCGCCTAATCTGATCGCAGCTTGTGATGGAGTCAATAGTAACCATCCAACTGACGACGAACAGGGGATGCAGGCCATCTGGTCAACCATCCGTGGCCAGGAGGCGGCACTACAGAGCCTTGGTCAGAGATTTGATCGATTGGAACATGGATTGGAGGCCATCAACAATCGACTCGAAGCTCTCCAGGTGGGAGGTGCCAACAAAAATCGGAGAGACGAGAGGAATCAGGCAAGAGATTTTGCTCGCGACCAGCCTATCGCCCGACCAGTCCCTGCCAATCCGCGTAGGTGCCAGGCTTATGCGGTAGATTCAGATGATGAGATAAACCTGCATATGCGTCAGGCTTATGCAGCATATTCAGATGATGATAATAGAGATTTTGATGATTATGCAGAAGTCAGGTATGAACGTCAATGACCTTGACATCCTAGGGGACCAGATGAATTTTGGCTAAAGGTAGATATCCCTGTTTTTAATGGTGAATTAAATATTGAGGTTTTATGGATTGGTTAGCCGAAGTAGAAAGATTCTTTGATTATATGGAAATACCCAAAGAAAGGAAAGTTAGTTTGGTAGCTTGCCAACTAAAGGGAGGAGCATCTGCTTGGTGGGAACGACTAAAAGATCAAAGGAGAAGAGAAGGCAAAGCCCTAGTTAGAGACCGGTACAAAATGAAACAGCTCTTGAGGGGAGCGTTTCTCCCTCCAGATTATGAGCAGATCCTTTTCCAACAGTATCAATGTTGCCATCAAGGCAACCAGACAGTTCATAAGTACTCAGCAGAATTTTTTAGATTGTCCGAATGCAACAACTTGATGGAGTCGGAAAGCCAACATGTCTCAAGGTACCTAGACGGATTGAAACCAGCTATCTGAGATAAAATCGGAGTTCAGATGCTGTTGGATATATCTAAGACCAAAAATATGGCTTTGAAGGCTGAGATGATGCTACAAGAGAAGAATAGTGTTGAACCTTATCGTAAGTATTATTCTGATTCTAACAAATCCATTATAGAACCAAAAGCTTCAAGCCAAGCAGAGAAGGCAGTGGCTGATAAAGCTACAGGAAAACAATCGCTTGTTGAGAAAACAGCTGGTCGAAATCCTAATCCTTAAGGGACGCCATCAGTTGGCAAGTGCTTCAAGTATAATGAGGCAGGTCACCGCTCTAGTGATTGCACAAGGCGGTGAATATGGTGGAGCAGGAAGGCACTGTTGGAGAAGAAGATGATGAAGTCTATTGCTGCTCAGATGGCAAAGGCGAGTATGAAGATGAAAGATTTATGTACGTGGTGAGGAAACTGATGCTGGCTCGGAGGATGACACTCAACGGAAAAAACTGTTTCGTACTAGGTGCATAGTTAATAATACACTGTTTGGCTTGATTATTGATAGTGGTAGTCAATAAAATATTATTGGAAATTAAACTGTGAAAAAGTTGTAGCTGCCAGTAGAGAAGCATCCGAATCCATACACCATCGGATGGATTAAAGCAGTTGGAGAAATTCGAGTAACGGAACGATGCAAGGTTCCTTTCTCGATTAGCCAGTACAAAGATGAGATCTATTGTGATATCGTAGACATGGATGCGTGTCACCTATTGCTCGGGCGGCCATGGCAATTTGATGTTGATGCTCAACACTCAGGCACACGAAGAATGTCTACAGGCTCGAGAAGGATAGGGTGAAGTATACCTTACTACCCATAAAAGGAGGGTTCCGAATCAAGACTGCTCAAGTGGAGGGGAGAACCTTTCTGACAGTCATCCATTCAAATCAAGAGATTGAGGCCGCCATCAAAGAGTCGAAAGAAGTTCATGTGCTAGTAGTGAAAGGTGAAGTAACCAGCGGTCCAGAGATGGCAGTTCCAGAAATAATTAAATCATTGCTGAAAGAATTCTGTGAGATTGTACAAAAAGAGTTACCAGATGGGTTGCCGCCAATGCGTGACATACAACACCAGATTGATTTAGTCCTTGGTGCAAGTCTCCCAAATCTGCCACACTACCAAATGAGTCCTAAGGAGAATGAGATCTTAAAGGAGAAGGTAGAAAAGCTGCTACAAAAAGGACATATCAGGAAAAGTATGAGCCCATATGTTGTACCAGCCTTGCTAACCCTGAAGAAAGATGGCAGTTGGTGGATGTGTGTTGATTGCTGGGCAATAAACAAGATTACCTTTGGATATAAATTTTCAATTCCCAAGTTAGATGACATGCTAGACCAGCTTGATGGATCCAAGGTATTTTCGAAGATCGATCTTCGAAGTGGCTATCATCATATCAGAATCAAACCAGGGGACGAGTGAAAAACTGCATTCAAGACTCGGGATGGTCTTTATGAATAGCTGGTTATGCTGTTTGGTCTCTCTAATGCTTTTAGCACCTTTATGAGGTTGATGAATCAGGTACCGAAACCTTTCATCAAGAAATTTGTTGTTGTCTACATTGATGATATTCTTATTTACAGTAGATCGATGGAAAATCATATCTTACACTTGAGGAAGGTATTAGTAGTGCTGTAGGAGAATAAGCTATATGTGAACTTGAAGAAGTGCAACTTTATGACTGACAAGTTACTCTTCTTGGGGTACATAGTTCTGAAGGCATTCAGGTTGATGAGGAGAAAGTGTGGCCAATTCGAGATTGGCCTACTCCCAAAACTGTAGGCGATGTGAGGAGTTTCCATGGCCTGGCAACCTTTTACCGAAGGTTCATCCAGAACTTCAGTACTATTATGGCACCCATTACAGAGTGCCTTAAGAAGGGCAAATTCCAGTGGGGAGAAGAAGAACAGCGGTTTGCTCTTATCAAAGAAAAGTTGTGCGCTGTTCCAGTATTAGCTCTCCCTAGCTTTGACAAGCTGTTTGAAGTCGAATGCGATGCCAGCGGCGTTGGATTGGTGTTGTGCTTTTCCAAGAAAAGAGAACAGTCGCTTATTTCAGTGAGAAGCATAGCGAAGCCCGATAGAAGTGGTCAACCTATGACAAGGAGTTTTATGCTGTTATGAGGGCCTTGAAGCATTGGGAACATTATTTGGTAGGCCAAGTTCATCTTATACTTAGATCACCAAGCCTTGAAGTATCTCCACAGTCAGAAGCGAATCAACAATGACATGCATGCTAGGTGGTCTAATTTCTTGCAGAAGTTTTTTTTCAAATCTTTCATAAGGTGGGCCAACAAAATAAGGTTGCCGATGCCTTAAGTTGGAGAGTGTTTCTATTGATCACATTAAGCAACGAGATAGTGGGTTTTGACACTCTCTGCGAATTTTATGAGCATGATGAAGACTTTCAGGCCATTTGAGAGGTGTACTCGGAAGCAACATGCAGTTGATTTTCATATCCATTATGGCTATCTGATGCGTGGGAATCAACTCTGTGTTCCCCAATCATCATTAAGAGAAGATCATTCTCGATTTACATGGAGATGGTCTTGCAGGTCATCTTGGACGAGATAAAACCATTGTTGTTGTTGGGGAACGGTATTATTGGCCTCAGCTGAAGAGGGACATTGGCAAATTTGTCCGGCGGTGTTACATATGCCAGACAGTTAAAGGCCAATCACAAAACATTGGACTTTACATGTCTTTACCTATTCCAGAAAATATTTGGGAAGACTTGTCTATGGATTTTATTTTGGGCTTACCTCGCACCCAACGCGGTATGGATTCTGTGTTTGTGGTTGTTGACAGGTTTTCCAAGATGGGCCATTTTATACCTTGTAAGAAGACATCTGATGCTTTCAGTGTAGCTCGGTTGTTCTTTAAGGAGGTTGTGCGACTACATGGAGTGCCCAAGTCCATTACATACTGACTGTGACACCAGATTTCTTAGTCACTTCTGGATCACCCTGTGGAGGCTGTTTGATTCATCCCCGAAGTTTAGCAGTACAGCTCATCCCCAGACAGATGGTCAGACAGAGTTGCTAAATAGGACCCTGGGCAACCTTATTCGAAGCATTTGTGGAGACAAGCCAAAATAATGGGACTTTGCTTTAGCTCAAGCCGAGTTCGCATACAACAATGCAGTTCACAGTGCTGTAGGGAAGTCTCCTTTTTCTATCGTTTACACTAAATGTTCGCAACATGCTTTGGATCTGATCAAGCTCCCTCGCATCCCAAGCCTTAGCATTGCAGCTAAAAATCTTGCAGAACAGGTACAGTCAGTCCAAGCTGAGGTGAAAAGGAAGTTGGAGATTGCAAATGAGAAGTATAAGAAAGCTGCAGACAAACATCGAAGGAGCCAACTATTCGAAGAGGGTGATATGGTGATGGTGTTCCTTTGCAAAGAGCAATTTCCAGTTCGGACCTATAACATGCTACAGCCTAAGAAGTATGGTCCTTATCAAGTCCTGAAAAAGATCAACAACAATGCATATGTGATTAATCTACCTAAGGAATGGAGAATTTCAAGGATCTTTAATGTCGCAGATATTTACCCATTCTATTCTGTTAATGAGCCTCTCTACCCAGAACATGACTTGAACTTGAGGTCGAGTTTGTTCCAACTGGAGGGGACTAACGTAGAACGGGTAGCCCAAGACTTTTTGGATCAAAGGGACCATCAGAAGAAATCCAAAGTTAGAGGAGGGTTCTAGCAGACTCGTCCTTTAATTTATCCAGAATATTCTCAGCATCCTTCCAGCGTATTCCAGAATATTCTCAGCATCTTCCCAGCATATTCCTTGAATGTTCTGAAATACCGTAGATCTATCTTATTTTCGCTTTAATTCTGATTTTGTCATTAACATATTTTCTTTTCTAGTCATAGACTTCAACTATATATATGTAAGCCTAAGGGCTGAGAGGATACCATAGAAATATTACTTAGTTTCAAAGGGACGTTCTTTCATCGTGGGAAAATCCTCTTTCTTAAGGCTTAATCGTGTATTAGCCTTTTTATTGCTAAACGCTGCGTCATGTTGTCACTAGTTTTATGCATTCCTGAAGCTCTGCTTGACTCTCTTTTCAATAGTTTATGGTAGTAGAGCAATAGTTTAGGGTTTTTTGGTAACCTACAAATTGAATGTCACAGAAGCAAGGATTTAGACATTGCCACTTGAGTGTAGTACTGCTGGTACAATACCTTTCCGACAGGAAAACAAGACTGGTACGGGAATAAGACATTGGTTATCTTTTGAAGTGGTAAAATACTGCATCTTGTAGATGGACCTAAATTTCTCAAAAAAGTAGATGCCTCTTCTTTTCTCGAATGCATCTTACAGATTGCAAACATTCCATGCACGTACACATAAGATGGTAGGCAACAACCAAAGAAGGGATAGCAATATGTGAATTGTGTGAACTTTTATTGTCACCTATTCGTTTCATGTGGACTAATGTCCCTCAAATGTAATTTGAGAATTTTTTTTAAAAAAAAAGACAGTAAATTTCTACCTTACTATAATATTTTCTATAACACACCCATTGAAAATCAGTAGACTTTCAGGTTAGTCATGTGTTTGGTATACCCATATTAGCATGTGATCCATTGACTATTGGATGGTTGTGACATTATGGAAATGTTAGTTTGCCATCTTGTAAGAAATTATTCTTTTTGACAGCCATTCTGCAAATATTGCAGCCTGCAGGTTCTTTATCTGGCCTCATTTGCTGTATTTTTTAATTTTATAGGTTCATTGTTTTTGTTGAGACAACAAAATGCTAGTCTTTGTCAAAACCTTAGTTATAACTTACGACAATTATCTGGACAACTTTCTCTGAACTGTTAGACATCCTTTTTTTTTGACCTGGTTTGCAGTTGTACACTTCCCCATAAGGTGACTGCAGTTACATGTTGTGATGAGATCGATCCCATTGCTAAGGTAAATGATAAAATCAGAACATTCCTTCAGTTAGTTCTATAGGGTTTTTTAGCCTCCTCAAGCTTTAAAAGTGCTATAATATTAAAAATTCAAGATCTGTATCATTTTGTTTTCTCTGTATCTTTGCAGTCTATAGGAGCTGTAAATACAATCATTAGGAGGCCAACCGATGGAAAATTAGTTGGTTACAACACTGACTATATTGGTGCAATTTCTGCTATTGAAGATGGGATAAGAGGTGCATTGCATATTCAATAACTTTTGGTTTAAGGATTTATCTAAATGAAATAGATTGCTTGTATTTTTAGATCTCTAGTTCCATTCAAGTGTTTGGTGTAACTTTCAACAGGTTCACAGGCAAAGGATGCTGCTGTTTCACCCCTTGTTGGAAAACTTGTTGTTGTCATAGGTGCTGGTGGCGCAGGCAAGGCTCTTGCTTATGGTGCTAAGGAGAAGGGAGCAAGAGTCGTGATTGCAAACCGTACTTATGGTAATGCTCAATCTCGTAACTTCTTAATCTTTCCAAACTTTCTAGGGAGTGTGTTGTCTTGAGATGAAAAGAACTGGAAATTAGTGCATATTTTACAAAATAGTAAAAGTAATATGTCTACTTTTCATTAAGAGTTTACAGATGGACTCGTGTCTTGCTATTCGGTCCATGTGATTCACTGTTCATGTGCTGTGAATTACATAACTTGTTGGATCCATCATGTTATCTTTGATGTTAACAAGTTGCCTGGGCAGCATATTCTTCAATTTTTTGTTGCCCTGTAAAAGAAAAATTAAAAGTTCTGAGTACTTCAATTAGAAATTTCTGTATGAAATCAAGGAACAAATGACAGGATCATCTTTGCTGGGTATAGCAATCTTTCATTTGAAGACATGTTATGCACTAGATGTATCTCAGTCTGTATTCTGCATATGGCTTTTAGTTTCTTTTTACCATCCCATGGTATTTGCCAATAATTCTTTTTATTTTTTATTATGTTTTTTTTTATGAAGAATGTTCCTATAGATCACTGTGCAGCTTGTAATTTTGCACTTCTCTGACTGCCAGAACGAGGTAGAAATCTTGCCAACTCGATAGGTGGACATGCCCTTACACTTGCTGAATTGGAAAGGTTCCATCCCGAGGAGGGGATGATTCTCGCCAATGCAACATCTGTAGGAATGCATCCAAATGTTAACGATACCCCTCTGCCTAAGGTTTGTGACCTCTTATGATATTTATGATAGCATACACTTAGCATGGTGTTATGACTAAGAAGCCTTTGTTTCCAAATTTCTTCAGCTAGAAGTGTTGGTTTAACTCTTGGGAAAAGTTTAAATCCCAAAATGATTGTGTTCTACCCCAACATATACAGTAATCTTGCCACCAGGACCTGGGTCCACAGGTTGGCACCCATCTCTTTGGCACATGCACTGGGTCGAGGTACATGGAAGGTGGAAAAGTCTATTTCTCAAAAAAATAAAAATAAAAATGAAAATACTCATGCTAATTAAATCTTATTTAGTAAACTGAAAACTCACACCCTATATGAGCTTCTTTATGTTGAAAGCATGCCTTCATTTTTCTACTTTTATTTGATCAAATAAGATTAGTAAATTCTCATTATGATGCTGCTCTTGATTTTCTGTTAACGTCTGCATCCTGATGCCTTTCACTTTATATGGAGCTGGAAATGGTCTCCCTGTATGTTTGCTATTTGACCATGATCTGTCAGACAGCATATATAACCTTCAACCATGACTCCGTATATCTTCCACTGTTTACTGCATGACTCTAATTTTTTATATTTGGTGCACTGAACCTTATTGATTGACATATAATGTGAAAAAATTGCAGCAAGCTCTGAGGTCTTATGCCTTGGTGTTTGATGCGGTCTATGTGCCAAAAGTGACCAGACTTCTGCGAGAAGCCGAAGAATCTGGAGTTCCTGTTGTTAGCGGAGTGGAGATGTTCATAAGGCAAGCAATGAAACAATTTGAGTTGTTCACAGGTTTGGCAGGTAAGTTGTTCCCACAACTGTGTCATGGCCTGTATTGTCTGTTTTCTTTAAATAATTTTGTCTGCATATTGTTCCTATGCAGCCCCTGAAAGCCTGATGCGCAATATCAGTTCAAGTTTATGCTAAATACATAAAAAGGTCTGTTCCCATATATCTTGAGCTTTATTAATTGGCACCCTGGGATTTTTATCAGATTCGCCCAAAACAATGTGGTAGTTACAAATAACAATAAACCTTCAAGAGACCAAAATAATAATCAGCATTTTCTTTCCGGTCACCCATTTTATATCTAATACTGACCTTTTCTCGAATGAACACAAATGCAAGCATGCACTCTAGTTCCACTCTCCAGCATTGAACCTGATCGTGAAGCAAAAATTTCTTTTGGTAACTAGTGTTGAAATGTTATAAATTGTATTTTGAGAGAAGTCCCCCAGGTTGGTTGTGTATCATAAGTTCATAACACTCTGGATGGATTAAAATTGGCAAAGCATGCCAGCTTCTGATAAATTCTTTAACAAATGTTGCTTTCTTTGGACGATGCACAGAATTATTCCCTGTTTTATGGGTTTTTTTGGGGCTTTTGAGGCTTTGATGCACAATGAGGTCTAAATACCTATTCACGTTGGAGTTGACTTATTTTCTTCTCGTGAAATCCTCTTGCAGTGACAGGCAGATTTGAACGCCGGAGGCGGTTATAGTTTTGGCGGACCAGAACGCTGTCAACGGATAACTTGCACTTCCAATTTTATTTTCTCCTAGACTTCTTATTCTGCTTGCTGTTTTTATTTATGTAAAACTAGCTCAGTACTTTGGAATGGAGAAGTGTGTTGGCTACTTCAAAATTTTGATTATCTTTTATTAAAAAGTGCTCTGTTCTTCCAAAGGCTGAGCAGAAAGTTATCATTGCTTGGCATATTCTGTTCATAATCCTCGTTTGGCATTAGTTCTACCAAGCTAGTGTTGGTGCAACAATAAAGCTAACTAAAGCTGCGCATTGTGTGTCTTCCTCCCACTCTGATGGTACTGACGAGGTCCTCTGCTTTTTGGCAAGCTACCCATCCCCAACAACATTTGCTGCAACACTCATCAACTCCCTCATCTAATACATCTATATTAAAACGGAGGCTCTGTCTCTATCTTGACAGAGCTTCGGTATTCCCTGCCAATAATTTTTTTTATATATTTAATTTGATGAGGAATTGTTTCAAATCATTTCTCCTGTTCAGCTTTTTAGCGCAAAATTTCTTCCTATTCCACATGTCAATGGAACTGCCCGATCTAAGTCTGAATCGACGCAAGTGTCAAGAGACGGGATTATGATGAGGAATGAGAGAGAAGATTGGGATAAGTATGAAAGAGATCTCTCAAGTAAGCATTATTAATACATCCATTAAACTTTACACAACTCCCAGACCCTTCCATTACAAAACGACATTTAGTTCATGCGAAACTTTTTGGAGTTTCCAATGGAATGCACAAGCTCTATCTATCCTCGTTACTACCTTTACCATCCACTTTGTTAAATACCAAAAATGTTCTATCCATTAAGCCTTACACAAGCCCAAACATGTTCTATTAGGGTAACTAAATACTCGATCTCCAAATACTTGTCGGACCATCAATTAAGGTAGAGTCATGGATCGGACAATTAGAGGATAATTACATCGCTGACTAAGAAGAAGACGGACAATTAGAGGATAATTACATCGCTGACTAAGAAGAAGACGGCAATCAGACTACCAGTACGAAAGGAGATGATTATCGACTATTAATTCATCTTATAACCAATTAACTAGAAGACGACTTAGCCAGTCATTATACTGACTATCTCCGATACCTTGTATCGAGAGATCACACACAGTCGGGTCCAACTGACATTCCTTCGTGCACATCCATCGAGTATGTACTTGGCTTGACTAACTCTAAACTTAGTCGATCGCATCTACCGAGTACTTGCTCGGATCCGATTTATTGGAAATCTTATGTATTTCAACAATAAAAGATTAAAAAAAAGAGAGTTTCCTCCAAAACTTTGTTTCACTCATTTTGTTTCCCTCCTTTTGTTGCAAGCAAGAAATCCTCTTTAGTCCCACATGGGAAACACAACTTTTCTTACTCTTGGATATATTTGTCTTCCTCTCTTGCTTTGTTCAATGAATGTGAGAAAGTTCATGCACGCGCGAGCCAGGCCGAGCCCAATGCAGATTGAAGAAGCTAGATTCAGAAACCAGTTAACCGGGTGCATCACGTGTTCATCACGCGCAAGGGGGTTACTCTTGGATATATTTGTCTTTTGCGTATCAATGGTTTTTTGTTGCTGTTGTATCGAGGGTAGTCGCACTATCATCTTGCTGTAGTGATTTTTTGTTGCTGTTGTATCCTGGAGGGTAGTCGCACCATCATCTTGCTGCAGTGGTTGGTTTTTTGTTGATGTTATATCCTGGAGGGTAGTCGCACTATCATCTTGCTACACCGAGATATAGTATCAGTAGTTTTTTGTTGCTGTTGTATCCTAGAGGGTAGTCGCACTATCATCTTACTGCATCGAGATATTATCTCCGAGAGGTACGAATATACTCTTAAGGACAGTGCCTTGCATGTCTTGGCCTCTTCTCAGACAGTCTCCTATACTACAATCATGCTTTCATCATCATTTCGGGTACCATCTAACTATTATTTACTACATTCTTAAGAGTAGATATGGACTCTATTATGGTTGCTGTTTCTAAATCCTTTCCCGATACTTCCAAGATTGAGCACTTTAATGGTTATCACTATAAACGATGGCAAGAGAAAGTATTTTCAGCCTTAGATATTCATAATATTGTCCATATTCTGATTGATCCTAGACCTAAGAAAGAGGAGGACCTTCCGGATTGGAAAAAGGCTAATAGAATATGTAGATATACAATTTTTAGTACTTTATCTAATGAACTGTTTGATATCTACTACCTTGTTAAGTCAGTATATGAGATTTGGGAAAGCTTTAAAAAGAAATATATTCTTGAAGATGCTCGTATTTAAAAGTTTGCTATAGAAAACTTTTTAGACTTTACCATGTCGAAAGATAAAGATGTGTCCTCCCATATCCATGTATTTCATGTTCTCATAGATGACCTTAAAAATAAAAATATTATTCTTTCTAATATTTTTGTTGTTGAATCTTTAATTAAAAAATTACCAGAATCTTGGAAAGATTATAAAAATAATCTTAAACATAAAAGGAAGTCTCTGTCCCTTGAAAAAGATATTTTGCATATTAGGATTGAAGAGCAAAATAGAGCCCGAGAAAAAATAGAAAGGGCTAAGAAAATGACCGGTAAGGCTAATCTAGTAGAGGATGGATCCAATAGGGATAGACATGTCCTATAAACCCAAATATAAAAACCATTCTAAGAAATATGATAAGAAGCCTTATTCATAAAAGAGCCAGAATTTTAAGAAGAAAAAATGATGTTGCTACATTTGTGCGAAACCAGGGCACCATACTGCCCAATGCATGTTCAGAAAACTAAAGATACTCCAGCAAAACTAAAGGCTAACCTGATGGTTGGAGAAGTAATTGCTGCGGTTGTTAGCGAGGCCAATATTGCAGCATATGCAAAGGACTGGGTGATGGATTCTAGAGCCACTCATCATATATACGGTAACAGAAATGCATTTGCTTCCTATACCCCACTGCTAGAAGGAGAGGAGCAAGTCTTCATGGGCAACTCAAAGCCTTGTGCTGTGATTGGCAAAGGAAAAGTCAATTTGAAAATGATTTCTGGGAAAGTCCTTTCACTTGGAGATGTGCTATATGTACCAGACATCCATGTGAACCTAATTTCTGTGGCTTTGCTTGGAAAAAATGGTGTGAAAGTGTCATTTGAGTATGACAAAGTTGTCATGACCAAATCTAGAAACTTTATTGAGAAAGGTTATTGTAATCAGGGTCTATTTATAGTAAATGTACTTGAAGTCATGAATGGAAATGCATCATCTTCTTTTGCTTACTTGCTTGATTCTATTGATCTTAGGCATCGTAGATTAGGACATGTTAATTATTCTTATATTAAAAGGATGAAACAATTAGGTTTGCTATATAACATGTTTACTTCTTATGTTCATGAAAAATGCCAAGTATGTGTAGAATCTAAATCAACCAAAAAGAATTGCAAATCTATTCATAAAAGAGAAATTGAATTGTTAGAATTGATTCATTCTAATTTAGGTGATTTAAAAAATAATATGACTAAAAGTGGAAAGAAATTTTATATTACTTTTATAGATGATTTTGGTTAATGGCATTTCCATTCCAAAACTTGAAAAGGATTGGAATGAATATGATATTAAGTAATCTGAAATTAATGCTAAAGCAATGAACTTGCTTTATTGTGCATTACTCTAATGAATTCAATAGAATCTTCACATGCACGTTGACGAAGGAGATATGGGAGATACTTGAAATTATTCATGAGGGTACTCTTCAAGTAAAAAATACTAAAATTAATATGCTTATTCATTCTTTTGAAATGTTTGAAATGCTACATTTTGAATCTATATTTGATATGTATACTAGATTTATGACTATTGTAAATGAATTATAAAATCTTGGCAAAGTCTATACTAATACTGATTTGGTTAATAAAATTCTTAGATTTTTGCCAATATCATGGGATCCAAAGGTAAGGTGATCCAAGAAGCCAAAGATATTAATACCCTGCCTTTGGAGGAGCTTATTGGTTCACTCATGACCCATGAGTTGAATTTATGGCAAAAGGACGTAGTTGCTGATCAAGAGAAGAAGAAGATAATAGCCCTTAAGGCCAAAAAGAAATTTAAAACAATGATGGCAACTTGGAGCGATAGCGAAGATTCAAGTTCGAATGATGAACAAGAAGTTGTCCAACTTTGCTTCATGGCAAATGAGGAAGAGGTACGTTCTGAAAATGATTATAATTTTATCTTTGATGAATTACGTGATGCATTTAATGATCTTGTGCATGAATACAAAATATTAAAAATTGAGCATAAAAAATTAAAAAGATATGTAGATTTTTTTTTCTCTTGAGAACACCAATCTTGCCGATGAAAACTATGATTTAAATGTAAAGATTGATGTTTTAGAAAGTGATAAGAATAATCTTTCTAAAGAAAAAGAAAATTTTAAAAAAAATTGATTTAAAAGATTTATGTAATAAGTTTTCAAATAAGAAAAATATTTTATTGAATGAAATAGAATTTCTAAGAAGTCCCAAGATTTTTGTATCAAATGATGGGCTTTTAAAGAAAATCAAAAAACTTGAGTTAAAAAATAAGAATTTCTTTATTGATGCATCTCCAATAATACATGTTTTAAATATTGTAAATTAGGGCATAATGCATATCCTTGTAAATTAAGAAAAGTTTGGACTCCAAAAGGAATCGTAATTCTAATCATAAAGGATCCAAGAAAGTTGGGTACCAAAATTATCCACCTAATTTATTTTGTAGAAATGTCTTACAGCCCAACATGAATAAAAGTTGGTGTACAAGATAGCATAAAGAAGTGGACAAGCTACATTTTGGACTAAATGGTAAAGGAAAGATTATATATATTGGTAAATTCTAAACATTTCCTTCCATAATTAAAAATGTAGTTGAATATTTGTTATAAATGTTGCATCAATTACTTTGAAAAATTATTTTAAATATTTAATTAGAATCAAGTTTAGATTTATAGTCATTGGTTATGATTATGAACCTTTTTAATGTTGATGGATTTCATGCTCTCATGATTAAACTTGTGATTATTAGATTTTTACTAGATTTTAATTAATATAGCTTTAAACTATTTCAAGTGAAATATTATGATTTATATGTTTTCATTTTTTGAAATCTATGTTTAAGCTAGAAATGATTTTGATCAAGTATAGAACTGGTAGTTAAGGTTTATATTTAAGAAGAATGTATGCATATTGATAAACTCTTGCTCTAGTAACTAGACTTACTATTAAATTACTTTTAGCATTTGTATGGATATCAAATCATTTCAAATGGATTGTAAATCATGCTAAAAGTTTTTGAATGATCAATCCTTTGTATGTTAAAAATCATGAATATCTTGAAAATTTCAAATCTTGATGCATGTACTTTCATATTTTATTCTTCAAATGAATGCATATTTTTTAGGGGAAATAACATTTAGGGGGAGCATCCAAAGATTTGTTATCATGCTTTAAATATTTTCTTGATATCATGCTTTACTTGCTCTAATACTCCTCCTTATTTTCAAATCTAATCCTTTGAAGGGAGTTACATTCAATTGGCATCAAAATTTATTTTATTAATAATCTTAAAAAATGAGAGAAGATCTTTTCAAATTGTATTCCAAATTGTATTTCAACGAAAAAAATTTGATTTTGAATTCGTTCGTTGGAAAGATGAATTCCAAATTGTATTCGTCTTTCCATGAGACGAATTCAACATCACGTCAATTTATTACGTGTCAAATTAAATTTTAAAATTAAATAAAAAAATATTGGTTTATAAGAATTTTGTCTTTTCAAAAGACGAATCCAATTTTGTTTTTTGAAAAGATGAATTTAGATGCCCCGTCACCGCCACGTCGACGAAAAACACCTACTTCGATAAATATATCATGAAACACCTATTTTGATAATTTTTTATTTAAAAAATATTATTTTAAAAAAAAATCCTATGTACAAGGGCACAGACATACACGTTGAAACAACCAAAATATTATAGAGGTTATTTTGCCATCCCATTATATCTAAGAAATATAGGGATTTCAACAATTACTTTTTTGCTAACATACAAATAACTTAAAGGCTATTAAATTATCACGTTAAGAACTATGATAAAACTAATGCCTTTGCCAAGAAAATATTTTTTTGAAAGACCATCGGTAGTAAATTAGATGAGATGAAAAGCCTTATAAAAAAATGGAAAGGAAAAAAAAAGAAGGGAGATAGGAGAAAAGATGCTAGATTTTTTTTGGTGGAAAAAAAAAAAAAAAGGGTAGAAAATAGAATGCTGAACACAATATATGCAACGCACTTCTTCAAGATTATTTTTTTTTTAAAAAAAAAAACTTTTCAATAGAACTTAAAATTTTGATTTTTGACTACTTCTTTTGCCAATACTTATAATAAGCAAAAATAATACTTTATATACTTGAGCCCTTAGAAGTGTACAATTTGTTTTCTTTCATTTTTATAAACTTTTGGAGTAGCAAAAGATAAATGAATTACTATCTGTTATGATATCCCGGATTTTTATTTCCATTAATTATTGAACCGCCTTCTGGACCAATTTCAATTTCTCTTTTAGTTCATTGGTCAAATCAGTTGGCAAAGGGTCTTCGGCTTCGTATTATCATCTTGATCCGAAGACTTAGCCTAAGATTTTTGTCTTCACTGGGTCTTCGGCTTCATATTATTATCTCGGTCGACCATGTTTAATATCTATGGCTGTTTGTTCCGAAAGATATTATTAACTCTGGGTCTTCGGCTTCGTATTATTATCTCAATCCGAAGACTGTGCTACTCTGTCTTCGGCTTCGTACAATTACCTTGATCCGAAGACTATGCCTAATGTCTTCGGCTTTGTACAATTACCTTGATCCGAAGACTTGACTTTCCAGGCGAATATCTTTGGCTTAATTCCTTCAATATAATTCGAAGACTGTAAGTTTACTTTTGTTACATCCAGAAGGATCCGAAGTATGAAGTTAACATTCCCTTCAGGAGCGTTACTAAAGAGAATGTAAAGCCCACTTCGGATCTATGCTTAAATAAGGAGGATTCTTGGGCTTGTGGATTTCTTGGACAAACAGTTAAAGTCTGTTTTGGTTGTTGCAACCACCCACATGGTCCAAAACCTCATATTGAACAAACCTCGAGTATAACGGCTTTTTCGACAGCCACTACTTACAGTTATGAAGTAGTTGCGTTCGCCAACCCCATTAACCGTAAGTAGTTACGTTGGAGCCTATAAATGCTGGTAAGAGGGGACACTCAGGGGAGGCTCTTTTTTCTGGCATTTTTCGAATTTCTCTCTTCCCTCTCTGCTTTCGAAAACTCTCTATTTTGCTGCTGCCTGAGCTTCTTCTAACTTAGGCATCGGAGTGTCCCTCGTCAGAAAATCTTCGGTCAGGGACCTGTTTTGCAGGTTCCGGTCGACGACGATCCAGCGAAAGAACCACTCCATCCGGTCGGTGAAGGTTAGCATCAACAGATTGGCGCACCAGGAAGAGGAAGAAGTTTGATTCCTCTACTTTGAAGGAGAGTTTTTGCTGGGCAAGAATGGTGAAAGGAAAAAACAAGAACGCAACTACTAGTCAGGAGCAGCAGGCTCCTCCGTCAAACGGACCTCCGGTCAGCACTCTTCCGGCGGTTCAGGGATCGCAGCCTCCCATAATAATGGTGAAGAAACAACAATTCGAATGTCTGGTGAACAAGGTAGAGACCTTGACGGCGTTGGTGCAGCACTTATATGAAGCCGCAGCTCAGAAACAATGCCCTCCCTCTGTTCCATAATCTAGCTATCGACCTGAAAGGGAGAAAGAACAACGCCGAGAGATCACCCCCAGCTCCTCACAGATCCGGTCATCTCGTGGCCGCTACGCCTCTCCACCAGATCGACAGGCAGAAAATCATGATGGAAAGAAGAGGGTCTGAGGTTTTCCTTCTGTTTCTTCTAAAAGCTGTGTACCAGAAAGTGCAAGGCAAAAAGAAATCAATCATGAGCTGCAGGAGAAGTTTAAAGCTATGCAAGCGCAAATAGCAAGAATTTCAGAACTGAGAAGAAACGATGAGGTCTTGATCTTCAACTCTCAGCCCTCTTTTTCTGATGGAATTATGGATGAAGTTATCCCTAGGCATTTCAAGATCCCACAATTGGAGGCCTACGATGGGACTTCAGACCCCCTTGACCATCTGGGGAGTTACAAAGCGCATATGATGGTGCAGTGAGCAATTGACGCGCTCTACTGCATTGCTTTTCTTGCCACTTTAAAGAAATCCGCTCGAATGTGATATTCAAGCCTACCTCCGAACTCAATTCATTCCTTTGCTGAGTTAGAGCGGCAATTTGTCTCACACTTCAGGACATGCCAGAAGATGCCGTGCAATACTGACAGTTTGTTCCTTCTTCAGCAACAAGAAGGAGAAAGTTTAAAAGGATTTGTCCACCGTTTTAATTCGGCCACTCTGAAAATTCCAAATTTGAATGAGCATGTGGCCATGTCTGCCTTGAAGAAAGGCTTAAAATCGTCTAGGTTTACTTTTTCCTTGGACAAAAGATTCTCAATGAGCTATGCCGAGCTATTGGCAAGGGCTCAGAAATATGCCGCCGCTGAGGAGCAAGCGGCAAACCGAAGACTGGCGAAGGGGAGATTCCCTCCCAAGAAGAAAAGTACTAGAGAACCAAACGCGCCAACATCCTTTAACAATGCTTCGATCTCTAGGCGCAGCCCTAGGTCCAAATAGCAGAACAGCCAATTCGATGCTTATACTCCCCTTAACTTACCTAGGAAGAAGATTCTGCTGGAGATAGAGAAAAAAAAAATATTTCCAGAGGCCACGTCCCCTGAAGATACCTGCAAAAGCAAGGGACAAAAGCAACTACTGCCGATATCATCGAGATCATGGCCATAACACTGAAGAATGTTTCCAGCTTCGGGATGCTATCGAGGATTTGATAAAAAAAGGATATCTGGGAAAGTATGTCAACCACCCAAAATCTCAAGCCAAAGCGACTACCCCTCCAAGAATATCCGACGAAGCTGATTTGCCTCACCAAAAGCCAACTGGTGGAGATGTCGGGATGCTTCATCGGTCATCAGCATGGGATGTAGAAGCTGAAGAAAATGTCCCAAAGAGGTTTAAAGGGAAAATTTCTATCACCTTCTCCGATGAGGACGTCAAGGGTATACAACTTCCACATGATGACCCTGAAGTGGTCTCGGCAGTAATTGCCAAATTTGATGTAAAAAGAATTCTAATTGATAATAGAAGTTCAGTTGATATATTGCTGTATGTTGCCTTCCTTCAGATGGGATTGTCTGGACATGAATTGCAAAGATCTCTCTTTCCTATAACTGGTTTTGGTGGAAATTAGGTTGGGGTAGAAGGTGAAACGATCTTGCCCGTAACTTTTGGGTCTGAACCGTTCCAAAGGACTCTACCGATCAATTTTATTGTGGCCAGAACTCCTTCAGCTTATAATGCAATCTTGGGGCATCCAGTATTAAATAAGTTCAGAGCCATAGTCTCAATATACCACTTATTGGTTCGGTTCCCTACCAGGACAGGCATTGGAGAAGTAAGAAGAGATCAGAAGATCGCTCGCCAGTGTCTAACGATTCAAAGTAAACAAGCACCCAAACCTTTGGCACTTGACCAGCTGGATCCAAGAGATGAATTCGAAGATTCTGGAGAACCAGTAGAAAAAACACTCTTCATACCATTATCCGAAGATGACCCAACTAAACTTCTGCAAATTGGCAGCTTACTCGATGAGGAGTCAAAGGTAAAACTAATTTCCTTTCTTCGAGATAATACTGATATTTTTGCTTGGACAGCTTCAGACATGCCTGGAATTATGCCTGAAGTGATTACATATTACTTGGAAGTATCCCCCAATTACAAGCTAGTACGACAAAAGAAGAGGAATTTTTCTCCAGAAAGGCAGAAGGCAATTGATAAAGAAGTTAATAAACTCCTTGAAGCAAACTTCATAAAAGAGGTCCAAAATCCGAATTGGCTAGCAAATGTGGTCATGGTAAAGAAATCAAATGGCAAGTGGAGGATTTGTATAGACTATACAGATCTCAACAAAGCATGCCCAAAGGACAGTTTCTCTTTGCCAAAAATCGATCAGTTGGTTGACGCTACAACTGGTCATCAAATGTTGAGTTTCATGGATGCCTTCTCAGGCTATAATCATATCCGAATGAATCTTGAGGATGAAGAGAAGACTGCTTTTGTTACAGAGAAATGACTCTACTGTTACAAGGTGATGCCGTTTGGCTTGAAAAATGCTGGGGCAACCTTTCAAAGGCTCATCAACAAAGTCTTCAAAGACCAGATTGGAAGAAATATAGAAGCATGTGTTGATGATATGATAGTAAAGAGTCTTCTTCATAAGTCTGATCATATCGCAGACTTGAAAGAGTCTTTTGATGCTCTAAGATGCCATCAGATGAGATTGAACCCAACCAAGTGTATCTTCGGTGTGACTTCCGGAAAGTTTCTAGGATACCTGGTTACCAAGCGAGGAATAGAAGCTAATTCAAAAAAGATACAGGCTCTTCGGACTATGAGGCATCCTACTTGCAAGAAAGAAGTTCAAAGGCTAACAGGAAGAATTGCTTCCTTGAGCCGTTTTATTTTCCGCTCTGCAGAAAGGTGTTTACCCTTCTTCAAGGTTCTTCGTCAGACTCAAAATTTTGAATGGATAGAAGATTGCAGAATCGCCTTTGACAAATTAAAGGAATATTTGGAAAACCTACCACTGCTTTCCAAACCTTGTGAAGGAGAAACACTCTACTTATATCTATCAGCCACTGATGAGGCAGTTAGTTCAGTTTTGGTGCGAAAAGACTCTAAGCATGTGCAAAAATCGATCTACTACACTAGTAAAGTATTACATGAGGCAGAAGTCCGATATCCTAAAGTGCAAAAGATTATCTTTTCACTTGTGGTAGCGGCAAAGCGTCTTCGATCTTTTTTTCAAGCTCATTCTATCGTAGTTTTGACGGTTCAGCCTTTAAGGGCCATTTTTCGTTGTCCTGATACTTCTGGGAGGATAGCTAAATGGGCTGTTAAACTAGGAGAGTTTGATATTGATTATCAACCTAGATCAGTAATGAGGGCACAAATTTTGGCTGATTTTATAGCTGAGTGCACATAAGGATCCGAAGAGGACCAGCCAAGAGCCGAAGAAGAAGGTACCGAAGACAATCCGGAATTTATTTGGATGTTACATGTCGATGGTGCTTCGAACACTAATGGTTGTGGTGCGGGTTTAATTCTTGCTGGTCCAAATGGATAAGTTATTGAATATGCTCTTCGATTTTCTTTTCAAGTATCAAATAATCAGGCAGAGTATGAAGCGCTCTTTGCTGGACTTAGAATCTTCCAAAAATTGGAGATCAAAAGGGTCAAAGTTTTTTCCGATTCATAACTAGTGGTGAATCAAGTGAAAGGTGATTTCAAAGCTCGAAATCTAAATATGATCCAATATCTAGAAAAAGTCCGAAGCCTGACTTCTGGCTCGGAGTATTTTAAGATTGTTCATGTGCCAAGGACGGAAAATTCTCGAGCAGACGCTCTTTCAAGATTCGTTACTACTGCACCAGATTCTCTTGGAAGGACTTATGTGGAATATCTTGAAGATCCCAGCATATCAGAATCCCCAGCTGAAATATGTCAAGTTGAACATGAACCTTCATGGATGGATCCAATTCTCAAGTTCTTAAGAGACGGCGTCTTGCCCGAAGACAAGTTGGAAGCTAAATGGCTTCGGTGGATAGCCTCTCAATATGTTATCCTGGATGAAGCATTATATAAGAGGTCTTTCACATAACCTTTGCTAAAATGTTTAGGCCCATGTGATGCAGATTATACACTCAGAGAGGTGCATAAAGGAATATATGGAGATCATTTGGGAGGCAGATCTCTGGCATACAAAGTAATCCGTCAAGGTTACTACTGGCCAACCATCTAGAAGGATTCTGCGGAATTTGTTCGAAGATGTGATCATTGTTAGAGATATGCCAATGTACAAAGACGGCCTGCTAATCAGTTAACTCCATTGATAGCTCCCTAGCCTTTTGCACAATGGAGAATGGACATTCTTGGTATGTTTCCTCTAGCTTCTGGGCAGCGAAAATTCTTTATAGTGGCTATTGATTACTTTACAAAATGGGTCGAAGCTGAGGCATTGGCACAGATTACTGAAACGAAAGTTGAAACTTTTGTGAGAAATTTCATCATCTTCTGATTCGGAATTCCCTATTTTATAATAACTGACAATGGAAGACAGATCGACAATCCGAAATTCAAGAGCTTCTGCGCTCAATATCACATTTTTCATTAGCTTACTTCAGTAGCACATCCTCAATATAATGGAGAAGCTAAAGTGACAAACAGGACTATTCTTCATGGCCTTAAAATCAGATTGAATGATGCTAAGGGTTCTTGGGCCGATAAGTTAAACTCAGTTCTTTGGGCATATCGAACTACTCCCAGAACAGCTACTGGTGAATCTTTTTTTATCTTTCTTATGGTACTGAAGCAGTCCTTCCTATAGAGGTCTCTTTACATTCTCTTCAGATTGATCACTATGAAGAACCCGAAAACTCTGAACGCCGTAGAATTGACCTGGATTTATTGCAAGGCACACGACTTCAGACACAGTTGAAAATGGCTGCATACCAACAGAAAATGGCGAGATACTACAACTCTCACGTAAAAGAACAGACCTTTCGTCCTGAAGATCTAGTTCTACGAAATTCCGAGGTATCCAAACCAGCTGAGCAAAGTAAACTTTCTCCTACATGGGAAGGGCCATACCGAATCAAAGAGGTTGTTCGACCCGGAACTTATCGATTGGAAACTTTGGAAGGTATTATATTACCTCGACCTTGGAATGTACAAAACCTTCGTAAATATTATCAATAAAGGTTCCGTTCAAGGTCATCAATACAGATTTAATCTGTTTATCTTGATTTTATTTCTTGAAGGCATTATGATCTCCGTGATCTACTATATGAAATGCCGAGGTAAGCATAATTAGCCTATCTCCTCTCTCAAAAAAGATATGAGGATGATCTCTGAATCTACCTCACGATGTGCTAAGTTGGGCTTAAAACAATCCATCTTAATCAAAAAGACATGAGGATGATCTCTGGATCCACCTCACGAAGTACCGAGTTGGGCTTAAAACAGTCCATCTTAATCAAAAAGGCATGAGGATGATCTCCGGATCTACCTCACGAAGTGTCGAGGTGAGCATGATCAGCCTGTGTTAGTCCCAATACAAAAAAGGCATGAGGATAATCTTTGGATCTACCTCACAAAGTGCCGAGGTAGGCCCGATCAACCTATCTTAATTCTTAAATGACTTAAGGAATTCTTTTATCCTAAGTCCGAAAACTTAGCTTATTTCCAAGTCTGAAGACTTGATTTTTATCTAGAATTCTTTTATCCTAAGTCCAAAGACTTAGTTTATTTCCAAGTCCAAAGACTTGATTTTTATCTGGAATTCTTTTATCCTAAGTCCAAAGACTTAGTTTATTTCCAAGTCCGAAGACTTGATTTTTATCTAGAATTCTTTTATCCTAAGTTCAAAGACTTAGCTTATTTTCAAGTCCGAAGACTTGATTTTTATCTGGAATTCTTTTATCCTAAGTCCGAAGACTTATCTTATTTCCAAGTCCAAAGACTTGATTTTTATCTGGAATTCTTTTATCCTAAATCCGAAGATTTAGTTTATTTCCAAGTCCAAAGACTTGATTTTTATCTGGAATTCTTTTATCCTAAGTTCGAAGACTTAGTTTATTTCCAAGTCCGAAGACTTGATTTTTATTTGAAATTCTTTTATCCTAAGTTTGAAGACTTAGCTTATTTCCATATCCGAAGACTTGATTTTTATCTGGAATTCTTTTATCCTAAGTCCGAAGGCTCAGCTTATTTCTAAGTCCGAAGACTTGATTCTCATCCGGTAAGTCCGAAGACTTTATATATTTTCAAAGCTGAAGATGACTCTCGCCTGGAGAATTGGCTTTCACAATTATATGAAATTATTCCTCAAGTCCAAAGACTTGATATTATATGCTTTGGAATTCTTTATTATCCGAAAACTTTATACTTAAGAAATTTGTATCCATCTACATGCAATTGGAAATTCTAAAAAGGGTTTTTCATTGATAACGATTTTCTTACATCCTTCCCAAAAAGAGGAGAAAAGGAAAAAATTACAAGTTTTCTGCTGGAGCTTCATCGGTGAGATCAATCGGACCCACCATCTCTTTGGTCATTGTTGGTGCTTCAGGGTCCTTTTGGGGTTCAGGTTCAGTTGGACTTTCAAGATCAAACAGTTGAATACCTGAAATGTCCAAGTCTGGGTAAAGCTTTTGAACCTCCTCCACTCCATCGTTGAAGCCTTCTTTATAACTATAAGTCCCTGCTTCGATCATTTCGGCTTCAAAAGCTGGAGACGCTTTGTAATTTTCTATTGCCTTCCCCAGTCGATCTTTTAAAGATCGGATCTCTTCGATGGCCTCTTCTTTTCTTTTGGAAGCTTCTTCGAAAAGCTGATTAGCTTCCTTAAACGAAGCTTCCAGGGACCGAATCTTGATTTTCCTTTTCTTGAACCTAGCCTCTTGTTCAGAATTCTCCGATTGGATTTTTTCTATTTCGGCTTTCAGATTCTGAACCAAGACGTCACTCTGGGCAAGCTTCTCCTCCATAGCATGCCTTTGCTCTTCGGCTATGGCCTTCTCGGTTTCGGTCGCTTTTGTTTTCTCTTTCATTTTCCTATAAGTCACTCTGAAGTCGAAGATGCTCTCCTCCATGTGAGTGATATCGTACATCATCTGCAATAACAAGCTGAAGACTTGCAACTATGGACCTAAGTTTGACAGGGCAAATGGATATTTACCTTCAGTGCAGATGAGAACACCGAATCTGAAATTTGTTCAATACACCGAGACTTAACTTTGTCCCAGTCTTTTGGAAGAAGAGTGTGCTTCATCAGTTTCCTTGCTAACTCGGGATTCTCCAAGCCCTCTTGATCCGAGAAGATGGTGAAATCCACATTGCATCCCCCCTCCGCGGTGGCATTCCACCTAGGATCGTCTTCAGATCGATACTTAGACCTTTCCTGACTTTTATTTTTTGGAGGGGCAATCATGGACTCTTTATTAAAAGTCACGTCGCGCTGATCCAAAGTTGGCATCGATCGAGGACCCTTCGGAAAAGGCATCCTCGGAGATGGACTTCTGGCAGGATCAGGTGGAAGTGGGAAAGTAGAAGGAATATCTTCATCCGATGTGGGCCTCATCGGAGGTATACTTGAACTCTCCGCAGCCCTTCTTTTCTTTCTGACTTCGGTTGGTACAAGAGCAGCCACTGATCTCTTTCTGGAAGCTTGTCGAATTTTCTTAAGTTGTGGCTTCATTTTCTTACCTACAATCAAAAACAGGAATTTCGTCATACACATGCATGGAGAAGAGAAATGAGAAAAGTTCGAAGACCACTAATTCTATACCTAATATCGGGACTTCACTGGTATGGGCGCGATGAAGGTTTTCTTCCTTCAGCAGCTCTTTAAAGGAAGGGATCTCCAGCTCCGATAAAGTCTCAAAGTCTTTGGCATCGGCTTTCAAGACTCTCTTACCGGCATTTGCATCCAAACACGGAGTTTTTCATTCGGAATTGAATCCCCAGTGGGTATAATACACGAAAAAGAAGTAAGGTTTCCACCCATGTATTGTACTGGGAGTTCCTTTTATTAGTCTTCGGCCCGGCCGGGGACCTATAACCCACCACCCTTTACTGTGAAAATCCCTTTTCAACATAAATAAAGAGATAAACATGGATGTCTTCGGCTCTACATTCCTAAGTTTATAAAGAACTAAAAATCCACATATGTTCCTAAAACTATTGGGGGTCAATTGAGCTGGGACTATTTGGTAGAGGTTAAAAATCTTTGTGAAAAAGGGGTAAAGTGGAAGCCGAAGACCCGCTTTGAAGTGATCTTCGTATATGGCGATGGATTGCATGGGAGGCTTATCTACTCTTTCTTCGAATTTTGGAAGAATCATGTGAAAAGTCCGTGGGACGTGATAACATTGTTTGACTTCTTCTATTTTGGCAAGAGAGAAAGAGCTCCTAACAGAATCCGATAATCGTTTTGGGCTTCGTTTCCTACTAGAACTTCTTCCCTTACTGGTTTCGCCCCCCGGTGGGTTTCTACTACTCCCACCTCCTGGTGAGTTCCTATTGGTTTCTCTTTCCGGTAATACCCTACCGGTTTCACATCCCGGTGAACCTCTGCTAGAGCTAGAGGAAGGGCTCCTAGAAGATTCTGACATTATAAGGAAAAAGGAAGAGAAGGGGAAGAAAAGACCTCTAACCTTTAGGAAATCAGAAATGGCAGACTGCAAGAGAAGATAGCATATTGTAGGGGAAACTGGGGTTCCGGGGCACAAGCGTAGGAAAAATTTTTTCTCTCAAGTTCTCTCCCCTTTTATAGATGAAGATAGTAGATTTTTGAGGCGGTTCAGAGATCTGGATGATCGTGCGCCGTATCGGCGATTTCGATCATGGGTACGACTCTCTAAAAAATTCATTAATGAGACAAGTTGTTGCAATCCGCGTGAAACGTTGTTATTGGCTGTGATAACGCCAACGATGTGATCATGCTCCGGATGACCGCCACGTGTCCGATCTCGATTGAATAAGGATCTCTTTCTCGAGAATTTTTCATGACTTTTTCAAAATCGAGGCGTTTTCTTTTGAGACAGCCACTAGCAGGATGACACATGTCTTCACCACATTTTACCGCACCACTGGACAATTATGGTGAAAGACATGTCAGGATTCAACTCCATCATTTCCTGTCAGTTATCACTAGAAGACAAAATTAAACTACTCCCATTCTTCGAAACTTAATCATTTTGAACTTGGGAGTGGGGGACAGATGTTATGATATCCCGGATTTTTATTTCTATTAATAATTGAACCACCTTCTGGACCAATTTCAATTTCTCTTTTAGTTCATTGGTCAAATCAGTTGGCAAAGGGTCTTCGGCTTTGTATTATCATCTTGATCCAAAGACTTAGCCTAAGATTTTTGTCTTTACTGGGTCTTCGGCTTCGTATTATTATCTCGGTCCAAAGACCATGTTTAATATCTATAGCTATCTGTTCTGAAAGATATTATTAACTCTAGGTCTTCGGCTTCGTATTATTATCTCAATCCGAAGACTGTGCTACTCTGTCTTCAGCTTCGTACAATTATCTTGATCCGAAGACTATGCCTAATGTCTTCGGCTTCGTACAATTACCTTGATCCAAAGACTTGACCTTCCAGGCGAATATCTTTGGCTTTATTCCTTCAATATAATCCGAAGACTGTAAGTTTACTTTTGTTACATCCAGAAGGATCCGAAGTATGAAGCTAACATTTTCTTTATGAGCATTACTAAAGAGAATGTAAAGCCCTCTTCGGATCTATGCTTAAACAAGGAGGATTCTTAGGCATGTGGGTTTCTTGGACAAACAGTTAAAGTTTGTTTTGGTTGTTGCAACCATCCACATGGTCCAAAACCTCAGATTGAATAAATCCCGAGTGTAACGACTTTTCCGACAGCCACTTCTTACAGTTATAAAGTGGTTGCGTTCGCCAACTCCCATAACCGTAAGTAGTTACGTTGGAGCCTATAAATACTGGTAAAAGGGGACACTCAGGGGAGGCCCTTTTTTCTGGCATTTTTTGAATTTTTCTCTTCCCTCTCTGATTTCGAAAACTCTCCATTCTGCTGCTGCCTGAGCTTCTTCTGACTTAGGCATCGGAGTATCCCCCGTCGGAAAATCTCCGATCAGAGACCTGTTTTGCAGATTCTGGTCGACGACGATCCAGCGAAAGAACCACTCCATCCGGTCGGTAAAGGTGCAGCATCAACACCATCCATTTAAACTTGTGATTGAACTAGAAAGACTTGGTTCCCGATTAACAGTCATCTGAATATTGTGAAATATTTAGTGGTTTAATAATGATAATGATGGACATGTATGTTACGGGACTCACTCAATCACCAAGGTGCTCCAAAATACACAGATCACAGGTCATCGGGCCTCTCTAGTTTGATCCTAAACTTGAGGGATTTTGGCTCGTAGAAGTGTGAGGCCTAGGGTCGTTTTGGGCTGAAGTCGGCATCCTTTGCCAACTTCATCCGGAAACTCAGAAAAAAAAAAAAAAGAGAAAGAGGGAACGAGTCTGGGAGCAGGGGATTTGAATCCAACCAGGTCTTCGCCGAAGATCGCGACGATTGGCGTTGGAGCGTTGGGTTTTACCGGCGGAGGTTTCGGAGAAGCCAGTCGACGATGCGGGGGGGGGGGGGGGGGGGGGGGGGGCGATAAGGATTCTCTTCGGGGTTTAAAACTCCCGGGCGCGCCTCAGCCTTTGGGGAACAGGGGGAGATGGGCCATCGATCGATGGTCAGCCGGTGAAGTCCGCCGTCGAGCGGAGTTGGGCCACTGGTCGACTAGCTTTGTAGAAGAGGCGGCGGCGAGGACGGACCCTGTCAATAAGGACCGCCAGCGGCAGCAAAGAGGCGGCTATAGAGGACCTCCGTCCAGCGGCAGCGAAGAGCGACTGTAGAGATCTCCGCGAGCAGAGGACCTCCGTCGGAGTGCCAAGGTCGGACGCAGCCTCCCGAATCTTGTCCAGGGATTTGGCAGCCAGATCCGGATCGGCGTCACGGGCGGAGGGCGGAGGAGCGGGTTTCGGCTCGGTGCTCACCGGCTGACGGTCGGACGACCGCCGTAGGGATCGCCGGACACTTTCCTTTCCTCCGGCGAGTGCTCCTTGGTGGCCGGACGGGAGGATCGCCGTCGACCCTCCCTGGTTCTTCCGTGGAATCGGGACGGTGCTGTGGCCGGGAGTGGGAAAGTTTGGCTGGGCTCAGTTTGATCAGAGCTTGGCTGGGCCGGGCCTTGTTGGGCCGAGCTTGGCTTGGCTGGGCTGGGCTGGGCCGGGCTTGGCTGGGCCGGGCCTTGTTGGGCCAGACTCGGTTGAGCCATGCCCTGTTGGGCTGGGCCTGTTTCTGGGATGGACCGATCCCGTAAAGGTACCGTTTGGAAAATAATAATAAAATAATATATGTAATAATAATAATAATTAATAAATAAAAGAAAGGTGGGGAAGGGAGGAACATAACTGTTAGTAGAAGATGTCCCAGGAAATTTAGTTTATATATAATTTCTTTTTAATTTGTGATTCAGGATCGTCGTTGTCTCTGGAAGATCGGATCTAGGGAATTGAACTGCACGTTGTTGGTAGATGCTCTTGGATAAGTTATCTTGACCTCTGATATATATGCCAATATGTATATATTTATAACTTAGTAGATATATGTAATATATATGCATTTGATTGCATTGGATTGCGTGCATCATGTTGGTGTGGGTGCTGTGTTGGTGTGAGTACATTGTATTGGTGTGGATACATTGTGGGATTGCTTTGGATTGCGTGCATCGTGTTGATGTGGATGCATTGTGTTGGTGTGAGTGCATTGTGACGGTGAGAGTGCTCTCTGGTCTGACTATGATCATACGAGAACCTAGTCTCCTTTTGGGCCTCCAGCAGGGCTATTGCTGGCACATGACCGTTGAGCGGTATGTGACACAGGAGCTAGATGTCTTATTTTAGCCATGCGTGGCGGGCACATGCAGAGGATGCATGTTTCTCGTATGATACTCAGAGCTAGTTTTCCTTTTGGGCCTCCAGCAGGGCTATTGCTGGTACATGACTGTTGAGCGGTATGTGACACAGGATCTAGTCACTTTCGGGACGAGCCATGGGCCGATCGTGGCCATAGTCTGAGGGACTAGGAGAGTTAAGTAAATGGTTGGCCATCTATAGTCGTGTCGTGTCTGTGTCGGTCGCACTAAGTGTACATATTTGCATCAGGTCGTGGGTTATATTAACATATTGCTGGACATCTTGTTGTATGAAGTATCATGTTTGTTGTTATTAGTGGCATATTGGTGTATGTATATTGGAGATGTTAATAACTTACTGAGCCTGTGTAGCTCATCCCTGTTTTCTTATATTTTTGTTTCAGATATCGAAGATCATTTGGGCTTTGGAACCAGTCAGTGAGGAGCTATGATTTAGGTGTTAATCCCTGAGTTTATATTTTATTTGTATTTTATTTTCTGTTAATCTTTATGAAAAGTTGTTCCCTATCATTATTTGGATATTGAATTGAAAGTTAGGCCTGGCATGATCTCTAGGGGATACCTAGGATTGTGCGGCCGGTCACGTAGCCGATCCTTGATCTGGATTCGGACCGTGACAAGAAATTTTATTAATGATCGTCATAATAATATTATCCTAATAGCACGCTCTATCTCTACTATTACAATAAAACTACTACCACAGGACTCTAACATAATTTTGATTCCACTTTTTGAAAATATTATTGAATAAGTACACCACTCTTTTATTTTATTTTAAAGAGTTGCTCTCACCTATCTGGAAATCCAAATATTATACTAGTTCTTAGCATATTTGCTTTATTGGGTCTATTTATATCAACTTGGAAGCCTATGCTCCACCACTTCAGTAGGCACCAGGCACAGCTATAATGATTTTCAATTATATAAGAACTGGAATTGGTATATAGCAAACACTTATAATTCTATTTCTTTGGTTAATCTCTGGAATCTCCGCTATATCGCTGTCGAGAAAGCTTTTAAATGCCTTACCGTTACACAGTCCATTTTGGGTATTCAGATCAAGTTATGGACTTTTGGATTTCAAATAAAGTTACGGTCTTCATTCTCTTTGCTGATGGAACTTAAGATATGTTGGAGTATCATTCTTCAGTTTTTTTATGATGCTGTGAAAGTAACTATTGGCTGTCAGATTTTACTTTGGCTCCCGGACACCCAGCTTGAATTCATTACCAATTTAACCATATCTGATTACAACTGCTTTTAGGAGACACCCAGCTTGAATTCATTACTAATTTAACCATATCTGATTACAACTGCTTTAAGGAAGTTATTGATTATATACTGTCTCCTCATCAAAGCTCAACTGATTGTATTGTCAAAGTTACGTATACTGGGGAGCTTATTTCTAAATGGCCTATGCTGTGCCGATTCTGCTATCTAACATTTCTAGGCCTATGTTACTTCATGACTCTGGGAATTCTACTAAAGGCTGCTTGTATTATCTATTGGCCTATGGATATGATGCAATCTGGATTCTGGGTGGCTATTATCATTTCTCCCTTAAATTGCTTAACTGCATTGAATATTCTGGATTTGCTATTAGTTCCCTCCAGATATTGCCTGCTGCTGTTGGCATTGCTTCAGTCCTTACAGAATGGGAAAAAAGTCTGTATTCAAAGGAAATCTGCTTACAGTGTTTATTCCCACAAATACTATATTCGAATGCTTTGGACTTCTGTTCATCCTTCTATCTGGAAGCTACATTGCAGTTAAGGGGAGCTCTTCTCTTAGCCAAGCAATTCTATTATACAATATTACCATCAAAAACCACCATTTCTATATACAAGGCTGCTTTACAACAGGAGTATCAACAGCAAACTATCAACATTTTTTAAAGGAATGGCAGAACCAGCAACATATATACTTTGGAACCTTATGTCATATGCTTTTTGGGGTATCAACTGGAACTGGCTCAATGAGAGACAGCTTCAAATGCTTAAATCACTTATCATATTGCTTTTTTGCTCACAAGAACAATATGGCTTATGCTTTTATTTGGCTGGTGTGTTCCTTTTCAAGTCCTAGGTCTGTGTGTTGTACTGCTCTATTTTTACCTGTGTTCTATACAGGCTTATGTAATCTGGATCTTTATTATCTCTGTACTCTTTGTTTCTAATCAATGCAAGGCCAGTTCTTGTTTCTATCAAAAACAAAAAAAAAAAAAAAAAAAAAAAAATTGCTCACAGACAATTAGCTATACACAATTACATGTAGCCCTCCTCTAAATTCTCTTGGAGCATATAAGTAATTCACAACGAGAACCGAAATTGGAATTAAAATGAATCAAAATATAAATTGAAATGGCCATATCTCATCACATATTGTGTTAGGTATCAAAATTGAAATAGATATCAACATAAAATTTAAATATTAAAAAATATATGGATTAAATTTTGAAGGATTGTGATATATATATATATATATATATTTCCCCGGAAAGTAGGATGGAATAAAATTTTCACCAATTAAGCAGCTGGAATCGAAGACTTATTTTTATTTTTATTTTAGAGCCTAAGTCCTCTTCGAGCAAGTATGTCTCTGATCACTGTCAAGAATTTTATTAGCTTGGCAAGCTAGCACCGCCCACCAGTCTAATTTTAATGATATTTTTTGCTCAAACTTCTAGACCATATGGACACTATTTCTCTCTCATCCTTTATATAGCTACATAAATATGATATATATATATATATTTGATAAACATGAGCATTCAATCCAAAGTCCTGAAATAAATATAGCCAAATAATCAGAAAAGAGAATATTTTTAAGAGATCAAATAATCAGAAAGAGGCCTAGGTGCCTCCTTTAAATGAGACCAGAATATTTTACCTGAATGATTCGTAACAAAGAAGGCCACCCGATCGACTACTGGATTGGTTTCCCGATAGACATACCTAACAACAATCACCGAACACTCCTGTAAATATCAGATAATATCCTGGATGGATGAATGTACGTAAACTAGAAGGCCTGATGGATCCAAAAAATAATCGTAATAGAATCATCCTCAATAATAAAATGATTAAGATGAAGATTATCATGGCATAATGGATGCCGATCCAATCCTCCAAAGCTCCACCATCAGATGGTGGGGTCAATGAGATCCCAAAAAAAGCTAGATCCAGGTGCCCAAATATTAAAGACGGCCTTCACTCCTATGCCTCGTGTTTTTATCAAAATGATTATGCAAATATGATATTTTTCAAAAAATACAAATATACTGTAGAACTTTTAACGATTATTATTAAAAAATTAAAGACCGCAGTGCAATGCCAATCGCGCATCCATACGTGCCAACTGTCAAATGCATCCTCCTCTCCCATTCATTTCTCATTTTACGTTCCCCCAAACCCTACCCCCTCCCTCTCTCTCTTGCTCTCTATACCCTTTTCTTTCTATTTCCCGCTGGGTGACGGGGTTACCGGATTTTACCCCTCCGCACCCTTTCCTTCTCCGCCTCTCCCTCTTCCCCCGGCCCCTGCCGATACCAGCGAGTAAGTCCTCTCTCTCTCGAACTTTTCTTGTTCTAGGTTTCTAAAAGTCCCGCTCCTCATCGTCCTCTCTTCGGCCACCCACTTAGGGTTCCGGACGGCGGCGCCGCCTGTGGTGGAGCTACTTCTCTGGCATGCCAGAGTACCCTTCCTATTCCGTGGTCAGGTTTTTTTTATGAGGTCATTGGCTTTTCACTCGTCCCCTTTTCTCTCTATTTCAGCTGGATTGGAGGCTACGGGAGGTTGCGCGATTCCCTTGCTCTGTTCTCGCCCTCGGTCTTTCCTTTGAGGGATTCGTCGTTTCTAGAACTGGTTGGTGTTCGCAATTTCCGTCCCGGTAAAAGTTTAGGGTTTTAGGTGTCATCTGGTCGGTCGGTGGAATGTAGGACTTTGGTTGCAATTTTCTCTTGATCCCTTTTTGAGATTACCTGTTCTTTATACGTGATATAGAGGTGGAATATGCGTGACAAGTTGTTTTCTGGGGTCATGCCCTTTTTCTCTGTATATTTTGTTGAATTTTAAATTCTAAACCTTCTGATGGTGTGTTGGTTTCTGAATCAAACTTTTTCATCAACAAACGTTAAAAGAGGGCTATAAATTTTATTTTTCTGAAATCTTAAAACACTGTGACTGTTCTCATTGACTAGCCATTGAGGTTATTTATGCCCAAAAAATGAATTCTTTTTTTTTTCTATGTATTTCTGTTCATGAACGGGAATTTATTTGGAGGGGAGATTTGAGGACCCAAGCATGCCATAACTTAAAAAAGGACAGCTGAATGTTTTTGTTGTTTTGTCCGTGGAATCATTGGAAGGCTTTGTGTTTTGGTTAAATAAGATTTGGGGCATTTCTGCAAACTCAATAGGAATTTTTTTAATCCTTTTATTAAAAGCTTTAGTTATCGTTGCCAAAAGAAAAGTCAGGATGTCTAAGATTTTGAAGCTAGTGACATTTGTTTTGCAGATTTTGAGATTGCGGGCTTTTATCTAGATTATTGTTGAGCTGCAGTATCTACTTCCGTGACTAAGGTGAGGAAGGTGTTGTTTGATGAAGTTTGCAAGAAATGTGGCATGTCTAGGAATTTGAAACAAAAGTATTTCACCGTGCAGATTTTGGGACTGTGCTTATATCTGGATCTCTGTTGAGCTGCAATATCGGTGAGAAAGGTGATGTTCATGAAATTTATGGATTTTTGTTGAGATGTGTTATGGACCCTTCCTCTCATGTTGATCTGACTTTATAGATATATGAAGTTTTGCCATTGATAAAATGTGGAGCTTGAGGATTGTGTGTATTTCTGCCTATAAGGGCTTTGTTTTCCTAGGACAAAAATTTGTGCTGTTAATTTTGCATTGTAGGATCTGCATTAGTTTTGCTAGTAAGTTTAGAAGCGAGAAATTTTCATATATCTCTTTCTCCCCATGTATTAAAAGATTTGATGTTAGCATAATTTGTGGAGGGTTTGTTTTGATGCTGAATTCATCTGTTCAGTCTTCTTCACTTAGAGTTATGCTTCGTAAATTATACTATTTTAATGGGAGAGGTTTTGTTGTGATTATTAATCTACTGTGTAGGTTATGGTTGTGACACCATCTTGCTATTAATGGTTTATGATTTTTTTTTTTTTTGACATGATTTTTGTATTTTTCTGTTCTTCCTCTTTGCAGTGATGTTCTGGTTCAGAATTTAGGTTTGTATGATACCATGAGGTTCAGAATTACAAATGTAATCACTGTTATCTTTTATGATCAGTGCAATTTTCAACTTATAAAGATCATGAAATTTTCTAATTTATCCTATCTGGAATAGGGACAACCTTTCAATCTTACAATAGGGGTAAATATATTCAAAACCGATAAGACTTGTTCCAGTTATTTCAGGTTGGCTCTGCAAATCCATCCAACTCATAAAGGCTGTGATATTTCTCCTATTTATTCTTTTATAATGTCTTGCATGTGCAATGCACGTGAGAATATACATGATTTGCTTTATTTATTTATTTATTTTTGGAGTGGAGAAATATTCATGGAAGTGGGAAAGTGGGATGGCTGTGATTCACCTGTTTAAGAGAGTTAGGGATGGGAGTGGGTTGACATGCCATGGAGTGCCACTTCTTTGATTTCCTAGTCTTGGAAATAGGAGATGTATCGGGCCTTTTATTTATGTCCTCTTTCACCTGCTTAATTGCATTATGGTTCTATTAAAGGCATCATTATTTATCCCCTCTCAATTTAAAAAAATTCTGGCTATAGAAGCGCAGGTGTTTGGTAACAAATGAAAAGTCTGGTCACAGAAAGCTTCTACCACCAAAATAACAGAGATAGAGACAAAAAGTCCAGTCATAGGAAACTTGCGCCATTAAAATAATAAAGAGATGGGCATGAGCATCCTCTACTTGAGATGGCCTTGACCATAATGGACAACCTTGTTTCAGATTTTAAGTGTTGGTTTTACAGCTCCTTTTCTGTTCATTCTTATAGAGGGATACAATCTCTAACATTTATCCATTCAATCTCGTTGTTTGGCTTTACTATAATCAATGCAACCAATCTGCCCTATAATCTTCTTGCCTTTAACTTAATTATATTATGTTTTGTTAAATATTTGCCCTATATTTTCTTATATGATTGCTCATCTTATGAGCTTGGGCACATTCTTTTGCATGTAATATGGCTCAAATTTTCTTCTTCTTTTTTTTTTTTTGTCTAAAGAAATGATCAGGAACAAGTGTCATTTTGGACTTTTTGTCAAAACTAACTTGTAAGGCATTTCCATTTTGTGTCTTTATTAAATGTCAATAAGCATTTTGCCTAGATTAAACTTGGATTTTTCAATGCACAATGAGTTGTAGGTATTAAACTTTAAATTGCAAAGAGGTTTTTGTGAAAAACTAAGTATTTTATATAATTTTGTCTATCTGCCAGTGTTTCCGTAGACATTTTAACTTTTGTCGATAAATATTTCTTGTTTCATCAATTAATAAACCATGATCTGAAACAATTATAAATTGCCACGCCTCTTGAATTCCATTGATCTTTAATCTTTGTGATTATCAAGAGATATAAGCATAGGCCTATTTTTAGTGGTTCAACAGGAAGTTAGAACTCCTCACCCTTTCTTCAGCACTTGTTGCGGCTATTTTGTACTTTACATCCATATTATTCTCAGTAATAACCTTTAAATACATCCATGCTGTAATGAACTAAAATTCTCTGCAATATCAAAATTACTTAAATACATGACAAGAAAAGATAGTAAATTGAGCATTCTTGTTGTAATTCACAGGTTATTAAGTTTTTAAGAGATCATCAACGACTGAATAAATATGCCCTTTTTGGCTTTAAGAAAGGTTTGATCAATGTATGGGGGGTGTATCCACTGGGGGTAGGAATGATGCTGTTGCCATATTGAAGATCATAGTGACAAAAGCCTAATGATTTATGCGCATAGATATGGTTTACAATGCTAAACTTTTACAAAAAAATAGGGGTGGAGTATCGATTTTAGTGCTGGAGTCATGATTTGTGCTGAAAGTCAATGACTTGAAAATACATGATTAGATGTTTTTATTTGTTTTTATATGATGTATATATAGGCTTTTGAAATAAGGATTTTTTAAAGTTATTTCGTTGCTAATATGGGGACTCAGGGACCATATGGCAAAGACAAGGGTGAGCTTCGATTATTCTACTAATGTAGAAACTTTCTATATCACTCTTCAAAATTCATTTTCTGAAAAAGAAAACCCCTATGGTCAACCAACATCAGAAATGTCATGATTGGATGACTATATGCAGCAAGAAATGTTCAGCCTTCATCTTTTATTCAACAGGCCAAATGAATGAGAGAATTAAAATATGTATACATGATTGACCATTTTATTTGTTCCATCTCTGAATGCGCATGAAACTTCCAGTTGCTTGTCTAAAACAATCAGTGCCTGAGAATGTAATTGCATTGTTACCCCCTTGATTGCAAAAGGAGAACTGATACATTACATAAATAGATGCATTTGGAAATTGGACAAATTAAGATATGCATAATGTCAAGCTCGATTAAGTTTTAGAGAATGAATCCACCCAAGTTTGCATCTTGCTATATGCAAGTCCAATATAAGTCCATAGCCATACACAACAGATCATAATTTGCATATTTCAGACTAAGGAGTACGTGATATATGGTATATCTACATATGGGATGTGTTTTTTGTGTGCACATTACTGAGCTATATCAATCATACAAGGCTCTCGATTCTAATTCAATTGGAAATTATATTTCTAATATCTTATATGCAGGTTTAAACATAACAATGGTTATTAGAGTTGGATCAAATATGCTTTAAGATATACTAGTATTAGGCTAGACACAACTCCATTTCAGATAAAGCCTGAGTCTGGCCAATATTTGGAAGAGTATTGTCCAGATTGATCACTTGCCAAGTGTCTGAGGGTGTTGAAATCTGCTCAGTCTAAGTGAGACTTGATTAGAAGTTTTAGTATTAAAGCATTCTTATTTTTAAGAAGTTTATTTATAATTCTTACTGTGGCCATTTTAGTTTAGATTATAAAGTAAACAAGATGTTGTATTAGTTATATTTAGAGTCCTCTTATGGTTCTACAAACATGTAAAGAGGACGAAAATTTGGGATCAGATAAGAAATGCAAATGCAAGGTGTATCCCATGAGTATCCTTTCTTGAAGTGAACTCTTTTTAATGTAATGGTGTTATTGAACATCTAAGCAATTTTTGGTGAAACCAAGTATGTTTTAGAGTTAAATGGTGGAAAATGAGCCCCAAAACCAAACAAATGCTATCTTGAGCAGTGTTAGGTCCTGACAGCTTGGTTCTTGATCCGGGCTTGATTCAAGCTCAGTTTGAGTGCAATATGCTACCAGTGCTCCTACTTACTGGTCCAGGGCTAGTATCGCATCTAGCAACCACTGCATACCATATTAACTGATATTTTCAAACTTTGGTTTTGAGGTGTTAAGTATGAAAATTCATAATTTTTTTTTTATGAAGAGAACATGTGTTGTTCATACAAAATTCTAACATGTTATATTTTCAAAGGCCACCTAAAGTTTGTTTGGATGATGTTAGATCTTTTGATTTAGACATAGATCTTTTGATTTTTTGATTGTTTACTTATTTATTTATTTGCATTCTTCATATAACACTGGAGGTCTTGGCTTCTTCATCTTGATATGGGTAGGCATGTGAAAAGTTTTTAATTAAAAATATAGCCCACTTTTGGCAGCTTATCTGTCATAGTTTAGATATTTGTGATGGAAACCATAACTGAATCTGCGATGCGGTGTCAAATTTTCTCTTGTTTTATTTGTTAGGACTGAAGTTCAAGTAACCCTCTGTCTGCTACATGCAGGTGACTGAATTCCCAGAAGTAGAGAATTATTGTTTGGAGGGGGTTGGTCCTACTTACAATATCAGATCCTGGATTTGTTCAACAGCTATATTCATGCTTCATGAATATTAATGAGCATGAGGAAGAAACATAGCCTGTTTTAGTTGAAGCATCTTATATGAAGGAATTCAAGGGTATTCTTATTATATCATGATGGAATGCAACAAGGAAGAGGCTATTAGAGCCAAGGACATTGCCGAAAAAAGAATGCAAAACAAAGATTTTGTTGGGGCACGAAAGATTGCTATCAAGGCCCAACAGCTCTTTCCTGACCTTGACAACATCTCTCAGATGTTAACTGTTTGTGAAGTGCATTGCTCTGCTGCAGTTAAAGTCAATGGGGAAATGAACTGGTATGGAATTCTTCAAGTAGAGCCATCAGCAGATGACTTATCTATCAAGAAGCAGTATCGGAAGCTTGCCCTTTTACTGCATCCTGATAAAAACAAGTTTGCAGGTGCTGAAGCTGCATTTAAGTTAATTGGAGAAGCTCATATGACACTATCTGACCGTGCAAAGCGGTCCCTTCATGACATCAAAAGAAATGCTAATGTTAAAATTGTTCCATCAAGGCAGCCTTCTCAGCAAGCCAAGAATACTACTTATGCTAGAAGCAATGTTCATAACATGAATTTTAATGGTTTGAATCAGCAGCAGCAACAGCCATCAGCTTTCAGTACCCAGACTTTTTGGACCATTTGCCCTTTTTGTGGCATGAGATACCAGTATTACAGGACAATATTAAACAGAGCTCTCCGCTGTCAGAATTGCATGAAACCTTTCATAGCATATGATTTAAATGCACAAGCTGTGCCTCCTGGGAGTAGTTCGGGCTATTCATATAACAGTTGTGGAATTCCAACACAGCAAGTTCCTGGCCAGCAAACTCAATTTGGACATGCTTCTTCTAGCACTGCATTTCGGGGTAATGTGGGTGGGACTTCAGCAGTCAAATCTGAACATGAAGGTGGACCTATGAACAAGACAAAAGAAGATAGCAAGGTGAATGTTGAAGCTGGGGCAGGCAATGAGGTGAAGTTTGAAAAAGTAAAGCTTACAGAGACGAATAAGAAAGAACAGGTGGCTAAGCCTACAAAAGTAAACACAAGCCAGAAGAGGGGCAGAAAAGTGGTCATTGAATCTAGTGATTCAGATAGCACTGATAGTGAAGATGTAGTTATTGAAGATGGTCCTCCTGCAGAGCAAGGTGCTGGGGCAGATGCTAGCCATTGCTTGCGAAGATCAACCAGGCAGAAGCAAAATGTCAGTTATAATGAAGATGGAGATGATGATGATGACTTCATGAATCCTCCGAGTCATAAAAGGTTGAGAAAGGGTGGATCATCGTTTAATGCTGATCGGAGTGTTAAATACTTTTCAGATGGTGATGCCAATGGAGTTGATGCGGGAACAAGCGAGAACCATATTTCTGAAGATAAAATGGATAGCAAGCTGAAAAGAGGCACCATGTGTAATGAGAAATTGCCAAATGGAAGTGGAGAAGTGACCGAAGATAAATTGCACAAAAGCAAACAAGCAACCATTGAGAAAGAGGAAATATTTCAAGCTGGAATTGATTCTAGTGTTGATTCAAGCTCCAAGGCTTCACCTAATGTTGGGTCTTTTTCCTACCCTGATCCAGAGTTTTTTGACTTCGAGAAGCTCAGGAGTCCAACTCAATTTGCAGTTGATCAGATATGGGCAGTCTATGATAATCTGGATGGGATGCCTAGATTCTATGCTCGGATTAGGCATGTAAATGCCCCAACCTTCAAACTGCGCTTTACTTGGCTAGAGCATGAACCCACAAATAAAGATGAAATGGCATGGTCAGACGAGGAATTGCCTGTTGCTTGCGGGAACTTCAGACTAGGGAAATCAGAAGTTACCGAAGACCGCCTGATGTTCTCTCATGTTATTTCTTGGGAAAAAGGCAGAAAGAGAAACTCATATGACATACATCCTAGGAAGGGCGAAGTTTGGGCTCTTTACAAGGACTGGGATATTGGATGGAGCTCTGATCCAGACAGTCACAGGCTCTATGAGTATGAAATTGTAGAAGTTGTTTCGGATTTCACAGCAGGCACTGGCATAACCATTGTTCCATTGGTCAAGTTAAAGGGTTTTGTGAGCTTGTTCATCCATGCAAAAGGCAAAATAACAGCTTCATGTGTCATACCACCCAATGAAATACTTAGATTTTCTCACAGTATTCCTTCTTATAGGATGACTGGAGCTGAAAAGAGAGGCATTCCAAAAGATTGTCTTGAACTTGATTCAGCATCCCTGCCTAACAACTTTGAAGAGATTTTTCATTCCATCAGTCTTGACAGCTTAACAGTTGGAGTTGAAAAGTTGGATGATGAATGTAATGGTTCATATCCGAAGACTTCACTTGATGAAGAGAAGCTCAGAACTGTTAAAATTGGGGAAACTGAGAATATGAAATGTCAGAACTTTTCTTCTCATGAAACAAATGGAGTTTGTGAGGAGAAATATCGTGCAAGTACAAGTCAGCATATGGCAACAACCGGCTCAAATCATTTAAATGAAACAAAGGCATCCAGAGTAGAGATTGACAAAAATAATGTAGATCCTCAGAACGCCAGTGCTAACAGTGATGCTGAATGTCATGATCCCTCTACATCATCATCTCAAAGCCCGATTACCTATGTATATCCTGAATCAGAGTTCCATAATTTTGAAGAAGACAAGTCTATCGATAAGTTTCAACATGGCCAGATATGGGCACTGTACAGTGATATTGACAAATATCCCAAATACTATGGTTGGATTAGGAAAGTTGAGCTGGAGGATTTTAGAGTGCATATGATATGGCTTGAGGTTTGTCCTTCAAGTCAGGAGGAGAAACGGTGGTTGGGAGAGGACCTGCCAATTGGATGTGGAACATTTAAAGTTGCTTCCGGGAGCATTACATTTGATACTACGGATACATTTTCTCATCTTGTGCAGGCCAGACCAACTAGTAGAAAAAACCAATATGTTATCCACCCCGGTATTGGTGAGATTTGGGCTGTATACAAGAAGTGGTGTGCAGGATGGACCCTCACAGATCTAGAAAATTGTGAGTTTAATATGGTGGAGATTTGTGAGCGTACTGGTTCAGGCATTAAAGTATTGCTTTTAACCAAGGTGAATGGTTATAGAGCTGTCTTCAGGCCCGAAAGAATAGGAAATGCCATGGCCATGATGGAGATTCCAGAAGATGAGTTCCTGAGTTTCTCTCACCAAATACCTGCATTCCAGCTGACAGATGAAAGAGGTGGCAAGCTACGAGGATATTGGGAACTTGATCCTGCTTCCGTGCCAGAGATTTTTCTGTTTACAAATGTTGACTGAAACATTAGGCTAAATGGGGTTGGGGATCAGGGATCTTTCACAAGTGCAATTCTGATTTTTGACCCTTTGGTTGATCCTTAGATTATCAGATCAGGCTCAGTTAAAAAGGCAACAAGAATGATTTCCAGTTTGCTTCAGAACAAGTTGCAGAATTTGTGTAATTCTGCTGGATCCAATCTGGATCACCATTTCAATTGCCTATGTTGTGATCTTGTTTTGGAGGTTTCAAGCAGGTACCCTCTGGGAAAGGTTGCAGATTGTTCAATTGATCCATTTTGCAAGTTGGAAGTGAGCGTTCTCCATCGGTCACACTCGTATATATGTAGACCCTTGATCATGCAAATGCAACCAGAACTAGCTTGGTGATATTCTAATATTTAATGCTTGCCCCTAGTTTCATGTTAGAAATCCTATTTGTTCAGGGTTCGGATGTATTGCAGTCTGGCATTTTGGCACAATGAAACCCCAAGAAGCTGGCTAGTTAGATGTCAACAAGGTGTTTTGCATCTCATTTCTCTGCTATTCCAAGTTATATTTTTGCTAGTAGTCTCCATAGTTTAGATAGAATCGGCCTAGGAATTATTCTAGATCTTTCTAGAGTGGTATTATTTAGTTTTTTCTGCAAGGTTTGAATTTTCCCACTTCATTCCTACCTTGTTGTGGATTCAGGAGCCACTTCTCATTTTGTTCTACCAAACTGTTATATTTTTTAAAAAAATGTCCTTCCCTTTCTATCCATAAGGATTTCTTTAACAGATGAGCGAATTTTTTTTTCTTTTGTCCAAAATTTTATATCATGTCAATGTCCGAGTCATTTTATACTACCTCGCATGATAATCAAGAAAATGAATTGTTTGGTCATTGGTTTAAAACTTTTTGTATTTGGAAAGGGCTGCCACTAATTTTGGCTCTATTTAACCTTGAACTAGGCCAAGGCGTATGTGCCATCGGTCTTCATCCTTCTGAGAGTGATTTGGTTTGTAGATTAGGCCAGATGATTGAGATCCTGTTACAACCCTTTGAACATCTTAACAGATGAGCGAATTTTCCATTCTTTTGTCCAAAATTTTATATCATGTCAATGTCCGAGTCATTTTATACTACCTTGCATGATAATCAAGAAAATGAATTTGTTTGTTCATTGGTTTAAAACTCTCTGTATTTGGAGAGGGCTGCCACTAATTTTGGCTCTCTATTTAACCTTGAACCAGGCCAAGGCGTATGTGCCGGGGTCTTCATCCTTCTAAGAGTGATTTGGTTTGCAGATTAGGCCAGATGATTGAGATCTTGTTACAAGCCTTTGAACATCCACTGCCTTTATAAGAAGTTAGATTGTGTATCGAGGACATATTTTGGACTTACCATGGGTGTCAGAATTTGAAGAAAAAGGATGGGAATTAAATGCCAAGTCATGCGGTGTAACAGTTGCAGCGTGTAACAACTAAGAAATTTTCTGAGAGCCGGACAACGGATTCTTGGTGTTCAGGAGTGTCAGGACCTGTGAGTCTATGCAACTTGCTTTTGTCTATAGCAGAACCAAGATTCGCAGATGATTGAAGCTTTGAATACAAGGTCTTTGAAGGTGCTGCCGTAAATATTTTCTGGTTTTGTTGTGGTCAACATTAAAGATGGCAATTGTAGGCTGGTAGCTGACCGTCAAGTACCGATCTAACCTAAATGAAAATTTTTTATCCAATCCGATAAAAATTTATGATAGGTATATAGATTTCTAGGTAAAATATTTGAAACGAGTTGAAACGAGTTAAGAGTCAGGTATGGATACTAATATATCCCATTTTGACTATGATTCGATATAATTTTAATCAAAATATTTTTTTTTTTAATTATAATTATTTTAAAATATTTATAGAATGAATCCTTTATTCAACTCGGTCCAATCTATCTTGTATATCTTATCTAACCTTCACCATCGATTTTCAGTTTTCCATCTATTTAAAGTGACACGGGTGTAGGTATGGACTGGCCCAATTCATATCTGATCCATTGTCATCCCTGGCCGAAGGTCGATCCTATCCAAACTCGAGATCGGGTTGGGATTTTAAGGTCAAACCTAATTCAAGCTTATAAAACCTCAAGCCAACACTACCAAATAAACAGGTTGGGCTGGCAGCTTTGGATTGAGCCCAATCCAAATCGCGGTCCCAACGGATCCTCTTTTACAACCTCTGTGGCCACGTTCTTTCCCATTCGTGTCCAACTAGAATTCCCCAATAAAATGCAATAAAAAGAGAACCTCACCCCCCCACCTGGGGGGGGGATGCAAAAAATACACCATCAAATATGATTAAGCAATGTAACGGCCATGCAAATCCTGCTTTTCAATATTCATTTAATACCAACAATTTTTCCTTTTCGTTAAAAATTTGGAATAGAAAAAAAGCTCCCTTCTTTAAAAAAAAAGTTATAATACTTGTTTACTTAGTATGATATCCCATGCTTAGATTGTGATATTCTGTGAACATGGTGTTATAATTATATTCATAAGATATTATAAAGTTGAAAGATATTTTTGCCATTGAGAAAATTAAAATTTTTTCAATGATGAAAATATCCTTGATTTTATGATATTTTGTGAACATGATTACGGCATCTTGTTCATAAAGGAGAATAAAAAGTATTTTTGTCATTCAAATTTTTTAACGAAAATATAAATTGCAGATATTAAATACGTATTTGAATGATGAAAATATTATTATCTTATGACACTCTTTTATGAATATGATGTCATAAAACTGTTCACAAAATATCATAAAGCTTAGGATATTTTTTTTATTGAAAAAGTTTTAAATTTTTTAATGATGAAAATATTCCTTGACCTTATGATACGGGGTGTCATAATCCAAGCCATTAAATGTTATAATGCAAACCATGAAATATTATAATTTTTAATAAAAAAGGAATATTTTTGTTATTTAAATTTTTTAACAAAAAGATAAAGTTATGAGTAATAAGGAGGGCTTACGTGATCCAATCAAATTGTATAATATATATTTTTTTCAATCGATACGGTTAAAGATTATTTGCCATAGAATTTGTTATAGTATTTTGCTATGAGAGAATAAATAAAATCTTTCCAATTAGATATTACTGCTTTCCTAATTGACAATCCAAAAAAGAGATAAATATTGTGATGATTTGGCTAATAAAAAATCTAGCTAAGGACCTCTAAAATTAAACCTGTATGTAGCCAATTCAGCAGGCTCGAGGGCTTTCTTTTTGATGGACTATTTCTTTGAAAAAATAAAAACTCGAAACAAGAAGTTGGTTTTTATTTTTGAGCACTCTATTATGACTGGAACTAGGCTCGTGCTTGCTCAAATGGGCCAGGCCCATTCTACCTAGCACCGGAACTAGGCTCGGGCTAGCCCGAATAGGTCAGGCTCGAAGTAGATCAAGATAGGCTTGGGCTTAAAAATAGAACCCATTTATTTTTTGAGTCGAGCTCGGGCTCCCCCTTAGCCCGGCTCGACCCGACCTAAAAAGGCCCGACCCGAGCCTGACCTGCCAGTCCGATAGTTTTAGAATTTTAATCTTTTAGGATTTTTTTGGAATATGTATTAATCGTTAAAAGAACTTTATTTTATCATTTCATATTTAATTTGGCAGACCCAATCGGACTTTAATTCAGGCTGGCCCGAATTAAAGCCTGGTTCGGGCCAACCCAATCGGGCTCGGGCTGGGCTCAAGTTCGTGCTCAAGCCGAGTTTTTTCAAAATAAATCTAGTCTAAGTCTAGCCCAAAGCTCGAATTTTTTTCGAGCCGGGCTTGAATAGAATATGGCCCGGCCCCACCTAGCTCGGCCTTCTTCTAGCCCTTACTTTACCGTACCACCTATTCAAATTTTTCGCTCGATTGCCGAGTTCCTTTTTATTTTGGAACATATATGTGGATGATGGAAACTAATATCTGATTTCCAGTGAGAGGGAATATAATTAGACCTTATCAAATCCATTTTCAAGAATCCATAGATCTGCATCGAATCTTAAAATTGATCCAATTTCATTTTCCAAATCAGATATGATTTTATTGAATCCGAATTCAATCTAATCCGAACATGATAATATTATTATGATCTAAATCTATTTGAACTTCTAAATTATAATTTAAGAGTTATATATATATATATAAAACTTTTAAATTATAATTTAGAAGTTCGAATAGATTTGGATCATAATAGTATTATATATTTGGCTCCTTTCAAAAGATTTAGAGCCAAATTCTTAGGTCAAAACTCTACAATAAAGGTCTTACATTGATGATCCAAGCTATTGGATGTGATCTACTACATTAAAACTACTAACATATCAAAATTCATATGATTTGGAAACCTCTAGCTTATGAATCAAGTGATCAAAAAATATATCTAATTTAATTTTATTTAGACTATGTATTTTTTGATCACTTGATACATAGGCTAGAGATTTCCAAATCATATGATTTTTGATATATAGGTAGTGTTGATATAGTAGATCATATTTAACGATTTTGATCATCAATATAGGACCTCTATTATAAAGTTTTGATTTAAAAGGATTTAAATTCAAATCCTTTTGAAAAGAGCCAAGTTCACCTCTTTCTCTATATATATTATGTTTTTGACATACAAATAAATTTATAATTATTTTTATATCCTTATTTATTTTGAAAGTAATATTTTTTAATTATATATTCTATATTTGATTCGGACATGATTTAGATCTAAATTTTTTTAATTGAAACTAGATTATACATTGATCCAATTTGACCTGAATGGCTTATTAGGTCAAAATTTTGACCATGGATCCAATTTAATCCAATTCAATTTTTTTATTGGATTGGGTCATAATCAAAAATTAGGTCGGATCAAGGCCACTCATAACCTGGTTCAATAACCTACTTTCACCCCTATAAATAGAGTACCCAGGTGTTACATAGCCATAGAACATTAAGAAAATGTAAGACAGTGGATCATTTCTTTGTGGAAGCAAAGATGAAATAATTGATCATCTCTTCCATCCTCATATAAACAAATCCAACTTTTCTTTGGGGCTAACATCAGACTTGGTAGTCCACCTACTTTGGTTGGTCTGGTGGATGTTGGAATGATTGGCAAAGTTCTGATATGGCGAAGAACTTGCACCTTGGATGGGATATGACTGTGTTTACCTTCCATTGGAGCATAGAAACAAGGCAAGGACCTATTCTAATTTTATTAACAACATTAACTTCCTGATTAAGGATTGAAGTTACTGCATGCTCTGAGAATAAGCTGAGATTGTCAAAGCTGGTCATTGACTGCCTTAATTCTTAATATTTAGCTTTCTAGTCATATGTTTTGATTAGCATGGGCTAACCAGTTTTTCATCCCTCATAAAAAGATCCAGTTGGCCTTTGACCAGTTATTTCTGTAAGGAATACATATATTGTAAAATCGTATCCCACTAAAAATTTGATTGTGGTTTAAAAAACTAATAATAATAAAAGTTATAAATCAATATGCAAACTTACAAAACTGAAAAAATAGGATAATTTTCGATCTTCGTATAGGATTATTTCAAGAACTCTATCTCAAGATACAACCGGTACCTCTTCTACGAGTATGATCATAGAGAGGATAATAGAGCTTCAACTTAGTAGATATAATTGTAAAAAAATTAGAGGAAGAGGATTAAAGAAAAAAATAGAAAGAGCTAGAAGAGAATTTGGAAGAAATTTTTAGAGAATTTGGTTTTCTTTTCTTTTTTTTTGCTCGTACTCTAGTCCCTTGCAATGAACTCTATATATAGGCTCACAAACTAGCCATTTGGGCTTATCCAATGGCTAAATAATTAAAGCAGCAAATTAATCTGTTAATTAGGTGATGACTACATTAATCAATAATTAACCAAAAATTAGACGTTTGAGCTTTATTTAATCTCTTAACAGGTAGAATATTAATTCAATAATTCAATAACTAATGGCAAGGTGATTAATTCGTTAATCAATGGATAATACTTAATTAAAATAATAATGGCTAATCAAAGCAAGTCGATGATTAACTCATTAAGTAATGGTTTAGATTAAATATAAAAATAACTAAAATGATGACTAATAGGAGAATAAAACAAAGAAGATAAAATAAAAAATTGCACCACACTACACTGTAGTCGTGGGTGCGACACGATCGCGTGCATGTAAGCCGAGCCGGCCAGGCCACGCATGCAAGGGGATGGGCTAAAATAAGGCAAAGCCCAAGAAATATACTTTCAGTAAAAACTAGTGTCTAGTTTTATTCCTATCTAATGCTGGACTAAAAGGAAGATAAAGTTTTAATGGTTTGAGAAAAGAAAGATTTTTTGGTAGAGGGAATTTTGAGTTTTCCCTCCAAAAGCATTAACAAACCCCTCAAAATTTAAAATTCAAAAAATAATCAAGAAATTAATAAACAATATAAAACATTTTCTACTGGATATATATGCTGTTAGTAGGTGAAGTATCTTTCATGACTTAACTTCACTTAATATCAATAGTATTAATATGAAAGAAGTAGGATGAACCAGACCTTGAACTATATTCTTTTAATTTAGATTTCTACTATTGTACACATAGTATAGAAGCTCATATCACGGGTTTGCACGTTAATGGTCATGTATAAGTATCTTAATTTTTTCATAAGAGTTGTTAGAGATTGCCTATGTCTGTAGTCATGGCCATATATGGATACTCTTATATAAGCGAGCCCCTCCAAGGATGTATGTAGTATCACATCTTGAGGAATACCTTTTGGATCTCATTCAAAGTTAAACTCTTTCTGACTACTACATATGAGCAATAATCATCATAGGGATGGGATGGAGTCTATGATACATACATCAAATAGATCACATATGCTTTATGACCAACAAATTAGCTTGTTATTACTACATATAACTTCCTTCAAAGAATCTTTTATTACAGAGGTTGAGTCCCCACTATTGGAAGGTCTTTTATAGGCTAAGTCCCATCCCCCTTGATGACATCAGGACCTTGGTTCTGTTTAAATATTTTGACAGACAATCAACAAGATTTAGATATGTAGTAATATGATTTATTGAAACAATTTACAGTTTTTTTCTTTTTATAAACTTTTGTCTTAGTTTGATATATTTGCTAATTTTAGTATTCACTAATTTCTTTTTACAAAAGTCTATTACAGCTCTTAAAATACAGTAAATAAATATAGGGGGAATGGAAGAAGATATTAAAGAAATCTCAGATAAGAGTTCTTGATGGGGGACGAATTTGATGAAATGGGTATGTGGGGATGTGATCTACTTACCTAGCAATAATATATCAGCATTTGAGCTTCAAATATCGCCGAATTCAAGGGTGGAAGGGATGAAGAAATTCGAGCTAGAGACTAGGTGAGCAGAAAATCTGACACCCTTGTGCAAGCTTCCTTTCAAAAAAATTAAAAGATAGGATCTAAGGGCATGGAAACCCTCAACTAGGCTAAGCAACCTTTAATGATCTCAGATCTAAGGATCAAGAGGTTTTCTTCCCAACAATGAAGAGAAATTAAGCTCAAGTGGAAGGGTAACACTCACCACTCAAAAAATTGAAGGCTAAAGGCAAGATCTTCACTCCCTTCTTGGATTCACCTTTGGAGCTTGGATCCTTGTCATGGAGCCTTCATCTTTGTCTTCAAATCACCAAGAAGAACCTGCAAAGAGTCAAGGTGAGGTCGAAATTCAAAGAAATGGAGAGAAAAATGAAAGAATTAATAAAAGAAGTGAAGAGAATTGCTGGAATATTTGGGCAGCACTTCCTCCTTTTCTTGGATTATTTGGATCTTGTGTAGAAGAACTTGGAAATGGAACTATAGCACTCCAAAACTCAAAGCACTCACTCCAATTTAGGATCAAACTCGACACTCCAAAGAAAATCAAAGAAAGCACTCAAAATTCTAAGAAGAACTCAAGAGAACTAGTTAAAATGGAAGAGAACTCAAACAAGGAAACTTTCATTCATTCAACTCAATTCATTCAATCAATGCCTACAAAAGGGTGGCCTTGGTCCCTATTTATAGGCCAAGGAAGAGGATTAAGGGACCAACTAATTCAAGTTTAGTTGGTAGCTAATTACAAGATTAGTTTTTCTAGCAACTAATCCTAACAACTAATCCTAACAAGAGAATTCTAGAAATTCCATGTGGCATTATTTCCTTGCAACACTTGGCTTTATCTCATCCTTCCACATGGTCTTTAAAATTTGGTCTCCAAGTAGGCTTTCATGGTAGAGAATTTCTTCAAGGCTTGGTCGGCCCATGGGCTTGGAGAAGGGGTCTTCAATTTGCTTCATAAAATTGGGGTCTTCAAGAGATGCTTCATGATTTTGTGGAAACCTGAAAAAAAGAAATGGAACTATAACCAAAGATTATTAGTTTGTAATTTCTTCCCTTGCCAATGTCCTCATTAGTTCTTTTAGCCATTCGGCTTCAAAATAGTAGAGTCAAGAGCAACTAGTTTGGCTTCCATGGTACTTCTAGCTAAAATAGTTTATTTTGAGAATTGCCAAGAAATGGCACTACCTCCAAGTATAAATACATAACCAGAAGTAGATTTAATATATAGTATGTTAAAAATCCAATTTGAATCACTATAGCTCTCAAAAACATTTAGATAACTTACGAAGTGCAGGAAAAAAACAAAAATTCCTTTAAGATATTTAAATACTCCCTAAAGCGGTCCAATGAGTTATATTAGAATTACGAGTATATTTACTAAGTCTTGAAATAGTGTAGGTAATATATGGTCTGGTTTGATTAGATAGATACATTAATGAACCAATGATCTGAGTATATTTCTCTTGATTTATAGATATTCCTATTTTTTCCGAGAGATGGATGGATGGATCATAAGGAGTAGTAACATGAGAATAATCAGAATATCCAATCTTATCAATAAGTTTTTGAGTATAGAGAGATTGGGATAAGCAAATTGAGTCAGAAGTTCTAATAATTTTTATTCCAAGAATTAGATCAGCTTTATCTAAGTCTTTCATGTCAAAATGATGAGATATGAAATTCTTGATATGGTTGATTAAGTCTAGATTTGGAGCAAGAATCAAAATATTATCAACATAAAGACATGGAAGAATAAATCGTTCATCAATTCATTTTTGATAAAGATAATTATTTGATTCATTAATTTAAGATCTATAAAATAAAATCACTAGATCAAACTTTTTATGCCATTATTTAAGAGCTTATTTCAATCTATAGAGAGATCTAACATGTCTACATAATATATTCTCTTCGTCTAGTAAAAAAACCTTCAGGTTGATGCATGTAGATCTCTTTTTTAAGATTTTCATATAAGAAGGCAATCTTAACATCCATTTGATGAACAAAAAGTTTATGGATGGAAGCTAAAGCAAAAAAAACTCCAATAGTAATAATATAAGCTACATGTGAATATATATTAAAGAAATCAATACCCATTTTTTATCCAAAACCTTGAATAACAAGTCTAATATTTTTTTATGGTTCCATCAATCCTTATCTTCTTTTTGAAGACCCACTTACAATCTAAAGATTTATTTTCAGAAGATAAATAAGTAAGAATCTAGATATTATTTCTAATAATAGATTCATTTTCGCTATTTATTGTCTCTTTCCAAAAAGAAACATCAAGTGAGTTCATAGTTTCTTAATAAAAAGTTTGATTAGAAAAGTAAAGAAGTCTTCACCAAAATTCTTTTCAATCTTAGTTTTCTTACTCTTTCTTAGCTCAGGTTCAAGGGTTAATATTATTGAAGTGGGAACAGATAAAGATGATAAATTTAAAGAAGATGGATGATCAACGATTGATCTAGAGATCCGATTTTTAAAAAGAAAGATATTTTCAAAAAATGTTGCATCTCTAGATTTGATGATGATGTTATTTGATATTGAAAAAATTTTGGAGTTGATAACAAAAAGTCTATAAGTGTTACTATCAAGAGAGTAGTCCACAAAAATATCATCCACGGTCTTAGATCCTATCTTAGTCTTCTTTGGTTTAGAAATTCTAACTTTAGCCAAGCATCTCCAAACTTGAAAATAGCTAAGCCTAGGTGGATGATTTTTCCAAAATTCATAAGGAGTCTCATATCTATCTTTAGCAGGTATTCTATTAAGGATGTAGTTAGTAGATAGAAGGGCCTCTTTCCAAAGAGTTTCTTGAATACCCAAATTTATAATTATAACATTTATCATATCTAATAAATTTGATTTTTTCATTTAGCTATACCATTAGATTAAAGTGAATAGGGAGCGGTGATTTTATGAATTATCTCATTTTTTTAACAAAATAGGATCATTTCATTTGAAATGTACTCACCTTCTTGGTTAGATCTTAGTACTTTAATCTTTTTTTAAGTTGGTTTTCAACTTCTGCTTTATAAATCTTAAATTTGTTAAGTACTTCATCTTTAGTCTTCAAAAAGTAGGTGAAGCAAAACCTAGAGAAGTTATCAATAAAAGTCATAAAATAATAATTGCCTCCATGAATTGGTATCTTATTAAAATCACAGACATCACTATGGATGAGTTCAAGAAGTTGAGTATTTCTAAACACTTCTGGTTTGAAAGGTTTTTTAGGTTATTTTAATTGAACACAAATTTTACATTTAGAATTGTGCTTGATATTAATTTTTAGAATTAAATTAAGATCAGACAATTTCTTGATTGACCTAAAATTAACATGTCTCAATCTTTCATGCCATGTTTCACAAGATTCGGAATTCAACACAAGATATTCAGAGAAATCTGCTGAACTTTTATTAAGATTGATAGGAGTAATTATATTTAATTTAAAAAATCCTACTGACACATATCCTTTACTAATAAATACATTTTTTTTAGAAACTATAATTTTATTGGACTCTAAAATAACTTTGAACCCTAATTGAATAAGTAATGAGCCACTTAATAGATTCCTTCTAATTGCCGGTACATGTTATATATTATGAAGAATCAGTGACTTTTCATAAATAAACTTCAAGTTGATAATTCCTAATCCTAGTACTTTGACAATTGTTCCATCACCCATGATTACACTTTCTCCGCTTGATCCTTGATATAAGGAAAAACTAAGACTTATCAGTAAAGACATGGATATTGGCTCCAGTATCTAACCACCATTATGAATCTAAGTATGTTAAATTGACTGAAGGAGTAAAAGAAATTGACCTAAAAAATGACGGTTCACTTTCAACCATGTTAACTTGTAGTTTAGGCCAATGTTGATTCTTTGCACCATTCTTCTTCTTGTAAATAACTTTCTACTTTTTTTTGTAAAAACACTAAGATGCGAGATAGTTGTCCCAACTATAGACAAAACAGAATTTCTCAACACCCTATTCCTTAGATCTTTGGATTTGGTTGTTTGTCCTATAATTTTAATTTTGATACTTAGGATTATCCTTTTCTTTATAATTTTAGCATTTAAGTCTAAAATTTAGATTATGATCTTTGAAGTTTTGATCCTTAAAGTCTTGAGTTGGATTTTAAGATCCAGTTAGATTGACCTTTGCTTTGAGTTGACTTCCTTGAATTTTTCTAAGCCTAAATTGATCCTCTATCCTAATAGATTGAAAATAGATCTAAGAGTAAGAAAAGACTAGGATTTTCTAAGATCACGAGCAAATTGAGATCAAGAAGGAAGAAGTTTGTCTATCAAGCTTAATACTTGATAGTTTTCATCAAGTGTAGATCCCCCTCTATGGATCTCTTATACTAATTTTAGAATTGATGGATCTGATCATTTATAAATAAATTGTCTACCATTTAAAAGTTGTGAAAGTCTGAAATAGTGAATCTTATAGCCTCCTCATTATCCTTGTATAGATTTCTTCTAAGACTTGCCAGAGCTCTTTAGAGGCTTAAAGTTTTCTATATGTTTCATATAATTCATCAGAAAGATAACTTAGTATTCTAAATCTACGGTAATAATTAATTTCTTTAGGTAATTTAAAAGTTAGCCTTGATTATGAGGAAGTGGATTTAAAAGGAAGAGATTTCCCTATGGTAGATATTAAACCAAAAAAGATTAACTAGATTTCTAATTATTCTTGCCATCTAAAAAATTCTTTCTCATTGAATCGATTTGGCTTGAGGATAGAAGAATCCTCTGAACCCATGGGAAGATATTTTAGAAAAATATTAAGGAACAAGAGTAAGAGAAACCAAAGCTACACAAATAATATATTAAACTCTTTTAGAAATTTCATGACTTACAGATCTATTAATATATATTTTTTAATTTAATTCTTGCTGATTTGAATTTAAGCAAGAATTTTAAATATTTAACTCAAGGATTGATAATCAAACTATAGCAAAAATGAAATTAAGTAGACTAATAAGTAGAGATAAATGCTATAGTTATCAACATATAATTGCATATAAACTAAAAAAATTCTTTATGTTACATTATGACATCATAGTTATGTATTGTTAGTATCTGAATCATAATTGAACAAGGTTTCTCCTTAGAATGTAAGTAATACATGTATTATAAAACTGTATCCCACTAAAAATCCGACTGTGATTTAAATAAACTAACAATAATAAAAGTTATAAATCAATATGCAAATTTACAAAACTAGAAAAGTAGTTGATCGGATGTGTACAATGCGCTATCCTAAGATGATTCCCAACCTTCGTGCAGAATTATTTTGAGAACTCTATCATAAGATACAACCGGTATCTCTCCTGCGAGTATAACCATAGAGAGGATAATAGAGCTTCAACCTAGTAGTTAGAATTATAGAAAAATTGGAGGAAGAGGATTAAAGAAAGAATTGAAAAGAACTAGAAGAGAATTTGGAGAAAATATTTAGAGAACTTGTTTTTTTTTTTTTTTTTCACTTGATACCTTAGCCCCTTACAATGGGCTATATATATAGGTCCAGGAACTAGCCATTTGAGCTTATCTAACAGCTAGACAATTAAAACAACAAATTAATTGGTTAATTAAGCAGCAACTAAATTAATTGATAATTAATCAAAAATTAGCTGTTCAAGCTCTATTTAATCTCTTAATGAGTAGAATATTAATTCAGTAATTCAATGACTAATGGCTAGGTGATTAATTCATTAATCAACGAATAATATTTAATTAAACATGATAATAGCTAATCAAAATGGGCGGTGATTAACTCATTAAGTAACGGTTTAGATTAAATATGAAAACAACTACAATGATGACTAATAGGAGAATAAAATAAAGAAAATAAACTAAAAAATTGTACCATACCATGCCGTAGTCACGAGTGTAGTGCGATCATGTTCATGCGAGCCAAGCTGGGGCAGGCTGCACGTGCATGTGGGAATGGGCTAAAACAAGACAAAGCCCAAGAAATATATTTTCAATATAAATTAGTGTTTAGTTTTATTCCCATCCAGTGTGGGACTAAAAGGGAGATAAAGTTGTAATGGTTTGAGAAAAGAAAATTTTTAGTGGAGAGCATTTTGAATTTTTCCTCCAAAGACATTCACAATTTCTCTTTAAAAAAGAGTAGAGATATTTTACCATCAAATTGTGGATGATTTTTATTTAACTTATATTCATGTACATTCTACAATTAAAGGTTCATTTTAATGTAGCCCTAGATATATCACCATGAACTAGTTTTATTGCGACTATTCCGTTTGCTCTAGTCCAATTTAATTGCACATTCTTTGGCATAATCTTCACAGCAAATCCTAAGAAATCTAACTGTGTTGTCTGTGCAACACTTGCAAGGAAAGTTGTCTCAGAGACAAGTAAAAGTAGCTAATATTCCATGCCTGTCCATTTCTCATACAAAATAGTCCATTACAAAGATCTCTACTGCTTTGTCCATGATATGCATGTGAAAGCTAGATCTTGGTATGGATATTAGATAATCAATCTTCTTTTTTTTTTTCAGATACGGAAAAAGGGATAGAAAGGTAAACCCAATATAGCTACTCCCGAAGGTTCTTATTTTATCGAAAAATATTCGATACGAGATACTGGATTTACATAGTCTCTTTCCATCCAAAAATAAATATATCAACCCAACACCACCAAGGCACTGGATTAGACAATCAACCTTTAGCATAATTGATTTAAAGGTGCCCATAAAACTAGGTTTATATTTTGATCTCGGCCAGATTTATCTTTTAACCTTATTGGCTCGATCAAGCTGACATATGTAGTTCTTCTATCAGCTCTTAGAAACTATGGTGACACTCTTTATCCTTGGAACAGAAAAACAGTAGAGAGGAAGCAAGAAACTGAATACTCCAATTGTCAAAACGTCACATTCATCAGTTTTTGCTGCAAATGGCTGAATGCTACGTTAAAACTTTCATGAATCATTCTTCTAGACATGTTAGTTTTTTAATTGATTCCCAACTAAAATCAAGGTAAGGATGAGATTTGAACCGATGTCTTTAATATCGGCGCTGTAGCCACAGGCACGTGGCAGGGATTCGAGCCCCAGTTTGGATATTTTTTGACTAAAAAATATGGAGATAAAAATAAAAAAAAAAAAGAGAAATTAATAAAATAATTCTGGAGTCCCTGTTGGCTAGTGATAATGAAAAAGTTAGGGATATATATAATAAATTCCGTTCACTCAGCTGACGCCAGTGACAGTCAGGTTGACGTACTCATCTTCGGGTGGAAAACGGCTGCGAAAAATTAATATGCACCATGTATCGAATATTTTCTGACTGGAGTTGGAAGACTATCTGAGAATGGCCACGACCGGGATCTAACTCTTCTCCTTTTTTTAATTTAAAAAAAAAAAAATCGATGCTGTAGATAGGGTACCTTCATCAAATAGCACATATGAATATTAGATTTACGGTTAAACTTTAGTCCATAAGGTTTCAGATTTACAGCGCCAGAGTCTGGCCAATGAGAAGCTCGTCTCCTGCTAAAATAATATCGAAATAAATACCAATACGTCGCACGGGCATTTGGTCTAGTGGTATGATTCTCGCTTTGGGTGCGAGAGGTCCCGAGTTCGATTCTCGGAATGCCCCAAAATGCTTATTATATATATATAAATATATTTTTTGTTGCAAACCTGTTTTGTTAAAAATAGTAGAGAGACTGCAATTCGGGCCTTGGGCATTCAAAGGAATCCATGCCAACAATAGAATGGACTCTGGTGAAAGTCGATCAAAAAATATATAATTTAGTATTACTTATACTATTCAATTTTTTTGATTACTGGACATAAATTAAGATTTTAAGGACCTCCATGTTACATGCTTTTTAGTAATTAAATAAATTAGAAATGATATATCACATCTAATAGCAAGAATCATCAATAATAGGGCATCCATCAATCAATCCAGACATGACCAAATAGAGACCTGCTGATTATAGCTAAGTTTAGCTCTATATATACTTAATATATATATACATAATAGATATACACATAATATACATATACACATAATATATACATGATATATACACATTTGTCACTAATTTTAGAATTCTTTCTTGATCACAACTATTGTTATTTGGCCCCAAGCAATCCTTAGCTTTAAACATACTGGACTTTTATTTCTATTAACTTTTGAATTAGGCATTGGGACTTCTTTCACGAATAAATATTTTTGAGAAAACTCCTTTCATTTTGACCTTAATGCGGCATAAATTATTTCATGCTTGAATTGATGCAGTTTATACCAAATTAAATATATATATATTATATATTAAAATAATCATAATAATTATTTTGAAATTAAAAATCTTATTCATTCTATTTGTTGAAATAATAAAAAAAAATATTATAGGAAAAAAAGTGGTAAAAAAAAAATTAAAAGAATTTTAAAAAAATAAAACTATTACTCTTTAAATATATAAATATCTTTAATTTGATAAAAACTGTACTAGTTATACGTAGAAAGTCAAAATTGGTTTCTTCAAGGAAAAAGTATTTTCTCAGTTCAACATAATCATTCCTATAAAAATATTTTTAATTCATAAAAAAATATATCAAATATAGATAAAGATAGAAAATCATTATCTTTTAAATATGAAAAGGAAATATTTGTCATTTCATAATAGTTATTTTCACATGTAATATAAATATTTTTAATTCAGCATAAACTGTACTATTTTAAATATAAAAAAAGTTTACTCTTAAGAAGGGCCGAAAAGGTTTATTTGTGCAGAAAGCTAAAATATTATTATAATAATTCAAAGTACATAAAGGTTTATTCTTGTCAGAGCAAGATCTGCTCTAATACCAGATGTCAGAGCAAGATTTGCTCTGATACCAAATGTCGAGGAACGAGACATCTCGCTCGACTCCGCGGAATGCCCGAGATCGACTTGATGCTACCATGGACATGAAATGAATCATCACCAGGGAAGGATGGGGTACACCATCCGTTCCCGTCATGGAGGTGTGCCCCCATAAGGCTACAAACGATAGAGAGAACCAAAGAGAGGAAGAGAGAAGAAATCAAGAATTGGGAAGAAAGAGCACTTCAGCTCGCTTCTTCTTGCTACTACCTATGGACCTCTCGTACAAGATATATATATATATAGCCCTGAGTCAACATGACTCAGCCCAACAAAACTCTCTCTCTCCTTCCAGGCCAACACATGAGATCTAAACCCGTCAGAAGAGTCGACTCGAACAAACCTCGAGCCGACTCGACCAGACCACGAGTCAACGCGAATGAATCTCGAGCCAACTCGATCAGAACTCAAACCTATTGTCGATATGCAGGAATCGACTCCTCCATGGTCCAAGCCGACTCCAACCTCAAGATCTCCAAACCTAGATCTCGAGCCTCCTGGAACACCTCCAGGAAATGCTTGGCACGCCTCCAAGCATCCAGGGATCGCCTCCAGCATCCCTGCCATGGTCTCCCAAGTCTCTCCAAAGCTTGGAAGCACCACGCAAATCCCAACAATCTCCACCTTGGTGCCCCCAAGCTTTGGCAAACCTGGCAATGTCCTCAACGCACACCCTGCTATAAATGCATGTCCTGACAGCACTGTGCGGATATCCATGCCTTTGCCAATATCCTCCAGCTGCTGATATCACCTAGAGACCTCTGGGATGACCGCCTTCATAGCTGAAGATCCTAGCTCATATCCTGGCACCACAGATTATTGCTTTCCTTCTATCTGGCAGCTGCATCAGTCTATTCTTGGACTTCCCTGGAGAGAACCCAGCGAACCTAAACCGACACTCGTTGTAACTGGAGCTCTACCTGACATAATCTCTACAGAGCCATGCCATACTCTGCACTCTCCACTCTATCTGGCTAAGTGCACCCCTGACGTCCATGCAAGGATATGGTCCTCCATGCACCTCCCGCTCTGAACATGTGTCAAAAACTGCTCCACCCGTAAAGCTACTTGTCACCAGTGCTCCACCTGAAACTGAAGTCCCCCTGATGCCATAGAAAGAAACCCCCGAGGCCAGCCTCTCAACGCTGCCCTGCTGAGCATGACCTGAACCTCGTACCCAGTCGCTGTCTTCTCGGAACCTCCGCACACCGCGAACCTCTCCGAGATCGTCTCGGATACTCTACAACCCCACAGGAACCTCCAAAACTCAGGAGCTCATCCCAACTCCTCAAATACAGCAACTGAACATAGCAACCATCGCTAGTGGTTGCTCTATTACATACCAGCTTGTCCATAGGCTGCATGATGTCCCTCATGTCCCAGCTTGTCTCTAGGCTGCATGACATCCCTAGCACTCCTTGAGACATGTCCCTGGTCTCCCTGAGCTACCAGCCTTCATCAGCTCTAGTCTCTGTCCCTAGGTCAATGCTGCCATACCAGGACACTCCAGACTGTCTGATACCCTGACGTTCCCTGAGACTGTCTCCAATCTTCCTAAGCTATCCCTGGCACCACCTCTGCTGATGTACCCGGATCTCCTGAGACCTCCCTGGCACTAGCCTCCATCAACCTCTGTTGATGTACTCGGTCTCCCTGAGCTAATCAACTCTCAAAACCCACCTCTAGTCACGTGGGATACCACACCCACATACAGCTTCATCATGATCAAGGTAGCTGGAGACCTACCGATCGCTCTCCTCCACAGTGACCAAGAGCCAGGTCCACTATCGATGGAGCTACCACTTATGCTCTAAAGATCTCCGATGTGTGTCACTCAACCTGTGCTAAACCACAGATCACCCAACTTGTCAATGTTCCACAGCACAGGACCCGCAGCTCTACACCACCATTACGAGCTCCTGCACCACAGGATCCATCATCCTCAGTGAGATCCATACAACCAACAGACCTCCATGCTGCTCCCAACACCACGAACCTCTATCTGCCTAGGAGAGCCGAAGATGGAACCAACCTGCTCAAGCTGCCCACACACATGACAGTTGCACCGCGATCTCCACATTACCTACGATCTGACTCTATCACCAGATCCAACCTAGCTCAACACGAAGAGCTCGAAACATGGAATCCAACGGCTTAGATGGGACTCAAATCGGAGTTCGATTGAGCCCGGAATCGCCAAAAATCCAGTCAGTATGAATTTCAGAGCATAGCAAACATAAACCGCCGGTCCACCATGAACCAAACCAATGGTTCACGAGCAATCTCCCGGTCTACCACTGTCATTGCTGCTGGTCCATGGTAGAAACTGTGGACCACAGACTTCCTTGGCCACCGCTATCACCTCTGGCCATCGCCCGCGGCCATGCCATGCCTCCAGCGACCGCTCGCACGACCATGCCGAGCCTCCGGCGACCACCCGTGCTGCCTCGCGCCATCCGTGTGATCGGGAAGCCATCACCATGCGCGCGGTTTCTGCCCGGCGTTGTGCCCGCGACCGGCAAGCCATGCCGTCGTCTCTTCCCTACGCTGCGCTCGACGCCACCCTATGCCATGCTTGCACCGTCGAGCTTGCTGCGACGTCTCCGCGCCTAACGACACCGTGCTGCCATCTGCACCTGTGCCTTGCACCAACACCATGCCCGAGCTGACTTTGCCGCTCTATAACCAGAGGCCTCTCTGCCCAAGCTGACTCCGTGATGCTCGAGCTGGCTCTGTGATGTCCGAGCCAACTCCATCAACCTGCACCGCTCCTGTGTTCTCTGCCCGAGCCAGCTCTGAGATAACCAAGTCGGCTCTGCTGCAACCAGAAACATGAATCATTTATGCCCAAGCTAGCTCTGTTGCCCGACGCACCTACGTCCTCTGCCCGAGCCAACTCTGCAACGACTGAGCCGTCTCTGCAACATGCACAACTCTTGCATTCTTTGCCCGAGCCAGCTCGCTGTGACGGCGTGCACTTCTTTTTCTTCCTGGCAGCCATGCCCCTGATTGGGCATTCTCTCCACCACCACGGCCATCGCATTCCGGCACAAGGGAAGACTGAAACTCCCTCCGATCCATACCAACGCGATCTGGATTTTCATCCATCATCGCCGAGCCATCCAGATCTGCTGAAAACATCTCTATTTTCATTGGAGATCCACAGATCCAGACCCAGACTCCATGACCCCCAGGCTGACGATCCTCCATGGCTTTTAGATCCAAGAATCTGAACTCCAGCCATGCCATCATGATCTGGATCACGTCCGTCGCCACCAGGCCATCCGCTAGATCTCCATCTCTGGCACGATCCAAAATTCTCTCCCAGTGAGGTAGCAGGCCCTCACCTCCGATCTCATCCCCCGACAAGATCTCCGGCAGATCCACCTGCTTTTGATCTGCTCACCTCTGTAAGATCTCCGGCAGATCCATGGTGCTTCCGATCTGCACCACTGCAGCCTCCTCCATATCTCACAACCAGAGATATGCTTCTTCTTCCATTCTTCCTTCATGCCACCGCATCAAGAAGCTCTGATACCAAATGTCAGAGCATGATCTGCTCTGATACCAAATGTCGAGGAACGAGACATCTCGCTCGACTCCGCGAAATGTCCGGGATCGACTTGATGCTGCCATGGACATGAAAGGAATCATCACCAAAGAAGAATTGGGGCACACCATCCACTCCCGTCACAGAGGTGTGCCCCCATGGGGCTACAAACGATAGAGAGAACCAGAGAGAGGAAGAGAGAAGAAATCAAGATTTGGGAAGAAAGAGCACTTCAGCTCGCTTCTTCTTGCTACTACCTATGGACCTCTCGTACAAGATATATATATAGCCCTGAGTCAACATGACTCAGCCCAATAAAACTCTCTTTCCCTCCAGGCCAACACATGAGATCTAAACCTGTCAGAAAAGTCGACTCGAACAGACCTCGAGCCGACTCGACCTGAACTCAAACTTGCTGTCGACCTGCAGGAATCGACTCCTCCATAGTCCAAACCGACTCCAACCTCAAGATCTCCAAACCCAGATCTCGAGCTTCCTGGAATACCTCCAGGAAATGCTTGGCACGCCTCCAAGCACCCAGGGATCGCCTCCAGCATCCATCCCATGTTCTCCTAAGTCTCTCCAAAGCTTGGAAGCACCACGCAAATCCCAACAATTCTTGAAGAAGGCTAAAGTGACAAATATTTTAAAAAAATATTTTATGAAAGGAGACCAAAAAATATAAATTTAAAACTTAATTTATTAAAGGAGACCGACAAATGTAAGTTTCTTTTTTTGGTATTGAACAAAAGTGAGTTGAGGGGTGAGGGATCATCTCAAACTTATATGTTCTCATCTTGTAAATTTTTTGATCTCCTTCACAAAAAATTGTCCTTCTTAAAAAATAAACATTTTTCTAGAAACTCTTCTCATTTTGGCCTTCTTTGAGAGTAATTTTTTTTCATACTTGAATTAATGCACTTTATACTAAATTAAAAATGTCTATACTATATACAAAAACAACAAAAATAACTATTTTGAAATTAAAAAATATATATTTCTTATTCATTGTATTTGTTAAAATAATAAAAAAATATTCTTGAAAGAAAAGTGGTAAACCCACTGGTGAGTGGTACAGTTGGTTGTGAAACTTTTCTCACAACCCCCTAGCAGGGGTTCGAGTCTTGGTTTGGATATATTTCGACCATAAAGTCCGGGGATAAAATAAAAAATAGAAAAATAGTCCAGGAGTAAAATTAAAAAAAGAGAAAAATTAATAAAATAATCCTGGAGCCCCTGTTGAGTTCGAGTCTTGGTTTGGACATATTTCGACCAGAAAGTAATAAAATAATCCTGGAGCCCCTGTTGGCTGGTGGATACAAGTGGTAGTCAGGTTGACGTACTCACCTTCTAGTGGGGAAAGCAATAAAATAATCCTGGAGCCCCTGTTGGCTGGTGGATACAAGTGGTAGTCAGGTTGACGTACTCACCTTCGAGTGGGGAACGATTGCGAAAAAATAACGATTGCGAAAAAGTTAATATGCACCGTGTATCGAATATTCCCTGGTTGGGGTTGGAGGACCGTCTGGGGGTGGCCATGTCCGGGGTTTAACTCCTCCCCCCCTTTTTGTTTAACCAAAAAAAGAAAAGAAAAGTGGTAAATGGAAAAAAAATTCTTATTCTAAAATTCTTATTTTTTTGTAAAGAAAGATGTTTTTAAGCCAATAACAACTATACTAGTTATAAGTAAAAAGGAAAAATTAGTATTTTTAAATAGAGGAAAGATATATTTTCTTAATTAAAAATAATGATTTATATAGAAATATTTTTACACAATTCAAAATAATAATTTATATTTAAATATTTTTAAGTTGATAAAAAATATATCAATTATAGAGAAAAAAGAAAATCGATATCTTCCAAGTATGAAAAGAAATATTTATCATTGCAAAAGAGTTATTTCTATGTATAGTATGGATACTTCTAATTTGATATAAACTACACGATTTAAAATGCAAAAAATGTTTACTCTTGTAAGAGACCAAAATAAAAAGTATTATTCAATAAAAATAAATTTGTGGGAAGCTAAAATACTATACCAATTCAAAGTACATGATGGTTTGTTCTTAAAGAAGGATAAAGTGAAAATAGTTTAAAAAAAAATAATTTTACATTGTTGTAGGAGACCAACAAAAAATAGTTTTAAAAAAGTTATTTGTTGTAAGAGACCAAAAAACTGAATTCACGAGGGGGGGGCATTCCGAGAATTGAACTCGGGACCTCTCGCACCCTAAGCGAGAATCATACCACTAGACCAAATGCCCGATCTTTTTTAGTTGATGCCCTCGTAAGTTTAAATACAATTTCACAACCTTCTCTCCACGTCCCATCCAAGCCATCTTTCCCTCCAAGTACTCCCTCGCCCGGTCGTGCTCATCTTTTCGTCCCGTCTAACCGCCGTCTTTTCTTCTCTCCTAAACCCTTCCCGCCCTCCTCTTCTTCGATACCAAACCCCAACTCTTCATCTCCAAAGCACTCTTTTTTCTTTTCTTTTATTTATATGTACACATATATGTATATATGTACCTCTCTCTCTGTTTAGTCCCTACAGACTCCGATCTCCTCTCCGTTACATCGCCCTCTTCTCAGAAAGGTCCATCAATTCTCTTTTTCTTGTGATCTTTCCTTAATTTTCCCTAATATATCACCGATTCCCACTTGCTTTCAATTTTCCCTTCTTTTTATCCATGATTTTTCTCCAATCTATCACTGATTTCTTATTTCCTGTGATGTGTTCTTCAGTTTAATCTGGTCTGTGCCGATCCCATGGTTTTCGTCGGAGATCGCGAAGAGACCCAGGTCTCAGATACCAATTCCCCTCCACTACCCGGTAATGCCCTAACTATTTGATCTTCAATCATGTGAACTTTTTGGAATCTCAATCGTCTCTCTGATTCCATCCAGGAGTTCGATCTGATGATGAAACTGATGATGGTGGTCGTGATGATGATGATGACGATGGGGGGAGTCCTGATCAGTGTATTATGCCGATGGGCGTTACGCTTCCAATCGAGAGCTTGAGGGAGGTCCCTGACCTATATGGTGAGACCCAAGCGCTGGATGATCCTGATAAATGTGCCGGCGATGGGGACGGGGGTGTCGATGTCTGGGGCGAGACGCAATTGATTGACAGTGGTGATGAAGGGGCGGAGACGAAGGCGAATGACCGGGGCAAGACACAAGTGGTTGATAGTGGCGATGAAGGGATGGACACGAATGAGTGGGCCAAGACACAATTGGTTGATTGTAGCGATGAAGGGATGGAGATGACTGAGGTGCTGAGTGGCGACGAGGGCTTGTCCGATGATGGGGCTACTCCTTGGGGAGACAAGAGGAAAAGTGAAGGTATGGAGCTGGAGACGAGGGAAAGGGCGAATGGGGATGGTTCATGCTCGGATGATCAGGGGCACAAAAATGGTTTGGTCGATTCGGATGCTTCAACTGACGAAGATGATGGTGCAGGTCTGTTCTTTTTTGGGTTTCATGGGACATTTTATACTGCATTGCTTTGTTGTAGTTTAATGATTGGGGTTTGAGTTTGGTTTTACTTTAACTGATATATTTGGGAATACAAAGATTTGATTTTGACATTCATACTTTCTTTGCTATTGTTTTAGTTGATAGAATGTGTTTCATGAATGGTTCTGAGGCATTACTCATTCTGCTGCCAAGCTTCTGAATTTATTTTTTTTTTGTACCTGTCGGCATCAATTTTGATTTTCATTTAATTCTTTTGATTGATATTGTTTATTTTCGAGATACATGAATAACTGGACCTAATTTTAACACTCTGATTACTACGAACTATGAAGGCTGCTCTACTTGCTTTAGAATCTTTTCTTTTGGTGCAAGTGCTGTAAATTCTTGATTCACATTCTTTATTGTTTCTTCTTAAGAACTTGTAGCCAATGTTTAATTAACTCAACCATTATTGTTGCACTTGTAGGAAACTTACGTTTTACACTGACATTCCATATGTTTGCATCTTCACTCTTAGGAAGTTCAAGGAGGACTTTCACTGCAGTTCGTATAGCATCACTGCGGTCTTCTGGTCTTGCTGCTGCTTGCAAATTTGATTCTAAGATAAGTGGCACCAATTCAAAATCTTCTTTTAGTAATGGTCAATGTAGTAAAGAGCAAAATGGTGCTTTAGGTGGACAGGCTGGTGTTATGGCCACTGGGAGGGATCTGTGGCCATATAGCAGAAGGGATCTCACCTCTCCAAGAATTGAAGCAGGTGAATTAGACCTGGACCATGGGATTGAGAACTCCTATGGGTTCATGCAGGACTGCAATAAAAATGGGATTAACACAACGGTGAAAAAACTTTTTTATGAAGTGACACCTTCTGAGGAGGATGAAATCACAGTTAAGACTGACAACATTGTTGGAAAAGGGGACTTACCTCATTTACACCCAACTGATTTTGCTCTTGCAGGATTAAGCTATGTTGAGTCTCAAGAACCTGGTGATTTGTCCCAAGCTAATGCTTTAGAGGTTGTAGATAAGTTTCTTTCTGTTAATTATGTGGAATCATCTCAAGAAGCTAACACTCGAAAAGCAACTGATATGGTGAAGTCACCGCCCATTTCCAGTACAAAAGGAGCTCAGTGTTTGGCTGAAAAGACTGATCATAGAAGTCCAGTTGGAAAGGCAGGAGTCTTTGACTGGATTGACGGTCTTGAGGATGAGGGTGGAGGTGAATTCTTCAGGAGAAGAAAAGCTTCCTTCTTCGAAAGCAAGAGCAGTTCACGAAAATCACAAAGCCATCGCCCAAAGGCTAGACATCCTTTCTCTGAAGTAACCAGAGGTGCATTTGATAAGAGTGGCAAGAAGGAACGTGCAAACCCTGATGGCAGGAACATAACAATGTTAGCCCATTCAGATTCAAGATTGATGATGCACAATTTGACTACAGGCAAAGCGATACATGTTTCTGAAACAAAGACAAAGAAGAGTCTTTTTAAGGATATGGATGAACAATCAAACCCAAAATCTCTAGAGCAGCATCCAGAAGCAACTGATGTTGAGGTTGGTATTGAAGGTTTATTTGATGTTGGCCCTGATACTCAAATGGCAGCTGAAGCTATTGAGGCCTTAGTTCATGCACCTCCTGTTGATTGTGTAATGGAGGAGAATCAACATGTAGTATCTGATCATTTGAATGAGAATTCCAGCAAAGGTCCAAGTATAAAGATGACTTCATCAAAGAAAGATTTGCTGCAAAAGAGGCTTTCTGCTACTGATTTAGAAGGCACCATAACACGATCTAAACGTAGAAGGATGCTTCATACCAAATCAAGGAGGGGGGAAAGCCCAAGTTTTTCTAGGAAAAACTCAAGTAGATCAAGAATGAAAAAGAGTTCAGATGATAGAAGTTGGAAAACAAAATCAAAGAGGGAAGTGTGGAATCAAGAGCTGCATTTAAATGCTAAAAGTTTGGTCAATGGAAATGCATCATCTAGATCTCTCAAGAGAGAGAAGACCCAAGGTGCAATGGACAGAACCCTTATTAAAGATGCTGACAAATGTCACAATCCACTGACATCAGATGGCCAGCCTTCAGTGCACAAGGAGTTCATGCCAGGGGAGTATCATGTGAATGCTACACCTGTTGCACATCGAACCAGGCATTCCAAAAGACTCAACTTATCAAAACACACTGAAGTTTCCTCTAGTGAATACAGGAAGGATATAAACGAGCTAACAAGTGGAATTATTCCTGGGTCCATAGAAAGACAGGATATGCTTGTTCTAGATGCATCTGGACCATTGAATGCCAGAAAAGGAAGTGTGGATATGGGTCCAGGTCAAACTGCCAGAGTCGAAAGGACTTCTATATTGCATGCTACCATGCAGAATATTGAGGGGCTACAAGAAGATGAACTTGAAAACCGTTCTATAACAAAAGATGCTTCTAACCACCCTAAACGGAGGAGAACTGGTCAGATTACTTCAGGTAACCCAAACATGACCAGCAACTTGAATGGACCATCTATACCAGATGACAGTTTGCTGGCAACAAAAAAGCAGTCCTGCAAACAACAAGGAAGGAAAAAAATCTTTATCAAAAGTGTTTCGGAAATTTTAGATGCTGCAAAGCGGAAAAGAAGATCTGTTTTCACACAAATAACGTATAAAGCTGATGGAGGGCCTTCTGTTACAGGAGAATTGCCATCAGTATCTGGTGTGAGAACAAGGTCGTCTTCATCCAAACCATATTCAGAAAAGGATTTCAAGAGATGTTTGTCTAGGCCAGTTTCGCATGAAGCTTGTTCAGCTGATGCAGCTAATGATCGTTCCACTGGTGTCATGGGCCCTGGAGAGCATCCTAAAGAAGAAGCATTACCTAAGCAAGGTATATATTCTACACCTCGTGTTGAAGATGCTGAAGAACATGCCAAACCAGAAGAGACACCTAAAGAAAAAGTTCAGCAATCTGGTTTAGCATGCAAATCTCCATCTAAGAATGTGGATGCAGTGTCTCCAGTTTGTGTGGCTCAAGATCCTCCTAGAACATGCAATAAAGGTTTATCAAAGTCACTATTTCTTAGAGAATTTCATAGACTGAAAGCCACTGAAGCATCTTCAACTCCAGCTCTGAAAGATTTGCGAAGAAGAAAAGATATGGGCAGTGTTCGTGTTTTGTTCAGCCATCACTTGGATGAGGATATAATCAAGCAGCAGAAAAAGGTTACTTATGCTATCGTCATTTCTATGTTTTCTGATTATTTCTTCAATTGATTTGCATTATGAGTGAGTTCATGGCATACATTAACTGTGTTGGGTTTTGATTGTAGATTTTGGGACGCTTAGGAGTTCCTATTGCATCTTCTATTTCAGAAGCTTCACATTTTGTCACAGATAAGTTTGTTCGCACAAGGAATATGCTAGAAGCAATTGCTTTTGGTAAGCCAGTGGTTACACATTTATGGCTTGAAAGCTGCAGACAAGCAAGCTGTTTTATTGATGAGAAGAATTACATACTGCGAGATGCTAAGAAGGAAAAGGAGATAGGATTTAGTATGCCTGTTTCATTGGCTCGTGCATGCCAAAGTCCGCTCTTGCAGGTAGTTGCTGATCCTTGTTGAATTAGTGAAGATAGATTTGCTGATTACTTGACAAAGACTATAATATTCTGGGGCATGGAGCTATTTTCATTAGTGATATTTTATAGATTGTTCTAAGACTTCATTCTTCATAACTTGTTGTAGGGTAAAAGAGTGTTCATAACTGCAAATGTTAAACCTACTCGAGAGGTTATTGCAAGCTTGGTTAAGGCAGCTGATGGCCAGGTACATAATTTTATATGTCTGATGTTGATTATTTTTTTTTATTGACTTCCTTTTTAGTTTTGTTGTTTCTTAGATTCATGAACACTGTACTATGTTGAAAAGATCTTTGAAGGTGAAAATATGGTGTGAAGTATAATATATTCTGAGATCTAGTTTAGGATTCGCAGTTGGTGTCTTGCCCTTTTTGATATTGGAGTAATGCTATGGGGTGCCAGTTTTATGCACATGAAAGTTTCCTCCTGCCACATCATGAAGGAGCATTGGTGTCACTTGGGGATTTAGTGCAATAGACAAGGGTGGTTAGTTACCGAGTTGCAAAGCCAGAGATAATGGATTCGGTGAAGTTTTAGCATGAACTTAACAGGCACCATAAAGATTTTTCCTTGATATTATTGACATCAGTCTTGTTTGCCAAGAATTGTGGAGTGTTTTGTTAGAAGCTGTGCAGGATTTACTAGCATTGGAATCATCCTTCAAGATCTATCATTAGAATCATCTAAATTGTGAGATAAGGCTCTCTCTGGTTCTAGGGTGTCACTGTACAAGCAGTAAAATGGTGTCCCTATTATGGATTTTTAATCCTAAAGGCATTTGCAACTTGGATTAAGCCAAAGGGAAAACATTAGGAAAATACTAGAACATGGTTGGCATTCATTCCCTCCCAACTAAGGTTTGCCATCTTGGTATTGGGTCCCGTATTAGTACCATCCTATTACAATTTTGCTATGTCTAGTAGGGTATGGTCGGTATACACCGATACTGATTGGTATGCCAAACCTGGCTCCCAACTAACCTAGTTTAACCTTGATAAAGTTACCCTACCAAAAAGTTGGAATATATATATATTAGAAAAACTTATCCAGTGTTGTCAGGGCAGTCGAAGCGCTTGCTTAGGTTCTCGGGCAAGGTGAGGAAGCCTTGAGCACCTCAACAATCCCTAGGCAAGAGGACTTTACTAAGATGATGCCTAGGCAAGCACCTGGGACAAAGCAAGAGTTGTTCAAGCAGGCATCTCTCCTATGTCTAGATCTATGCTTCCAATCCTTTTTTAGTTTATTCTTTCATAGCTCTGTTGGTTTAATTTTGTTCTATTGGAGTCCTTGTAAATAAAGGGATACCCTAGAATGTCAAATGATTTACTATTTTTCGCTGTTTGTTGCTTAGAAACATGAAATATGATTTTGGGAAGTGGTATTTTGCTATCATGTTTGAATTTAGAAGCTAAATAGGATGTCCAATGGTTTCTTTTGCCAATTCTTGCTTAAAAATATGACATAGGAAGTGGTATTTCTATATGATCTTTTGGAAGAATGTGAAACACTATCTAATGTTCAAGACAATTATGATTTTTGACATTGAACTTGAATAACTAATCTTATAATGCTTGTATTGTTTTCATATGCATCAAATGCTTATTTATTCATCAATTAATGCCTTGCTGGGTGCCTCTTTGGTGCCTAGCACCTCAAGTCACCTTAAGGGTGTCTTTTGCTTTTGGCAAACTTGAGGTTATCCTGGATTTTTATATCCAAAAAAATGACCTGGTTAACCTAGTTTTACCATTCCTCAGGTGAACAAAGCTTAGTTGATCTTTCAAATACATTAATGGTCATGGGATTAAGAATCTTAAAAAGTGGTAGGTTATCATTGATAATCATTCTTCCTTTTTGTTATAAATGTGATATCTCCCTCACCTGGGTAATTTTATAGGCTGATGCAAGTGAAGTTTCATAAGGGTCCAAAACCCCTTAGATGATACATCCAAGCTGAAATGAAGTGCTATAAACAAGTATGCAATGCCTTCTTAAGGATGAACCCGTAGGGAATACCGACAATTATGCTTAAGTGTAAACACTTTGTCTTGGAACCAGAAAAATGTGAGTTCTGGCCTCCTATAAAATTAAAACAGGCACTGAGTAGGCATGAAAGTAGTACATGAGAGCCTAGTTCCTGTTCCTCTATGCTCTCAATAGGGCAAGCTGGCCTATAAGGATAAGCCTTAAAAGCACCAGAAACAAAATATAAGCCACAAACAAATAGTTGCTCTTATTTGGCAGGCCCGTTAATGTACTTTTTCAAGGTTAATTTTGTTTCATGTGAAGATCTAATCTAAGCTAGGTTCATGTCGTATAGGTCTGGCCCAGTTCACCACATGCCCAAATGCCAGGCAATAATCCCAGAAAAAAAAGAAAAAGAAAAATGGAAAAATAATGAGGATCAGTTCAGCCTAAAACATTTAAATAGAATAAAATGCTCAAAATCTAGCAAAAGAAACCAATGGCACCACAATCTTCCAACTCTTTCTTTCATGCGGATTCCTTTTTCAAGAAGGAAGTAATGACCGTATGCTGTCCTACGCACCTTCACAGTGGACATCTTCCGACTTTGAATCAGTGTTCCAGCACTGGGAGGAAGATCCAGCCAAAATGGGGATGTGAAAAAGAAATGGAAGCTGCATGAGATGGGATCAAAAAATTGCATGGCTGGCAAGGCAACAATGTTCAAGCTTCAAATACTTAACAATGATTTAGCCCCACCAAGGATGCACCAAACAAATTCACCTTGTTCTCCTTTTTCAACAAAGTGGTGTATTGCTACCATTTTTAGTTGAGATCCATGAATACAGTCCACCTGTGCCCATCAATCAAATGGGTCAGGTCGGATAGGATTATGAGCGACCCAAACCTGACCCGGTTCCTTGATCATGTCCTAATATTGAACCCAAACCCAACCCAATAGAAGATAGGGTCGGATTGGGTCCACGGCCAAAATTTTTGACCCAACGGGTCATTTGGGTCCATGTATAACCTAGCTTCAACTCAAAAAATTCGGGTTTAGGGCTAGTCCAAGTCAAGTTCAAGTCAAATATAGCTAAGTGTATTTTAATTATCACATAATCAACTATCATTAACTATAAAAAATAGTCAACAAACAATATTGCTCTCAAAATAAATTATGATATAAAAATAATTGTAAATCCATCTTTATGTTAAAGACATGTTTATACAAATCTTAAATCCTAACTTAGAGGCTCAAATAGGTTTTGATCCTCATAGTATTACCATATTCAGGTTGAGTTGGGTCGGGTTTATATTTAGTAAACCTAGGCCCAACCTGGAAAATGGAACGGGTACAATTTTAAAACCCAATTTGGATCATAGGTCCTTGAAAATGGGTTAGATCAGGTCTAAGTGAGTCAGGTCAGGTCATGGGTCAATCCAATCCATTTGTAGCATTTGTAGCTTTACTTGTGGCAGGTATCCTATGAGTAAACAAAGGAAGAATTCTTTTTTCTTTTTAAATTTATTAGTGTAAAATAATAGAGAATAAGTGTTTCTTGCTTTTGCAATTGTATGGAATAAGGTTTTCTTTCTTTTGCAATTGTATGGACTGAAGGTGTTTCTAGCACCCACATTAGTTGGCATCAATCATAGACTGAGCACTGTGCTTCTCCATGGATATAATATTGGTGGTTTTTTTGAGGGAATCTTGGTGAAAAACTTGAATTGCATGATTACCCTTTCTAGGGAAGTGGACACAAGCACAGCAGAGACAACATTAATTGAGGCTAGCGCTGAGCCACATGAGGGTCATGAACACATAACACCACCCTACAGCCTGTGCTCATTGATGGAAGAGTCATTGCAAACATGCAGATTAGTAAAAGATAAGATATTTCATACTAATGCAGCTCCACCATTACTACTATATGAATGGCTGCACTCCTTGAGCCTTCTCTGAAGGGTTTTTTATACTGATTGGATCAGACTCCCACCAAGATAAAACTCCAACTCGTTATATTCCCTAAGCACTTTTTATAGGTGTTCATGCATGAAATAGTCTAAAATCAAATATATGGTGCACATGACCAAAAATTTAAACCCTCTAGTTTCAATGGCATCTACATTGAGATGAAATCTTTCTTGTAACTTTAAATTTTGATCTCAGTGATTATGATCGTTACAACAGTAAGGCCTGCCATGTTGTATGGTTCCAAGTGTTGGGCAATAAAGAATGTACATGAAAACAAGTTGAATGTAGCAGAAATAAGAATATTAAAATGGATATGTGGTAAAACTAGAAAGGTTGAAGTAAGAAATGAATATATTAGAGAAGCTATAGGAGTCGCTCAAATAAGAACAAAGTGAGAAAATAAATTGAGATGTTTGGAGTATGAAGATGTACAATGAAGATCTAAGATTCTCCATCAAGGAGAGGTACGTCGGTTTGTGTTAAAAATGGTATGCAAAGGAGGGGAAGACATAAGATAACATGAGTGGAGATACTGGGAAAGGAATGGAGAAACTTAGAATAATATCAGAAGTGGTCCTGAGTATGAATACTTGGCAATAGGCTTTATGGTTATGATTATGACTAGTAATTGTGATCTTTCCCATTTATTAAACTATATATTGAACGATCTATCTTGTAACCCAAAGTAATGATACTAAGTACAACTCTATGCAAAGCAACCATGTGCAAAACTGGCCCACTCAACCAACTTAGCTTTACGTCTCTCTTGTGCATTGTAAAGCCTGATTAACTCATTACTTGTTAAAGGGAAGGACACGTGAGGTGGTGATGACTTGAATTTTTCTGAAGACCTTGTAGTTTACTGTTAATTGGTGCTGGTAGCGCATGGTGCCACCGTAAATCTTATGGAACCGTAACCTGTTGGTGCTGGTGGACAGAAAGAATGATGCAACATATGCAAGACTTAAGGGCATGCCAATGTAAAATCACAAATTTTTTTTCTATTCTATGTGCTCTCTGTAACTAGAAGTTATAATCATTTAGAAGTTTGTCTTGGCATGTGTTCCTTTTTTTTTTTAAAATGGAGATGGAAAATTTATACTTAAGGTGGAATTTGTCCAAATTTCATTCCCCACTTCATTATTCTCAACTTACAGTTCTACTTTAGCATTCCTTTCTTAATAGTCAAACCCCTCTTTCTAAATAACTGAATACTAAATCATATATTTTGAATCAATAAAATGAAAATTAGATATCTTTTGAATCGATGAAAATGAATTAATTATGTTTTGCAACCAAAGATCTCCAAGCACTTCCAATTTCTCGTGCTCCAATTTATTCCCAACCATATGTTATCTTATTAAACAGATATTTACCCTTACCCAAGTTAAAATGCTATCATTGCCTCCAGTTGGGTAGATGCGCAGCTGCAGGCAAGAAACCGGCATATATGCCTGTCTACATAGTTGGTGTGATGTATCATTTTACTGTTTCATCAACATTGCACCTTATGTCAGCATATGCAGTAAAAGACAATTTAAAATTTTATGCAGCCAATAGAGAGAATTGGGAGATCTGTAATGAAGGAAGATAAAGTGCCAGTTGATCTTTTGGTAATTTCTTGTGAAGAAGATTATTCCCTCTGCATACATCTCCTTGAGAAAGGTAATATGTTTTTTATTTTCTTATTTCAAACCGTACTGCTGGACAAACGGTTTTCTCAGAAAGCCAATATCTCATCATTCATGTGGATTCAACATTCAGGAGCGGGGGTTTTCAGCTCGGAGCTTTTACTAAATGGTATAGTCATCCAGAAGCTGGAGTGTGAGAGGTTAGTACTGCACCTTTTGTACTCTTTCATCACGTACAGCTAACAACTTTCCTGAGTCCAATTTTCTTCTGCGTTTCCCTAATAATTTCCAGACATCGACTCTTTTTGGATCATGTTAAAGAAACCCGCTCAACAATATGGTTAAGACACAAAGATGGAGACCATTTTCTTCCAGTCAGCAAGTGTGCATAACTAGCTCCCCTAAGTGTTGAAGCTCTCTGCAACTATTTCATCAGCTCTTTGTTGGAGGGATTTCCTTTAAATTAAGAGCCAAGTTAACGGTACTGGGTTAAGATAATGCAGGGTATATAGTATGTGTTATATTTGTCTTTTCTTTCCCTTTTTAATATTTTGAAGATGTAAATTAGGTATTACTTTTTTTAATTATAACGTCTAGTCCTCTCCAATAGGATTTTTGTTAAATCTGCACCCTTCTCTGCATAACCTGTTGACCTGTAATCATCTTAGATTTTTGTTAAATCTGCACCTCTCCAAAAGTGTGAGCTTCCTAATGACTAGCTTGTATTGTATTGATGTGGTTGTTTCTTTCTTGAGTTTTTCCCTGGAGAGGTGGTGATTCTCGTGAATCCTTGAAGCTACGGATCATGCCGCTAAGTTAACATGGACACGTCAATTTCTTTTTCCTTTTGAAGAACGGTCATTTGTTCTCCTTTTTCCCCTTGCTCTGTGATATTAGATTCCTTTCTATTCGGGCGAACAAAGTGGACAAAATGGCACTCATATGGTTCCTTTGGCTAATTTCAAAGTACGGTAATGAAAATTTTTTTGGGGTACACTAAGCAGGGGCTAGTAGTATCCAGAGTTCTACTGAAACAGATGATTCTTGTAAGCAGGTTTTTTTGGTGCCCAGAACCTTCGAAAGGTACGTCAAGTAGAATAGGAGATTGGCTTTTCTGCGTAAATGCACTTGTGAATGCTGCCCGTTAGTTTAAAGGTGTAATCGGGGCCAAATCTGATCGAGGGATTCATCTACCGCTCCGAGGATTTTACATGGGTGCAAGCGTTGTTGGGATCGGAGCACCTTCTCGCCTGCAACGGTGGGTTTCGAAGAAGGAAAGGTTCCTGGCTTACCCGGAATGCAGAAGCTTTTGAGACGACTTAGCAACCAGACCTTGTCTTTGATTGTGAAGTTTGGTGGGGTTGTGCTGCTGATTTCTATGCTAAAGAGTTGAAACAACTGGGACCTTCACCATTTCTCTACTGTCAAAAGGACGGTATTTATTTCTTACAAATCCTTCTCTTCAACATTCCTAAAGATTAAATTTGATAATGGTATTTTGAATAGCACTAGTAGAGCCAGTTTTATCATTCAAGATATGGATTTCAGACTTGTCGCAATGACGATATTTTTATACTAAAATTTAGGACTGCTTGGAAGGATATTATTCATACTAAATTTATTTTTTTGACAAATTATCTGACTCTGAAGGAAACCTTGATGGTGATAATAAGCTGGCTACAGGGATATCCGAATCGTGATACTATCACTCACCTTCTAGTACGAGATACACAAAATTTTCTGGTGAGATGTGATTTCTTTGACATCGGGCATATCCACATGAAAGCTAATAGTATTACAGGCTGAATGGCCTCCTTTAAATAAATATTCAGGTAGAGGGATCTGGATTAATGTTTTGTTTTGATCGATGCCTTTAAAAGATATTCATTTTTCTAATTTTTTGAAATGTATTCATATTTGTATTGTATGATTATATATATATATATATATAAGGGGGAAGAAGAAGGAAAGGTTCTTCCATTCCGTAATGCAGCGGCTATTTCTTCCCCAAGGAGAAGTTTCCCTCAGCAGACCTGGCGAACGCCTGTGGATGGTTGCGTTGTGCATGCCTGCTCCTGGATCATGAATGTTGGGTGCAGCCTACATTTAGTGATGACAGGTCTTGCAAATGTAAGATTGATTGAAAGGAAGCATAGCGCCCCCCCTAGAGCAACAAAATGATAACTTCGAACATAGGCCAAAAATAAAAAAACCTCAAATTTTTAAGTACATTATGGTGTCTACCAGTTAAATTACAAGGAAGCTGCGATGAAGTGACAGGTATCTGGTTGGTACTTGGTCGCAGCTAAAGCAGGAACTGGACCGGATCAGTCCGAAGCTCATCGAGTCGGCCCGAAATTGGATCGAGCTTTGGGCCAAATTTTAAATAAATCGGGCTTGGCTTCGAACCTTAATAGAGCCTATTCAATTTTCGAGCCAGGCTCGAGCATCCCTTTAGCCCAGCCCAGACTGGCCCGAACCCAGTCTGAAAATAAACCCGATCTAATTTGGGCCCGGGCTATTTCTTTCTCCCGTCTCCCTCTCTCTCCTCTCTCCCTCTCAATCTTTCTCTCTCGATTTGTCTCTCTCTCATTTCCATCTCCCTCCTCCGGTCAACCCCCAACTGCCGACGCCCTCGGTCAGCCCCCAACAGCCGACGCGGCGATGCCCTCTCGCACCCGACGCTCTCTCTTCGACGCCTTCGATTCCAAGCCAACCCACCCGATGGCCCCGAAGCTCGGCCTCGCCCCCAACGCCCCGTGCGACCCCGCGACGAATCCGAGCTGCCTCCTCATGCGATCCTACGGCCCGTCTCTGGCTATGATCTACCTCCCCCGACCCCGGTGCCCCACCCGATGACTTCGCTCGCCATGCGATCCTACGGCCCGTCTCTGGCTATGATATGCCTCCCCCGACCCCGGCGCCCCACCCGATGCCCACTACCCCCGGTGCGATCTCGTAGCCCCCCTTCCCAGCTCCGATTACCTCCTCCGGCACCAGCGCCTACACCTAACAACCCCGCCCCCCATACGATCCCGCGGCCCGTCTTCGACTCCGATCTACCTCCCCGACCCCGATGCCCCACCCGACGCCCACTGTCCCCAACGTGACCTCGCGGCTCTCCCTCCCCGGCTTTGATCTGCCTCCTCTGGCTAGTAAGGCAATCACCAGTCGGTAAACCCCTTTTTTTTGTTGATGGGCTTGCTTTCAGGTCGGCCCGACAGTTGTTGAACTTTTTTCTTGATGGGCTTGCATTCGGACCAACCCAATCAGGCTCGGGTCAAGCTCAGGCCTAAGGTTTAAAAAAATTTCAGACCTAAACCCGATCCGAAATCCAAAATTTTTTTTCGGACCGCACTCGAGTAGGGGTGTGGCCTGATCCAGCTCGGCCCGCTTCCAGTCCTAGCCGCAGTAGAACCAAACTATCGAGGAAGTAAAGAGCCAGATATCTTGCTTAAGGTCCAAACAGACTACATACATTGATAGAAACCCGTCAAAAAAAATGACTAGAAGATAATTAAAAAAAAAAGGATAAATTACATACACAGATAGAAACCCGACAAAGAAATGGCCATAAGACAATAAAGTAAGAAGCAAAATCACAACCAGTGGCACCAGGCTAAATGAGTTCATCTCATTTACCATGAGATTGCAATCAGACAATATTGAAAGATAATATGAATTGCCAATAATATGAATTGTCAGCAACGTAGCTTGCAGGTAATGCAAATTATTTTATTTGGTACAGGTAATGTTGTATGAAATAAAATCACATTTCCAAAATACTCTAAATTAAATATATATTTTATTTATTTATTAAAAATATTTTTTTTTACATTTTATATTAAAAAATATATAAAATATTTTATATTTTATAAAATATATATTCAATAAATAATATATTAAATTTATATATGACATGATATGGAGATAATGCGTTCCTCTTCGCTGGTCAACAGGCAGCAAAGGGGATGCCGTCGATGGATGGTGGATGGGTCGCTGGAAGAAGGGAGGGGATGAGAAAAGAAGAAAAAAATAATATTATCCAAAAAATTATTTAGAAGATAGTAAACTGGATTGCCACTTTTTTCAAAGACAATCTAAATTATCTCCATAGAAGGCAATCCAGATTTAAATTGCTATAAAAAAAAAATCATACCAAATGTAGTAATATTGTAGGATCCCTTTAAATTACTAGCAATATGGATAAATTGCCAGTTACCAAACGCAATCCGAAGCTAATCTTATTTACCATGAGACTGGTTAGCATGCTTGTTTGCTGCACTATCTTTTCCAGGGACAGTAAAACCAAGTGCAATAGGAAACGGATGACAAGAGAGATGCAAAAGAATGAAAACGCAATCTCAATTATACGATACAATGCCTTCAACATGCAAGAAGTCCTCAAATACATAATTGGGATGTGCATCACTATTTTATAGATACATCTATATTTTGAATTTACCAAGCAATTTTCAGAGCTTGACCCGGTTGGCAAAAAATATGCCCAAATGGAGTTTTAATAAAGATTGGCCATTTGAATGGAAAATTTTAATTATTCTTTAATGTTGCTTTTATCTAAACTGGTTGTTGAGAAATACAAACCAAATTAGTTTATGTGAAATCTATATTCCAGACAAACAAACCTCTATTTCATTCCTCGTATGGGAACTGCTCAACCTGAGGCATGATGTCCATTGAAGGGGCCACGCCTCTGACATTTGTTACATTATGAGGGTTTTTTCGCTTCATCATCAAGCTTTCTCCATGGATTAAGGGCTTCTTTGATAGCTTGAGCTTCTGGAGAGCTCTCCCATGCCCGCTTTTCTGACTCCAGAATGGTTACCTTATCATCTGCAAAAATGAGAGCACATCATCAACCCGTGCATATGGTGGAAGTACGACTGTCAGGATTCAGAATCAATAGAGCAGCATTTGGTAGTCACAGGAAAACGGACACATAAGCATGCTGCTTCATTTCTAGGTTGCTATTTTTGGCCTACATAATGGCACTCTTCTCGATTCCTAGCATGAAAATAGATGAGAAACATCAAAATTCATTAGTTTTATTTATACCACAATCCTGCTGCTTTTATCTGATGCATGATCATTGTTGTACTTTTCATTTACACTTTGTTGCTGAAACCAGCAGTAATGTAGGATCGAGATTATCAGTGTTGCGGTCTGTAGTCACAAAAGGTGTAACATATATCATACACCATTCTAGCTTCTTTGTAGCTGCTTGAATGCTAGCTCCATTCTTCATTCCTATGCGCATATAACTCTCTAAATGTTGAGCAATTCCTAAATACAGCAATCTGAAATAGCACATTTTGGAGCATGTTTAGAGTTGTCTCAAGCTAATGTTCAGTCATGATACTGCAAAAGCTTTTGGGAATAGGGGTTTTTTGCCCAGGCTTGAAGTGGACTGATGTCAGATACCACCTCCAATCCTTGGTTAAATTTGAAGGTACTGTTACCTTTGTATCTTCATCCAGATGGCTAATCAGTTTAAAACAATATCTAAGAATCGTTTGATAATTTTGTGTTTAATCTTATACAAATAAATGTTATGAGTTTGCATTTGAGATTTAAAATATATCTTCTATAATCTCTTACTAATTCTGTGGTTTGTGTTGAACCAGTCAGCAATCAGATTGGTCTTCGGAATACTGACTCTTCTAAACTCTCCTACAGCTAGTCATCTTCTCCTTCAAAAACCCTACTTTAATCTCTCCAAATTCAAGAAATACATTGGAATCCCAAGCCCTAGACTACAAACTAATTCCTCACTAGCTTTCTCCTCTTCTACAACCCAAACTTGGACCTGCCTAGTTCCCTCATAAAAACTTCCCCACACCCAAAACTTTTCCAAATCCCCTACCCACAACCATACTCAGTCCACAACAATACAGGTGCCAAGAAAATCTATCTTCCTAGCTCACTTTCACCAATTATCAGCTTTTGCCTTTCCATAACCTAAACCAGTATCGAGGTTCGGTATCATGCCCTAATTTTAAGTAATTTAGCACATAATATTCTGATAACAAATATTCTTTTGCAGTAGACAAACCAACAGCTTCATAAGTTATATGATATTAAGCTCATCTTTATAATTTATTTCCCTAAACATTTAAGCTGAGACATATCTACAACTATCTAATGCTACACGAAGAAAAATAGAAAAAATATTCTAATTCTATGTTTTATCCCTGAATCAGAAGAAGACACAAGAAAGCAATAATAAGACAAAAAAGAAGAAGAAGAAGAAGAAAGCGAAGGGTCTCATACAGAAGCCGGTGTGGATCATGAAGAGCTCCATCGCGGCTCCACACACCGCCGATACCGCCGCGATCTTCAGGTACCAATCCGCAAACTTCATCACACACACCCTCCAGCTCCCCACTTCTTGCCTGAGATTTCTTCTATTTTATCGTCTCTCCGCCCTCCACCTCACGTCCCCGCCGAGAAGTTCCGGCGAACAGGCGGTGATGGCCAGGCTAGCGAACTCCCTTCAGAGAAGCAGGCCGCGAGAATGCTTACAACGATGCTCCTCGTGGAGGTGGAGGAAATGGCGTGGAGGGGATAAAGGTGCCGGCGGCGTTCTACCACGGGTTTGGGCCGCGGCGGGGTCAAAGACGGGGGCGGACGCCGATCTTACTCGCTTGAAGCTTATTTATTCCAAAATCGGATCCGTCCGGCGGAATATTTCGCCGACAATCTGCATCGCTCCTTGTACCATCTTACTGCCGACGCTGCCTTGTACCATTGATGGTAATTTTTATATTACCGATCAATGGATCCGATTTTAATGTAATGGATAAGATTTAATTCATCTAATTTATAAATAAATATAAATTATATAAAAAAAATTGAATTGGATTCAAATCAGATACGGATAGTAATATGCTTCGATCAGAATCTAATCTATTTATATATAAAAAATATTATATTTATAAAATATTTAAATAAATTGGATACGGAACGGATATATCCGATTCGATCCGTTAAGCTTTTAAATAAACTAAGTTTTATGAGACCGGGTATATCCGATCCGATCCGATTCATACGTGATTTTTTTATATCCGACCCGACCTGATCCGAGACGGATATGGGACGGATAATGATGTGCCCGTTCGGCTAGTCCCCGGTCGGACCGGTCCTGCTGTCCGGTCAGCTGGTCCCCGCAAAGTCCGACTCCCCAGTCGGCTTACCCGAAGAGCCGGCCCGGGGGCTTTGAAGGCTGGCAGGCATCTTACCGCCCGTGCGACGGCCCCTCTGGATGCTCCGATCGGCTCCTGAAGATATCGCTGGGTGCCCCGGTCGGCTTCTGGGAAATCAGCCGACCCACTGCTGAAAGGTCGCTCGAAGTTTCCAGGGACCTCTTCTCTTCTGCAGCTCTGACATTCCGTTGTAACAAATTCCAATGCATGGCCACTGCTCTGACACACCTGACACGCCGCCACCCACGATCTCGCCGCCACGCCCATCCTCTTGAGGGTATATCTGGGCTTTCCCAGCCCGCTCCCCCAACAGAATTTCGCAACGCTCTGTGCCTATAAAATGCACCCGGGGGACCTTCGCGAAAGGTAATGTTCTTCTTCCCCGTTGCTTACTTTTCTCTTACTTTTCTTTCGAACTTCTTCCTGTTGTGTCGCTCCAACCCTCCTCTAACTTAACCATCGGAGTGTTCCACGCCAGAGCCCCTCCGGTACTCAGGGACTTTTTGCAGGTAGGCCGGTCGAGGAGCCCTCCAGCACACCCGCCGAACCCGGTCCTAGAGTAGTAGCAGCAACATATAATTTTTTAGCAGGATGGGTATGGATTTTGGATGATCCGACCCAAACCCGATCCATTGCCATCCCTATTTGTATCGACTCCCCACCCGATTTATTATATTATCATAATATTATAATTAAAATAATATAATAATTATAATATTAATATTATTATACCATCGATATTATAATTTAGTATTCATGAATCATAATATGCAGCCTTCAAAAAAATTATATTAGTATTTATAATACGTATCTACCGACATAATATTGTAAATTCATTGGAAGTTGAAAGGAAAAATTGGCTGGGTTCCCAAAAAAAAAAGAGAGAGAGAGAGAGAGAGGATGTATTGAGGTTGCAAAGCAAAAATTAGTTCAATTCTATTTTTTTAAAATATATTTTAAATTTAAAGAGAAAAGAATTGGTGAGATTGTAATGCAAGATGGATGATATAATAAGTCTAAAAAATTCTCTTCCACCTTACTTACCTTGAATGTTGAGAAAAAATAAATCAAACTTGAACTAATAAAAGAGACTCCAGATTAATTTCAAGCAAAACTAACTTAACTTGATGAAGCTCATATCAATAAAGCTTCAATATATTTTAGTTATATTTTGTATATTTCAAATACACTTGCAGTGAAATAAAGTTTAATCAAATTATTCTTTCATTCTTTGGATCAATAAATAAATATTCATTTTAGTTTGACCAATCTTGATTTAGTCTTTGGTTGATCAACTTTGTTATCAAACAAACCTGGTAGCATCTTTATTGGATCAATCTAAAATTAAACTCAAATTTAACTCAAAATAATGATACAAATATATCTTAATCTTAAAATTCAAGCTTGAAGCTTGACTAGATCTAAGTTTTATCAAGATCAACTTGGTGACAACCTAGAAGAGAATAACATGTCTCATGGGTATAACCTCAAGATATAATTATATAAATTTTAAATTGTATAAATATATAAGTAAGAAAAATTTGTAGAGAATAATATGCAAAGGAGCCTTTTATATTAACAAGCAACCAAATTAACATTAGTATAATATAATTAGATTAAACCAATATTTGTTATTAAAGAAGTAGTGAAAATAAAAAGAAAAATAATTGTACAATACTCAATCTTGGTACTGAAAATAATTTATATATCATATGATTGTCACAATTCATGTTTAACGTGATGCACGGTGATATCCGAAGTGCTAATCCCTCTCAACATATTGTAATGAAGTTTTTTTTCCCCTTTTCTTTATAAGAGAAAGGTGAGGCCCTTTAAAAAAAAATTAAACTAAAATAAGAGTATACTTGGTTCGAATTTTTGGTTGTTTACTCTACTATAATATTTAATGATAGAAAATTCTGTAATTGGATAGGCAAATTTGTTGTTAGAAATATTTCATAATCAAATTCAAAATAAAACAGTATAGCTATCTATATTTGTTTCTTTTAGTCAAACCCCACAAGACACTGCACTGGACATCCAAGCTATTCCACGGAATATCTTTTCTTCATGTTGTTTTATATCTTGAATATATACTCTTGCAAATATTATTTATTACATATTTATTTTTAAAATTTATATTTATAGATCTCCTTAAATTTGTCTATTTTTAAATAATATCCTTATTATAGATTTTTCTTTATTAACTGTGCTAGTAAATATATTTTAAGAAACATGTATTTTAAATATTGAATAACTTGCTTTAACATTTCTAAAAAAATCTTGCAAAAAATGTAATCTTTAGGGTGCAAACCAAATATTAAGTTTTTATGATGCGAACATCGTCCAGCACTAATCTTGATATAGATGGATATCATTTATGGGTATTATTATGGATGTATAGGATATGGAAAAATTTATTAATCTTTATCTCTGACTCATTTGAATTGGAGTTTTTAGGATCAGTTTGTTTAGGATTTGTTTTAATTTCTGAATTTGTTAGGATCGTGATTTCTCGGTTTGTTGAGAAGTTCCGGTTGTTTAAGTCTATTTAAAGGTTGTAATCTTCTTGAAGGTCATCGATATTTGAATAAAGAAAAGTTTTCGAGTATTCTTCTCTCCTCGTCCCTCTCTTTCTTCTCCTTCCCTAATCTTCTCCTTCCTCCTCTCTACTTACTCTTCCATATTTTTCCTCTTCCCCTTACTTTATTCCTGCTAATCTCAAGCATCTAGAGACTACAACCTCCCTGCTAATCCATGAACCAACCTCTTCGCCCGCTATTAAGCCTCTCGTCTCCGCCTGACCATCAACGATCCAGCCGATGGCCTCCACCTCCCATTCGTTCAACGCCCCTCAGCCAATTTTCATTTTAACCAAGCAAGCTCTCACGGATCCCACACCACCGTCGACCTCCGCCAATCTCTGGAATAGCATTGACCATGTCGCAGCTATCCACAAGAATCGTCCGGAACATCCACCGACCATCTCATCTCCTTCGAAGTCGTCGCCTCTCTTCCTCACCTCCGATTGACGCCTCCATAGCCGCCTGAGCCACCATCATCCTCAGCCCCTCAGATCGACGCCTCCACAGCTGCTTGAGCTATTGTCGTCCTCAGCCCCTCAGATCGACGCCTCCACAGCCGCTTGAGCCCTCCGGTGACCTTCCTCCCTGGGAGCAAGCCTTCGTGCCGACGGCCTCCCTTCTGTCCGGAGAGACCACGTCCGAACTCTCTTCCACCGTGAAAGACCTCCTCCGCCCGAGCAGCCCACCGAGTCATCCAATCGCCGCCGCCGATTCCATCTTATCTCTTACCAAATTTCCCTCCTCCGAAGTCCCTCCTTTGTTCCACCCAGCTTCAGTCCGTGGAGAAGGAAATATCCTGCACAAACGTGAAGGCAAGAAGGAGATCCTACACCGATCTCAAAGCGGTCCCCAATGATCATTGAAGCATGAATTTCAAAGTAGATCGAGTTTTTAAACACAAACTCAAAGCATTGTTATAATTGGGTTGAATTGGTTTCTTTACTATTTGGTCATTTTATTTTGATTTATGTTGTGAATATGATTGACTGAACCCCTTGTATTTAGTGATCCATATCTGATGTCTTCTAATCTTCCTTACTTGTAGACCACTGGCTTAAAATTTTGACTGCCTCCAGAATGATCTCCCTCTTCCAAGAATCGTGACATTTCATGTTTCGAGTAAGAAATCATCTTTAATTAGCATAGGACTTGATCAATTGCTGGAGTCATATTATTTTCCTATCTTTAATTTAGTTAGATCTAATTTAATTAAAATTGATTAGTCCTAATCTAGTGGTCATTCCTTAATGATCAATAGTCCAAAGTCTTGAAATTTTGACTGTGCGTGCCGATCAAGTCGCTTCTTATATCGGATCCTAATTTTGACTGATCATTTTTAGTTTAATTCTTATCTGCTTTGATTATCTACTAATATTATCTTTTATTACTTAGTTAATTTATTTGCTAATCTCATTAGAGGGTCCTTATGTCTAGGAATTATTGGTCCGTCCCACATCAATTTTTGGTATCAGAGCTAGCATTGATACCTAGTGATCCATTTGAGCCTGTACCTTTCTTTGAGAGTGACCCTCCTCCTGAGTAGTCCACAAGCCCAAATGAGAGAAAAGCACGATATGATCGAACGTATCTTGGACGAGTAGATCAGGTCCACGAGAGGATCGAAACCACCACCGCTATCTGGTTTGCTGGCGAGGCAAGCTGGAGTCAGAGAATTTCTAGATTACTGAAGAGGAGTTATAGAAAATTGACCAAAATCTGTTTGAGTACCTATAGGAAAATATTGAGCCTTACTCGACAAAGTCGAGTTCTCCCCACCTCAGAAAAAATTGATGGGACATCACTCAGCACTAATCTTGATGCATATGGATATCATTATTGGGTATAGTAGGATTATTGGGCTGAATTGGTTTCTTTACTATTTGGTCATTTTATTTTGATTTATGTTGTAAAAGTGATTGGCTGAACCCCTTGTATTTGGTGATCCAGATCTGGTGGCTTCTAATCCTCCTCGCTTGTGGACCATTGGCTTGAAATTTTGACCACCTCTAGGATGATCTCCCTCTTCCAAGAATCGTGACATTCCGTATTTTAGGTAACAAATCATCTTTAATTAGCATAGGACTTGATCAATTGCTAGAGTCATTTTATTTTCCTGTTTTTAATTTAGTTAGATCTAATTTCATTAAAATTAATTAGCCCTAATCTAGTGGTCATTCCTTAACAATCAACGGTCCAAATTCTTGAAATTGTGACTGTACGTGCCAATCGGGTCACTCCTAGATCGGATCATAATTTTGACTGGCTATTTTTAATTTAATTCTTACATGCTTTGATTATCTGCTAATATTATCTTTAATTATTTAATTAATTTATTTGCTGATCTCGTTAGAGGGTCCTTAGGTCTAGGACTTGTTGGTCCATCCTGCATCATTTTATTAGAAAGCCAAATATTAAATTTTTATTAGAAAGTATAACATATCTTTTTATACTTAAAATGTTATTGTTGCAAAACAAGATGTATAATAAATTATGTTCGGAGCAATGAGATTTTTTTTAAAATTCCTGTTCATATTGTCTCTCGATATAGGCATGACCACCATGAACCATTCTGCCTTTATCCTTTAAAAAAAAAAAAAATCCGTTCTGCTGTCAACATTTCTATTAACATTGTGAGTCTATATTAAAAATAATAATTCATTATTTTGTCTTAAAAATGAAAAAAAATCAACCAAAACTTAAAAGATAGATCAAAGCCATCTTTGATGTTTCTTCATTTTTTTTATTAAAAAATCATTTATAATTTCTCTCACGTATGCATGGCACGCGCATGAACAACAACTAGCAACGCTTTAATCCAAAAAAAAAAAAAAAGCAACGTTACCGTGGCTACTATTTTTTTATCATTTTTATTAAGGGTATGTTTGGATTACGAGAATAGGAAGATAAGGAAAATGAAAGGATGTCTTTTTCTCTCTTTTTCTTTTTTTCCCCCCTTCCATTAAATTATTTTCTTAATTTAAAAATTAAGAGAAAAAGGAAAGAGAAAATATATTTTTTTTTGAGATTTTAAATATCTAATCTCTTTTTTTTTACTTTCCTTTAACGAAGACTATCCAAATAATGATGTATAATTCCTTCCCATCTCTTTTCCTTTTCTTTCTTCTCTTCCTTGACGAGAGCTATTCAAATAAAGTCTAAAATTACATTTAGTGCATTATCGGGTAATTTTGAAAACTAATGTAGATTACTAGTAATGTAGATTACCAGTAATATTGATTGTAGGTAACGTAGATTACTATTTTTAGTACATGCAGATAATATTACATAATATAAAATCAAATTACTAAAATACCTCCAAATTAAGTTTATTTTTTATTTATAAAATATTTTTATATTTTATTAATTTATTAAAAAAAATTATATTTTATATTAAAAATATAAAACATTTTTTTATTTTATATTTTTATATAAGAATAAAAATTATTTTTATATTAAATAAATTTAATATAAAATTTTATATATCAAATAGAAGATATATTTAATATATTACTTAAATATGTTAAATAATATCTTAAATTTACATATTATATTATTAAATATAATATAATAATACAAAATTAAATAAAATATATGTTTAATTTAATATAATATATTAAATAGATTAAATTTATATAATATAGTATATTTATAATATATTATATAATAATTTATTATGATATATAATATAATATAATATAATATATTAGAATATATTATATTATATATTATATTATATTATATGTAAGGAAAGAAAAAGAAAGAAGGTCCTGAAGGAAAAGGTAATTTGGTAATCTAGATTATTTGGAAGGTGATAATCTAGATTACCATTCTTTTTAGGTTACATTTGATGTGTTGTTAAGCAATCTTGAAAGGTAATGTGGATTACTAGTAACGTGGATTGCCAGCAATGTTGATTGCAGGTAATATAGATTAATGTGTTTGGTACATGCAAGTAATGTTGCATAATGTAAAATCAAATTTTCAAAATACTTCTATATCTAATCTATATTTTATTTATAAAATATATTTTTATATTTTATCCTTTTATTAAAAATATAATATTTTATTAAAAATAAAAATATCTTATATTTTTATATAAAAATTATATATATATATATATTTAATATTAAATAATTTTAATATATAAATTTATATATTAAATAAAAGATATATTTAATATATGGAATGAAAGATGAACGAAGAAGGGAAGAGTAATTTGGTAATTTAGATTATTTGGAAGATGATGATCTGGATTTCTATCCCTTCTAGAGATAATCTATATTATCTTTTGAGAGACAATCTAAATTACAAGACAGGATAGATTACTATCCATAAAAATGTATATATAGTAATATGATTGGATCACATTATATTACTAATAATCTGAATAGATTACCTGCTATCAAACACAACCTCAAAGATAATCCAGATTATTTTTAGGTTATGTTTGGTGCATTACCATATAATCTTGAAAAGTAATGTGGATTGCTAGCAATATTGATTACCGATTGATGTGGCGCATCCGCTGACATGGAGTCCTTGCTGGCGGTCACGCTGGCAAGAGACCCGCCACATGGACATGGCGGCCAAATAAGGAGCCAAGGCGAGCCCTCCTGCCAAGGTTAGCTTCTAGCCGAGGTCGTGCTTATAAGGCGAGCCCCCCATCTGAGGACAGCTCCCGGTCGGGGTCGTGCTCATGCTGTCAAGGCAAGCCCTCTTGCCGAGGTCAGCTCCCAGCCGGGGTCGTGCTCATAGGGTGAGCCCCTCGTCTGAGGCCAGCTCCCGGTCGGGGTCAGGATCGTGCTCATGCCGCCAAGGCGAACTCTCTTGCCAAGGTCAGCTCCCAGTCGGGGTCATGCTCATAGGGCGAGCCCCTCGTCTGAGACCAGCTCCCAGTCGGGGTCCTGCTCATGCTACCAAGGCGAGCCCTCCTACCGAGATCAGCTCCTAGTCGGGGTCGTGCTCATAGGGCGGGCCCCCGTCTGAGGCCAGCTCCCGGTCGGGGTCGTGCTCATGCTGCCAAGGTGAGCCCTCCTACCGGGGTCGTGCTCATAGGGCGAGCCCCCCATATGAAGCCAGCTCTCGGTCGAGGTCATGCTCACACTACCAAGGCAAGCCCTCTTACCGAGATCAACTCCCAGCCGGGATCATGCTCATGGCGCAAGCCCCCCATCTAAGGCCAGTTCTCGGTCGAGATCATGCTCATGCTGCCAAGATGAGCCCTCATGTCGATGTCAGCTCCCAGCCGGGGTCGTGCTCATAGGGCAAGCCCCCCGTCTGAGACTAGCTCCCGACCAGGGTCGAGCTCATGCTTCCATTGACAAGGCTCCCGCTTGCCTCGCGGGGGGCCGATATTCCCGCCAACGGCAATAGAAGGAAGGACCAACAGAAATTCAAACCATGGCAAGAAGGAGCCCGATCACATGCAACCTCCGGGAGCAGACAGAGCTCAGTTATTGTTCTCCAGACTCGAGTCTAAAAGTATTGACTCTTTCTCCTAGTTGGAGAAGAAGTTCGTGGCGTACTTCAATGCATGCAGGAAGATGTCATGTGAGGCTGATAGGCTTTTCTTGATCCACCAGCAGGACCGAGAGCCTTTCCGGGACTATGTCTCCTGGTTCAAGACCGCCACCCTGGAGATCTACCACCTTGACGAGTTAGTTGCCATGCTAGCCCTGCAGAGGGGGTTGCGGACCTCCCGCTTCACCTACTCCCTCGACAAGAAGCCTCCGAAGACTTACTCGGAGCTCCTCCTCCGGGCTCACAAGTACATTCGTGCAGAGGAGGCCGACCATACCAGGAAGGAGTTGGATGGGAGGCCCCTCAAGAGGCAGGCCATTGGGGAAACATCTGCTCCCCCTGCTCAGAAGATGGTGTCGGCCCGATGGTGGGGGCCGAGACCCAGAGTCAACCCCATTAAAGAAGAGAAGTTTACTCCTCTCCTCGTCCCGAGAGCAAAGATCTTGATGGAGATCGAGGACGAGCACTTTTTGCATCGACCTCCCCCATTGAGGCCATCAGCCGGACGTGATAAGTCCCGCTACTACCGCTTCCACCGGGATCATGGCCACGATACGGAGGAATGCCGTCACCTGAAGAGGGAGATAGAAGACCTGATCAAGCGCGGCTACCCCAGTAAGTATGTGGATGGGGCAGCATTCCCGGCAGCTTGGAATGAAGAGCCTCATTTGCTCGCCATCGACAACCTGTCCATTGAAAAGCCGATGGGAATGATATTCTAGGAGGCAAGGAGAACCTCGAAGAGGACTAGGGGAGAGAGGAGAGTGATAATATACTCTCCTGTGTGGGAGAAGGGTCGGTTGGGAGGACAACCTAAATAATGATGCTATCATCGTAGAAATGATGATAGTAAAACATCCTGTAAAAAGAATCATGGTCGATAGTGGAAGCTCAGCAAATATTCTTTTTTATGATGCTTTCGCAAGAATGAATCATTTACTGACCAAATAAAACTCGTATTCGTGTCCCTGGTGGGCTTCACCGAAGATTCGACCAGAGTTGAGGGAGAGATCACACTCCCAATAACTATCGGGACACCACCTTGGTAAAGTAATGTGCTAATGACATTCATCATTGTGAGGCTTTCCTCGCCTTACAATGCTATCCCGGGGCATCCTGGACTTAATCTGCTCGACGCCACCATCTTTACAAGGTATCTCCTCGTTCAGTTCCCGACCCCTTAGAGGATCGAGGAGATGAGAGGGTCATACCAGCCAGTCCAGCACTGCCTACAGACAGTCCCGGTGATGCGGGACATGGATGCGATGCAGTACTAAAGGTTGATTTAAATTTTATGTTAATCAAGATCAAATGTTCATTAACCTAACAGCCTATTAAACAATAAGTTAAAAGAATCTATAGCAAGCAACTAAATACTGGATTACATCACCCGCATGCATACCTAACAAAATAATTAATTAGATGGATCACGGCGATTGATAAACCATCCTAGATTAGGTTCCTACTTTCTAACATCAGATCTAGAGGAAGGGAAATGGATCTTGAGTTACCGATACGCTTAGAAGCCTCCTCTGATGAAGATCTGGATCACTGCACTCTATAATTGAAGAATCGGACTCCAAACTGATCACTCCTGGCATCCGGATTCTGATCGAACTGATTCCAAAGTATGGACGCCGATCTTCAGAGTCGGATCTCAAGAGAATCTATCAAAAAATACCAAAAATAGCAATTAAACATTGGAAATCAAAAGCTAGAAGGAAGGCTGGCACCAGGGTTGTTGGTTCTCTCGGGGATCTTTTTTGGTTGGCTTCTAGGATCTCTTCAAGGCATTGGATGAAGGCCTTGAAGAGACTTAGGGATCAGATCTGATGAAGGGATTGGATGGATAAACAGGACATCGCACCCAAGTGTTCTAGGCGTCATACCTAGCACTTATCAGCCGTCGCAGCTAGAAAGGAATTGGAAGAACTCGGCAGAGTTTCATTTCATTTCATCAAATATTCATTATTTTTACAAGGGGTACAGGGTCCTATTTATAGGATTATTCCCTACAAGAAGTACAATAGGACTCAATTACATTTTTGAATTTAAAACTTCCTTGCAATCTTGGACTTCTCCTTGAGCTTGAATTTTGAATGGCTTGATCCTGAATTGGGTGACAATTCTCTGGAGCAAGGCACTAATTTCCTTCTTATTTCTTTTTAAGTTGGCGTGAAATCCTTCTTGACACAAATTCCTTCTTGAATCATCGTGATATCTGAAATGGGACTCCCTTGGTTGGCTAAAGGAATTTGAATGGAGTTTGGATGACGGATAAGTCCTCTTGAATTTGAATGAAGATTGGATGAGGGCTTTCATTTGAAGTTTAAATTCCTTGGAACTCTTCAAATGGGACGGCAACTTGGAATTAGCATGAAGAAATAGAAGTAGATGGCGCACTTCTTCCCTGGGCGTGATTTCATCTGATATGGAATCCTATTTGAAATTTGGAATCCTATTTGAAATTTAAATGAAGAGAGCTCCTTCCCATGGACTCTTTCTTGTTTAAATTTGAACCTCCCTTGTTTCTTGGATGGGGCATCTTGGAAGTAGGCGACAAGAGAGGGAAAGAGGGTGCCAGATGAAGCAGACTCCTTCTGCTTTACTCCTCTTAAAATATGAGGCGCCAAATAATTTTCTTATGGGCCGACCATGTGGTATTGTCTTGACTTGTGTAGCATGTCCAAATTCAAGTGACAGGCCTATGTGTTATTGTCCCCTTGGTGATGTGGCACTAGTTGTCCTGAAACCATGCAAAGGTGATACCAAAATAGGCTAGCATATAGCAAGAACTTGTGCTAGCACATGGAGTCACATGGGCTTGTCTTGAGCTAGCACATGGGTCTTGATTTGAGTCACATGGGTCTCACAATTGGGTTTCCCTTGTAATACAGGACTCAATAACTAATTATTTTACAGGACTCAATAAATAATTAAAGCCCTACTTGATCAATTGGAACCCAATTTGATCAAAAGGCAATCAAAAGACAAGACATATAAATAAGTGATTCAACTTGGTAAAAGGGGTTTAGCCCAAAAAGCTAAATAAATAAAACCCTAATTCCAGTTGGTAACAGGGGCTAACCCTAACTAATCCAAAATAATAGAAATTAAAATAAATTATTTACATGAATAAAAGGGTTGGGTCCAGGGTTTCATTCACAGGTGATCCACAAGGATGTGGGTTCAACCTGTCGATATTTTCGGGTCCTGGTGTCCTCACCAATTCTCCCCGGGTAGGAGGAACTCAATCCCATTGAGTAAGGGTTAGACTGGCTCAAGTACTTCTCTAGCAAGTCCAGGACGATCTTCTGCAGATCCTCCCGAGTTATCCAAGTGTCATCAGACTCGGGATGTCCTAGCCAACGAACCAAGTATCGCTGGTAGTTCTTATTCCAGGTAACAATCATCTTGTCATCCAGAATTCGTTCAACCCTGTCTCTCCGATTTGTGGATTTGGCTATTGGACACTCATGGGTTGGTTCGCTCTCAAGAACAGGATCAGGCCCAAAAGGCTCACTAGGTAGCAACATCGGCTCCCTATACTCTACAAGATCTGATATGTTGAAAGTTGGACTTATATCCAAATCTAAAGGTAGGTCTATCTCATAGGCATTAGGTCCAAACTTATCGATTATTTTATAAGGTCCCGCACTCCGCACACGTAACTTTTTGACAGTTCCAGATGGAAATCATTCATGCCTAAGCCTGATCATAACTTGGTCCCCTACTTTAAACTCTTTGAACCTTTTGCTTAAATTAGCTATTTGTGCAAATGAAACATTGCTCTCTTTAATTTTCTTATTTATTTCTTGATGCAAGTTCTTTATATGCTGTGCAAAAGACTCCGCTGACTCAGATATACGTGCATAAATAGGTAAGGGAATCAGATCCAATGGCTTCCTAGGCTTGTATCCATGAACGATTTCAAATGGGCTCTTCCCTGTAGATCTGTTGACTGAGTTATTATAAGCAAACTCCGCTCTCGGTAACAATAGATCCCAATTAGCAGTATTTTCTTCCACTAGACTCCTTAACAGGTTCCCTAAACTCTGATTTACTACCTCAGTTTGGCCATCTGTTTGGGGGTGGTAGGCAGTAGAATACCTCAATTTGGTTCCTAGCATATGCCATAAGGTTTTCCAAAAGTAGCTAGTAAACCTAACGTCTCGGTCCGACACAATGGTCTTAGGCAATCCATGTAACCTAACCACTTCGTTCAAAAATAATTTGGCCACTCTAGACGCATCATAAGTTTGGGAACATGGGATGAAATGGGCCATCTTAGAAAACCTATCTACTACCACGAAGATAGAATCATGTTTCATAGCAGTTTTAGATAATCCTAAGACAAAGTCCATACTCAAGTCTTGCCATGGGCAATCTGGGATGGGAAGTGGGGTATATAGTCCAGTATTCTGTCTAGGTTGCTTAGCTACAGCATAAGTCCTACACTGGGCTACCACTTGGGCAACATTTTTCTTTAGACTTGGATAATAAAACTGATCCTCTATAGCCAAGATAGTTTTATTACGTCCAAAGTGTCCTGCTAAACCTCCTGCATGTATCCCCAAATAAGAAAATCTCTAAGTGATGTCTTGGAAATACACAATCTATTTTCCTTGAACAAATAACCATCCCTTAAGACATACTAAATTCAGTGGATGGCCCTAGCTTCACTAATTCATAAATCTTCCCAAAATCCGGACAAAATTCATATTCTTCCTTTAATTGTTCAAATCCGACTACTTCGGTACTCACACAATTCAGCAACATTGTTCTCCTACTAAGTACATCAGCTACCATATTCTCACTTCCAGCATGGTGCTTTAGGACAAAAGTATAGGCTTGTATAAATTCGACCCACTTGCCATGTCTAGAGTTTAACTTTTTTTGAGAATTTAGGAAGCGAAGTGCTTCGTGATCAGAGTAGAGAACGAATTCTTGCGGTAGCAAGTAATGCCTCCAATACCTAAGAGCTTGTACTACCACATATAACTTTTTATCATATGTGGAATATTTCAACTTGGCATCACTCAGTTTCTCACTAAAATAGGCAATAGGATGATTTTCCTGACTTAATACCCCTCCTATTCCTACGCCTGATGCATCATAGGCGACCTCAAAGACTTTGGTGAAGTCGGGTAACCTTAGAACTGGTGCCTTAGTCATTCTATCTTTGATCTTTAGAAAGGCTTTATGGGCAGCTCTAGTCCAGTCAAATTCATCCTTCCTAATGCAGTCGGTGATCGGAGCAATAATCGTACTAAACCCTCTGATAAATCTCCTATAGAAGGTAGCTAACCCGTGGAAACTTCGAACATCATGAACATTCCTAGGTATAAGCCACTCAACTATAGATTTCACTTTCTCAGGGTCGGCGGTTACTCCTTCTGGTGTTACTACAAAACCTAAGAAGATGATTCTGTTTGACATGAAGCTACATTTCTTAAGGTTTGCAAACAAAACTTCCTTCCTAAGGACCTGGCAAATCTGATGGAGATGGTCTAAGTGATCTTCCCTAGTCTTAGTATGTACGAGGATATCATCAAAATATACAACCACGAATTTTCCAATAAATGATTGTAACACCTGAGTCATAACCCTCATAAACGTACTTGGGGCGTTTGATAATCCAAAGGGCATCACCAACCACTCATATAGGCCATCTTTGGTCTTGAAAGCCGTTTTCCACTCATCCCCGATTCTAACTCTCACCTGATGGTAGCCACTTTTTAAATCAATTTTTGAAAAGATGGTCGATCCGGCCATCATGTCTAGCATGTCATCGAGTCAGGGTATGGAAAATTGATACTTTATCGTAATCTTGTTAATAGCCCGGCTATCTATGCACATCCTCTAACTGCCATCCTTTTTAGGAGTCAAAAGTGCTGGGACAGCACAAGGACTCAAACTCTCCCTAATAAATCCCTTTTTCATAAGATCCCTTACTTGTCGTTATAGCTCCTGATATTCCGTAGGGTTCATCCTATAGTGTAGGAGGTTTGGCAATGTGGCTCCTGGTACTAAATCAATTGCATGTTAAATATCTCTTAATGGTGGCAATTGATCCGGTAAATCTTCAGGGTAGACATCTTTGAATTCCTCTAATAAATCTAGGATCTCCTTAGGGTATTCTAGTTTTGGTTGATCCTGAGCTTCCTTGGATACTAAAATCCAAACTGGTGACCCTCTATCGATTTCTCGTTTTAACTCCTTTGCAGAGATCAAATTTAGATTAGACTCTTTTTCCTTTAAGTGACTTGACCCTCTCTTAACATTGTCCTTTGGTGGGGTCGCATTAATCACTATCCTCTTTCCTGGATGGTGAAATACATACGAGTTCGATCGTCCAAACAGGGTGGCATCGTGGTCATACAACCAAGGTCTTTCTAAAATGATGCTGCTAACCCCCATCGGAAGAACATCGAACCAGACTCTTTCTTGGTAGGATTGTACCTAAATTGTAACCTGGCATCGCAACCAGATGAAAATGTTGGTTGCATCGATCCAGGATACCTTATAGGGGGTTGGGTGTGGAACAATTGGTAAGTCTAGGCTCTTAACTGCATTAGTGGAAATTGCATTGACACAACTCCCACTATCAATTATGACCTTACATACCTTATCCCTATTTTAATAAAGGTCTGTAGGATGTTAGTCCTACGCCAATTCTCATTCCTCTTAGTTTGAGTCAGGATGCATCTGACCACTCCTAATCGGTCTAAGTCTAAGATCTCTTCCTCCTCCTCATATTCCTCCACTAACTCAGCTTCAGCATCATAAACCTCTTCCTCACAAGGGTCACTAATCTCAGGGTCTTCTACTTCAGGTTCCCCTATATGTAAGGCTCGCGATGGACATTGGGCAGCATAATGACCAGTCTGATTACACTTAAAGCATACTGGGATTTGGTTTCGATCCTTCTGAACCATAGGTGCCTTACCCTTGTCATCTCTATGAATGGGCTGGGGATTGGGTCTAGGTCGATTTGCAGGGAATCGGTTCTGGTTTGGCCTATTTCCAGGGGCATTAAATCTATGAATCAGATTGATAGGTAGGTTTCCTTGGAAATCTCTCAGCATCCCTAACAACCTGATAGGCATGTTCTAAATCATTCACTTCTCTTAGAATCAATTCCCTCTTAATGTCCTCATTCAGGCCTGCTCTAAACCTAGACAAAGTAACCGACTCAGACTCGGATACACCACACCGCATAACATACTCATCGAAAATGGCTATGTATTCGGACACAGTCTGATTTCCTTGGGTCATCTTTTGCCACTGATCTAAAAACCTTTGTTCATAGGAGAATGGTATGTATTTGGCCCTTAATTTGAGTTTCATGTCCTCCCATGTAGCTATATGTGGGTCTCTTCTCTGTCAGCTTAACCTTTCCACATTATCCCAATACAATCGTACTTGTCGGATCAACCTAAACTTAGCGAATTTGACCTTACGCTCTTCCGACATGGTGTACCATTCGAAGTACTGATCTATATCACTTTTCCAATCAGAGTACATTTTGGGATCTAAAGTACCATCGAATGTGGGGGCTTCTAGTCTGATACTCCTAAGGGCTCGTGCTTCCTGATCATCTATGTCATACTGCTGCCTCCTATGAATAGGGTCAGGTGTAACCTCTCTACGTTGGGCTCGATGCCTTGGAATTGGATCAGGTGTGGCCCTCTATGTTGGGCTTGATGTCTGGGGATTGGATCATGTGTAAGCTCTGGAAGCTGGGGTCCTGGACCATACTGTGGGGTAAATTCCAGTGGTGTAGGGTCAGGTTGAGACACATGGGATCCTTCTAATGAACCTATTCTTTCATTCATTTGATCAAACCTCTGGTCGACTTTAGCACTGAACTACCTATGTTCAGCACTAAGCTGCCTCATTTGCTCAGTCAAAGATCTCATGAAAGTTTCCATCGTGGGGTCCATGGATGTACTAGGTTGGTCCTGGGGGACCTGGTATGGGGTTCCTGACCTAGTAGTCATGCAATGACATAATGCACTCAAACAAACCTAATCGACTATGGATAGCTAGACCTAGAGTCCAAACTAGATGCCTAATCAAGGTGGCAAACTAGTCTGTAGTAACTCAAGACTTGGCCAGGCAGGTGTAAGGGGGGTGTAGGTCCTTGATTGCCAATCCTAGACACCAATCAGAGATTGGCCAGGTAGGCGGACCAGCTCACTTGCCTTTCGGGACGTAATCCCTGAACCACCATTCTAGACACCAAGGATGGGCACACACAGATTTAGTTGACACGATTGACTTGACACTAACTCGGACCCGACCAATTGGTGTCCCTAAGCTCACTAGAGCAATTAGGTTCTAATCAATTTTAATTAGGGCTTGGGCTCGAATGCAAAGTGGGTGGTTTTGGGCTAGGGAAAGGTTATGAACTCCTCCCCCTATGTTATATTGTATACCCTTAAAAATCAATTAGAAAATGAATGCAACAAGCAACTAATAAAACTAAACCCTAATGATTTTTTTGGGGGCAGAACCTGTTCTCAGGCCAAAAACAGATAACTGCAGTTTTCACAGAAAACCATAAATTATAAAAAAATTAATAAAAATACTTTGAATTTCAAGGAAGCTAACAAAATAAATTTCATATTTTTTTGATTTTTATACTTGAAGAAACAATTAAAACAACATAGTATATACTGAAAGGCCGAGATGCAGAATTTAACTAAATGCAAGATTAACCTAATCTAAACCTGCTCTGATACCAAATTTGACGCGGGACATGGATACGATGCAGTACTAAAGGTTGATTTAAATTTTATGTTAATTAAGAGCAAATGTTCATTAACCTAACAGTCTATTAAACAATAGGTTAAAAGAATCTATAGCAAGCAACTAAATACTAGATTACATCACCCGCATGCATACCTAACAAAATAATTAATTATATGGATCACGGTGATTGAGAAACCATCCTAGATTAGGTTCCTACTTTCTAACATCAGATCTAGAAAAAGGGAAAGGGATCTTGAGTTACCGATACGCTTAGAAGCCTCCTCCGATGAAGATCTGGATCACTGCACTCTAGGGTTGAAGAATTGGACTCCAAACTGATCGCTCCTGGCATCCGGATTCCGATCAAACTGATTTCGAAGCATGGATGCCAATCTTCAGAATCGGATCTCAAGAGAATCTGCTAAAAAATACCAAAACTAGTAATTAAACGTTGAAAATCAAAAGCTAGAAGGAAGGCTGGCACCAGGGTTGTTGGTTCTCCCGGGGATCTTCTTCTTTGGTTGGCTTCTAGGATCTCTTCAAAGCATTGGATGAAGGCCTTGAGGAGACTTAGGGATCAGATCTGATGGAGGGATTGGATGGATAAACAGGGCATCGCACCCTGGTAGAACTTGGATGTCGCACCCAAGTGTTCTAGGCATCACACCTAACACCTATCAACCGTCGCATCTAGAAAAGAATTGGAAGAAGAACTCGGCAGAGTTTCATTTCATTTCATCAAATATTCATTATTTTTACAAGGGGTACAGGGTCCTATTTATAGGATTATTCCCTACAAGAAGTACAATAGGACTTAATTACATTTTTGAATTTAAAACTTCCTTGCAATCTTGGACTTCTCCTTGATCTTGAATTTTGAATGGCTTGATCCTGAATTGGGCGACAACTCTCTGGAGCAAGGCGCTAATTTCCTTCTTATTTCTTCTTAAGTTGGCGTGAAATCCTTCTTGGCACAAATTCCTTCTTGAATCATCGTGATATCTGAAATGGGACTCCCTTGGTTGGCTAAAGGAATTTGAATGGAGTTTGGATGATGGATAAGTCCTTCTCTTGAATTTGAATGAAGATTGGATGAGGGCTTTCATTTGAAGTTTAAATTTCTTGAAACTCTTCAAATGGGACGGCAACTTGGAATTAGCGTGAAGAAATAGAAGCAGATGGCACACTTCTTCCTTGGGCGTGATTTCATCTGACGTGGAATCCTATTTGAAATTTAGAATCCTATTTGAAGTTTAAATGAAGAGAGCTCCTTCCCATGGACTCTTTCTTGTTTAAATTTGAACCTCCCTTGTTTCTTGGATGGGGCATCTTGGAAGTAGGCGACAAGAGAGGAAAAGAGGGTGCCAGATGAAGCAGACTCCTTCTACTTTACTCCTCTTAAAATATGAGGCACCAAATAATTTTCTTATGGGCCGACCATGTGGTGTTGTCTTGACTTGTGTAGCATATCCAAATTCAAGTGACAGGCCTATGTGTTATTGTCCCCTTGGTGATGTGGCAGTAGTTGTCCTGAAATCATGCAAAGGTGACACCAAAATAGGCTAGCATATGGCAAGAACTTGTGCTAGCACATGGAGTCACATGGGCTTGTCTTGAGCTAGCACATGGGTCTTGATTTAAGTCACATGGATCTCATAATTGGGTTTTCCTTGTAATACAAGACTCAATAACTAATTATTTTACATGACTCAATAAATAATTAAAGCCCTACTTGATCAATTGGAACCCAATTTGATCAAAAGGCAATCAAAAGACAAGACATATAAATAAGTGATTCAACTTGGTAAAAGGGGTTTAGCCCAAAAGGCTAAATAAATAAAACCCTAATTCCAGTTGGTAACAGGGGCTAACCCTAACTAACCCAAAATAATAGAAATTAAAATAAATTATTTACATGAATAAAAGGGTTGGGTCCAGGATTTCATTCACAGGTGATCCACAAGGATGTGGATTCAACTTGTTGATATTTTCGGGCCTTGGTGTCCTTACCACCCGGGGCCTCGAGGAGCCAATCCAAGTCTAGTCATTGATCAGTCAAACCTAGCAGAGCCGGAGCCGAAGGGCGGACTAGTTGAGCCCTTATTGTCCTTCCCCTTGGGAGAGGACCCCTCGAGAACAGTACAGGTTGGAACCCTACTACTCGAAGAAGAGAGATCTTGTCTGCTTAGTTTCTTACGGGCTAACACAAATGTCTTCGCCTGGATTGCTGCAAAATGCCTGGCATTCTACCTGAAGTAATCACTTATAGGCTAAACGTCAATCCCAATCATCGCCCAGTCCAGCAGAAGAAAAGGAGCTTCGCCCCGGAGAGGTGAGGGCAATCGATGAGAAAGTTGAGAAGCTTCTCACTGCAGGATTTATCCATGAGGTACGATACCCTGATTAGCTCACTAATATGGTGATGGTCAAGAAAGAATTTGGAAAGTGGAGGATTTGTGTAGCTACACCGACATCAACTAGGCGTGTCTGAAAGATAGCTTCCCATTCTCTAAGATTGACTAGCTGGTGGACGCGACCTCGGGCCACAAATATCTCAGCTTCATGGATGCATTCTTTGGATACAATTAGATTTGCATGCATCCAGAAGACGAGGAGCATACAGTATTTATGATCGACAAAGGTACATACTGCTACAAGATGATGCCGTTTGGTCTCAAGAATGCAGAGGCCACATACCAGCGCCTGGTCAGTAAGGTCTTCAAATACTAGATCGGTCGCAACATGCAAGTCTATTGGATGATATGCTCGTAATAAGCAGCCTAGAGTCGGACCACATTATCAACCTGGTGGAGGCTTTTAATAACCTCTGCTCCTACCAGATGAAGTTCAACCCTGCCAAGTATGCTTTCGGTGTTGCAGCGAGAAAGTTCTTGGAGTTCATGGTCATCTAGAGGGGAATAGAAGCCAATTCTGAGAAGATCCAGGCGATCATTAACATGAGGCACCCTATTTCCAAGAAGGAGGTGCAGCGCTTGATTGGGTGCATTGCGGCACTGAGCTGCTTCATTTCACGTTCCATCGAACACTGCCAACCATTCTTCAAGGTGATGTAGAAGATAAACAATTTTACTTGGATGAAAGATTGCCGAGAGGCATTCGAGGGACTGAAGAAGATCTTCGCCTCACCGCCACTGCTGTCCAGGCCGGAGCCTAAAGAAGAACTCCTCTTGTACTTGGCGATTTTACCCAAAGTGGTCAGCTCAGTGCTGGTCTGCACTGATAAAGACATCTCTCAACGGCCAGTTAATTACACCAGCAAGCTACTCCACGATGCGGAAACCCGATATACCCAATCCGAGAAGATCATTTTTGCACTAATAATGTCTGTGCAGCATCTCATGCCCTATTTTTAAGCGCACCCCATCATTGTCCTCATAGATTAGCCTTTGAGGGCTATCCTAAGCCTCCCTAACACTTCGAGGTGCCTAGCCAATTGGGCATTGAAACTCAATGAGTTCGACATCACCTATCTCCTGTGACCGGCACAGAAGGCCTAGGTCCTAGCCAACTTTCTGGTGGAATGCACCTGGGCAGATGAAGACCCGGAGGTGGAGGGCCGACAAGCCTAGCCCGGACCTGACCCGACCCTGAAAGAGATGACATGGATACTCCACGTCAATGGTGCATCCAACACCGGAGGGAGCGGAGCCGGCCTCATCCTTGCCAACCTCGACAGTGTTGTTGTGGAGTATGCATCAAGGTGCCTATTCAAGGCAACTAATAATCACGCTAAGTATGAAGCACTCCTCGTGGGGCTAAAAGTGTCCCGCGAGCTGAGTGTCAAGAGACTAAAGGTCTTCACTGACTCCCAGCTGATGGCGGGCCAAGTCTCCAATGAGTACGAGGCTCGAGATCCTATGATGGCGAAGTACTTGGACAAGGTGCGCTCGTACACAGCAAACCTCTAAAACTTCAGAATTTTCCATATTCCTCGAGCGGAGAATGCTCGAGTTGAGTCCTCTCCAAACTAGCCACCCTGTCGAAGTCATTGTTGGGACGTACCTTCATCGAGTATCTCGAGGCCTCCAGCTACAAGTCTGCAGCCGAAGTCCGGCAAGTCACCTCTGAAGTCAGCTGGATGGATCCGTACATCAAGTATATCACCATCGGTGCCATGCCTGAAGATCGAAAGGAAGCCGGCCTACTCAAGAAGAAGGCCGCACATTATATGATGATGGATGGGCAGCTGCATCGGAGGTCCTACTCTTACCCCCTGCAGAAGTGTTTGAAGCCCTCAGAAGCAACCTATGTGCTTCAAGAAATACATGAAGGCATTTGTAGCAATCATGTGGGGGGCAAAACCTTGGCCTACAAGGCAATCTAGCAAGGATATTTTTGGAAGACGATGCAAGAAGACGCTGCCGACTTTGTGAGGAAGTGTGACCAGTGTCAACGTCATGCCCACATCCAGCGACAGTCGGCAGCCCCACTCTCCTAGTTATCAGCTCCGTGGCCGTTCATCCAGTGGGAAATGAACATCTTAGGTCCCTTCCCTATTGCATCTGGTCAACGAATATTCCTGATTGTGGTCATCGACTACTTCACCAAGTGGGTTGAGGCCGAATCTCTGGCCCGAATAATGGAGGCGAAGGTCTGGTCCTTCTTCTGGAAATCTGTAATTTGCCGATTTGGTCTCCCGCCTCGATCATCATCGATAACAGGAGGCAGTTCGACAATCAAGCTTTCGAAGAGTTCTACACCGACCTCTGCATCCACTATTGTTTCACTTCGGTAGCTTACCCTCAGACCAACGATGAAGCCAAGGTGACTAACCGAACCATCTTGTAAGGGCTCCGTACGAGGCTGAACGAAGCCAAGGGTCGATGGATTGAAGAGCTGCCTAGCGTGCTGTGGGCTTACCATACTACACTCTGCACGGCTATTGGCAAGATGCCCTTCAACCTAGTCTTCAAAACTGAAGCTGTAATTCCGATGGAACTTGGCTTACCCATGCTGTGGGTAGAGCAGTATGATGAAGTCGTGAATCCAGCCTATCTCCTCCTCAACATGAATTTGCTGGATGAGATGAGAGACAAGTCCCGACTTCATATGATAGCCCATCGCCAGCGAGTGGTGCGCTACTACAATTCCCGTGTAAGGCCTAAGGTGTTCCACCCAGGCGACCTCGTCCTCAAGCGAGCAGAAGCATCCCAACCGGGGAAGTGCAAGAAACTCTTCCCGAATTGGGAAGGCCCCTACAGGGTAGTCGAGGCCCTGCCAGGAGGAGCCTACTACCTCGTCGGGCTCGACGGTGCCCAATTCATGCAAACCTGGAATGCCAGCAACTTGAGAGTATATTACCAATGATGTAAGACTTCTTCTCAATCATTAAAAGTTTCTTTTTGGTGCAACTCTATTTTTCACCTGTGTAGGAACTCTTCCGTCCGACTCCAAGTCTAGTGGACCAAGCCGAAAAACTTACGAAGCCCTATACTCTTAAGCCGAGAAACTTATGAAGTGCCGCACCTCAAGCCGGGAAACTTACGAAGCCTCGCACCTCAAGCCGAAAAACTTACAAAGCACCGCATCTCAAACCGGAAAACTTATGAACTCAACTGTCATACTCATAGTCCGGAAATGTTAGCTGGGAGACTCCAGAAGTCCCACCATCTGCTGCTTGACTCAGTTTGGCACCTCCAAGCCGAGAAACTTACGAAGCCTCGCACTAAACTGCCTTACTCACAGTCTAGAGATGTCAATCGGGAGACTCCAGAAGTCCCGCCATCTATCGCTTGACTCATAGTTTGGAACCTCCAAGCCAGAAAACTTACGAAGCCCCGTACTTAGCCGCCTTGCTCATAGTCCGCAGATGTCAGTTGAAAGACTCTAGAAGCCCCGCTATCTACCGCTTGACTTACAGCATGGCCGATCAAACTGAAGAGTTTTAGAAACTCAGAGGATCCGCTACTCAGTCGCCTAGCTCACAGTCCAAGGATGTTAGTTAGGAGATCCCTAAAATTCCACCATCTATCGCTTGACTCACAACTTGACAGGGCAAGAAGATCCAGGAATCCTGCACCTAAGCTTACATGATTTCAAGACCAAGAAAAAAGGGAACGAAGCATTCTTAGGAACCTGTATGCTAATCCTAAGGCCACAGAGTTAGCCCAAAGTCACTAGGGCCTGGGAAAGGCTCCCACATAGGAATTAAAAAAAAAAAGAAAACGAGACCACACTAAGTTCATTGATCGAATCAACCTATACCTTCATTGCAAAAATGAATCCCTTGTACATTTTAAAGAATGTCCTGGAAGCACTCCAAAAAAAAATGAGAGAAGAAGAAAAGAAAAGGAAAAAGAAAAAAAAGAGAAGAGAAGAACAGCAACCATGAAGAAAAAGATGTTTTCATTGCTAAGTCTTCTCTTACATCCTATGAAGGCTCCCGACAGGACAGGAGACCTCCCAAAATTTCAAGTTACAAAATAAAAAGGAAACAGGCTCAGGCCTCCCTCGCTGCTCCTCACCTGGCCAATAGATAGATCCTCTCAATGCTGGCGCAGTGCTTGCCGAAGGGGCATCCTGGGCGGCTTCGACTCAGGGCTCCAGCTCTAGACTCTACCCTCGGGACAAGATGAAGGCATTCCAGTCCCTTCTACCTGAGAGGCACCCTTCCTTCGAAACTTTCTGGACCCCTGAAGGAAGGAGTCCAACAATGCATCCGCCACCTCGTTCTCTTGAAGATCACCGATCTTATGAACCTAGAGGTGGCTTCAGCAGCTTCGTGTTAGGCCACCTCCATCAGCACCATGACCACTGTGGCCTTCTCCATAGCGACCATGACCTTGGCCGCTTCCTTATTCAATTACACATCCGGTTGCACCTGGAAGGCCTGCGAGCGGGCCACTTCTGCCATAGAGGTAGCCACCTTTTCCATCCTCTGGGGGCTCTCCCCCTTCTTCTCTTTGAGGATGGCTTCGAGCTCGGTGGATTTCTTCTCTAGGCCGAACGCCCTCGCCTTAGCGCCGGTCGATTGCTCCTGAAGAGCCTTTATTTGGTCCTTCAGTTATTGGGCTAAGAACCTAAAGTCTACTAGAAGCCCTCCCTCAGCACAGGCCGAGGGAGAGGGGTTGAAGGAGAGAGACATGAGAGGAAGAGCCTGATCTACCAAGAACTCTAAACCCTAGAATGGGAGGGGGATTAGAGAAGAAGGAAAAGACTCTGTGAAAGCTTAGTCGCTTGCGCTCGAAGATCCTTTAAAAAGGCAAGGGGCAGGTCCTTTGCAATAAAGCTCGCCACCCACCGTCGCCCCGTGCCAATTGAAGGCATGCGCCTCCTCGACTCCCTGGCCAACCAGGAGCAGCCACGTACCAGCATCAGACAGTCCCGATGCTTCGGAGCAAGAGTGGTCGCCTCGATTCGAATGAAGCATTTGTGATCCCCTCGTCATAAAACCAAACGCAGTGGAAGCACGATCTTTGGGGCACAGGCGCTCAAGATATTAATGGCGTAGGAGGCATGCCCCTCCATGTCAGTATGATCATTACTCTCATTGCTCCAAGCGTCGCTTCATTCTCTGAGCTCAGGAGTGGGGGCATCTGATGTGGCACATCTGCTGATATGGAGCCCCTGCTGGCGGTTGCACTGGTAGGAGACCCGCCACCTGGACATGGTGGCCAAATAAGGAGCCAAGGCGAGCCCTCCTACCAAGGTCAGCTTTCAGCCGGGGTCTGCTCATAGGACGAGCCCCCCATCTGAGGCCAGCTCCCAGTCGGGGTCGTGCTCATGCTGCCAAGGCGAGCCCTCTTGTCGAGGTCAGCTCCCAGCTGGGGTTGTGCTCATAGGACGAGCCCCCCATCTGAGGCCAGCTCCCAGTCGGGGTTTTGCTCATGCTGCAAAGGCAAGCCCTCCTGTCAAGGTCAGCTCCCAGTCGGGGTCATGCTCATAGGGCGATCCCCCCGAGTGAGACCGGCTCCCAGTCGGGATCGTGCTCATGCTGCCAAGGCGAGCCGTCCTACCGAGGTCAACTCCCAACCGAGGTCGTGCTCATAGGGCGAGCCCCCGTTTGAGGCCAGTTTCCGATCGGGGTTGTGCTCATGCTACCAAGGTGAGCCCTCCTGCTAAGGTCAGCTCCCAGCCAGGGTCATGCTCGTAGGGTGAGCCCCCATCTGAAGCCAGCTCCCAGTCGGGGTCATGCTCATGCTGCCAAGGAAAGCCCTCTTGCCAAGGTCAGCTCCCAGCCGAGGTCTTACTCATGGGACGAGCCCCCCATCTAAGGCAAGCTCCTGGTCGGGGTCGTGCCCATGCTGCCAAGACGAGCCCTCTTGCTGAGGTCAGCTCCTAACCGGGGTCGTGCTCATAGGACGAGCCCCCCATCTGAGGCCAACTCTTGGCCGGGGTCGAGCTCATGCTTCCAGTGACAAGGCTCCCCCTACCTCGGGGGGGCTGATATTCTGGCCAACGACGAGAGAAGGAAGGACCAACAGAAATTCAAACCATTGCAAGGTGCCCGATCACTTGCAACCTCCGGGAGGTGGCGCACGCCTTGCCATAAATTTAAACTATGCAACATGCCACTATCATGTCCTGAGCGACGTGCATTCCGTCAGGCTCCAGGTCCTGAACCTGCTGCCATATCGATGATCGTGCAACCAGGGGCTTCAAACCTTGTGACACGATACCCGAACCTCCCCCAAGAGGAGTGTTCCATGAAGGCCCCAAAGCTCTGCGATGCTCGCATGGACCTTCTGGGAATGGAAACACCCCACCATGGCTAGGGGCTCAGTGGCATGGCGCCTACCGCTCCCACAGGGAGCCATACCACCAGAGGGACACCTGGACAAAGCCCCAGAACTGGTCTTGGCCACCCCACATACATAAGATCAGAGAGATAACATAAAAAAAGGGACAATGGGCAAGTAAGCAAGAACACGGAGCAAACAGGCAAGAAACCAGCTAAGAGAACTTTCCAAGCTCTCTTATCCCATTTCCACCTAATCTTCACATCTAAATTCTTTTTTTCACCCTCTATGCGAAGAGTCCTGAAGCTCTCTGCTACAGAGGTTCCGTTCCCTTTGATCCTCCCTGTCTGACTTGATCGTCGGAGTGTCCCCGCCAGAATCCCTGGTCCAGGTCTCTTCTTTTTTGCAAGATAGTCGGACCAAGGAGTCGACCTGCAAGAAGAGGGGTGAGCGCCCCCCACGGTAGCCCGACGCATCGGCGACGCACCGAAGCTACAAGCCATGACGATCTTGGCAGCAACATCGATAATATGGATTATCATGTTAGGAACATGCAAGTAACATCGCAGAATGTAAAATCAAAATTTCAAAATACTACCAAATCTATATTTTATCCATTTATTAAAAATATATATTTTTATATTTTATATTAAAAAAACTAAAAATATATTTTATATTTTATATTTTATATAAAAATAAAAATAATTGTTATATTAAATAAATTTAATATTAAATAGTTGATATATTTAATATATTACTTAAATATATTAAATAATACATAAAATTTATATATAAATAATATATTTAATTTATTTAAGTTTATATTAATATAATATAATATATTATAGTAAAATAATATAATATTATAAAATATAAATAATATATCATATTAATATAAAATAATATAAAATAATATATTAATATAAAATTAAATATATTGTTTTATATTATATTATATGAAAGGAAAAAAGATAGAAAGGGAGGAAATTTGATAATTTAAATTATCTGAAAGGGGATAATCTAGAAAACTATATTAAATATAATAATTTTATTTTATTTTATTGAATTATTGATAATTTGGATAATTTTTTTACTATCAAATATAATTTTAGAAAGATAATACGGTAATCAGATTATCAATTTTAAAAACTATATTAAATATAATAATATAGTGAATATAATCTGTAATTTTGTTTAGGTCTTGTTTGGATAGATGGATCAAGAGAGAAAGGAAAGGAAGGATTTATCTTTCTCTTGTTTGGATATTAATTTTTAGAAAAAATAAGAAAATGGAAAGGAAATGATGCTCCTTTCCCTCCTCTCTCATTTTTTTTTTTTTTTTTTTATCAAGTAAGTTTTCAATCTTTTGGAGGAATTAGAAAAGAATTTTTTTTTAATAATTAAATTTATATTTTTAAATTTATTTTTTTATTATAATTATTTAAATAAAAATAATATTTTTTATTATTTTTTAACGAGAGGGCTATCCAAACAAAGCGTAAAGCGTAAGCGTGGGCCGCGTGGCCTCCGCTGTCGGCGACCTTCCTGAGTGAAGCGATGCCAAGCCCTCAATTTCAATAAAATTCCTGGAACTCACTTCAAGCTAGGTGGCATCGTCGCCTCGATCTCTCTCTCTCTCTCTCTCTCTCTCTCTCTCATAAGGTACGATTCGAACCATCCTACTTCTCCCTCTTCTTCAAATCGATCTCCTTCTATGGTTCCCGTCCAATCTCTCTTAAATTTTATGGGATTGTATTTTGAGAGTTAGAATTCCCCTAACAAATTGAAATCTTATAGCTCCGATTTCTTCTTATCAGAACTTCTGCCATGTGATCTAGGGTTTGATACTGGTACGTGTCTGCAGATTCCTTTTCTTCCTTTCAGTGAGACATCCTTTGTTTTTACCTAAATCAGTAGGGTTTACATTGAATTCAGATTAATTTTTTTTTTAATATTTGGTCTGACTTCTTCAAGTACTTCATGAGTAATTTTCTTTTCTCTATGATTATATTGATTGCTCGATGCATTTGTGTAGTACGATAAGTTTGTTCCTTTTGTACCACTTAGGGCAAATGCCGCTATCTGTAAGACGTTACTAGATTTTAACTTTTTTTAAAAAAAAAATAGACTATTGTGTCATATTTTTTGCAGAATGTTATGTTTGGTTGAATTGGTACTACTAGTATATGCACTTGCAATGCGTGTGACATATTCAAGAGGCAGGTGTGCCTGATTGATGGCCGCGGTACTATCAAAATTTTTTTACCCTGAATTTTTTGTAATCCGTATTAGTTGATAGATATACTCGTAGTCCTTGGTTAATGTATGTGATGCATGTGTTTTTGTTGTTGTTGTTGTCGTCGTCATTGCTGATGCTGTTGTTGTTTATTGATAAGCACCCAGTTCTGGTTAATTGACTTTCTGCCTGGTCTCTAATGTACTCCACTTTTTTAGTTTATAGAACTAAGTCCCGTTAGTTAATAGTTTAGACTATTAAATCTGGAGTTTTAAGGCCATTATTTGCAAAATCCAGCAGAGATAACCCACTTCCTTGGCAAGTAGTTCTTTGACACGGTTTACATTAATCATGTGAACAACCAAAATCATGAATTGAGAGTGGAATCGACCATCACAAGGAAGCCAACAGGCAACTTTCTTAGTCAGAAAGCAATAGAAATTGTGTTATATTAGACTTTTATATTATAATAAAGTAAAGATTTTGAACTATAACCTTCATTAGGACCTTTTCCACTTTTTGGTTCTCAATGAATGCATGTTCTTCGTGGTCCTGGTGGCTTTTAATGATTGAAAGCTTCACAATTGTCTTAAGATAGTTTGCTCTCCTTATGTGGTAATTATATGTAGCATCTACAGCATTGGTTTCTGCAGTAGCTAAGATTGCCATGCCCATTTATTGCACATTTCAACTTCATTACTGAGTCCAAGTCTAGGGAATAATCAAGTCATGTACTTTAGTTTTTGCTTCCTTTGGCACATTTTTATTTTTATCTTGAATTCAGGATCAATCATTCTTGGTTAAATTGTACATGTTTTATCAATTATAACTTGTAACATGCGATGTGCTGATGAAAGTTGTATTCTATCTTGTACCATAGATACATGAAGGTACACCCTTTTCCAGCTGGACTCTAAAGTATAGTAGAAATAGCTACTATTTCTGCACCTTGTTTGTTTCGTGGAATATTGCCGAGTTTATATGCTTCTCAATCTATTTAAAAGGCTTGTATATTCTTGAAATCATTTTTACTGTTGTCTAGTGTTGTTAAAGGGCACTCCTATGGTGTACCTGAATCACAATGCATGCCTAGGTGCATTCTCAATGCCTCGCCTACCTCAGGGCGAGGCCTCAAAAAGCTGACCTTCTCTGCACATTCCAAGGCATAAGGCATGCTTTTAGTGTTGTCTTGATGTTTATGACTTTCAATGGTTTCAAATGTGCTGTATCTTGTGTGCTTTGATGAGCATGTGCATATGTGTTTGTCTAGGTTGTTTAGTGTTTCTATGTGCATGTGTTTGATTGCCTGTGGGTGGCTAAAATTATTTCTTGTGTTCATATGTGGATTTTTTGTGCATTCTGCTTGTATCTACATGTATGAAAAATTGTATATATATGTATGTTTGTACATGCATCTGTAAACATATGTGTGCAAATCCATATACAAATTCATGATGTTGAACATATCTGATAATAAAACTAGCATGAACAAACACAGTGCATGAACAAAATCACATACAAATACACAATTACACGAGCACATGCATAGTGTGCACCTTCCTTTGCATCTTGCATGTATGTTGCAAGAGACTTTGATGGGTTGGTGTATGCTGTGCCTTTAAGGACTTTGCTGTCCTCGATAATTAATCTATCCATGGAACTTGAATAATGTGTGAATAAAAGTGTAATATGTCTGAATAATGTTGCGCAGAATTCTCTGGAACTTGAAACTAATTGTTGAGGTTGTTGCGACAAGAATCTAGGGGCTGTCTATTGCCTATTAAGGTTAAATTGATTAATATAGACTCAAATACCAGTTTATAGCACAATTTAAGTTAGCTAGTTCCTTACATGATTGTCCATGATATCTCTTTGTTTCCATTGCAATCCAATTCTGGGCTGGTTTGCTGTGTAAACTACTATTGGTTCTCATTGGTCTATTTAGCAAACAAACTAATGGTATTAGTTGACTTGACCTAGTAGTACAAGCCAGTGCATGCCTGTCTGAGCTAACTCAAACTATTAGTTTGCTTTTAAGACTCATCTGTGTGTGTCATTTTGAGTTATAACATTTAGAGTAAGATGTGTTTATCTCTTTTCATTTCAACATTTGAGGAAGAAGGGCAAGAGGGAAGAAAGGGAAGAGAAGAAGAAATACAAGTTAGAAAACAGGGGTTCACTTGGAAGTGTGAAAATGTTTTCTTTATTATAGGAATGCGATGGGCTTCTGTGCCAAGGCTGTGTGCATTTGTAAGTATAATCACTAATGGATTACAAAGTCATAAAAACTGCTTGCTGTTGAGATTATAAGGATGGTTGTTTTATCTTTACTACATATTCTGTGATGAAGTTTAGTATTCTCATGTTCTAATTTTCCTGATGGTTTTAACCCTTAGTTTATACTGACATATATCAGTTTGTGCCTGTTGCCATATCAATGATATCATGTTTTGGGCCATGATCTGTGTCAAAACCAGCAGCAACATTTAAGCCTCTGTTATTAAGTATCTAATTGCAGTTATTTAACTTCAAGCAGTAAAGGCCATCAGAGACTATGATAATTGGTCGGGTTTGTTTTCAAAGAGTTTGACAACTATAAGAGGTACAACATAGAAAATAATGTGTCAAATTGTTTTAAAGGATGCACAAAGCTCAGATACATATGATATTTCATTTAAAAAATATCAAGTTACTGCCTAACAGATAATATGAACTTTGGTATTTATCTTTAAGATTTCATTAATTATTGTGCTCCATTTTTGAAGTTTGGCATTTATATATATCTTTTTGCCCAACATTCTTCATTTTTTAAATGATCATCTCTGGTTCTGCATATTTCCTCCTTTTACTTGCATAAGTATCCTCGGAGTGCTAACAAGCAAACTTTTAAATCCTGTGGGACAGGGCTGTCCCGGTTTTTTCCTGGAACGGGACGCGTCAGCGTACTGCCCCGTCCCAATACTCGGGACAGGGAATGTCTCAAGGTATCCCGATTGGGACACTGGAACGCTGGTGGAATGTCCTGTCCCAACACATGGGATAATATCCAGTCCCGATGTTCCGTGAAATGTCCCGTCGGGACCTGAATCCTTGCTAACAAGTGATGCAATATTTTAGCATTTAAAAGTTTTGACGCTCCTGTCCCAGAGACTAAAGTCTTCAGGCAGCACAAGTATACATTAATGAGAATAAAAAAGAGAATCAATGAGGACGTTCACTTCCTTTCAGTTTGTCTCTGCCTGCTACCTTTTTTCCTTTGAAGAAAGGGACAGAAGAAGAGGAACAGAGAGTGAGAGGGAAGCAAAGCTGAGGCACGGGCCCATTGATACTTGTGATTTTGTAATAACAGCAAGGACTATTTCAATATTTTTTTTCCTTTCTCTTCAAGATGGCGATTTTGCCTCCTACTTCCATGGGTAGTAATTCAGTCGAATTGTTTTTATGACAAACACCATCTCTAGTGTTGCAGTAGCTTTTTTTTTTGGGTAAAACGTCGCATTCATATTAGGGGTCTAATATTAATACAACGAAGAAAGTCAGAAAGAATAAGATTACAGAAGGACATCGAGGTTTGCCCGAGGTCAGTCCACAAGACAGGATCAGAATGGTGAGTAGCATAGGAGGTGATCCAGTATGCCGCAGAGTTGGTCTCTCGATAGACATGCCAGATAAGATATGAAGCGCACCCCTGAAGCAGGAGCGCAATGTCACTGAGAAGAGGATGCACCGACCTGATTCTTGTGGCTTTCTAGATCCAAACAATGACCGTAGCAGAGTCAACCTCGACGATAAGGTGGTCAACGTGCAGGATCATATACTAGCCCAGGCACCCCGCAGTTTCGCAGTCGGGACTGATGGCTGAAAGAGGTGATTCCCCCCGCCGCAATAATCCCGAGACCGGACCATGGATGACAAAGCTGGCTCTCCCATGAGAGCCCAAGACACTCTCGTCAAAGTTGACCATAATATAGTTTGGAGGTGGGGGCTTCCAGGAGATAAAAGCCTAGCTAGGCGCTGAAGGAGCGGTACGGTAGCCCCAGGTCTCCGAAGATACAACGGTCACATGAAATACTCATTCGCATGAGTTCGAGCTGTCTCAACGACACATCTAGCAGAAGGAGAGGTAGAGTTGAAGATTATGTCATTCATGAATAACCAAATATAGTAAGTTGCATAGGCCATAAAGGTGGCAGAAGGATGAGCAGTGGCCGGGCATGGTAACTCCAGGAAATGATCAACATAATCTGCAACATACATGAAAGAAGGATTCCAGCCATAGTCCAAATGTGGGTAGCTCGCTAATATAGGAAGGGAACATGGACCAAGGTCTCATCCTCCAGCCTCAAATAGGACAGTGGGAAGGGACGCGCACCCTTCTAGAGGAGAGAAATGCTCTAGTAGAGAGGTATCCCTAGGCCACTTTCCAAAGAAAGATGCTCACCCTAGGGTGTACCTGAATCCTACAAATTTAGTCAAGATCAAGAGTCCGCTGAGGTACCTGGCTGAACAGGGGAAGCAATTTAGAGCAGGACGTCGCTGCAGTAGCTTTTTATATATTGCAATTAAAAATGCTTATGGGGTATCACAGGGCATTGTGCCATTGTATGGCTGACCAAGATCTGGAATCTTCATGAAAGACATTAAGACCTATAGTATGTAAAGCCCATCTTCAAAATGAATAAACTTAATCTAGAACTGGGCATCCAATCTGTATCCTATTATGTTTCTCATGTTTTTTTTTTTTTATTTTAATTTTAAATTTCTCTTTTCTTCTAAATTGGAGAATTTCTTTTTTTAATTTTGTAATACATTGTTAGTGGGCCTGAATTTTGTGACTGTTTGGAGTGAAACAAAGTTCTGTCACTTTCTGGAATGCTATGCTATGTCAGTACCGGACAAAGTCTGGTATTTAGTTTCATTGTTCTCATCTTGCATTGCTCTTGTACATTTACTTCTCATTAATCTGTGTTCAAAAATATATAAACTGACAGGAGAATGAGTGGTCATAGTTTCCCTTTGAATATTAAACAATTTGAATATCCGTTTTGATGTCAAATATGATTGAAGTGTCCCCTTCCGTTGAAGTTGATTGAGATCTTCTTGCAGAGTAGAACCCATTATGCCTGGCAGTCATAGCTAGCAGATTAAACTACGGCCTCAGAAAGTAACATGACAAAAGGTGGGAATGCCAGTGAAGTATCAAAAAAAGCATCATCTGAAACAAGAACCTCCAAAGCACTGAAGCCCGAAACAAAAATCGCAAAGAAAGATCCAAGTCAAAGCTTGGCCAAAATAAAAGAATCTGAAGGATCTCCAAAGGTTCAAGTAAAACCTGAAAATAAGAACGTAGACTACAAAAACAAAGAAAAAAATGTGGCCAATAGAAAGGATAACGGAAAGACGTGGGGAAAAGACCAAGGAGACCAAAATGAGGAAGAGAAGCTTGGTGGGCTGATTTTCATGTGCAATGGAAAAACCAAACCTGATTGCTTCCGTTACATGGTCATGGGTTATCCACCAAACCAGCAAGAGCTTGTAAAGAGTATCAAGCTTGGCCTAAAGCTCTTCCTATATGATTTCGATGTTAAGCTTTTGTATGGCATCTATATGGCATCATCTACAGGTGGCATGAAACTTGAGCCATCTGCTTTTAATGGGTCCTTTCCAGCACAGGTGCACTTCTTATTTAGCTTTTCATATCTGCAGTACTATTTCAGAGTAAATACTGCTGAAAATAAACCAACTCATGCATTCAGAGGCACATGGCAGACTGCAGAATGATATTAAGAACTGTTCTCTTAGTTTCCTTGTGAAATCCTCTTAACATCCACCAAATATTTTGGCAGGTCCGTTTTAAGGTTCACATGGATTGCTTGCCTCTGCCAGAAAGTATTTTTAAGAAGGCAATCAAGGACAATTATGAAGGCAACAACAATAAGTTCAAGATCGAACTAACTGTCCAACAAGTGAGGATGTCATCTTAGCTGCTCTTTTACTTTCTTGGCTTTATTTGATCATGAACATTTTCTTTCCCCCTCCTTTTTTTTTTTCCCCTCAGTTTCATATCAGGAATACTTTCTTCATAGGTTTGTTGGACAGTAGGTTTGATGTGACATTTTACAGGTGAAGAAGCTTGCTATGTTATTTCGCCCTTCTCCTAAGCTCCAATCGAATAACGAGGTTTATGCCTGTACTCCACATCCACCTCCAGTCCCTGCACCACCAAGGACTGCTAGGCTGTCGGTAGAAGCTCCTCTGCATCTGCACCAAGAGACATTTGCCAGGGCTCCATACGGCCTTGATAAAGCCAGCAGCCGCTATAATGCACCCCCTTACAAGGAGACGCTACCAAGGGTGTCTGTTCTACATGATCCTCTTTCTTACACCAAGGAGCATCGAGAATATGGTCTCAAGCAAGATTCCCCGATGCCTGCTCCTGCTTCCATGTCAAACTTGTCCCATGGAATCCAGGATGCAGCACCTCCAAGGTCCTTTATACCAATGGTAGAAGCTTCCCTGCATCCATACCCAGAAACATTGGCCAGAGGTCCATATGCTTTTGATGAAGCCCGGAGGTACTATATGCCACCTGTACACCTACAGACCTCTTCAGCACCAAGTGATTTTGTTCAACATGATCCTCTTTCTCTGACCGAGGAGTATCGGATATATGGTCTGAGGCAAGAACTGCCTTCTCGCATACAGACCTCTTCAGCACCTAGTGATTTTGTTCAACATGATCCTCTTTCTCTGACCGAGGAGGAGTATCGGAAATATGGTCTGAAGCGAGAACTTCCGATGCCAGCTCCTACTTCCTCCATCGCTGCTACTTCGACATTAGACGTCTCCCATGGAAACAGGGATCCTAATTATCCTTTTGAAACTGTGCCATATCAACCTAGTAGATCGCTATATCATAATCCTTTGGATTATCAGACGGATCTCTTCCAGAGGAGAGTGGATGAGACAGAGTATAAGTTGCTGACAGCGGCCGAAGCATCAGTTTCCAGACCAACATCTCATCTTACCCACTTCTATGGTGTATCCAGGAGAGGTAAGGTTGAATATGGAGAGCGGGTCATTGAGCCTGAAAAATTGCATTCTACTCATGCAGCTGATGCTCTCCCAGATTACAACCAGAGATATCAACATGTACATAGCAGGGCCGAAGTTCAGTCCCTACCTGTATCATCTCGATACTCCTTTGCTGGCCTTCTTATTCACACAGACGAGTCTTCGAGATAGCCTGAAACAGGAAGATCCTGCCATTTCTTAAAGATTGGAGGCATTTGGTGCAATGTTGTATTACATGCCAATGCCAAGCACTCTGTGCACTAATTGAATGATCTATGTACTGGTACATGCTCAGAATGTAGTATTCTATATTAAATCATTAGATGACTGGATCCCGCACTTTTCCTGTTAGCAATATTTATGGGCTGCAAGTGTCTCATCTGCTGTGTCGGTACTAAAATTGTTCTTATAATTTTTATTTGGAATTTCATCTTTCAGTCTGGTGGCAGAAGTTGCCAATATTCTTGTTACATTTAGTTTGATTCTGTACTGCAGTTGTCCAGTGGAGCAGAGCGGTCAGCCAACATAGTACTTTAAAGTCGGTTAAAATTGTGCTTATGGCTTGGGTATGAAAACTGAATCTGTACATTACATAAATGTGATAGAACTTTTTCTGTTGCTGTTTGTCGACCATGCTTCTCCATCGAATGCATACCCAGGGGTTATTTTTGCCAGTTAAGTTCTAGTAAAATAAATTCACAAATGATCTAAAATGACTAGGTTTCATAAAATGGTCATTTGCCCTTCCAGAAACTTGCTCTACTAAAATCGGCAGAATTTTTATAAAAATAGGTCTTCTGTATCTGCTCCACACGCACAAAAAAAAAAGAGAGCATGTTTTATTATTATGTGGTTTGGAAAAACCTACGCGCATCCACCCAGCCCGAGGCAACATCCAGGGACAAGTTTAATGCCCTCTCGTTGTCATACGCTATTTGCGTGCCCTTGTCATGGATGCGAGTAGATACAACAATATTCATTGATTTTAACCATCTGCTAATCCAAGATCGATATGCCGTGTTTGTTTTGTTGCCTCCATCCAACGAATCCGATCCTGCCCTTAACCAGTCCAACCACCCAAAGAACCGTCACCTTAACGGCGTCAGATATTTTCATTTTTCTTCCTTTTTTTATTATATATTTTGCTTTAAAAAATTGGGGTAGATAATGACAATTTTGTCTGAAGGTCGTTAACGGCCTCATAAAATGCGGGATACGGCATGCGGGTACAATGACGGACGCAGACCAAACCGTTTCCCTGTTCGCCCTTCTGTCTGGAGGAGGAACGACGAATGCGAGTCCATTATTAAAGGAGGAATATCAAGGGAATTTTTTTATCAAAGAGGAGGATTGGGGAGTTCCAAGCCTCCAAGATCATTTCCATCAGGAGGTAAGCTTATCTCAATATCGATAGTACTTGCTAGATATTTCTTGAAATAGGAATTATTTGAGCCACCATGTTTTTTCAAATGTTTCAAGGTTTTTTTTTTTGGCGCAATTCTCGGATGATTTGCAGGGTTTATGGAAGGTGACGGGAAGCAGAGATCTGACGTGTCGTATGCCCTTTATCACTTCTCCACCAGTGGTGCAGCGGTTGCCGTTGCCACCACCGTCACGCATCCTCTAGGTTTTTTTTTTTTTTTTTTTTTGTGTTCTAGCATCTTTATACGATTCCATTTTCTTCTGGATTTCATATGAAGTAGATTGGTCTGGTGATTGATAAATATATCTGGATTTCTTGGAATTCCTAAACTGGAATCGAAGAATAAATGTTATGGTTGGTAAGACTTTTTGAGATTGAAACCACCTTAGTGCACTGCAATGATAGGGTTCCCCGCAATGTCCTGTAGGTATGGTTGTGGATGGGAATAAAATGTGGATACGGTGAAGTAGGGTTAAGTGCACACTCACACATATATATACTATAGATGACCATTATTTTATAGGATTTATATAGCTTTTATATTTTTAGAAGATACGTATCTACACTGCTTATTCATATTTGTTATCGTTCATATATTTTGGGATAGGCTATGGTAAGTCAAACTCCCACCACAATTTGTACGGATAGTTTGGTAATGATGCCCAAAGTGTCTACTTAAATCATGTTTATATCTTTGTTTTCTTTTTCTTTATTCTTCTTCTTCTTCTTGATTCCCAATGATAACTCAGAACCTTTTAATTATTTTTTCATGCTGCTGGATGTTCGATAAACTTTTGGCTACATGAGAAATACGATTACAAATGCATGTTCGTATGTATATGTACATAAATTTTTAAAAATTGAATCTGAATAATCAAAAGCAATTGAACAAATACATCGTAGGGGGGGGGGGGGGTATAATATTATTAGACAATTGACTGCTAATTATAATTTATTTAGACTTAAAAATAGAAGGCATGTTTCAGTTATTAGATTTTCTAAAGACTGATTTCAATGACCTTGTAAGTTAGCCACTGAAACTTAACAAAGGCAAACGCCATCTTGCTCTATGTTGATTAAAGATTTCAAGTTACATTTATAAAGCTGAAGGAAGTGAAAGTGGGTCATAGAAGAACACAGAGTGGAGCAATGTTACATGGACCTTATGTCCAGCTCAAATTTTCTATGTTGGTCATGTATGGTTGAGTCTGATACACATCCAACAGTTTGGATACTTAACAAATTCTTGTTTTGCAAAGCCTAAAGACTGCTCAAGGTTTGGGCTCTTTAGCTATGAGTTCAACCCACCATATTGACATTGGAAATGAGCTCTTGCTATTGGAGCTGGGTTAGGGATAGAGGTATTAAAATTTTTTTAGAAATGTCATATGACTCATGTGTATATCTTGGCTGACTATACTATTGGTTACAACCGTAACTCCAGCATTTTAAGCTTTTTGAGGCATATAGAATGTAACATGATATTCTTTTTTTATATTTTTTTTTCATATTTTTAATATTTAATATCCCTTGTTTGAAATTGTATATTACCAAATTAACAATCTTACTTGCTGATACATGTGTAAAATGAAACTGGTGGTGCAGATGTTCTCAAAGTTAGACTTCAGATGCAGCTTGCTGGCCAAAGAGGAAATTTGGTTGGGATGGTATCTCCCATGGCTGCTAGCTGTCTCGCCAAGCTTTAGATTTCTTTCTTCTGATATTGAGATAGTTACTAAACATAATCTTTGAAACCTTCAGGGAGAACTTTCTGCACAAATAATTAAAAGTGAAGGGCCTAGGGCACTATATTTGGGCCTTGGACCTGCATTGACTAGGTCTGTCCTTTATGGAGGTCTTCGGTTAGGCTTGTATGAGCCTTGCAAATATATTTGTGACTACATGTTTGGGTCAACTAATTTCCTTGTAAAGGTTGCATCGGGAGCATTTTCTGGTGCCATAGCAACTGCATTGACCAATCCAGCTGAAGTCTTAAAGGTAGAATACTGCGCGCTCTGAATTCTATGGAACTGTTGTTATAATCCTTACATAATGGAGAATTCTCTTTACCTGTGCATGTGTACAGGTGAGGTTGCAAATGAACTCAAATGCCAGAAGGGGCCCTATTAGAGAGATGCATAAAATCATGTCAGAGGAGGGCATAAGAGCACTTTGGAAAGGTGTTGGCCCAGCAATGGCCAGAGCTGGTTGCTTGACTGCATCACAGATGGCAACATATGATGAATCCAAGCAGGTTTAGCTCTTCATCAGATGCCCTCACCTTTTTTTCTTTACTTATTAACAGGCATTTTACATTGTTTTCAAATATTTAATTGAATAATATATTTTTCTTTATCTTTTTTTTTTTACTTAAGCTTTTGCTTTTGTAGATAACTTCATTTACTTTTCTCTAATTCAGGCCTTGCTCAAATGGACAGCTCTTGAAGAAGGTTTTCATCTACATCTCATGTATAGGGAATTCCTGGTTATTCTTTGTTGTCTAGATCTGCAAAGTATATGCTGAATCTGCTTTTAGATTAGAATGTTTAGAAATAACTAACATCAGTCTATGCCTATATGAAGCTCAAGTTGCATAGCTGGAACAGTCGGAACCCTGGTAACAGCACCAACAGACATGATTAAAACACGCCTTATGTTGCAACAAGAATCCATGGGTGTCAGAAGTTACAGAAATGGATTCCATTGTGCTTACCAGGTATTAAACACAAAGGCATTATGACGCAAAGTTTTTTTCTTCACATTGAGCAATATTTCTTATGTACATTTTGTGTTGAATATCAAGTATAAGTTGGTATGATCTTGTAGTCTATTTGTTTTATTTGTCAGTTAGTGGGCTAGCCTCGTTTCCCATTGAGGTCTATGCAATGGCAAAATTTTATGTATAGATAAATATAAAGCCATCATCATCATCGTACAATCACAGCAATCCACCTGGGTAGCTAGCACATTTACATGAAAAATTATACAGCATTTCCTAATTATTAGCAGTTACAGGCCTACAAGCATATTGCTTGATTAAAATGTAATTCAATAACATCATATTGTTTGATTTGTAATTTCTGATTTTTCTTTGTTAGAATTAGGATTGGTGGAAGCCTGGCCGAAAATTGGAATGAAGGCGGGATCAAACCCAAAGCCATTACTGGCTGTAACACTCACTGACTTCTAAGAACTCAGATATTTTTGGGTTGCAGAATCCCCTCACTCAGAATATAATGGGCATTGAGATCAAGTAATAGAGATCTACAAAGGATGTGAACAGTATCAAGAATTCTTGCATGGTCATTTTAATCCATCCAAAAGCCAACAAATTGCTATGAGTTAAGACAAATGTGTTGGATATCTTCAATGCATGAATGATTACAAGATACCTATGTAGCACACTGAAAAGTGATGAGGACATTATCTGGCATGATTTTTGATGCACACCCAGTATGGATCTTGATGCAGATGACTGTATTTTTATTTTTTTTTATTGTATCTAGGTGAGTTTATGGGTGTATGGAAAATGGGTGTATTTTTTTCCAGTTAATGCATGGATTTCAAAGCAAGAGCTGGTTAGTGGGTGGTTAAATCATTAGTCTAGTGGTTAGTTTTTTAGATTGTTATTCTGTTAACTTATTAGAAGTTAGAACTGTTAGTTTGTTAGAAGCTGGTTGTTAGGGGAAACAGGGACTATTAAATGGGTTGTTGTAATGGCAATTGGCAGAGCTTAGTGAATTGAATCGAGAGCTTTCCTTCTATCCAGTTTCTTCTTCTTTCTCTCCCTCTCAGCTTCTTCTCCCTCCCCTCCTTCCCTTCTCCTCTAATTCTTCTTCTTCCCTACTTCTCTCTCCCCTGCTTCTTCTTTCCTTCTCTTAATCTCCTTCCCTTTGCTGCTATTCTAAAGGGCCTGAGACCCTCTCTGCCCCCGTCCCAACCGACTCCACACCAAGCTACCGTCCACCACCACATGCCATCTCCCACCCCTGTCAAGCCACCATCCATCGCTGCAGCTCCACGCTCTTCTGCCACTGTCAATCACCACCCTAACTATCTCCCACCACTGCATTGCATCGTCTCCTCCATCATCCCGTTCAGAAGTTCCCCAACCATGAGCTCTCCCATCACCTCCACTCCAACCCTCCACCACCGCCCTCATCTCCTCCGGCATCGTCGACCCCGTCGCTCGAGGCTTCCTCCCATCCTCTGTCCATGAAATCCTCCACCCATCGGATAGAGCCACCGTATTCAGCCGCCACCGCCTCCCTCCTCCATCACCTCCTAGCACCGGTGCCACCATCCTTCGCTGCCATCTTCCCTAACTTGCAGATGCCCGACTCTATCGACCGACGGTGCTCAGCTTCGCTGTGTATCGCTTCGGTCGATTGCCCTCCCTTTTTCGCAGCCAAGCCACCAACCGCTACCATCTGTTCCTGCCTACCATTTTCCCTGCCATCGGTCTATTGTGGCCACGAACCTAAGCTCCACCGGCATCCTCACCTCCACTGCGACCATCGTTGAATTGCTGGCCTCCCCGTCTCCAAGAGCCTTCAAGCACCTACCATGCCACCTTCCTCCTTCAGTCCGTTACCAACCTTTGCTGCTGTTTCTGTGCCTGCAGATTTCATTTTCATTGTTCAGATTGGCCAACCAGAGGTTAACCCATGGATTTCGCTCTCACTGCCGGTGCTGACGCTACCTTCAGCATCCTCATACCGGTAACCATCTGCCCTTGTGAGCATCGCTGAGCCCTGCTAGTCCCCGGTACCAAGCCCTAACTGATCCCTGTTGCTTTTTCCCCAACCCTTGGCCTGGCACGATCGTGAAAGCACCTGGAAGTTTCTGCACACAATCCTCAGAGCATACCCGCTTCCCACTGTCGACTCTGTGTATTGGGCCTGTTGGGCTAATTTGGTCCTTTTCCTATTTGAATTAATTTAAGTTTAAAATGTCTGCTGACTGTTATGAATTTTGGTGACCCAGATCCAAAGACTACCAGGCTACTTCGCTAGTGAACCATTGGTCAGACATCTCGATCTTCTCTAGATTGATCTCCCTTCAGTCCCTTGTCTAAGAATCGTAACATCTCGTGCTCAATGAGATCTTTTCAAAGTTTAGATTAGGATTTAAATCATTACTAGAATTTTAACTTTTGCTAGTTCCTATATTTAATTTTTTTAGATCCAAGTTAATTGAATTGAATAATCTTAACCTAACGGTCGTTCCTTAACGATCAACAGTCCACCTTGTGAAATTTTTGACTGTGCGTGATGAGCGAGCTACTTCCTAGATCACACCCTAATCATGACCGCATCTACTTAGTTTAGTTCTTGCTTGTCTTTGGAATTAGCTATCATTTTACTTTAATTACTTGCTTAATTTTGTTTGTAGATCTCAGTAGAGGGTTCATAGATCTAGGATAGCTTCTTGATATCAAAGCCCAGGTTAGGTTAGGGTTAATTGCATTTTTCATATGACTTGTTTGCATCATTAAAATTTAGTTTAAAAAATTCTAATTTTTTTTAAAATAATCTGCTCCCTTTAAGAATCATTGTAATTGTTGTATGACTATTAGATCAGGTGTCCCATACCAAGCAGAGTCTTTCCACTCAAACAACAAGATGGAATCCAATTTAGAAGCTGCTTATACGTCGTCTTGAAGGTAAATTAGATTCCTTAGATGCAAAGGTAAATTCCTTAAATGCAAGGGTAGGGGTCTTCGAAGAAGAACAATTAAGCAATACAAGCTATCCTGTTAGAAACTCCTCTCCCGGAGTCATTTATCCTAGAGACTGATGTGATTATCCGGGTTTTGAGGGAGGTCGCAATCAAACACGACCTTATCGCGATACAATTAACCAGGATGATCATATTATGAGAATTGTCAAGGTCGAAGCCCCAAGCTTTGTGGGTCGCCTAGACCCCGAAGAGTACTTTGATTGGAAAGCTGGCATGGACCATTACTTTAATTGGTATAAGATGTCAAAAGGAAGAAAAGTCAGATTTGTTCAAATAAGATTATCGGGTTAAGCCAAATTATATTGGCACAATGTTTAGAGAATGACTATCCATATGAGATAGGAACTTATTAGGACATGGGATGAGATGAAGGATAACCTTCATGAGAAGTATCTTCCTGCACCCTATCAACAGTGTCTCCTAGACCAATGGTAAAAGCTTATCCAGGGTACCGGATCCGTCAGTGATTATATTGAAAATTTTGAAATGTATCTTATGCACTGCTATGTGAATGAGGATCTGTCTATCACCCTATCTTAATTTAGAGCTGGTCTGAAAGAAGACATCCAAAGAGAATTGTTTATGTGAGAGGTCTATAGTTTATAGCAGGCCTATCAATTGGTCCAGAACTATAAGAGGTTCCAAAGGTTGCTAGTCATCCATCGTCCTGAGCCTTCTAGACCAAGTATTTTAGGCCCAAGACTTAGCATGAATCAGACTTCTACTAGCCCGAGACCGACTATGAATCAGACTCCTGTTGGTCATTCCCCCATCTGCGACACTGCTAACCAAAAAGGATGATAAAGGAAAAAGAGTTATAGGAGAGACTTCTCGAGAAATCAATTCAAAGATTCAATTTCAATGCTTCAAGTGCAATGGAATAGGTCATGTGGCTAGTCAGTGTCCATCCAAAGCACTACATATAAGGGAACTTGAAAATGAAAATCTAGAGAATGCTTCTGAAGAGGAAGTCTATATAGCAGATCCAGAATTAGCTGACACCTACGACGAGTATGACACGGCTCAGATTGAGACTACACCTGAAGAATGACTTGGAATGGTTAGAGTGTGTTGACCCATCCAAAAGATAGTGAAGACTAGCATAGGACTGCTATCTTTCATACCTTTATTAGACAAGAAAATAAGGTTTCCAAGGTAATCATTTATAGTGGTAGTTGTATCGATGCCATCTCCACTGATGCCATACCACGTTTAGGTTTAACACCTGTAGACGATCTGAGTCTATATGATATGGCCTGGATAGATGCTTCATGTATCCTAATTAGGCATAGGTGTCTAGTCCCGATCAAATTGCAGTCGTACCAAAATAAGATCTAATGTGATGTGTTACCAATGGAGGTTGGTAGCATCATCCTTGGCAAACCCTTGGCTCTTTGACCAAGATGTCACACTTCATGGTCGATCCAATATCTGCACATTTATGAGCTAGGATAAGATTACTATATATCCTTTACCTTCAAGAACTACCAAGAAAATTATGAACACTAATCCCAAAGTTCCAAAAACAGAATAAGAGCCTACATATAATCAGTGCTAAAGAGTTCGAAAAAGAATTAATTGATGGCTCTCTGGTTTGGGTATCGGCAATTAAGAAATCTAATGGAGATGTCGTTCCTTTATACTAGTATCCCTAGGAGGTGCTTCCCCTCCTAAACTAATTTAAAGATGCCTTTCCTGAAGACCTCCCAGACCATTTGCCCCTAATGCGAGAAATCTAGCACATTATTGACCTTGTTTCGAGAGCCACTCTTTCCAATCTCCCTTACCATTGATTAAACCCTACTGAACATGCAAAGCTACAACATCAAGTTTCCGAACTCCTTAAAAAGGATTTTGTGAGAGAGCCCGAGTCCTTATATAGTTCCTGCACTCTTGACTTCAAAAAAATGGTACCTGGAGGATGTGCATGGATAGCTATGTAATAATGAAATAATTGTGAAATATCAATTTTCCATTTTCAGGTTAGATGATATTATTGACATGATATCTGGATCCACTATCTTCTCTAAAATTGATTTAAAGAGTGGATACTATCAGATTAGAGTTCGACCTGGCAATAAATGGAAGACTGCTTTTAAAATAAAAGATGGTTTGTATGAATGGTTGGTCATGCCTTTTGGTTTTTTTAACATCCCGAGTACCTTCATGAGAGTTATGACTCAGGTACTATAACCATTCATTGATTCATTTATGATTGTGTACTTTGATGATATTCTAATCTATAGATGGACTAAGGACCACCTAGACCATCTGCAACAAGTCGTCAGAGTCTTGAGAAATGAAAGCCTCTACGCAAACCTAAAGAAGTGTGATTTCCTGACAACTCGAATAATCTTCTTAGGATTTATAGTAACTCCTGATGATTTATCAGTAGTGTTGACTCTAGTCTTGATTTTGATGATTGACAAAATGTTTAAGTATATATGAGTACTAATTGTGTTTTAAGTGTATTTCTTAGATCTTAGTACTCAACCATGTTGAATGAAGAAATGCTTGTATTTCAGTTGAAAAAGTCCTTAAATTAATGGAAAATCAAATATATGGACTTTGGAATTAATATGAAAGGATTTGAAGATGGTTCAGCAAAACCGGCACGGCAAAATTTCAGTGGCACGCTTCAGAGGTCGACACCAAAGGTCGACACCTGTTCAGAGGTCGACACCTGAGGTCAACACCTGTTCAGAGGTCGACACCTGAGGTCAACACCTGTCCAGAGGTCGACACCTGAGGTCGACACTTGATCCAGAGGTCGACACCAGAGGTCAACACCTGTTCAGAGGTCGACACCTGAGGTCAACACCTGTTCAGAGGTCGACACCTGAGGTCAACACCTGTCCAGAGGTCGACACCTGAGGTCGACACCTGAGGTCGACACTTGATCCAGAGGTCGACTCATGGTATAACGGCTAGTTTTTCTGAACTTCTGATTTGATTTCTAACGGCCATAAACGGCCATATTTTTGATTCTAACGGTCTTGTGGAGTTGTTTCAGCATGAATGAGGTATTTAACCTCCACCAAACTTCAAAAAAGACATGGAGACAAGGTGAAAAGGATTAGAGTGAAAGTAAAAAGCCTTCAAGCAATTCCAAGCCAAAAAGAGTGAGAAATCCAAGAGATTCCTTAGCTAAAAGCTTTCCATCTTTGAGGAATCCAACTTTCAAGAGTTTGGCATTTAGTGAGGTCAAAGATTCCAAGGGAAAAGGCTTGAAGAGTCTCCATCAAGAGCTTCAACGAATTTCTTATTGCTCAAAAAGGAGTTTGTATTGTTTTTATTCATTGTATTCAAATTCTATTTATGGTAGGCTAGTTTCAAGGGAATTTGAAACTAGTGTGAGGTTTGTTGGTGAGCCAATTGATAAAACCAACTAGGGTTGCTTGTATTCCCGAAGCCAAAACAAGTGTGTGAGGTTTGTTGGTGAGCCAATTGATAAAACCAACTAGGGTTGCTTGTAAGCCCGAAGCCAAAACAAGTGAGTGAGGTTTGTTGGTGAGCCAATTGATAAAACCAACTAGGGTTGCTTGTAAGCCCGAAGCCAAAACAAGTGTGTAAGGTTTTGACTTGTGAGCCTGGTAAAACAAGTCGGCTGTAATCTAAAGATTATAGTAGAAATTCCCAAGTAGAGCTTGGGGAGTGGATGTAGGTGCTAGGTGCACCGAACCACTATACTTCTTGTGTGTTTGTATTGCTCTTCTTTTGCTCTTTAATTGTTGATTTATTTCATTGCTTTCGTTGCACAATTATTTGAGCACTATCACTCTTCACCTTAAAACTTGATAGCACATATATCGTTTAGTTTTTTAAATACCCAATTCACCCCCCCTCTTGGGCACCATATCTGGGCAACAAGTGGTATCAGAGCTCGGTGCTCTGATTGAAAATCTAACGATTTTGAGCTAAAGTTCATGGTGACCCTTGTAGGTATTAGTGTTAGACCACCATTTTTCAATGGCATAAATTACATATTTTGGAAAACTCGCATGCGCATCCATATTCAATCTATTAGTTATCATCTTTGGAAAACCATTATTAGTGGTCCTCATATTCCTTCCATTTTGGTTAATGGCATTTCCATTCCAAAGCCTGAAGAGGATTGGAATGAATATGACATTAAACAATTTGAACTCAATGCTAAAGCAATGAACTTGCTTTATTGTGCATTGGACTTAAATGAATTTAATAGAGTTTCTACATGCACATCAGCGAAGGAAATATGGGACACACTTGAAGTTACTCATGAGGGTACTCTTCAAGTGAAGAACACTAAAATTAATTTGCTTATACATTCTTTTGAAACTTTTGAAATGATGCATTATGAATCTATATCTGATATGTTTTCAAGATTTATGACTATTATTAATGAATTAAAAAGTCTTGGCAAAATCTATACTAATGCTGATTTGGTGAACAAAATTCTTAGATCCTTGCCAAAATCATGGGATCCAAAGGTGACGGCGATCCAAGAAGCTAAAGATGTAGAAACCTTACCTTTGGAGGAGCTTATCGGTTCACTCATGACCTATGAGTTGAACTTATGGCAAAGGATAGTGGAAGCTGATACAGAAAAGAAAATAATAGCTCTCAAGGCCAAAAGGAAATTCAAGGCAATGATGGCAACTTGGAGCGATAGCGAAGATTCAAGTATGGATGATGAAGTTGCCCATCTTTGTTTCATGGCTAATGAGAAAAAGGTATGTGCTAAAAATAATTATGATTTTACCTTTAAAGAATCACATGATGCATCTAATGATCTTGTGCATGAATACAGTTTGCTAAAAATTGAGCACAAGAAATTAAATAGGCATGTAGATTCATTTTCTCTTGACAACACCAATCTTGCAAATAAAAATGATGATTTAAATGCCAAGATTGATATTTTTAAAAATGAAAAGAATAATTTTTATAAAGAAAAAGAATTTTTAGAAAAAGAAAATGTTATTTCAAAAAATTTATGTGAAAAAGTTTTTAATGTGAAAAATATTTTGATTGAGGAAAAGAAGCAAAAACTCTTGAAGAACTTCAATATTCCTGCTTCTTTCAATTCTTATTATAAATGTGGTTTCAATGCTTATCCTTCTAGATTAAGAAAAGTTTGGGTTCCAAAAGGAACCATAATTACTAATCATAAAGGACCCAAGAAAGTTTGGGTACCAAAAGTGTCCACTTAATTTGTTTTGCAGGAATGTCTTGCAACCCAACATGAAGAAAGGAAGTTCTTGAAAAGAGGTTGTACAAGACAATTTAAAGAAGTGGACAAGCTATTTTTTGGACTAAATGGTAAAAGGAAGGATTATGTATATTGGTAAATTCTAAACATCTCCTTCCATAATTAAAATTGTAGATTAATTTTTATTGCATCAATTACTTTGAAAAATTGTTTTAAATAGTTAATTAGAATCAAGTTTGGACTTATCATCATTGGATATAATCATGAACTTTTTGGTGTTGATGAATTTCATGATATCATGATTAAATTTATGATTGTAAGACCTTCACTTGATTTTGATTAATGTATTTCATGAAAAATACTTTTAAAGATGCATATTGATTTGAAAAATGTTTTAATTGATTGATTAGAATCAAGCTTAGACTAATAATCATTTGTTGTGATCATGACCATTTTGATGTTGATGGATTTCAAGCTCTCATGGTCAAACTTGTGATTATTAGATCTTCACTTGATTTTGATTAATATAATTTCTAAATTATTTCAAGTGAAATGCTATGATTTGTATTGTTTTTGGCATCTATGCATAATCTAGAAATGATTTGGATCAAGTATAGAACTAGTAGTTAAGGGTTACTTTTAAGAAGAAGGTATGCTTATTGACAAACCCTTGCTCTAATAGCTAGACTTGATATCATATTACTTCTAGCATTTGTATGGATATCAAATCATCTTAAAATGAATTTGAAATAATGCTAAACATTTTTATGCAATATAAATGTTTTGTATTTTGAAAATCATGAATATCTTGAAAAATTTCAAATCTTGATGCATAAGCTTTCATGTTTTATTCCTGAAATAAATGCATATTTTTAAAGAAGGAATAACATTCAGGGGGAGCATTCAAAGATTTGTTATCATATTTGATGCTTTGAATATCTTGTTGATATCATGCTTTGCTTATATTGCTCTAGTACTCTTCTTGTTTTCAAATCTAATTCTTTGGAGGAGTTACATTCAAATGGTATCATATTCTATTGGCATCAAATTTTTTTTATATATAAGAATTCCTAGTAACCGCTTCGGATTGGGTTAGTCACCATGGCCGTCCGGTCATAGGAGATAAGTAGGGCTTAAAGACCCTCTCTTCCCATTCAACGGGCTCTCTTATGACGTGTAGGGGTGCCGCTGTGACCTTATCCCATGAACAAGTAAGGCGAATGGATAATATACATCAAATCATTTCTTGCATGTGCTTACATTCTTTGGTATCTTGTTCAATTTATATCATATTCAATTGATATCATAAATATTTGATTTCATGCATTGATTTTGATGACCTACTTGCTATTCCTTCCAACTTCATTCCTACTTTGTATTGCCTTACACCCTTTTTCATGATGTCAAAAAGGGGGAGAAAATTGTTAAGTATGAAAAGGGGAAGATTGGATAAACATGAAAAATCATAAACATGAAAAATCTTTTGAGAAATGGAAGAAAGTGCAAAAGGGGGAGAAGAATGTAAAATGTTTTTATCTAAAGGAAAGAATTAGTAAGAAGAAGAAATTTTAAAAATTTTAAATTTTTCTTTTGCATATTTTTTAAAAAAAAATATTTTTGAAGATTTTTTGGATCATATTTTGAGGGGGAGCTTGGTGCTTATTGTTTTGAGCTTACATGTTTATCTTATTGTTAATCTTTTTAAGCTTACCCTATTCTTATACTTAAAGGTTTTGTCATCATCAAAAAGGGGGAGATTGTTGACTCTAGTCTTGATTTTGATGATTGACAAAATGTTTAAGTATATATGAGTACTAATTGTGTTTTAAGTGTATTTCTTAGATCTTAGTACTCAACCATGTTGAATGAAGAAATGCTTGTATTTCAGTTGAAAAAGTCCTTAAATTAATGGAAAATCAAATATATGGACTTTGGAATTAATATGAAAGGATTTGAAGATGGTTCAGCAAAACCGGCACGGCAAAATTTCAGTGGCACGCTTCAGAGGTCGACACCAAAGGTCGACACCTGTTCAGAGGTCGACACCTGAGGTCAACACCTGTTCAGAGGTCGACACCTGAGGTCAACACCTGTCCAGAGGTCGACACCTGAGGTCGACACTTGATCCAGAGGTCGACACCAGAGGTCAACACCTGTTCAGAGGTCGACACCTGAGGTCAACACCTGTTCAGAGGTCGACACCTGAGGTCAACACCTGTCCAGAGGTCGACACCTGAGGTCGACACCTGAGGTCGACACTTGATCCAGAGGTCGACTCATGGTATAACGGCTAGTTTTTCTGAACTTCTGATTTGATTTCTAACGGCCATAAACGGCCATATTTTTGATTCTAACGGTCTTGTGGAGTTGTTTCAGCATGAATGAGGTATTTAACCTCCACCAAACTTCAAAAAAGACATGGAGACAAGGTGAAAAGGATTAGAGTGAAAGTAAAAAGCCTTCAAGCAATTCCAAGCCAAAAAGAGTGAGAAATCCAAGAGATTCCTTAGCTAAAAGCTTTCCATCTTTGAGGAATCCAACTTTCAAGAGTTTGGCATTTAGTGAGGTCAAAGATTCCAAGGGAAAAGGCTTGAAGAGTCTCCATCAAGAGCTTCAACGAATTTCTTATTGCTCAAAAAGGAGTTTGTATTGTTTTTATTCATTGTATTCAAATTCTATTTATGGTAGGCTAGTTTCAAGGGAATTTGAAACTAGTGTGAGGTTTGTTGGTGAGCCAATTGATAAAACCAACTAGGGTTGCTTGTATTCCCGAAGCCAAAACAAGTGTGTGAGGTTTGTTGGTGAGCCAATTGATAAAACCAACTAGGGTTGCTTGTAAGCCCGAAGCCAAAACAAGTGAGTGAGGTTTGTTGGTGAGCCAATTGATAAAACCAACTAGGGTTGCTTGTAAGCCCGAAGCCAAAACAAGTGTGTAAGGTTTTGACTTGTGAGCCTGGTAAAACAAGTCGGCTGTAATCTAAAGATTATAGTAGAAATTCCCAAGTAGAGCTTGGGGAGTGGATGTAGGTGCTAGGTGCACCGAACCACTATACTTCTTGTGTGTTTGTATTGCTCTTCTTTTGCTCTTTAATTGTTGATTTATTTCATTGCTTTCGTTGCACAATTATTTGAGCACTATCACTCTTCACCTTAAAACTTGATAGCACATATATCGTTTAGTTTTTTAAATACCCAATTCACCCCCCCTCTTGGGCACCATATCTGGGCAACAAGTAGACCCTGAGAAAGTTCATGCTTTAACTGAATAACCTGTATCCCAGAACATGCACGAAGTTCGAAGCTTCCATGGTCTTGCGATTTTTTAATAGGTGGTTTATCAAAGATTTTAGCACCATCACAGCCCTGATCACTAATTGTATATGAAAAGGGGGCTTCGAGTGGATTAAAGCTGCTAAGCGAGCTTTCTGAAAAATTAAGGAAAGAATGATCCATGCTCCAGTTTTGCGACTACCAGATTTTTCAAAGCTTTTGAAGTTGCATGTGACATATCTGAAATGGGAATCAGTGAGTCCTAAGTCAGTAAGGCTGCCTTGTGGCTTTCTTTAGCGCAAAGCTAAATAACTCTAAGCACAAGTATTCCACCTATGACAAAGAGTTCTATGCTGTGGTCCAAACTTTTAGGTTTTGGAGGCATTATTTGCTGCCACAAGAATTTGTCCTATATTCGGACCATGAGGTTTTCAAGTTTCTCAATTCATAAAAAAATTAAGCTCGAGACATGGAAAGTAGGTTAAGTTCCTTCAGGCCTGCACCTTTGTAATAAGGTACAGATGTAGACAACAAAGCTACTGATGCACTCTCTCATAGAGTGGATCTTGTATCGGCAAAAATCAATAAACCTTTTCAAGTTGCTGATGTACTCTCTCATAGAGTGAATCTTTTATTAGTAGAAATCAATAAACTGTTTCATGTTGCTGATGCACTCTCTCTTAGACTAGATCTTTTATCGGTAGTAAGTGTAAAAGTTACGGACGTTGAACAACTAAAAGAAAAGTAGTATGAATGCCCAGACTTCAAAAATATTGTTACTTCCCTAAAGCAAGGGTCGTCTAGAGAGTTTAGCGAGTATACCCTTTAGGATGGTTACCTTTTTAAGAATAATAGGTTGTGGATCCCATGGACTTTTGTGAGAGATTTCTTAATTAGGGAAATATATGTTGGAAGGTTATCTGGGCATTTTGGGAGGAACAAAACTATAGATGCCCTAGAGGTCCAATTTTATTGGCCTAGTCTAAAATGCGACATGGTCCAGATTGTAGCACGAGACCGTACTTATGCTGTGGCTAAATATCATAAACAAATTACTGGTTTGTACACCTCTCTACTTGTTCCTGACTATCCATGGCAAGATGTGAGCATGGATTTTGTTTTAGGATTTCCCCGAACAGCTAGGAAAAATGATTCTATTGCATGGTAATAGATAGATTTTCAAATATGGCCCATTTCTTACCTTGTTCCAAGACCTCTGATGCCTCTAGGGTTGCTCGTTTATATTTTGATAAAATTGTTAGGCTATACGAATTGCCAAAATCTATTGTGTCTGACAAGAACGTTCAATTCATTAGCTACTTTTGGAAAATCTTATGGCACTAAATAGGATAAAATTAAAATTTTCATAAGCCTATCATCCATAAATTGATAGTTAAACTAAAGTTATAAATAGGAATTTAGGAAATTTACTTCAATGTTTGGTAGGAGAGCATGTAAGGAATTGAGATTTAGTTTTATCGAGAGCAGAGTTTGCATATAATAGTTCAGTAAATAGGTCTATTGGTATGAGTTCTTTTGAGGTTGTGCATGGTTATCATCCTAGGAAACCAGTAGACTTGATCCCGTTGCCTGTGCATGCTAGGATTTCAGAGTCAGCATTATCCTTTGCAGAGCATAATAGGAGTCTGCATAAAGAGATCAATGACAAAATTAATATAAGTAATCAAATGTATAAATGATTAACAGATTCTCATTGGCGAGGCAAGGATTTTGTTGAGGGTGATTATGTTATGATTAGGGTCAGACCTGAGCGGTTTCCACCAGGAATCATTCAGAAGCTATATGCCCGAGGAGCAGGTCCATTCAAGATTTTAAAGAAAGTTGGACCTAATGCATACGTTATTAATCTACCACCTGGCTATGGGATTAGTTCAACTTTCAATATTTGGATCTAATTGAATATAAAGAGTCAGCATTAATATCTAGTGATCGTTTGAGCATGTATCCTCTTTTGAGAGTGACCCTTTCCCTGAGTGCCTACAAGTCCAATTGAGAGAAAAGCACGATGAGATCGAATGCATCCTGGATGAACAAATTAAGTCTACCAGGGGTTGAGACTACCATCACTATCTGGTTTGTTGGCGAGGCAGGTTGGAGTCAGAGAATTTATGGATTACCCAAGAGGAGCTACAAAGGATTGATCTAGATCTCTTTGAGTACTTTCAGGGTAGTTTAAAGCCTGACTCGACGGAGTTGAGTTTTTTCCATCCTAGGAAAAATTGATGAGGCCATCACCCAGCATGACTTTTGATGCACATCCAACATGGATCTCGATGTAGATGGCTATATTTTTATTTTTTTATATATTGTATCTGGGTGAATTTATGAGTGTATCGGAAATGGGTGTATTTTCTTTTTTTCGGTTCATACATGGATTTCAAAGCAAGAGATGGTTGGTGATTGGTTAAATGTTTAGCCTAGTGGTTAGTTTGTTAAGTTGTTATTTTGTCAACTTGTTAGAATAGTTAGTTTGTTAAAAGTTGGTTGTTAGGGGGAAACAGGGACTATTAAATGGGTTGTTGTAATGGCAATTGGCAGAGCTTAGAGAATTGAATTGAGAGCTTCCTTCTACCTAGTTTCTTCTTCTTCCTCTCCTTCTTGGCTTCTTCCTCCCCTCCCCTTCTCCTCTAATTGTTCTTCTTCCCTACTCTTCCCCCTGCTTCTTTCCCTCTCTTAATCTCCTTCCCTTTGCTGCTATTCTAAAGGGCCTAAGACCCTCTCCGCCCCAATCCCAACCGACTCCACACCAAGCCACTGTCCACCACCATAGGCCCTCTCCCACTCTTGTCAAGCTGCCATCCACTGCTACACCTCCATGCTTTTTCGTCGTTGTCAATCACCACCCTAACCGACTCCCACCACCACACTGCACCATCTCCTCCATCTCATTTAGAAGTTCCCCAATGTGAGCTCTCCTATCACCTCCACTCTAGCCCTCCACTACCACTCTCATCTCCTCCGGTACCTCTGGACCCGTCGCCTGAGGCTTCCTCCCATCCTCCATCCATGAAACCCTCCACCCATCGAACAGAGCCACCGTATTCAGCCGCCGCCACCTCCCTCCATCACCTCCTAGCACCGGTGCCACCATCCTCCACTGTCATCTTCCCTGACCTATAGATGTCGAGCTTTGTCGATCAATGGTACTCAGCTTCGCTGCCCACCGTTTCAGCCGATGGCCCTCCCTTTTCTGTAGCTAAGCCACCAACCGCCGCCATTTATTCCCACCCATCATTTTCCCTGCTATCAGTCCACTACAGCCACGAACCTGAGCTCCACCGTGCCCTCACCTCCATTGTGGCCACCACCGAACTGCTGGCCTCATCTTTGAGAACTACCAAGCACCTACCGTGCCACCTTCCTCCAGTTCATTACTAACCTCTGTTGTTGTCTCCATGCCCGCAGATTTCATCTTTGTCATTCGGATTGGCCGACCAGAGGTTGACTCGTGGATTTTGCTTGCACTACCAGTGCTGACGCCACCTCGGTGTCCTCATCCCGGCGACCATCCGCCCCCGTGAGCATCGCCGAGCCTTGCTAGTCCCAGCCTCCAAGCCCCAATCGATTCCTGTTGCTTTTCCCCAGCCCCTTGGCTTGGCACAATCTGAAAGCACCTGAAAGTTTCTGTGCATGATCCTCGGAGCATACCCGCTTCCCACTGCTGACTTCTGTGTATTGGGCCTATTGGGCTAGTTTGATCCTTTTTCTATTTGGGTTAATTCAAATTTAAAATGTCTGCTGATTGTCATGAATTTTGGTGACCCACATCCAAAGACTACCAAGCTTCTTCACCGGTGAATCGTTGGCCGGACATCTTGATCACCTCCAAATTGATTTCCCTTGTCCAGGAATCATGACATCCAAGGATCTTGGTACCAGTATCGAGACATGTACCGGTACTAGGCCAGTACAGTACAGTATCAATACCATACCATATCGACACTCGATATGATACGGCATGCCGGCCCGAACTGGCATGTCCAATTTTTTTTATTTTTTTAGGATTTATGAAATATTTTTAGGTATAAATAGATGTTTGTTGATGCTAATTGATATTTGTATCACTTCAAAACACTATGAAATACTGTTTAGCCTCCAGCCATGATATATTATTTTTTTAAAAAAATAATTAAAGTAAGATTATCAATAATTAATTAAAGTGAAAGGTAAAATATAAATATAATTACATACTGATATTTAGAATCGGGTTGAGTATCGATGTTCATAAATATCAGGATCATTAATGTACTGAGTAGGAAGATCAACGAATCCCTCTAACCAGGTAGCATAATAATTCTATAAGCTCATCTTAGGAGGTATGCATGATGGATCGTAACTCATCGCAGATCCCTCGCTGAGATCTTGACTATGAGAAGTATCAACTGTGCAAGGGCCATCCAAATATACCGGTAGCAAAATCAAATCCGTAAGATGTTTCAGGCTGCATGGGATAATAACCACTAGAACATGATATCTCAGATGCACCATATTCATATCCATATGGACACAAGCTATCGATACCTATGAGTAAGAGGATTCAGAATATGAGGATGATCCTAATACATCCATAGATCTTACTTCACGTGTAAGATTTGCAGCTATATTGTATCCTGAATGATCTCGCAGAGCCTGTCGCCTATATGGAATCATATCACCACGGGCTCTACCAATTGGTGCACCATAGTCTGTATCCTGTGTGGTGTGACTAAACTGCAACTTACCAATGAATCGAAGATGAGTAGCCAGCCATGTCTCCTGTCCTTCGGTTCCTCCTTGATCGCTAGATCCTTCACTATCTGAATAAACACTAGCACTACTCTCTCTGGTATCTGAATCTGAATGAACTGAGTGCTCCAGTAGAGATGCAACTGTCTTTCCTTTTTCTCTGTCTCTAGGCCGAATAGATGATGGAGATGAATGATATGATGATCTACTGGAGCCCTGTGAGGAATATTGCTTGTTGCCCATTGTTAGCATCCATCCCGAATTTGCTAGCTACAAAACTGGCTGGTCGAAGAGGCGATCCTGGCTCATCAAGCTCTGGCTTTTGCTACTAACTCATGATCCATCCAATCATCAGATCTTCATTCTCATCAACATAATTACTTATAGTAAGGTCGAAGTATTTCAGTTTAACTTCCTTCTAAATGTACTTTAGCCTTAATCTTAAATTATAGTGTAAATAAACAAGATCATTGAGGCATTTATATTTTAGATGGTTTCTCTGTTTGGAGTGGATAAGGTTGAAGTAGGCCAGTTGCGCTCACATACACTAAATGACACCATTTGAGAGAGGTCTTGACAGTAAGAGTTTTTAAATATTTTGTTGATCCACCAAAATATACCCACCATTCAGCTGCAAAAGATATTAAATCATTTAGAATTTCAGATTTAGTAAAATTCAAAATTTATTTTGAATTTAATATTAAACTTAGTAGTATCTACCATGATTCATCTTTGATTTACTTTTGATAGCTACATTGGATCCAAAAAAATCTGTATGCTTTCTAAAAAGTTGTCTAGAAAAAAATTGTTTCATGTATTACTTGATGAAATTAGTACTAATAAAAATCATAATAATTTCAACCTTATTTTAGGTATATAGTTATAATATCTGGATCGGGCTCCATTTTATATATAACATTACGTAGGACTGATATAAGCATTTATCCATGGCAATATCCGGCATGGAGTACTAGAATCTCGGATTCAGATAGTAAGCTACACATATTTTAAGAATTAGTCAAGTGTACTTGTACAAATATAATTGAATTTAAAATTTTAAAGCATTTACGATTTACTGCCTACCTGTTAGATGTAAATTCGAACTCATTTAATAACTCTACCATCCATCAATGATTCAAATACTTATTAGCATATGTTGGATCTATCTCTTGGATTTTTTTCTTTATCCTTTTTATCATGTAATATAGGAAGTCCATCTGAGCATATCTGTTAAAGTTTACAGCTCGAAGTATCTCATACAGAGGCTTGATAGCCTATACTATCCTATTGGCCTGCTGCTAGAATATCTGTCTCATCATTAAATTCTCCACAGTACTTTCTTCAGTATTTATTTTGGCATATCTACTATGCTGCTATTCTTAACTGACAAATATTTGATGCAGCTCTACTTTCTTATCAAGAAGACTATTAAGTGCTATATAATTTGTAGCAAACCGTGTGATCCTTGGTCTCAATATTTTTTTTCCAGTAAAACTCCTCATCAATGATAAGATCCATGTATGGTTATAAAAGAATTCAGTGATAATCAACTATCTTCTATATCCTACGGATCTTTTCAATATCCATCAACATGAGGTCAATACAATGTGCAGCACAAAGGGTTTAGAAAATATGCGATTATCGCTGCATCAAGAGCTGCCCTGCGACCTTATACTGTGGTCCATTATTTGTGATGACTTGCACGACATTCTGCTCTCTCACCTGATCAATCATCTCTTTCATCAATCTAAGGATATGGCTACTGTCCTGCACCTGATCTGAAGCATCGATAGATTTATGAAAAAAAAAATTTCATCATAATAAGTCAAGAAGCTGATAATGCTCCGTCTAGTAGGATCAGTCTAACCGTCACACATTATTATCAATCCATATATGGGCCATTTTGATAAGAGGCAATCCAATTTTATAGTTCCTCTTTATTATTGTCTAGAATCTAACCATAATTATCTCTCGATCCTGGAGGATCGACACTTGTGCTAGCAGCCTGTATAGATACGATAGCAGAGCGATAATATGGGTTATCTGCTGCATGCGCTAGGATATGACTGAAATGAAATCAGGATTCGATAGCCCACCACATATCCTTCTTATCCTTTTTTAGCATGCTATCAATTTTTTGTTGCTTGGAATCTCTGCTAGAAAAGGCATGTGGATCGATATTGTGGATAGTGGTTATTGTTGAAATGTTTCTGGAAGACTTCTTTCTACTGTCGAATGCTCCCAACATGGATGCAATACAGCTGGTGCCTTTCCTTACGGCTCTCTGACAGAGAAAATCCTCCTAAACTGTCTCAGACTCTCCTGTAATACTCGCAGAACTCGACCTCGATTCTGATTCAAAAACTGATAGTCCAAATCGCTCTCCATGCCTGGCCATCTTCTCTAGCTGCCTCTGCTCATACAAGTTGCCTGAATGGCAGCCTCCATCTGTGCATTTTTATCAGAAGGAATAGATAGTCTTTCTGACTTCCTGGAATGATAAGAAGGTGGTTCTGTAGCTCTGCGGTCCATTTCTATTTTTTTTTAATTTTTTTTATTTTCTACTTTGAAATCAGCAAAATATTTTTTTATCAACTGACGGATCTCTTATGGACACTGTTGGCATGCAAATAAATCAGAATAGCTGCCAGCTAAGTGCTGCTTCAACCTCGTTATCCCATCACCTTTTAATTCTATGTTATATCATTTACACCTCTAATGATACCGATCCGAGAGCATTTCTCTATGCAACCAACCAATGTCATATTCCAAATCCTTCATCCTCTTTAATGGATCAATTCCTAAAATTTAAAAAGCCCATAAGCTCAATAATTATATAAATTAATTAGTATTTTATTTACTTAATTTTTTTATTTTTTATTTAATTATATATATTTTTTAATTTTTTAAATTTAAGAAATATGAAAAATTATAATATTATAAAAAAATAATTTGATATTAGATTCATGTAGGATCCTATCATAGATGCTACATATTTGTTTAAGACTGGGCCTACATAAAAGGCCACTTTTTTTCAATATTAGATCTAGAGTACTATTCATAAGACGTATCAAAACTTGGATAAATTGATACAAAATTTACGGTGAAAGTAGCTTACGAGCCCAATAACAATAATCTATAATTATTCTTTTTTTAATTAATTTTTTAATTTAAAAAATATTTTTTAATTTTAAAAATCACATACTTAACAAAAAATCTTGATCTCAGCATCATTATGTAGATTTTTCATAGATTTACAACATACTCTAAAATCAAGTCAAAAAAAATTGATAGCATTTTTTTATTTTTTTATTTTTCATGAATTTAGAAAAAGAGGGGACAGGGAGAAAGAGAGAAGGGAAGCACATGTGTACCTTGAATCTACCTCCTTTCTTGCTATTTTGATGTTTGATTGGTTTCAAATCCTGGAAAAATGGGTTCTACAGCCTTCCTTGAAAGTTTTTGTCAAAACTGAGAGCTCTCGAGCTCTCAATTCATTCTTATCAACTCCCCAAACCCAACAATATACAAAAAAAAAATCGAACCGGTTTGAACCGGTCCGAACCGGTATGGTTCAGGCTGGTTTGGACCGGTTTCCTAATTTTTATATATAAATAAAGGAGAGAACCGATTTTTAGTACCGAACCATGCCAATTTGGTGCCAGTCCAATCTAATTCGGCTCGAACCGATCAGTTTGGCACAATTCGGTTAACCATGGTGACATCCCTCGGTGAGACCTCTTCAAAGTTTAGATTAGGATTTAAATCATTGATAGAATTTTAACTTTTTGCTAGTTCCTATCTTTAATTTTTTTAGATCCAAGTTAATTGAATTGAATAACCCTAATCTAACTGTTGTTCCTTAAGGACTAACGGTCCATCTTTTGAAATTCTTGACTATACGTGACGATCGGGCTGCTTCCCAGATCACACCCTAATCAGGACTGGATCTACTTAATTTAGTTCTTGCTTGTCTTTAGAATCAGCTATCATTTTACTTTAATTACTTGCTTAATTTTGTTTGCTGATCTCATTAGAGGGTCCATAGATCTAGGATAGCTGGTCTCATCTTGCATCAAGAAGTCTTAAATTTATACTTACCTGTGAAAACATTAATGGGCTTCCTCTTGAATTTGTAATGTAGAATTCCTAAGTAGTATAATTTATATTTTTGGAGAAATATATTTGATATAGATAGACTCACAAGATGTTTTGTTATACATTTTATATGAATTGGATTCATATCTGTCATGCTAATGCAGGCAACATAAAAGGAAGCAATAGAAAAATTAATCTTGAGGTGTTGGGAGTGTGGATCTTTGTTTGCATCTTCCCCTAATGAAGAATGGACTGTTATCTGGCAATTTTTAACTATACATTGCCTTTGTTGATCTTAGACCAAAACAGTGGAGTGTTGAAATTAGATTGACAATCAATCTTACAGCAAAATGCTTAAGCATGCTTCTCATTTGAGAAAACCTTAAAGCCCATCCCCAGTGTCTTGTTGTGGATGTGATTTCAACCATATCTGCTCTAAGTAAAATTCTATAATTTTTGAGGAAGATTAAGAAAAGTGTTGTAATGCATGTCAACAATCTAATTTTGGGTAGGTGGTGCCTTAGCCCGCCATATGACCAAAAATACATTACTGATATAATATCCATGTACATCATCACCAGTTATATTGCATAGAAATCCTACGTGCAATACACATATTGACAAGTGTGAAGATCCCCCCCTTCTCTCTCTCCAAACTTGAGGCAAATGTAGATCGTATTTGCATCTAAGAATTTGTCATTTGTTAAGGAAGAAGCAGTGATGCTAAGCATGAAACTTCAGGAAGACTATGTATAAACATACAGATATATGCATGTCTGTGTGAATGTATGTATGTTGATATAACAGCCATAATTCCATATTTTCAAGTCCACAAATTTTCAGTAATATTCTGATATCCTACCGATCAGCTCTCTGCCCTCTCAATGAAAAAAGAAATGCTTCTGATTTCGGCTGGTTAAAATCTTGGTCTATGATGTGTATTAAATTAGAGAGGCCAGCAGGGAGGGAGGTGGTGGTGATTAGGAGACATTGGTTGAAACTTGAAAGTGTAAATGGTCTTACCTTTTGTAGTGGAATTGTAACATCTCAGATAGGTTTCAGAGAGGAGCTTGTTTCCTGATTCTAGAATGTCAATAATAAGTGGACCCATCATTTACTCGTGATATAAGCTATAACAGATGCTTTATTAGGTGTTTGCTTATGTTCTTCCTATTGAAGTGGTTAAGCTAAAACTCTACAGCTGCTCACTTATGGCCCTCTTTGTGACATGGTTAGCATTTTCTGTTAGTTACTGGACCTCTGTCTTGTAGAGTGTCATGTTTTAAATTGGCTTTGTTCATCTTACAAAAGATATCAGATCATTTGAAACTCATGGATCATTCCTTTCGATAATTATCCACATATAGACAGTCTTATGATGATATGCTTTCACAAAAAGTTTACCACCCGCATGATCTATCTACGAGGTTAGAGATAGTATCATCCAAGGATTAAAGTACAAATCTTTATCAGCCAGAGCAGCCATATAAGATCGTACCAATAAGGCACCACCCCCATATTGTTACAACATTGATTTACATGGTATTTTACAGCTATTTTGTTGTGCAAACACCAAGAGACATACCCTATCTTAGAGTTCAGTACTGTACCATACTGAATACTGATCCATACCACAGCTGTACAGGTTCTGGGACCATGACTTCGATCCTACTATTGCCTTAAAATAATTATTTCTCTTCCCCATGCTGGCTTGAATATTACCTGATTGGCTCATGGTTTGGCTTGTGGCTTCCTATCAGAATTTTATGCTTGTATTCACGGGTTTACAAACCCGGCTTGTTCTCGATTACCTCTATGTAATCCGTACACTACATATTGTCATTTAAGACTGACTAACTGAGTGAGTGAAACTATTGCTTTAAATTTTTCAGCTTCCATGCTTTGTTGGAAGCCGAATCAAGATAAATAGTGATTCTTCCCTTCTTTGCTTTAAGCAACCTAAAATACCTAACTTTTTTGTTGTTGATCTCAAAGGGAGTAGACTGAAATGCTTATAATGTTTTTGGTTTTATTTTCTGTAAAATTATGATTCTGATCTTGCATATAGTATTATTGTGTGAGATGAACTTTTGCTAACAGCCCCCTCTTTTAGTTGGTTTGTTTCATAATTCTGAAGTACTTAAAAGTCAAGATGAGGAAAAAGATGCTCATGGTTTTATTGAGCTCTTACTTGTCTTTTTTTCTCCTTATAATTCTGTTTGGTTGCTTTCAGGTTGTGCTCACGGAGGGCTTCAGAGCACTTTATAAAGGGTGAGGATCGTTTGCTTACTTTATCAAACATCAGAGTATTTGATGCAAATATTGATGGCACACAAGCATTCTTGGGTGTACCTGATGTTGAATCAGTTTTATTTATATAATTTGGGGAATTTATCTTTACTGGTGTTGAACATGGTTGTGCTGTTTTAACCTAGCCATATGTGCTTGATTTTTTTCATGATTGCCATTTTTCTTGTGTAATGTCTTTCTAAAGTATGTTCACTATTTCAAATCATTTAAACATGTTATGTGTAATGATTTCAATTGGAGACCTACAATCATTTCTCTTAAACTTCATTACCATTGACCTTAATAAGTTTGTATTTTTCTTCCTTTGAATTATCTTAAAAAATTGGTGGGTTCTCCCTCCTTGTTCTCCCGAAAAGAGGGGAAGACACAACTTATCAATTTTCAAACCCTTTTTCATTATCTTATTCTGTCATGTGCTTGACTTGAAACATGGAAATTAAGATAACAAAATAGGAATTTAGAAGTGTCAGAAATCTTGAAAACTTTAGTAAGAGACCATGTAAATATGATCCTTATCTTTGCACAAGGCATACAGTGCAGTAACGTACTGAGAGATGGTCTGGTAGTTAATTTGCCACTATGACAAAGAGAGAAAGGAAGGCATGTGGATGTGCCATATGTTGCAGGTCAAGAGCAGTAAGAAGATTTGCTGCTGAGGGAAGGGATCAAAGTTGTGGATGAAGGAATGGTCACATGAGTGAAAATTAGCCACTTCAGTTTCAACATTACAATTCTGTGAATGGAGTTCTTCAAGTACTTCTCCGATCAATTCATATTCCAATAAGGATTGCTTCCTTGATTGTCAAGGACAACATCCTTATTTAGCATGCTTATTAACTTTTTAAGATATCTAAAATTTGCTTACTAGACAAACCCAATCCGAGAATCCAAACTGTCATATGAGAATGATCGAGTTTAAAAAACAAATAGCAAAGTTCCTGTTAATGTCGAACCCTGATGATCGACTCGGTTGGCAGAATTACCGGTTGATCACCTTCAATTCCTGCGAAACAAATCCCAGACCAGAAATTTTTCAGTGGGGATCCTCCGATGCTTAAGTCAGTAGAGTTATGGTAAATAGATGGAAAATCATAGAGAAACATTGGTGTTAGAGTTCTTCCAAATATTTTTTTTTCTTTTTTCTCTTATCCTTGGATGTCCCCTCTTACCTGTATTTATAAGCATTTATAGTAACAGAATTCTGTTGGGAGAAACTCCTTTCGGTTAGCTTCAATGTCATTCTGTTGAAATTAACCTATTCTTCTTGTAACGGACAGCTAGTGTAACAATATTCTTGTTACGATGGCTGTTTTCTTTATCCATCAACTTCGTCGGATGTTTCTCCTTAGTCAGCCAACAAGTCTTGGTCATTGGCTTGTTCATCGGCCATTTATTCAGAATCGGGTTGGTCAGACTTTTTACATTGTTGGCCTTACGTTCTTCAGCCCTTTGCCAATTTAGCCGAGCCTTATGTTCTTCGGTCCTTTGCCAATTTAGCTGAGCCTTATGTTCTTCGGCCCTTTGCCAATTTAGTCGGTCTGATTATTTCGTCATAACAGTTGCCCCCCACTTTCAATTTCAAGATGTTTTGTTGTCTTAGGAGAAGGGAGTAATGATAAGTTTTGCTGCTTCGAGTTCCTCTCTTCTTCATGTTGGCCATTAATGTTCTCTCTTATAGTGAAGTGATACATCACTTCGTTGTTAGAGCTATCATCGAAGAGATGTCCACTAATGATGGTAGATTCTGGCGGTGACTTGCAGAATCAAGTTGCTTTTCTTTTGGACATTTTGCTCCCGCCAGGTGTCGAACCCTTATTGTTGGTGAAGTCGCTCTCGTGGATTAAGGTAACGTGTCCATATCCTTCTCAATGGCCGTGCATCTTCTTCGGCTATGATTCATACATGTAGCATGATCAGGGGCGACTCACACCGTCCAAGAATGGAACCATAGCCGTTGATGTTATCCATATAAAGGGGTTTCCTTTCTTTTCCATGGTTTGAACTTTTGCCGCTTCAAGAGTTTTTCTTAGGATATCCATCTTCTTCAAATCTTTCATCCTCCTCAAACCTTCTGCGGGTTAGGCTCTTTCCTACACAACTTTATTTTTCTCTTCCTCTTTTTCAAAGAAAACTTCCTAGGTATGGTTAGGTTCTTGGAAGTCCCTGTTGCAAGCAGATCTTCTACCTGTAGGGGAGAGACTTCGCACAGTCCTTGGAGAGTTCTAGTCCCTTGAGGACGGGAGGTCCAAATATGGAGGATCTCCATCCTGAACTGGTAAGGAGTTCCCTCAAAAATTCTAGGGTAGCTAGCATGCAGAATTATTTAAAGATTCCATGAGATGTTCAGGCTTCTGTTCCCAAATCTGATGATAAGATGGATAGGCCCCCTCCTGGTAGTATAGTGATGTACGAATAATACCTTAGGGTAGGACTCCATTTTTCTCTTCATCCTTTTATCATTAGGATCTTTAACTTATATAAAGTGATCCCGATGCAGTTGACTCTGAATAGTATTCGGGTTATCTATGCCTTTTTTCATCTTGTGTCATGATCTTTAGATCAAACTTAGGACTTCTGTATTTTGTTCTCTTTTTATGATCAAGATAGATCCTTACGACCAAGGATGGTGGGTCATCGGACCATGCCATGGCCGAAAATTTATCAAGGGTCTTTCATATGCTATTCATGGATGGAAACCCTGCTTCTTATCATTTCTTCAGCCTTGAGGTTTTAGCATTGAATGGAGGGAACCTCGCTTAACTTCCAATTATAGTAAGAAAGTCCTTGTAGCATATAAAGAGGACTTCGAGAAACTTTTAGTAGTTGAAGTTCCTCCGATGGAGTTGTTGGACGAACAAAGTCTCTTCCTTGCCAGAGTTAGCATGTCGCCTAGTTTAGGCACATGTTCCGATGAATAAGTTATAGTTTCCTTCTCTTTCCTTTTTTTATCTTGAGTTAATCAGTTCTTTTATTCTTTTTTGTAGATGAGAATATGAGGCCAGACTCTAGAAAACTTCGGGAAGTAGTCAGAAAAAGACAAGTTGCTCCCGCAGAAGTGCCTCATGATCCGAAAAGGGCGCATGTTACTTTGGGTTTATCGGCTTCTGGGGCTACATCAGCATTGGCTATTCCAGTTGCCATACATGTAGAAATGTGGGAATTTCCGATGATGATGTTCCTATTGCTAAGTTACGTCCAAGGGTTTCTTCATCGGTTTGTCAGTCTCCTGAGCGGTCAACTAACCCACCGCTCATTCATCCGACTCCCGAATTGACTTCGATAAAGGAAAGGCCCCTCAAATCCCTACAGAATCTGAAGGAGATCATCGAGCCGAAGACATGTCGATCTTAATATCTTTTCCAATGAATCAGGATTAGAAAATCCTAAATTAGCCCGTCGGTTGCTGAAAGCCGTCATTCTTCCTAGAGATTGGGAGATGACCAAGACGCGTCGACTAGATTAGGTCATTCCTTTCTTTTATCCAAGTGTTCTTAAGGTGATCTTTCTCTTTTCTTTTCTTCCTCTTCTCTCTTCTTTTTTTATATCAGTACTATTGACTGTTCCTTAAATTTCATTACTTTATTTCAGTTTATCCACGAGGTGTCCTTAGTGGAGGGGAGCTTCTTAGGGTTCACAGAGCTCAGCCGAACCCTCCGAGATCAGCTCGAGACAGCAAGAGCTGAAAAAGAAGTTGCTGAAGAGTTAAGTTAGAGCTTGGAGGTAAAGCTCGAGAAAAATACCATAGATATTTCTTTCTTGCAAAAAGAGCTTAAATTGGTTGGTGCAAGATAGAGTAGCCGAAGTGGAGGTCAAGTTGAAGAAGAAGAAAAAAACTCCTTTCTGATAAGAAGACGATAAATGAATTAATGCAAAAGGCTGACGAGGCTATTGCTCAAAAGGAGGTGGCTGAGAGGAAGGCCGAACTTGCAGAGGATAAAATCCTTCAGGCGGTCAAGGAGTACAAGATATCATCTGCCTTTAAAGACAAGATGACAAAGGCAGGAACTTTTAGCCATGAGGTTGGATTTGCCAACTGCAAGGAAAAAATCACGAAGCTTTTTCCTTATTTGGATCTTCACAAGGTTGTCATCAATGAAGATGATGTGGAAGAAGATAGCGAACAAGCGGCTGAAAGGACCTCAGCTGGAACACTTATCCACTCTACTACCATTTCTGAAGCACCGGGAGTAAAATCTTTGGCAACTATTCCTGAAATCGTTGTGAGAGCCGAAGAAGCTATTCAAGATGAAGGGAGTACCGAGCCAGGACCAAAGATTGATGCTGTTGAAGACCGGCTTTAAAAAGGATTCCTTTTTACTTGTTTTTGATGATCGCTTTTGCGAGAATTGTAAACTTCTCTTCTCCCTTCTCTCTTTTTTTTACATAGAATATTTTTGTAAAACTTTTGAATGAGCAATCAATGAACTTTGTTTCTTTTTTTAAATGGTTCCTTGTTGTTTTTCCCAATGTAGAGATTTCTCTAAGTACTGAATCCTCGGTTGAAAATATTAATATGCCAACTTTTTAATGTCGGGTATATCAATGAGTTGAATAATTAATCCAACTTTTTAGTCTATTGGACATACCGATGAGTCGAATAATTAAGCCAACTTTTTAGTTTGTCGGACATATCGATGAGTCGAACAATTAAGCCAACTCTTTAATTTGTCGGACATACCGATGAGTCGAACAATTAAGCCAACTCTTTAGTTTGTCGGACATACCGATGAGTCGAATAATTAAGTCATTTCAATTTGTTGGATATACTGATATATCGAACAATTAAGCTAGCTCTTTAATTTGTTGGACATATCGACGAGTCAAACAATAAGCCAACTCTTTATGACATTGTCGAGTGTACTGATCATTTGATAATTAAGTGTCAGTCAATTTATCCGTTGCAAAGAGTATTCTCATAGAATGTAAAAAGGTGACTTTGTTACTGATAATACATATACAAAATTTTCAACATTCCATGGTTGAGCAACTTGGAATCTGTCTAGGCTTTCAATCTTGTACACTTCAGGGCGTATTATTTTAGTAATTCAGTATGGTCTTTCTCAATTTGGCAAGAGTTTTTCTTGTTTAGTAGGCCTAGATATCTCGGCTCTTCGTAATACAAGATCACCTGGTCGAAAAATTTTAGTTTTCACTCGAGAATTGTAATATCGAGCGATTCTTTGTCGGTATGCTGCCATTCTCAAATGAGCTTGGAGTCTTGTCCCCTCTAACTGGTCTAGGTCTGTTCTTCACTACAAATTATTCGGTTCTTCGAAATGTTCAATCCTCATGGATTGCACCAGTAATACTGCTTCAGTTCCAAATATTAAGTTGAATGGCGATTCTCCTGTTAAGATTCGAGGAGTCATTCGATATGCCCAAAGTACTAAACTTAGTTCTTTGATCCAAAGTCCTTTTGTTCCATTTAGCTGTCTTTAAACCATGGAGAATCGTTCAGTTTGTCACTTCTACTTCGTCATCAGATTGGGGATGTCCGATGGAGGTCAATCTATGAATAATGTGATATTGGGTACAAAAATTTTTGAATTTCTGATTATCAAATTATCTTTCATTGTTGGTGATGATTTCTTGCGGGATTTCGAATTGATAGATTATGTAGTTTTTGACGAAACTCTCGACCTTTCCTTTAGTTATATGAGCTAAGGGTTCAGCTTCGATCCACTTGGTGAAGTAATCAAAGGCTATAACAATAAATTCTCTGACCAGAAGCTGGAGGATACGGTTTAAGAATATTGATTCCCTATTAAGCAAATGGCCAAGGGGCTGTTAACTGAATCAACTGATTTGCAAGACGTCTTTAGATATTTGAATACCTTTGACATTGATCACATTTACTGACAAAATCAGCTATATCCTTTTGGATAGTCAGCCAATAATATCCTTGCCATATTATCTTGTAGGTTAGGGATCTGTTTTTCAAGTGATCGCCATATATGCCTTCATGAACTTCTTTAAAGATGTAATTGGCATCTGTTATCCCTAGACATTTTAAAAGGGGTTGAGTGAAAGATCTTTTATAAATGGTTCCCTCTATAATTATATATTGTGAAGCCATCCACCTGATTCGTTTGGCTTCGATGGTATCCTCAGGCAGGATTTTTTCATTTAAATACTTAACGATCGAATCCATCCAGCTGGATTCTTGTTCCACCTAACGTATTTTCTTACTTTCTTCAATACTGGGAGTCTCAAGGTACTCGATGTATGTTCGGCCAAGAGAATCAGTAGCTATCGTAGCCAATTGAGAAAAAATACATTGGCTCGAGAATTCTCGGTTTGAGGTATATGAGATATTTTGAAGAAGTTAAATCCGGCTACGAGAATTTGCACCTCCAAATATTTTATCATGATTGCATCTCGGGCTTCAAATTCTTCCTTGGTTTACTACTAATTGAGAGTCAGAGAAGGTTTTAAGTTTCTAGACATTGTGTTCTTTGGTAATTTTCCACCCGGCCAGGAGTGCTTTGTACTTTGCCTAGTTGTTTGATGCATGGAAGGATAATCGAAGAGCATATTCAACGTCTCCTTCGAGACTAGCCAAAATCAAACTTGCCCCATAGCTGGAGGAGTTGGATGCTCCAACTATATGGATTATCCATATAGGGTCGAGGTAGTCTTCCTTGACTGTCTCACCTTCGGTTATCTTTTGCCTATCTCCTTCGGCACCCCAAGTGCATTCAGCGACGAAGTCTGCCAATACTTGTGCTTTCATCGCCAGTCATGGTCGATAGGTTATATCAAATTCGTCTAGTTTAACAGCCCACTTAGCTATTCTTCCTGATATATCGGTCGTTGATACCACCAGCTCATAAACCAGTTTTGTGCTTTTGGATATCTCATTTCAGCATCATGTAGTACTTTGTTGGAATAATAAACTGGTTTTTGGATACCATTAGGTTCTTTTTTGACAAGCACTAAACTCACGGCCTCATGCGAAGCATAAAGGTATAAGTATAGGATTCCTTCTTCTTGAGGTTTTAAGAGCAAAGGTGAGTTGGTCAGATTTTTTTTTAATTCTTCAAAAGTTTGTTGGCAATTATCTGACCATTCAAAATTCTTTGTTTGCCGCAAGGCTTTAAAGAAGGGTAGACATTTTTCGGCTGACCGAGAAATGAATCAGCTCAATGAAACAATGCGCCCAATCAATTATTACACTTCTTTTTTATTAGAGGGATGTCTCATATCGAGAATCTCTCTTTCGGGATTGGCCTCAATTTCTCGGTTGGTGATAAGGAAATCGAGGAACTTTCCTGATGTTACTTCAAAGATACACTTCGTCGGATTTAATTTCATCTGATGATGTTGTAGTTATATTGAAGGCCTCTTCCAAATCTTTGATATGGTCCGTTCGGGTACTTTTTACCAATATATCATCAATATTAGCCTTCATATTTCTTTGGAGCTATTTTTCGAAAATCTTATTGATCAACCGTTAGTATGTTGCTCCGGCATTCTTCAGACCAAATATTATTACTTGATAGCAATAAAGTCCCTTCTCAGTTATGAAAGCTGTCTATTTTTTATCTTCAGGATCCATGCGAATTTGATTGTAACCCGAGAAAGCATTAATAAAACTTAGAAGCTTGTGTCCAGCCGTCGTATCAACCAATTGATCTATTCTTGGTAAAGGGAAGCTATCCTTGGAGCAAGCTTTATTAAGGTCAGTATAATCAATACAAATTCTTCACTTTTCATTTGCCTTTTTAACCATTATCACATTAGTGAGCCAATCTGGGTAATGGATTTTCCTAATGAACTTGGCATCGAGGAGCTTGCTCACTTCTTCGTCAATAAGTGTTTGTTGCTTAGGGACGAAACTTTTTTTCTGTCGAATGGGTTTATACTCCGGATCAACTCAATTATGAATAATGATTTATGGAGGGATTCTAGATATATATGTAGCCGACCAAGCGAAGACATCGGCATATACTGAAGAAAATCTATTAGCTTTGTCTTTGTTTCCTCGTCTAGTAAACTTTCAATCTGTATAACTTTTATTGGATTTTTTTCTAACAGCACAAAGATGATTTTCTCAACTAGTTCGTCATGTCTTTCAATCTTCCTTTGATCTAGTTGTTCTAAAGACATTCTGTTTGTCGATTGCTTGTCTTAAATCATCAGGCATTGCCGAGCTATTCTTTGATCTCATTTCATTTCTTGAATCCCATTTTTGGTTGGGAATCGTACTAGAAGATAAGTTGAGACGATTGCTCAAAATTTGTTCAAGGCTGGCTGTTTAAATATGGCATTGTATGCTAAAGGTACTCGAACGACCATAAAATTGATGGAAAGAGTTTTCTATTAGGACTTCGCCTGAATGGTTACTGGGAGTGCTATTTCTCCCTCTACTCTGATCGAGTTTTCACTGAATCCCGTTAATGGTGTTGATACTCTTTGTAACTTATCTCGAGAAAGGTTCATTCTAACAAAAGCATCATATAACAACACCTCAGCAGAACTTCCATTATCTATCAAAATTCTTTTTACATTATAATTTGCTATTGTAGCTGAAATAATGACAGGATCATCATGGGGCATTTGAATGTCCCGAAGGTCATCATCTTAAAAAATAACATTACTACTCCGGTATCTCTTCGAAGCGTCTTCTTTGATTCTTGCCTCCCTCGAGCTTGTTCGATAATGTATCATGCCAACTAATCCGTCCGTGGGCTACTGGTTGGGAAGCTCTGATTCATCGAAAACCTTTTTTGGGGCAGCAATTTCAATCCGATAATCTTTGTTGCGCATGTACTTTTCCAAATAGCCACGTTTGATCGAGTCTTCTATTTCATCCTTCAATTAAATACATTCTTCAGTTGTGTGGCCATGGTCGCGATGAAATCGGTAGTATTTGTTCTTGTTTTGCAATGCTGGTGGTGCCCGCATAAGCTGAGATCTCTGTAAGAATTTCTTTCTCTATTTCCATCAATATTTTCTCTTGAGGGAGAGACAGAGGAGTGTGATCGTCAAATTTACTGGTCAAGTTCTTCGATTTTGGACTTTGTTGTTGAGCTTGAGCATTCTCATCGTTGAGGGGTTGAGAATCATTACTCTCTATTTTTTAGTTTTTAATGTTGGTTTCCCTTTAGCTTAGTGTCGGCTGGCAGCCTGCTCCTCAGCTAGCGCATATTTTTTAGCGTGTGCTAACAGCTACGAATAGCTTGTAGGAAGCTTTTTATCTAGAAAGAAGGTAAATTTAGATGAGCGAAGCTCTTTCTTCATTGCTGACATAGCTATAGATTTGTTAAAATCCGAGACCTTATTGAAACGTGCCATATATTTTTTCAGGATTTCTCCCTTATTTTGTTGGGTGAAGAAGAGACTATCCAAATTACGCAGCATTCTTCTACTTGCGCGGAAGTGGGCTACAAATCGCCCCTCCAATTGGTTGGAGTGAATGGTACCTGGCTTAGGGCTTGAGTACCACACTCGTGCAGTCTTTCTCAAGGTTACTGGAAAAGCAAGGCAGTGAAGGGCATCGCTTGTACCTTGAATCATCATATGAGCTTTGTAACTATTCAAGTGATCCAATGGGTCAGTAGTTCCGTCGTAAGGTTCTAACTGTGGTCTTTTGAAGTGAGGTGAAATTATTTCTTCCATGATTTGCTGAGAGAATGGAGGTCGATAATCATATGTGAGCTGTTCGTCACTTTTTTGGCTATGGTCCAATTCTGCAAGTTGTCACTCTAGTATTTGGAATTTCCTCTCATAGTCATCATGCTGACGGGCTTTTTGATTTTGTCGAGTAACTTCTGGGATGGAGTATTCTCTTGAAGATTTAGAAAGGGACCTCGGACGCTTCCCCTTGAGTCAACTTCCCTTCTGTTCACACTCATCATCGAGGACTTCATCGAATTGGGGACCGTCGATCTAGGGAGCATCGATAATGGGAATGTTAGATCGACTCTTGACACCAAGAATCTTTCAGAGGAGATCGTCAGCTAAGTTTGAAAGCAATTGTTGGAGCAACTGTCTCCATTGGTTGTTGTTGACCGTTGATCGCGGGTTCTTGAAGGCTTTGAACAGCGGCAGTCAAAACTTCTATTTTGTTAAAAGAATATCAATTTGTTGTTGCTTTACCACCATTGTGGGAGGTACATTGTTGTCCTCCAATGGAAAATTTAGTGGGTCATTTCTTCTAGACGACTGACGGCCCCTACTAGTTGAGGCGTTCTACATCTTTCCTTTCACCGTTATCTGTCTTCTCTAGATTCTCCTTTCTGGTTAGGAGATGGATGATTGACCGCGTATATGAGATGCATGCACCCCTTCTCCTTCCTAGCATGCCAATCCGTTGATGTTGAACCCTGATGATCGACCTCGGTTGGTAGAATTGCCGGTTGATCACCTTCAATTCTTGCAAAACAAGTCCCGGACTAGAAATTTTCTGGTGGGGGAACCTCCGATGCCGAAGTCAATAGGATTCTGCTAAACAAATGAAAAATCATAGAGAAACATTGGTGTCAGTTCTTCCAAATATATTTTTTTCTCTGTCTCTTACCCTTGGATGTCCCCTCTCACCTGTATTTATAAGCATTCATAGTAATATAATTCTGTTGGAAGAAACTTCTTTCAGTTTGCTTCAACGTCATTTCGTTGAAATTAACCTATTCTTCTTATAACGGACAGCTGGTGTAACAATATTTTTGTTGTGATAGCTGTTTTCGTTATCCGTCAACTTCGTCGGATGTTTCTCCTTAATCGGCCAGCAGGTCTTGGTCGTCAGCTTGTTCATCAACCATTTATTCAAATCCGGGTTGGTCAGACTTTTTACATTGTCGGCCTTGTGTTCTTCGGCCCTTTGCCAATTTAGCTGGTCCGATTATTTTGTCATAACAGTTCTATGATTTTTTTTTTTGCACGGGGGACTGATCCCGGCTCTAACTCTATTTAAGTTAAATCTAAGAAATGAGGAATCAACTAATCAAGCTACACATATAGTGTCGATAACTTGATATTATTAAATGTATTTGTAACTAAAGACATTTGAGTTTTAGAAATTATCTATTTAAAAAATAATGGAAAGATCCCAATTTTTTATTTACCCCTATGCTTTGATAAAACCGTTTAATTATAAAGAAACAATAGAATCTACTCGAGAAGAAAAGGAGGGAGAAATACTCCAGGCTTTCTTTGTTGTATCTCTTTTGGCACCCCAAATGATCATTCCTAGTTGGAGGCTGAACTGCCAAATTCCTTCTGATCTGTCCATTTCGATTTTCAACCTCATCTTTTCTTTTCAGGATTGTTTCTGGAAATGACATAGACATTGTTATCTCGTCATGAATGAGATCAAAATTCTCATTTGCAAAAAATAAGATAAGCCTTTGTTTTGCACTGTTGATGGTTGTGGCATGTGAAAATTATGTGAGTAATATTTACAGAAAGACCTTCACAGATAAAGGTCAATGTTGATTTAATTAGATACAACTGACCGACTGACTACATGGTATCATGATTATAAAAGGTCGATCACTCTATGATTTTTTAATTCTCTTGTAGTAACTCTTAGTTATTTTGTGCAGTAAGAAACTAAGTAGTCAGATACGTTTTTGATGTATTTAGTCATGGTAAACGTGCATACCAACCAGAAAAGTTTATGAATAGAATTCACTTTCAAACAAAGTTGGGATGAGACCTCCCTGTTAGCAATTTAGGGTTTTCCCATCTTTTTAGGTGCTTTCTTCCCCTTGAGCCTCGTCTGTCTGCTCTTTAATTGATCTTCCTTCAGGACCTTTTATAGTGTCCTATCATTTTTATTACCTTCAAGTTGCCACAAAATAACTTTATGGAGTACATTTGCCAAATATTTTTTAGTTTTTGTTCACAACAAAGTCAGTAGTAACATAAAGATCAGGCAGTGTATTAAATTGATGCCTATCCTGAACCCTATACTGGTTTGGAAGGATTTGGGTCCTCCGGTTGGCACCTATCTCCCCTGCACATGTGCTGAGGAAATTCAGGGCCCAAACAGAGAAGGTGGTACTTGAACCATACTTATCAAAAACAAAGAAGAAGGTAAGATGTATAAGAAAATGGTAAGATGTATAATAGTGGATTTTACCTGTCTGCTGGTTGCATAAAAAATTCTCATTTTGTTAGAGTGGTAAATGCCTACAATTCAGAAATGCAATAACTGGACTTATTTAGTTTTGTTATCTAGTATGCCGCAGGGTCAATGATGTAGGCTACTAGGATCTAAATTTTCCTTGGCATGGAGCAATGACCATGATATTTTTTTGGTTTGAGACCCTTTCTGTTATGATTCGATAGGAGGTGCTGACATGCTATTTTTATTCGTCTCTGGAAATGGTAAAGACCTGAAAATTGGTAAAAGAGGAGGCACATCTGATTAAAATGGTGTCATGTCGTTGTTAGTTGGGATGGCAATTTTGATAAACATAAATAATTTTCTAAAATAAGATGGTTGAAGATTTTGATCATTATCAGCATAGGGTCCTATATTGCCAGATCTTCAATCCAATTAAACTGACTTGTTATTGACTATCTGATCTGAGTGCCTTAACTAGCGTGGATTTCCCTGTATTATTTGAGGTAGTTGTTGTCTGCCTCTGGATTGGCATTTTATTTTGATCCATGGCCCATGCATTAATGTATATAAATCAGGTACAGAAACAGGCCTAAGTCCTTTGTGCAAATACTGGCCGAACTGTTTGCAAGATTACTTGTAAAGTGGCCGTTTGAGGACCAATCATCAGATGTCGATCAATGAAAGAACTGGGTATTAATTTCCCCTGTTTCTTTCTGACCACCTGCCTGAAGCTGAATGGTTTAACCTGAAAGCATGGGTTAATTCATGGTGAAGCATGCTTTTTATTTATATGAACCCAATGACAGAATCACTGAGTATCATCTTTCAGAAATGCAAGTAGTATTGTCTGTGGATCAATACCTGTAAAAGCTTTCTCTTTCCACTTCATGGCAGACTATGCCCTTACCCAACCTAAGCTAGTTAATCCTTTTGTTTCCTTTATTTATTCATAAGCCATACATTGTCAACTTTCTTTTGAGCTTTCATTTATCCTTGATGGGCATGAAGACATACATTCTGGAGTGTATGATCACGGCAAATATTGCTGCCTGAATGCTCTATGTTTAAGAAAACTCAAAAGAAACTGTTGCTTGAATAAATTCAGCTGGTTGAATTTGTCTTTGAATACTAATGTAATGATTTCTTTTGCATCCATATTTTGTGTATCAGAGGTTTTGCTACCTTTGCAAGATTAGGTCCCCAGACTACAATTACATTCATTGTCTGCGAGAAGCTACGGGAACTTGCTGGAATGAAGGCAATCTAATTGTAGTGGATATTGCAAGTTAATCGACTACCACTTTCTGGATATGAATTCATCAATATGTGCTAACAAGGAATGCCACCATTTCTTCCATGATTGCATTCAGAGCCCACACCAGGTCAATAATGGATTCGCGGGTTTAATCATACTTGAATAGTTGTCCTTCCTTTACCAATTTCGTTTGTAATTTATATTTACATCATCTGATTTGATCATTCAACTTGAGTTGCTAATTCTTTATGGCATTCATCATTCAGAGGAAATAAAAAAATAAATTCAGCTGTTATGGCATCCATTTGATTACCTGAGGAGCACTAAGTCAAGAACAAGAAACTTCAGCTGCTGCACAAAAGCTTGAAGCCCGGCCAATTGATGAAATCTCCTGGTTGCAACTATGATAAGATCAGCAGAAGTGGAATCGTTTGAGCTAACATTGTTCAAAATTATAGAAGACTCTGTCACCCTGTTTCTAATTGCATTTGGGCAAGCCCGAATCGAAAGGCCAGTCTTGAGATTCTGCACTATTATATTCTTGTTTGACATATTTTACATATAGATAAAAGTATCCAGCTCATGGTAAGTCAATTGTTAAACTGATGGTTATCTCTTCTGAAGATATATGAGCTCATGGTTACTCTCACCTTCATTCTACTCTCAACTGTTTACTTACTATGTATCATTATTGATGTACGATGCTCATGTTTCCCTTGGTGCTAAAAGATACATTGCTTAACTGTTTCTTAGACATGGTTATGGCAATGCACGTTGGGCGTTGCAAGAAAAGACCAACAAGAACTCTACCAATAATATATTCTTTTAGATTCTACAAGTACCGGGACTGAACAAGGGTCAGTTCAGCTTCAAAACAAGTGTGGTGAGGATACTTTAATGTTATACTCTTTTGATTCATAATTTCGACTTTCAAAGACAATGCAGCCAGATAAATCTGAAAAAGAATACATAGAAAGTGCAGGAAGTCTAAAAAAGAATTAAGATAAAAAAAAAAAAAAAAAAAGGACTATGTTAATATATCTTTTCTAGATTTTCACTGAAAGCAAGTTATTGGAAGTTGTCTTTTAATATATTTATTGTTAAAATCTAGCAATGCAAATTGAAAATAAGGAGTTCATGCCCGATTCTTTCACCCGCTCGCAGGATCCCATTGTTCTCAATTCCTATCATGCATTGAGGGGGTGACGTTGGCCATTTCCTTTTATCTTTCGATACTAACATGCATATAGTAGTTGATAGCATGTCAAATATTCATTGATATCTTCTTCTTTTTTTTTTTATTTCAATTATTAAATGAATATATAAATTGTATATTAATAAGAAATTATAGATTTAAGGCTTCCATGTATATAAATATCTCTATTTCTATTTTTAAAAATCAGTATTCGATAACAGACAGGACCATTGCTTGGTGCAATGGTAAAAGGATTAGGCTAACGAGGTCAACAGTGTGGGCTTGAGTCCTAGGATGGTCATAGTATTCATATAGTATAAATGTTTAACTTCATGGAACCTGGTTTGCCTCTCCTAGGATCCAGGATTTCTAAGGCGATAACTAGCAGTCCTTGTAGTCTTGATGTTCAAGACTCACTAGGTACTCATCTAAGTCTTCGAATTGACTTGAATTGGCTAACTTTCCAACTTGACTTTTGGCTTTCTAAGCTATGCATTAAACAATAGCTAAAAAAAAAAAATACTACTACCAGCGTACATATAGTTATTTAATTAAGGAATGTTCCTTACACTAGTTATTAATAATTCATAATACCATAAAATCTTCTGAACAGTTGAATGTTTAAAACTAATTCAGTTTCCAAAGAGGATATCGTTTGATTGGAGAATCATGAAAGAATCGAGAGGCATGCAAATAATAAAGAAGAAAAATGCTGTCATGCCTACTTAGTTGTTAAATATGATGTTTAAACCACTTTCTAACCAGGCATTTAAGCTTCTGGAGATTTGCCTTCTCCAAGAATGTGGCAATCACAGTTGCAGAACTTGCCTCAAGGTGGGGCTAAGTTGGCTGAAGATGGGATGCTCACTGACAGTTGAACAAAACAGTAATGCACAATTTGCTCACGAGGCATAGGCTCATGTACACTCCTCCTCCTCCTCCTCCTTATTCTTTATATATATATATATATATATATATATATATATATATATATATATATATATATATATATATATATATATATATATATATATATATATATATATATATATATATATATATATATATATATATATATATAAAGCGGTGTATTTATTAAAAAGAGCGGAAGTGAATACAACCAAGAAAGTCAAAAAGGATAATATCCCTAAACAATACAGGGGAAGTCCTGTAGGCCAGGATGATGATGCAACGTAAGAACGGATGAATTGGATTTTAAAGCTTTTTTGCAATATTTCAAATAATGTACCAATTCAAAGCATGTATTTGTGAGTAAGATACTAATGTGCAGCGGAAATAAAGAAATAAATACAATAATAAAAGCAATCACAAACACATGAAGATTTATAGTGGTTCGGTGCACTTCAAGGCACCTACATCCACTTTCCAAGTTTTCCTTGAAAATTTACTATAATCATCAAGATTACAGCCGACTTGTTTTCCGGGCTCACAAGTCAAAATCCCTTGGTTTTCACGGGCTAACCAAAAACCCCTTGATTTTCACGGGCTCACTAAAAATCCCTTGGTTTTTACGGGCTAACCAAAAATCCCTTGGTTTTCATAGGCTCACCAAAAATCCCTTGGTATTGCGGGCTAACTAAGAACCTAGTTGATTTTACGTGCTCACCAACAACCTTGATGGTTTTCCTGGCTAACCAACAACCCAACTTGTTTTCACGGGCTCACAGGTCAAAACCCTTGTTGGTTTTCATCACATAGGCTCACCAACAACCTAAATACTAGTTTCAATTCCATTGAAACTGGTAAGCAATACAAGTACAAGAATAATAATGAAAATATAAAGGCTTTCTTACAAAAAAACGGATTTGTCTTTAAGGCACTTGATTATTGTGTTGAGCTTGTCTTCATATTGTAGAAGCTTCAATGGATGCTTGAAGATGCCACTCTTGGAAGTTCCCTCTTCACTTTGAATCCTTGAAAGCTCGACACTTTCAATATTGAATCCTTAAAAATCCTTTATATATTATTTCTTGTAAACCAAAGGATTTATCATTCAAACCATGGATTCTCTTCTTCCCCAAGAGCTTAGTGGTGTATAAATAGCCGTCCATACCTTTTTGACCATTTGTAACCATTGGAAGAGGAATTATAGCCATTGGAGCCAAGTTGGAGAAGTTCTGCACTTCAGAAAAACTAGCCATTACGGTCCAAGTGTCAATATTTGATCTTTATGAGTCGACACCTTAAGTGGACACTTGGTTTCCATGAGTCGATATTGATTAAAAATGTCTTATGAAGTTTTCTGCTTTGCACTGGTGAGTCGACACTTTAGTTCCATGAGTTGACACTTGACCAAACTCCTGAAATCACCATGTTTAGTATCCTGTTTGGTCTCAGGCCTTGAGTTGACACTTCATTGTTCATGAATCGATACTTTGAGAGATACTTGGATTTCATAAGTCGATACTTCGCTGCACCAGTGCTGAAATTTCTCTAAATTCAAATCTTAAGTATCTATAACTGATTAACACACTTAACGCACAATTAGTACTCAAATATACTTAAGTGTTTTGTTATAATTAAAACCAGAGTCAACAATCTCCCCCTTTTTGATAATGACAAAACTTTTAGGTATATGTTGCCGATTTCGCCACCGCGGCCTGTAACTTCAGAGCTGGTGGCGGGATCAGACTGTCTCGCCTCGAGGTCTCCGGGCTCCCGATCCTGCAAGACAATGTCAGAAACCCTGGCCAGGGGTCCCGGCGAGGGAGCTCCGACGGTCAAGTTAGAAAGCGGCGAGATGGAACAGAATCTCCAAGGTGGGCCCCCGAAGGAGTCCCAGGCTTAGAGATTATCTTAGCAAAAAAGGTCTCTGGAAGAGTGGAAATTAGGCCAAGTTCCTTCACCGATCTTGCACCAAGGGACCCCTCTCGGGATCTTGGATCCTACTCTTGGTGCCTTTTTCTTTTCCCAGCCTTTTTTCCCCTTACCTGGTTATCCGCTCTCCCCATCCTTTTATCCCATCACGCTGCCTCCGCCCTCCCGCCCTTGGGAGGCTCCCTCTTCGCTTTCACCTCCTTTTCTCTCTCTCTCTCTTTCCCTCTTCCCCTTCGGGTCTAGGAACCCGGCGGCCTCCTTGTCTTGCTTGCCGAGCCCAGCGAGGAAAGGGTAGACGGAGGACACCGGCCAGACCTTGGGCCGAGCGCAAGCGCTCTCCTTCCCAGGCGTCGACAACGTCTGTTACCGGGTCCTGTCTGCCACGACTTCGCCTCTCGGTTGCGGAACCCGTCGGGCCGATGTAAACGAGGTTTCGCGCGTTGCTGCCGACCGTACCGGCGCTCCTCTAGAGGTGCGGTGCGCGCTGCCCGAGGGGCGGTCTCGGAACTCGTGCCCCTGCTTTTCGGCGGCCTCACCATGCAGGGTAGCCGGCCTCGGCCAAGGTGGACCTCTCCTGGGCGGACACCTGGCGGAGTGGCAGAGGAGTGCTCGACTTTGGCCGAGGTGGAATCGTGTCCGGGCGCCACCTGGCGAAGGAGCAGGAAGGCCCGGCTCGACCTCGGCCGAGGTGGAACCGTCTCAGGGCGCCACCCGGCGATGGAGCAAGGGGGCTGCCGGCTTCGGCCGAGGTGGACCCCTCCTGGGCGGACACCTGGCGGAGCGGCAGAGGAGCGCTCGACTTCGGCCGAGGCGGACCCGTGTCCGGGCGCCACCTGGCGAATGAGCAGGAAGGCCCGGCTCGACCTCGGCCGAGGTGGAACCATCTCAGGGCGCCACCCGGCGAGGGAGCAAAGAGCCGCCGGCTTCGACCGAGGTGGACCCCTCCTGGGCGGACACCTGGCGGAGCGGCAGAGGGGCGCTCAACTTCGGTCGAGGTGGACCCGTGTCCGGGCGCCACCTGGCGAAGGAGCAGGAAGGCCCGGCTCGACCTCGGTCGAGGTGGAATCGTCTCAGGGCGCCACCCGGCGAGGGAGCAAGGAGCCGCCGGCTTCGGCCGAGGTGGACCCCTCCTGGGCGGACACCTGGCGGAACGGCAGAGGGGCGCTCGACTTCGACCGAGGTGGACCCATGTCCGGGCGCCACCCGGCGAAGGAGCAGGAAGGCCCGGCTCGACCTCGGCTGAGGTGGAACAGTCTCAGGGCGCCACCCGGCGAGGGAGCAAGGGGCCGCCGGCTTCAGCCGAGGTGGACCCCTCCTGGGCGGACACCTGGCGGAGCGGCAGAGGGGCGCTCGACTTCGGCCGAGGTGGACCCGTGTCCGGGCGCCACCTGGCGAAGGAGCAGGAAGGCCCGGCTCGACCTCGGCCGAGGTGGAACCGTCTCAGGGTGCCACCCGGCGAGGGAGCAAGGGGCCGCCGGCTTCGGCCGAGGTGGACCCCTCCTGGGCGGACACCTGGCGGAGCGGCAGAGGAGCGCTCGACTTCGGCCAAGGCGGACCCGTGTCCGGGCGCCACCTGGCGAAGGAGCAAGAAGGCCCGGCTCGACCTCGGCCGAGGTGGAACCGTCTCAGGGCGCCACCCGGCGAGGGAGCAAGGGGCCGCCGGCTTCGGCCGAGGTGGACCCCTCCTGGGCGGATACCTGGCAGAGCAACAGAGGAGCGCTCGACTTCGGCCGAGGCGGACCCGTGTCCGGGCGCCACCTGGCGAAGGAGCAGGAAGGCCCGGCTCGACCTCAGCCGAGGTGGAACCGTCTCAGGGCGCTACCCGGCGAGGGAGCAAGGGGCCGCCGGCTTCGGCCGAGGTGGACCCCTCATGGGCGGACACCTGGCGGAGCGGCAGAGGGGTGCTCGACTTCGGCCGAGGTGGACCCGTGTCCGGGCGCCACCTGGCGAAGGAGCAGGAAGGCCCGACTCGACCTTGGCCGAGGTGGAACCGTCTCAGGGCGCCACCCGGCGAGGGAGCAAGGGACCGCCGTCTTCAGCCGAGGTGGACCTCTCTTGGGCGGACACCTAGTGGAGCGGCAGGGGGGCGCTCGACTTCGACCGAGGTGGACCCATGTCCGGGCGCCACCTGGCGAAGGAGCAGGAAGGCCCGGCTCGACCTCGGCCGAGGTGGAACCGTCTCAGGGCGCCACTCGACGAGGGAGCAAGGGGCCACCGGCTTCGGCCGAGGTGGACCCCTCCTGAGCGGACACTTGGCGGAGCGGCAGAGGGGCGCTCGACTTCGACCGAGGTGGACCCCTCCTGGGCAGACACCTGGCGGAGCGGCAGAGGAGCGCTCGACTTCGACCGAGGCGGACCCGTGTCCGGGCACCACTTGGCGAAGGAGCAAGAAGGCCCTGCTCGACCTCGACTTCGGCCGCGGTGGAGCCACATCCGACCTTGCTGGACCGTTCCCGCTCTGCCGAAAAAATCCACGTGGTTCGGATCACGCCCGGCGGAATCTGAGACATGCCACGTCATCGTAACGGTTGTAACAGTATATAAACAAGGTATGCTCAAAAATAAATATAACATGCTCCAAAAGATTAACAATAAGAATAGAGCAATGTAGTAATAAAAAATATTGAGCTCCTCCTCAAAATATGATCTAAAAATAATTTTTCAAAATCTTCCCCTCAACATATGATTTGTAAATTTTTTTCAAAGTTTTTCAAAAATTTTAAACTTTCAAATTTTCAAACTTTGGCTGCCATGATCTTTAACTCAAAACCGTTAGATTTTCAAAAAGAGTACCGGGCTCCGATACCAATTATTGGCCAGGATAGATAGCCCAAGAGGGGGGTGAATGGGACTTTAAAACTTTTTCGTAATACTTCAAATAATGTGCCAATTCAAAGCAAGTGTTTATGAGCAAGATAATAATGTGCAGTGGAAATAAAGAAATAAATGCAATAATAAAAGCAATCACAAACACATGAAGATTTATAGTGGTTCGGTGCACTCCAAGGCACCTACATCTACTTCCCAAGTTTTCCTTGAAAATTCACTATAATCACCAAGATTACAGCCAACTTATTTTCCAGGCTTACAAGTCAAAACCCCTTGGTTTTCACGGGCTAACCAAAAATTCCTTGGTTTTCACGGGCTCATCAAAAAATTTTTGGTTTTCACGGGCTAACCAAAAACCCCTTGGTTTTCACGGGCTCACCAAAAATTCCTTGGTTTTCACGAGCTCACCAAGAACCTAGTTGGTTTTACGGGCTCACCAACAACCTTGATGGTTTTCCGGGCTAACCAACAACCCAACTTGTTTTCACGAGCTCACAAGTCAAAACACTTGTTGGTTTTCATCACATAGGCTCACCAACAATCTAAATACTAGTTTCAATTCCATTGAAACTAGTAAGCAATACAAGTACAAGAATAACAATGAAAATATAAAAGCTTTCTTACAAAAAGCGGATTTATCTTTGAGGCACTTGATTGTTGTGTTAAGCTTGTCTCCATATTGTAGAAGCTTCAATGGATGCTTGAAGATGCCACTCTTGGAAGCTCCCTCTTCACTTTGAATCCTTGGAGGCTCAACACTCTCAATATTGAATCCTTAAAAATCATTTACATATTTTTTCTTGTAAACCAAAGGATTTATCATTCAAACTATGGATTCTCTTCTTCTCCAAGATCTTAGTGGTGTATAAATAGCCCTCTATACCTTTTTGACCGTTTGTGACCGTTGGAGAAGAAATTATAGCCGTTGGAGCCAAGTTGGAAAAGTTCTACACTTTAGAAAAACTAACCGTTACAGTCCAAGTGTCGACACTTGATCTTCATGAGTCGACACCTTGAGTCAACACTTGGTTTCCATGGTCGACACTTGACCAAAAATATCTTCTGAAGTCTTTTGCTCTGCACTGGTGAGTTGACACTTCATCTGGTGAGTCGACACTTCAGTTTCGTGAGTCGACACTTGACCAAACTTCTGAAATCACCATGTTCTGTATCCTGTTTAGTCTCAGGCCTTGAGTCGATACTTCACTGTTCATGAGTCGATACTTGGATTTCATGGGTCGACACTTGGCTGCACCAGTGCTGAAACTTCTCTAAATTCAAATCTTGAGTACCTAGAACTAATTAACACACTTAACACATAATTAGTACTCAAATATACTTAAATATTTTATCATAATCAAAACTAGAGTCAACAGGTCCGCCAATCGGCCCAGAGAATCGGGACAAAGTGCCGGGCGATAAAAGAGGCAACCCAATCCACAGCAGAATTTGCCTCCCTATAGATATGGCGAATCTGAATAGAAGCGCAACCCTTTAAAAGAAGACCGATGTCTCGAATGACAGGGTGAACCAATGAAACTCTCAGTAATTATCGAATCCAGAAAATGATCGTCAGTAAATCTCCCTCAATAATCAGACAATCTAAGTGGAGAATCCGACAGGCATACCTAATACTGGCCTAGGCAGTATACAACTTCGCCACAGGGATGGAAGAATCAAGAAGAGGAATACCACCAGCACCCAGAAAACCCAAGCGAGAGTCCCGGATGACAAAGGCCGCCCCCCCAATCTATGGCGAAGACTCCCATCAAAATTGACTGTGAAATAATGCGGAGGAGGGGGTTCCCAAGAAATAAAAACCCGAAGGGGCGCTCGCAGAGCAGGCTAGAATCCTTAGATCTCTGAAAACCTCCTAGTCAATCACTGGTACTCAGAGGCGGAAGCAGTAGCTCTCTCAACAAGTAACCAGGGAGAGCATCTGACCGAGCTAAAGACAAGCTCATTCCTGGATAGCCATATATAATAAGCGATATATGCCAAGAGAGTAGCACATGGAAGAGCAGTAGCAGATCTCAGGATACCAAAGAAGGTATCCTCTCTATCAACAGCCCGAGGAAAAGCGGTGCAAGGCCCGCCGTCTGCCACACACACCATGCCCGACCACATAAAAACAAGGCATGAGCCACGGTCTCGTCGACATCCCCACATAGAAGGCATCCTGGGGACATATGAAGGCCTCTAGTCGCCAAGAAGTGTCTGGTGGGAAGGCAATGCCGAGCCAACTTCTAGAGGAAGAGTGAAATCCTAGGATGAATCATAATAGACCATATCCAACCCAAGGAGGAGCTTAGAGAATAATCCGAAGAGAAATGGTCATGAGATCTGACATAGGCACATGAGAGGAAGAAGAATGCCTCCATACTCCGACATCCGGGCCAGGAAAAATAAGTTGAATAATAGATAGAACCCGAAGATCGAGAATATCCCCGAAAATCGAAATAACCACTCCATGGTCCCATTGGGACTGTCCAAGAGCCATGAAATCAACAATGGAGATCGAATCCAGAATGTCAATTGAGATGACAGTGGGCCATTTAATTAGAGGCCATTTAATTAGAGGAAGATCAGAAATCCAAAGGTCTGGCATAAATCTAAAAGATCTGCCATCCCCAACAACCCAAGATAAATGAGGAGTAATCAGCGGAGCCCTAGCCAGCATCTCCCTCCAAAGGGCCGAACAGTGTCTGGGAGGGTGCTGAGTGCCATCGAGAACAGCATAACAGTCACCATACTGAGCCCTCATCATAGTCGACCATATAGCATCCGAACATAAAAAATATCTGGCGACGTGCCTCCCAAGAAGAGCCTCTCTCCTACTGATCAGAGAGTGAATCCCAAGACCACCATGCTAAGTCGGCTAGCAGACAGAGTCGGTTGATAGACTGTCTGCTAGCCGACCAAATGAATCCTCCGATGGGCCGAAGTGGAATCCCATAGGAACGCCCGGATCATCTGCTCTAATATGAGAATAATGGTCTTCGGCATAACAGCATTTGAAAGCAAATAGATCGGAAGAGATGTGAGAACCGAACGAATAAGGATAATCCTGCTCATAGAAAAGAGGAATCTACCCTGCCATCCATCAATCATCTCACGAACCGCCAGTACCATCAGGGAACACTCTGTCCTAGAGAGTCTGGATCCCGAGATAGGCACACCCAAATAGGTAAGAGGACCTTGGCACTTCGCAATCTCGAGAATATCCAAAATCTTGTGACGTATGCGAGCAGAGATCTTCGGACTAAAATAAATACCCGATTTCTGGAGATTAACTCTCTGACCCAACGCCAAGCAATAGTCTTTCATAACCCTCCGGAATCCCTGAGCACAGACAACTGAAGCCCTACCCAGGAGTAAACAGTTGTTTGCAAATAAAAATGCGAGATCGAAGGAGCACCAGGAGCAGGAATGAATGGTTGGATGTCCGACTCCCGCACCACTGCTCGCAACGCCCTCGATAAAAAGTTAGCACAAATAATAAAGAGGGAATGAGAGAGAGAACAACCTTGATGGAGACCGACCGTAGAGGTAAAGTACTCCATAGGGGACCCATTAACTAGGTTAGAGAAGGAGGTCCAATAACACAGGACAAAATCCTGGAGATCCAAGCCTGATGGAAACTGAAGTCCTGAAAAGCCTTGAGAAGGAAGTCCCAATTAACTCTGTCATAGGCTCTCTCCATATCAAGCTTGATAGCCATCAGACTGCGACGAGTAGAAACACGTCGAAGATCCGATATAAACTAATGGGCAATGAGCACATTATCAGAAATACAGCGGCTACCAACGAAAGCTCCCTGCTCCAAGCAGATCAACTACATTATCAGAAATACAGCGGCTACCAACGACTACCAACGAAAGCTTCCTGCTCCAGGCAGATCAACTGCAGAAGAATAAATTTCATCCTAATGATAATCAATTTAGCACAAACTTTATAGAGAGTGTTGCATAGGTCAGTTTATAGTGACATGACTCGAAAGCATCATGACGCTTAGAGATAAGGGCAATGAAGGTCCGCTTCCACGAATTGGACATAGTACTCGAAACAAAAAATAATTGTACAGCTGCAACAAAATCAGTACAAAGAATATCCCAGTATCTCCGGAAAAAGAAGGGAGGAAAGCATATCCCAGCGTCTGCGAAAAAATAGTTGTACACTCCTTTTTAACGAGTCTCTCAAAAGTCCAGCCAAAAAATGTCTCTTTCATGTTTTCCAAATATACAGCAATATTTAGCAACCTGATGAAATTATGGTTGATGATAATCTTACAATGCTATTATGAAATTATAATATGATGATCATGTATGACTTCTTGACCGCTTAACGGCCATCCTCGCCATCTTTTCATACCTTTGGTTGATATCACGTTTACACATACATCTCTGAGAAAATCCCTATCACAAGATTTGTTACTGTGTACTGGCTCAGCCTTATTATGTAGTAATTAGTAGTCTTACAGCTGGAAACAAGCTCAATTCTAACATTTCAGCATATGTGCAAGCCTGCGTCATATCATATTTAACCACAGCCCTACGAGACCATCAAAACTCTTCCCAAATAACAAACAAAACGGATGATGTAAATTTCTGTGATCTTTCTATCCCAAAATTTTCTACACTGGTTCAATCAATGCAGTTAAGGATGATGCCCTGCTGTCCAATCTTCTGAAAGGCAGCGAAGGTTCTCCCTACTTCCATCCCACGCATGCATATATCAGTCAGAAGAGTACTTGTATCAGATAAAATAGATATAAACTTGAATATATAATTGTTATCAGTGCACAAAAACAGAATAATTGTTATGTTAACCCATACGAAGTGTAACAAATTTGGCTACCCACGTGTGCTTTCTTTCCAATTGAACTATCAAGAACATCTGAATACAACATGATCGGCAGCATTTTACTGCAATCTGTTTAAAATTAATCTCTGTACAGTTTACAACGACAAAATTGATTCCTCCCGGGGTAAAATCTTATCTTAGAACAACATTCAGTTTACTCTGCACTGCTTCTCTAACACGCCCCTGCAACCACAGGGTAAGAGTCAGTAATTTCTTAGATCATGCATCCTAATAATTATTTGACAATGAAACATTTTTCATACCTGCAATTGGTTTATCTCCTCATCTGTGAGTGAACGTTCCATTGACCTGTATGCAATTCTGTAACAGTGGCTGGTCATACCCTTTTTATTAGTAAAATTATCAATCAACTGCACCTGCAAGCAAACAAGACTTCAAATGAGCAAAAGGCTAGGTGCTCCATCTGTGATAAGACCCAAGTGCGTTCAGGTTCAAACACGGTATTGCAAATTCATATTATACAATGAACAGACCCTGTCCTCGAAAGTGAAATCACTGATCTCACAAGGTAGATATGTGATTTCTATCATAAAATGGTCTATGGTAACTACCAGACATGCACAAAAAAACAGGTGTAGAATGGATTATAATGTTGAGGCGGACATGACGAAAGCTCAGAATATCAGCAGTTCACATGAGTATCTCAGATTTAAAGTAGTGTCGGTTAAAGACAAAAAAGTGAGGTTGTGCTAGGGTTTATGGATAGGTAATAATTTTAGATACAAATCTGGTGTGGAAGCTAAGAAATAGATTCGATCCATCAAAAAGGAGAAGCTGTAAATAAAATTTAAAAAACTTTGGACGGAAATAATGATGACCAAGAAACCTCCAACTATAACAGACTTTGCATTGGATAGGATTTGGTAGCAAAGTAGATATGACAAACTGAACCAAAACATATGGGATATTGCTTGTTGACCTCTTGAAGATTCAGCATCTTACAATGCACGATCTGGATCTCCAGTTGATATTTTTCAAGGAACTTACTAGGATTTGTTCTTGCATTATCATGAATAAAAAAACACATATCAATCAAGGTAAAAAATATCTTTCAGGAATCATGCAGGGTACATCTAAGCCTGATCCTGTCAACAATAAGCTGCACTGCATAAGTTAACAAAAGCAGGTCAACGTACCAATTCAGGAATGATACAGTTGTATGCCTGCTCTGAGCAAAAATGTGCTGCGGAGCTTGTCAGAGTAGATTAACATATTCTCAATCTGGACCTCAGAAGGTTTGCAATTAAAGGTTAAGTTACAGAACACTTGGGGCAAGAGGTTATCCTCATCTATGACTTACTGGTTCATATTGGTCAAAGCTACAGCAACACAATTTAATAATTAAACAATGACTGATAGAGGAGAATCCACTGACAGAAATGTGAAGCAGAAAAAAGGCACTAAGTCATACCTCCTCTACAAGATCCCCAGCAATTCCTCTAACAATTTCACATAAATTATTCTCCGTAAAAGAATCACTGATCCAGAAACTCATATCTTTGTAGCAGGGAGGATACTGAAAGAAAATAAAATGATTATCATAAAGTAAACAAAAGTACACTCAGTTCTGATGAGCTTCGATAACATACAAAGGTTACTATAAAAAATCCCTGTTGTAAGTATTAGTAGTTGCTCATTTTCATGATTTAGCTTTTACTCCTTTTTTTTTTTGATGAGAATATCATGTCAAATTGTCAATAATAATGAAATGCAGAGTCATATAAAGATTAGTAATTGAGCTTTGGTTAAAAAATCTGCTCAACTTTGCTGATATTCGTATGACATATTTCAAAACACCAGAAAAGCCAGAATTTTGTAAATTCAACTCAGGATTTTTTTTTCCTTTGAAAGAAAAGATGGATATAATACACATATCAAAGCTGTTGTATATTATTGCATAAGCATATTGATTTAAATGCTGAGATATATGCCTACAGTAAGAATTTAATATTTCCACAACTGAAACCTTAATTACTGATCTGTTCAAGGGACCTTTAAGATTCTGCATATGTTGGATTTAGCCATGGAGTACATAATAATACCTTTGAAAATGGCTTGAACTTAATGCCAAGTTTTCCCTCAGAAAACTGTACACAAGAAGCAAAAGGTCAGAATTTAATTCCATGATGTTGAAGCTTAAAAACTAAACAGAAACTGTGGATAAAAGATTGGTCAATGGGTTCCTAATGTCAACTCAATGGACAAACTACCAAGTTTATGAATTCATATTCATATTCACTTAGACTGTGTGTAAAATGATGACCTATAAGCACAAGAAATTAGTGAGAGCACAAATAAGCTTCAAGTTGTTGATGTACAAGCTTGCTAACTTCACTACCAGCACCCTAGCAATGCTCTAATTCCTAAACCTGGGTAACTTCATATCAAGATAACCCCCTTCACAGCAAATGGTCTTATATTTGTCTTTACATTTTCCACCAAACTTCTCTAGGTGGATGTTGCTTGCAGTATGTACACATTTGAACATGCAAACAAGATATGCGCACCTAAATACTTTATATATATATATATATATATATATATATATATATTAATATAATGTAATGTAATATAATATAATATAAAGATCTAGCAAGAAATCCCAATTCTACCAGCTGCAGATCAGGTTGAGATGTACTTGTGATGTAAATCGCTGATCAGTTGACCAAAAAAGTCGAATGTCTGGTATATCAAAGAGAACCATTGCAAGTCGTTCCAACCCTAGTCCAAAGGCCCATGCAACACCATCTGTTCTACCACTTCTTCTGAGAATCTCGTGCTCTGTCACTCCACATCCCAACACTTCCATCCATTTCTCCTATACCAGCATTAGAGATTAAGAGATTAACAAATAAGCTCCAGATAATATTAACATGAAGAAAACCATGTAAAGATAAATCAGACACAAAACTATAAAGGAAAAAGTGGTAAAATGGTAGCGTGGGAAGAGAAGCAAAGTTAGCAAAGTGGAGCATAAGCCAGAACCTGCAGTTACCATCAATGAATTCCAACTCCATTCAATTATACATTATCCATCAAGTATTGGAAAGTTAGGACTCGATAACAATAGCACATTTGTAAAATATCTGAACTTTCAATCTCCCAGGTTCATGTTATTCATTAAGCATCCAGTTCATGTGAAGCAATATACAACAAAAGACAAATTAGGCAGGACAAACTACTAGAAAAGACAAATTAGGCAGGACAAGCTACTTATAAGCATATAAAAACAATTCAAGCAATTTGGTCATTGAATTCCTGCATTCATACAAATTACAGCAATTAGAAAGGGCAGTTTAAACCTTTCTTTGGTGCATAACTAACAAGATAAGCAAATTCATTTTCAAAACGCTCAACAAGGAAGATATGCTAAGATTTGCATGGCATTTCATACTTGAAGGAGAAGCTGGAGGTAAAAAATGGATACACTCACCTGAAAAAATATCTCCAATTCAAAGGATGGGTTAGTGAAGGGAAAGTAAGTATCAACCCAGCGCATATCCACAGCACCTGCACATTTCATAGGCTATGTCAGACTGGAACTCCAGGTTCGCAGGTCCTTCAATGACCATTAAAATAAAAATGCAGCAGCAGCGTTAGATAAAGCCAGAAAGGCAAAAAAGGAAAAAAAAAGAAAGTTTAGGGTTTAAAAGTACCAAAAAGATGCTTTGCCAAACCCTCAAGAGACTTTTTTAAATCCATCGCTACATAAGATGTTCCATCCATGCCAGAACCCGCCCAGTCATCAGGAGAGAAGACATGGACACCTTCCATCTGTATTTGTGGGCAATTATAAAATAATTGATAGAATAAACAAAAAGATTTTCTAAAAGATGAAGTATGAAAACCTGATGAAAGATAGGATAATGAGTTGAGTCAATCGAGTCCCTACGATAGACATCCCCAGTTACAAGAAAATGGGTATGCCCTTTCCTCAATAACTCTGCCTGATGAGCACTTGTATGACACCTCAAGACGGTCTGAGCATCAACATAGTATGTATCATTATAACTCCTGCTTACATGATCAGCAGGAACCAGTACATCATCGAAATTCTGCAAGAAGCAGTGTTTATGATCACTATAAAGAAATGATTCATCAATTGTATGGCCCTCGATGGGTACACATGCTCGTGAATTTGGATATAAAGCTACTTGACAGCAGATGAGACCATGGCAGTAATGAAACAGGAAATCAAAAAAATGTTGTTGCAATCTCATTAGTGCATAGCTTGCTCATCAAAAGCACTGAGTCTGTCATTACAATATATCTGATATGTGTCTGTGTGAAACCTGTTTCTTAAGATGACTCAAAAATCAATCATCAAAAAAAGTTCTCAGAACTCCAATGTCATCATAATTCGTTTCTATTGACACAAATATACATCTGATTTTCATCAAGCGAAATTTCCCTTGTTGATCATCTGAGGAGAAAAGAGGACAAGACCATTTGCAAACTTGAGATATTTTTTTATGAATTCATTAAGTTCATATGAAAACTAATGTGAAAATTATATATCAGAAAAAGGACAAATCTGTTATTTTCAAGAGATCCAAAATTCTGAGATGACTAGCAATATAGTTTCTTATTCATCATTATAAGCTGCTGCAGAGATAGGGCATAGGGCGCCAATTATGTTTTAGATATGTTGAGATGGTTGTACAATCAAATATTGCATACAATTATTTTCTAATTACACTTATATCATTAGTTGGATTTAAACATATGCTTTTAATTTATTCTAATTTGTGAACTTATTCACAGCATCCCAGATTCACCACTAAAATTCTAACTTCACACAAGGCATTCACATGATCAACTAGTTATACAGCAAATTTAAATGCTGTCTTGGAACCCAAATCAGAACCAACTGGTCCACCTAAAGTTATCATCTTTAATCTTTTCAGATCTTATGTATAAAAGAATTGTTGTAACAAAGAATAACAATGCTACAAACAAATTCTCACTTTTTTCAAAAAAAAAAAAAAAGGGATATAAGCATGAAATTATCAATCTGTTCCACTGTATGAAGCACCTGACTACTTATAATGTATAGATTACAAGTGCATTGGAAATGAAATACATGGAAGTACATGAGGTTTCTTCGGCACCTGTAGATGTCTTATCAGTGTTACCTGCACATTTGGCATGGGTGCCAAGTGCCAGGGTGTCCCCCAAGTATTGGACATGGCAGCCTTTAAAATCTATGCACTGGGACAAAGCACATGTATATATGGTTACATACAAATGTACACATATACACGTATATGTATACATGTATATGTGCATGTATGTGCATATGTTTGTGCTTGCTTGTGCGCATGCTAAGATATCCCTTAGGTTGCATTTGGTATGCAATAATTTATCCAGATTATCAGTAATTTTAAACTGGGGCCCACCAGATTACCATATTTGGTATTTTTATAAAATAGTAATCTATCTTGCAGTGGTAATCTAGATTACCACTCATGTAGCAATCTAGATTACTTCAGGGAGAGGTGGCTATCTAGATTACCGAAGAAGTGATAATCTGATTTTTTTTACAAAAATACCCATGTCCCGTTACTTTCTTTAGTGAGAAGGAAAGCAGACCCTTTTCACCTTTGTCCTCTCATGCGCTCCCCGCCCCGCCTCCACCTCTCGCCGGTGAGCTGCCGTCATGTCACCACCGAGAAGATCGCTACGGTTCAAGCCATCGCCAGTGACCAGTAAGGTTTTTTTTTTTGTAAAACATCCTCCTCCGTCGTCAGTGATCGGGAAGAAGGCAAACCCTGCATCGGGCCACTCGCCGCCCCGCCTCCGAGCCCCCCCAACGGCCTCTCCTCCTTCTCATCTCGAGAAGATCACCAGGAAATCCATCATCGCAATGCTCGCCATCCCACCTCCGAGCCCCCCCCCAATGGACCCTCCTCCTCTCGGGAAGATCGCCAAGGAATCCATCATCGCGCCACTCGCCGCCGCGCTTTATTCATTATTCTTCCTTCTCTCGATGGAAATGACGGGGGAAAGCAACTCCAAGAGGCAGTCCACATCGTTGGGTCCCGTCGTGTCTCTCAAGTCAGTGCTTGATGTAATGCGAGAATTTGAAAGGCCTACTAATACTTGATCGATATATATGTAGCCATCCAATAACAGGCCACCTTATAAATGTTATTATTTATTCTGATAAAAGTAAAGAACATTATTTTTCCAGTCCAATTCTTGGCTGAGTAGAATAGCAACTGATGTAATGGCAATGAACCCATTGTTCATATGATAATATATTACTTAAGTTTATATTAAAATTAAATATCCGAAATACGTAATATTTTAATCTTTAATTAGTTGAGCATATGGTTTTAAGCAATAGCATGATTAATGGTTAACAGCCATTGTAACAGTTTTGTCATCTCAATTAATACATTATTAATATAAGTAATATGCAAAAAAATGATACTTATATTTCTCCTATACCTTCTATTTCAATAAAATGATATTTTTATGAAATTTAAACTCTTTGCTTAAAATTCTCCAAAAAAAATTATATGGTCAAAGAATAATAACATTTATTTAATAATACATGAATTTTAATAAATTTGACTTAGGAGTATTTTGGAAATTTGATGTTAGATTGCTAGTAATCTTGTTTGTCATACCAAACACATTAATCAATCATACTGATAGATTACCTGTGTATACCAATTACCAAACACAGTAATCAGCATTACCGACAATCTATCCAGTGGTAATCTATCTTGCAGGTAATCCATATTACCATTGGTGATCCACTAAATGCAACCTTAGGTATATATCAATCAAGTTGATAATTTAGAGGTCATTTGGTATTCTTTCGATTTTCTGTTTTCACTCTCAAAAGTCCAGAAAGAAAATGAACAAGATCGAACAACATGCGTGATGAAACCTTTTATAATTTTTAAAATTGTTTGCAAAATCTCTATAACTTTCGGAACCATAGATTTATTTTCTTCAAATATAGGGAGAATAAAAGTAAGGAGCAGTGGAAGTTCTGTGCAAATGCTATCTTCATCATGCATCTCTGAGTGCCATGTCAGTAATTTGGAAAGAAACAAAAACCCAAAAACATAACAAATGAGCTCTTAGTTATTTTAAGTTATTTCTTGGGCATATTTAGGACCTGTAGAATGCAGGAGTAACTCATCTGGCAATAATATATGCTTTCCTAGAGAACGTGTGGGAAGGAGAGACACCTGAGGAGAAGAATCTTAGAAAATGAGGGGAGCATTCAGCAATCCCCAAAAAATAGGATGCTACCTTCCTTTTAAAAGAAGTTTTAACTTATATAGACTCATGAATAAAAATTTCCCTTATAGATTATACTTCTGAATAAATAGCTGCAATTACTTTATATGAAATGTTAGGCACTTGAATGAGTCCCCTGTATGGCTCTTAATAAATAGTGGCTTGTCGCAACACTTTTTGCTGATGTAAGCAGGACACAAAGTGAAGTACCCAGCTATGTGTTGATGTATCGTGTCATGTGAAATATCAAAAAGAACCAACACTTACAAAAGCTTGAAAAATGGAGTTGCCATGTAACACAGCTTATAATAAGTCAAAATATATAGATATCGAATTCATCATACTCCAAGTAAACCTTTTCAATCTTACAAGGTGAATGAACTTCCTAATCAGTGTACAAATCAATCATGGAAAGACATATCATCTTGCAACACAATATAATGATCTTTATGAAAATCTGAGGTGTATGGAGTCCAACTTATAAAAGTTCATGGGCGAAGATCAACCTGTAGTTCAAGGTATTCACTGCAATTAGTTGGTTTAGGACATTAGAATATGAGCGTAAGTCATAAGCTTAATGATGCCATATATCATATATGATGGTTATATATTACTATATTGGTCTAGTGGCATTGCCCTACCCACCACAAGAAAAAAAGAAAAAAAAAGCAAAAGCTAGTTACAAATGAATATTAAAGGAATTAATTAGGGAGATTGTAGGCTCCTATTGTCCCAAAATCTTCAACATCCATCGAAACTCGATGAAAATTGTTGATTAGCCATTAGATAATAGGATTTTGGAATATATTTCTCTTATTTCCTTCAAGCAAAGTAGATAGGATTGACTGCAATTTTCTTCTATTTTCCTTTCCTGTTTGTAGAGTCCCAAGTGGAATCAACAATCAATATGGCTGGCCAAGTTATTTTACGTAGGGAGGAAGCTGGCTGCTAAGAAATAGTTTTACTAAAAGTGAGTGATAGTGACTCTTTTTCCTCTTTTTGTTCCTTTTTTCTTATTCCATCTTCTTCAACTTCCCCTCTCTATATTTCTTGCTCGTTCATAGTCCGTTATTTCAAAACATAACAGTAGATATATTCCCCAATCAAAGATGCACAACAACCCCATTAAAATTTCTGTCACCTCATTGCCTCATAGGAGCCCAAAAGGACTCCCATACATTAGTTCTAGCCTCAGAATTTCCTTGAAACTCTCATTTTACCGCTTTTTGGTACTTTATCTTCTTAAAGAAAGCCTGTGTGAATCATGAAAATTTCAAACAAACCCTACACTGTGGACCTAAAGTAACATTTGCTCCATTTTTTTTCCTTTATTTCATAGCTTCTATTTTTGACTAGCAAAATGTTTATAGACCCAATCAAGGTTCATGACAAATGCCCATAATAGTCTAGAGAAGTTCTTGGTTCTATCCTTACAATGCTCGTTTTCTTACCAACCTTTTTGACTAATTGTTTTTCCACCCCTAAGTGTGGGGAGGATAAGAGTCAATGTATTGTTTTTTTTGGGGGGTACAGAAAAGGGATAGGGGAATAAATCCGGTGTAGCTACCCTCGCAGGCCCCCATCCTAACGGAAAATATTCGATTCAAGGTGCTGGATTTTCGTAGCCTTTCCCCACCCAAGGGTGAGTACGTCAATCCAACACCACCAAGGTGTCAGCTGAACAGAACGGGGAAGAAGAAAAACCCTGACGTCTCACTCACCCAACCGTCACGGGTCTCAGGAAATAAATCCTGAATTTAATCGAGTCTTCCGTAGAATCATGCCTCAAACCCGTGACCAGTTGGTTATGAGGCAAGACCCTAACCAGCTAGGCTACTGCCTTGGTGGTAAGGTATTATATTAGACATTTGGATTGATTAGTGCAATCTTTGTTTGTACTTTGACAATCATCAAAGTTATGAATGATCATCTAACTTTATTCATATATTACCAATCTCCACTTCCCAATTGTTTTGACATGACCTCCTACCCATGTCAGCAGTGTTGTATGGTCATGGACACAAGAATTGGATGTGGACAGGGACCCAACTATCTAACGCATCGAACACGGTACCGTCCCATACCGCCCGGTACGGGACGTACCGTACCGTACCGGCAGCCGGTACGGTTCATACCAATAAAACGGTCCGACTTTCGGATCGTTAAAAAAATTAAAAAAATTTTAATTTCCGTACCGGTACGGTATGGTACAGTACCGGTACGAAACCGCCCGGTTCAGCCTGGTACCGCCCGATTCAGCTCGGTACCGTCCGATTCAGGTCTTTTTTTTGCTTTGGGGGAGAGGGAAAGATGGTTTTTAATATAAAAAAGGATCCGGCATGCATGCAGGTACGGTATGGATCGTACCATACCGCCGACCTTCCGAGACGGGTCCCGGTACCAGTACCGGGGACCCTGATCTAACGTACATAGAGCGGAGATAAAAGATATATAGAGAATCATATGGAAAAAATAATTTTAACTAAGAAGTTATATATTTAGATATTGTTTAATTGTCTAAAAGAAAACAGCATAATTATTATTTGTTAAGGTCTTCAAATATGCATGTTTCATCTCCAAACTTTTAATTAGCTTAAGATTTTTTAAAAATATTGATGTTTTATGAAAGTGATTTAGTTAACCACGTTCTTGGCCAATCTCTAAGATGGACAAAAGCTAATTTTTAATATTATTATAGTTCATCATTAGAAAAGTTGACTTTCTAACAATTTTTAAAAGTTAATGTTAAAAGAATTTAATAAGTATCCAAGTGTTTGATGTGTATCCCAATTGGATACATATCCAACAAGGAGGTGGTTGATGTGGGTGTTCAGGTACGGCAGCATGTCAATACCTTGTTGAGATTTTGAGAGTTTTTACCCCTCCAACTTACTCCATTAACCCAATTATTCCCGATTTTTTATTCTCCTTCCAAATGCAGAAGGTTAGTTCTTGAATAAAAACCAAGGGCAAAAGCCAAGGACCTGATAATGAGAACACTAGGTTCACAAATTCAACTAGAAGGCAGCTGCCACTTTAGAATTCCTCACCATCAACCACTCTATGTCCCACTACTGCTAAAGTTTCTGGTTTCTCACTAACATCTAATGGCATAAATCTACCAACATAAATGGATAACCTAACAAAATTTAGAGCATCTTAGAGATCATTTTTAAATAGGTCATTACAGAAATCTTGAAACATGGTTATTATATAAACCTGCACATGTATAATCATGGGTTATGCAGACCTTCTTCGTGAGTTATTCTGGAGAAATGCATCATTTCCAAGCAAGAAAACAAAAGTATTAATTCCTGCTACCCACCAACATATTTGTGTGAGCAAATTTTCACTCGGTAAAGAAGCACAAAGACAATTTTTGGATCTTGAATTAAATTTTGAAGATATCCATAAAAGTAATTCCTTGATACCTGTTTGACAGGAACAATGGGACATAAGTCGTCAAATTTGACAAACTTAGCCGGGAAGTTGGTGTCAAAGTAATCATAGATGGCATTCTTCAAAATCCCAATCGGATGGTTATCTCGGCGGTGAAGCTCCACCCCGAGCTTTGAAAATATTGTGTCCGGGACATTGTTCGTGGGATCATTCTCCTTTACCACATCTAACCCATCAACCAAGAAGCAGAAAGAAAACCCAAAAAACAAGTCAAGGCTACCGAGTCGTCATCTTTTTGCAAAAAGCAAACGCATCAAACCATAAAGAAAAACATTGAGTCAATAAATTCAAAAATATCATCTAACCAAATATCAAGCCAACGATACTAAAATGGTTTTGTTTCATAAAAAGAACGAACACATCAACGAAGAAACGGTAAGGAAAAACACGAACATCGAATCAATTATTCACAAGCGCTATAATTTTTATCAAACATGCCATGAAAATGTGGTGTTTTAAAAGGGCCCATCCCACCACCCAAGAAACGGAGAGCAAAACCCAAAAATCAAATCAGTGGTTTAAGAAAAATGTCTTTTTGAACCAAATATCTAACCAATGACACAAAAATGCGATCTTTCGAAAGAAGAAGAAAGGAGAAGTAGCTACCGTCTTTGGCGATCTTGACGCCGCCGATTTCGAGGAGAACGGCGATTGGCTGCTTCCATTTCTTGCTGGATCTGTTGGAAGATAGTGAGGAAAAGGGGGTAGAAAGAGGAGAAGAGAAGGAACGGAACGAGATAAAGCGGGAGAGAGACGGAGGGGCGAAAGAACGGTGCTGGAGAAGGAGATAGGAAGGGGATTTGAGAAGAGGCGAGTGGGAGAGAGGCGTCGCCATTCGGAAGGCGAGGGCGGGATGGGTGGAGAGAACTCGGATAAGCATCCTTTTAACTCCGAAGGTCAAAAAAAAAAAAAAAAAAAGCAGGGATTTGCCCCCTGGAGTCTCCCAGACACTCGCAGAGCCACAAAGAAGAACAGAGCCGCCGTTGAAATTTATCAGCCAGGGGTATCCCCAAATAACAGTCAGATGCCTCCGAAAATAGTTATTTACTGTTTATTTTAGTGTAAAAATTCAAAATAACAGTAACATAATTTATATAAATAAAATAATATAAATTTAGGTAGAAGTATCTACCACAATATAATTATCAAAATATTGGCCAACGTGACGGTGATAGTAAAAGATAGATCATTTTCATGAATAAAAAAAAAATTAAAAAAATGTTATAGAGTGAATTAAATTTTATTATTTACTTCCGAATGCATTTCCATTTTAATCATCCTAAGAAATATAATGGTTATTAAAAAAAAAAAATAGCTATATCTATTATTACGATGGGTTTTTATTATTTTCATAAAACATCATCGTATCTTATTTTTTTTTATGTTTTTGATCTTACTTTTATTTTTAATTTTTTTAGCAAAATAATACGAAGAACCGCCGAACATATTAGTTGATATAAAATAGGTACAAAAATAGAATAAACAAAATTATATTAAAAATTAAAAAATAAATAATTTTGAGAGAAAATTAGAGAAAAATAAAAAAATGAGATGCTAAATAAAACTTATTTTAAGAAAGTCCGTCTCATGAAATATAAAGCTTAACTATACAGAGCTCTAAAAATTTAAATAATTAGGTATTATATGGGAGGTATTTCGATGTTTGAATTTTAACATATCTATGTTGGATGAAATTTGAAGGGTTTAATGGTATTTCTAGTTTTTTCTATTGAATTATCCTTATTTGAAATTTTGTTTCTTCTTGAAATATCTAGTGTCCATCCTTTATCCTTTTAGAAATTTATCGGTAAAGAGGGCATCCCAGATAACGGATGCCTTTCAAAATAGTCATTTACTGTTATTTTTTAGTATAAAAATTCAAAATAACGGTAACAGGGTTGTTACGATAAGATAATAATCTTTATATGAATAAAATAAGATAATAATCATTTTGGTAGAAGTATTTGTTCCCTATAATTATCAAATAATTCTCTTATATCAAAGATGGGGTTAAATTATTGGCTGACATGACGCTAACAAGTTTAGCCTGGGAGGAGGGAATAGGAGGGAAAAATATATATATAAAAAAAAAAAAATTGATCCTTGCTCTTGTTTGGAAATTTTTTTAAAGGAAAAAAAGAAAGAAAGATGACGAAAAACAAACCCTTCCAAATCAACAATTTTTTTCGCGTCCAAAACAAGTAGAATTGAAAAAATAAAAAATAAAAATAAGTAAATAAAGTAAATTTAGTTTTATTATTTACTTTTGAGTGCATTTTCTTTTTTTTTTTTTTTTTGATAAAATGAAAATGAGTGGGGGGATAACTCTCGATGTAGCTATCTCCATTGGATCTTAATCCCGCCAAGTCATGTTCAATTCGGATCGTAATTTTTCGCGTACCTTTTCCATCCCTGATGAATAAGATGCCGGAGTAGGAGTAGTGCGCTTTCTCACCACTTTCTCGTCATCCCGATCATCCGTAGGATCATGCCTCGAATTCATGACCGGTGGGAGGTGGTACATTTTTTCTTCAATTATTACTTTATATCTATAAAAATGTTATGGTCATTAAAAAAAAGAGAGAGAAACTAGCCATATCTATTATATCTATTATGACGGCTTTCATTATTTTGATAAAATATTATCATATTTTGTTTTTTATTTTTATGAACCTCACCTTCATTTTATTTCTTTATTAGCAAAATAATGGGAAGGACCGTCGAACATATTAGTTAATATAAAATAGGTGCAAAAATAGGATAAAAAAATATGCTAAGAAATTTAAAAAATAAATTAAAAAAAAAAGAAAAAAAAAAAAAAAAAGGAGAGAGGAATGAAAAATGAGATGCTAACGAACTCACATGATAAGATTTGTTTTAAGAAAGTCCATCCCATGAAATTTAGAGCTCGACTATATAGAGCTCTTAAATTTTAAATACTCAGGCATGAGAGGTAATTTGACATTTGAAGTTTAACATATCTATGTTGGATGAAATTTGGGAGATTTATGGTGTTCCCGGCCTTTTCTATTAAATTATCCTTATTTGAGATTTTGTTTCTTCTTTAAAACTCTAGGGTTCATTCCTTGTTGGATAAATATTATGAAAATTTTGAATAATTTTTTTAATAACTAACTTATCCATACTTTTATATTGGATAAATTATTTTTCTATGGATGATATATATTTACTAAAAATATGAGAAGGTTTACCCAATTAAGAGATGGATAAGTCATTTTCTTATAAGCCAGAAAATATTTTTTTTATTTTATTTTTAATACATTTTTAACCATATAATAATAATATAATATAATATAATATATACCATATATTATATATTATTATATATCATATTATATACAATGAACCTAATACAATAATGTATAATATAATATAATATAATTATTATTATCATATAAATATATGTTACTATACTAATATAATATATTTTATATTAACATACTATGTCATTATAATATTGTAATATATTATATTATTATGATTATTATTGCTGTCAAGATCGCCGTAGCCTATAGCTCTGGTGCGTGTCGCGGATACGTCGGATTCTCGCGGGATGCTCGTCCCTTCCTTTCTTGGCTGGCTCCTTGGTCCGGCCGCTCTACAAAAGAGAGGAGACCCAGACCGGGGATTCTGGCGGGGAAACTCCGACGATCAAGTCAGACGGGACAATCAAGGAGAATAGAACCTCTATGGCGGAGAGCTTGGGGGGCTCTCCGCGTAAAAGGTGAAAGGTAGAATTAGGAGGAAAAAGAGCAAGCGGAGATGGGAACGGAGAGCCCGGAAGGGTCTGCTGAGGGTCCCTTTGCTTGCTCGCTCTCCATCTCCTTTTTCACCTATTTGTTTTCTCCTTCTTCTCCCTTCTTTTCTGTTTGTGTCCTCCCTGGAAGGAGCATTTTTTTCTCATTCTTTCCTTCCTCTTCCTTTCTGACCTTATGTATATGGGATGGTCCAGAGCAGGTCTGGTGCTTTGTCCGAGTGTCCCTTTTCGTGTGCCCTCTCTGGAAGGGGCTTACTGTTGCTTGCGGCTTCCCTCCTCTCGGACCGATCCTTAGAAGGAGATCCTTTTATTGGGGGCATACGCCGACGTGGCATAGATTCTATCCCTCTGGTGGTGCAGTTCCCTGTGGGAGGGGCGGGCACCATGCCGTTGAGCCCCGTGTCACGGTGGGAAGCTTCCATTTCTGGAGGGTCGTTGGATCGTTGCAAGGTCCTGGGGCCTTAATGGAATACTTCTCTTGCGGGGAGGTTCAGGCTTCGTGTCGCAGGGGTTGAAGCTCCCGATTGCATGGTTGTCAACGTCGTGGCGCGTAACAGGGTCCAGGACCTAGTGGAGAGTAGACCGCCCAGAGCACGTAGGCGGCACATTGTAGAGCCCGGGTTCATGGCCAGGCGTGCATCGCCCCTTAGAGGTTGCAGGCAATTGGGAACCTCCTCGTTGTGGTTTGAATTCCTGTCTATCCTTCTTACCGCTAGCAGGAACTTAACCTCGGCAAGGTAGGATGGAGCCCTACTTCGGCAAGAGGGCTCGCCTTGGCAGTATGAGCACGATCCCAGTCGGGAGCTAATCTCAGACGGAGGGCTCGCCTCATGAGCATGACCCCAGCTGGGAGCTGACCTCGATAGAAGGGCTCATCTTGGCAGCATAAGCACGACCCCAACCGGGAGTTGACCTTAGATGGAGGGCTCGCCTTATGAGCACAACCCTAGCTAGGAGCTGACCTTGGCAGGAGGGCTTGCCTTGGCAGCATGAGCACGATCCAGATTAGGAGCTAACCTCAGACGGAGGGCTCACCTTATGAACATGACCCTGGCTAGGAGCTGACCTTAGTAGGAGGGCTTGCCTTGGCAGCATGAGCACGACCCCGACCGGGAGCTGACCTCATATGGAGGGCTTGCCTCATTAGCATGACCCCGGCTAGGAGCTGACCTCGGTATGAGGGCTCGCCTTAGCTCTTCATTTGGCCACCATGCCTAGGTGGTGGGCTCTTTACCAGCAGAGACACTAGTAGAGGCTCCACGTCAGTGGATGTGCCACATCAGATGCCCCCCAGTCCCGAGCCTAGAGGACAAAGCGATGCTCGAAGCACAGGGAGTAATGACCATGCTGATGTGGAGGGATGCGCCCCCTGCATCATCAATGCCTCGAACGCTAGTGCCCTGGAATCTGTGCTCCCGTGCTAATGGGATGATGCCACGGCATAACCCTTTAAAGGGGCCATCAATTACCGTGCTTGGGTCGAGGTGTCAAGGCTGCGGGGTGACGACACATGGCAGGCCTCGGAAGACGATGCGACGAGGGGTGGCAGGCTCCTCTCGGGAAGGACCCGCCCCCTCACCTTTATAAGGGCTTTCCTGGGTGCAAGAAGCTAGATCCCCACCATGTTGCTTGCATCTTGCAATTCCCTGGGAGACACTAGGATCTTCCTTTCTTCTTTCTTCATCCTGATTCCTTCTCACCAAGTGCCAATGAGGCAGAGCTGCCACCCGGACATGGGGTGGGATAAATTTTGGGCTCAGGTCGCCCGATTCCAAGAGCTTGCGGGTCAGGTAATGACCTTTCAGGGAGGGTCGGCTGGCATTATGAGCAAGATAATGACCCTTCAGGAGGGGCCGGCCGACGTCCCTGCAGGGATATCCGATCTTGGAAAAGAAATCCGTCGAGCTTGATGCCACCTCCTGAAGGAAGGAGGAGAAGGGGAAGAGCCCCCAGAGGGGGGCGGTGAAATGACTGCCTCGGCGGCGGAGGTCGTGGTTGCCATGGAGGCGGCCGCGGTGGTCGTGGTGCTGTTGGGTGCCTGCCTCCTCGGGTATAAGGGACTAGAACGTCCCCCTCTAGTGCTGGTAGGTGCCTGCCCGTACCTCCGACGCCCAGGGGAGGTGCACTCTGGAGTAGGATAACCCCGGTGGTAGAGTCTAGAGCCGCTCAAAATGCCCCTCCGATTAGCGTCGCAGCCGCAGTGGGAGGACCTACCCACTGGTCGAACTAGGAGCGGCAAGGGAGGCCCAAGCTTGTTTTCCTTTCATTTTGTAACTGAGTTGTTGAAAGACTTCCTGGCTTGTCAGGGATTGCCATGATATATGAAATTTTTGATCAATGAAAACTCTTTTTTTGTTTAATCAACATGAGTCATTCTTCTATTTTTTTTCCCTCTTTTTTTTGTTTTTTTTTCTTTTTCTTTGAATTGCTCCAAGGAAAGCCTATCAAGAATTATGAAGGACTCAAGTCCATAACCCAACCGACGAAGTTTGTCTTCACTTCTTTCCCTCCTCTGCTTCTTAAGTCTCGGCAGCAGGGAGGCAAACTTTCGTAGTGGCCGTAAGCCCGGCCTAGGATTTCGGTTGTCACGAGGTGATGCAGGTCCTGAGATCGGCATGAAGGACTCCGCAGGCATCCCACTCTTGCCCCGCCGACCTTGGGGTCGCGCGATCTTGAATGCCAAATGCTTTTGGGAGCTTCTTGGTTTGCCAAGCTACGAGCCAAGCAGTAGATGGTGGGGCTTCAGGAGTTTCCCGCTAACATCTCCAGGCTATGAGCGAGGCGGAAGGTGCGGGCCTACTAACGGGGCACGGCTTGAGGGTGCCAAACTATGAGTCAAGCGGTAGATGGTGGGTTGCCCTGCCACCACCTCCGGACTGTGAGTACAGTGAGGAGTGCAAGCCTGTTGGAGGGTGCCTAATTGTGAGTCAAGTGGTAGATGGTGAGTTACCCTGTCGCCACCTTCGGACTATGAGCACGACGAGGAGTGCGGGCCTGCTGAAGGGCCCGACATGAGGGTGCCGAACTGTTAGTCGAGCGATAGATGATGGGTTGCCTGGCCGTCACCTATGGACTGTGAACACGGAGAGGAGTGTGGGCCTACTGGAGGGGCCCAACTTGAGGGTGCCAAATTATGAGTCAAGCGGTAGATGGCGGATTGCCCTGTCGCCACCTCCAGACTATGAGCACGGCGAAGAGTGCAAGCCTGCTAGAGGGGCCTGGCTTGAGGGTGCCGAACTATGAGTCAAGCGGTAGATGGCAGGTTATCCTGTCGCCCCTCCAGACTGTGAGCACAGCGAAGAATGCGGGCTTGCTGGAGGGGCCCGGCTTGAGGGTGCCGAACTATGAGTCAAGCGGTAGATGGCGAGTTACCTTGCCACCACCTTCGGACTGTGAGCATGGTGAAGAGTGCGGGCCTGCTGGAGGGGCCTGACTTGAGGATGCTGAACTGTAAGTCAAGCGGTAGATGGCGGGTTACCCTGCTGCCCCTCCGGACTGTGAGCATGGTGAAGAGCACAGGTTTGCTGGAGGGGCCCAGCTTGAGGGTGCCGAACTATGAGTCAAGCAGTAGATGGCGGATTGTCCTGCCACCACCTCTGGACTGTGAGCATGGCGAGGAGTGCAGGCCTGCTGGAGGGGCTCGGCTTGAGGGTGCCGAACTGTGAGTCAAACGATAGATGGTGGGTTGCCTTGCCACCACCTCCGGATTGTGAGCGTGACGAAGAGTGCGGGCCTGCTGGAGGGGCCCGGCTTGAGGATGCCAAACTGTGAGTCAAGCAGTAGATAACGGGTTTCTCTGCTACCATCTCCGGACTGTGAGCACGATGAAGAGTGTGAGCCTGTTAGAGGAGCCTGGCTTGAGGATGCCGACTATGAGTCAAGCGGTAGATGGCGGGTTTTCCTGCCGCCACCTTCAAACTGTGAGCACGACGAGGAGTGCGGGCCTGCTGGAGGGGCCCGGCTTGAAGGTGCCAAATTATGAGTCAAGCAGTGATGGTGGGTTGTCCTGCCACTATCTCCAGACTGTGAGCATGGCGAAGAGTGCGGGCCTACTAGAGTGGCCCAGCTTGAGGGTGCCGAATTGTGAGTCAAGTGGTAGATGGCGAGTTTCCCTGATGCCACCTTCGGACTATGAGCATGACGAGGAGTGCGGGCTAGCTAGAGGGGTCCGACTTGAGGGTGCTGAACTGTGGGTCAAGCAGTAGATGGCGGGTTGCCCTGCCGCCACCTCCGGACTGTGATCACGACGAAGAGTGCGAGCCTGCTGGGGTGCCCAGCTTGAGGATGCCAAACTGTAAGTCAAGCAGTAGATGGTAGGTTTCCCTGACGCTACCTCCGGACTGTGAGCACGATGAGAAGTGCGAGCCTACTGGAGAGGTCCGGCTTGAGGATGCCAAACTGTGAGTCAAGTGATAGATGGCGGGTTGCCCTGCCGCCACCTCCGAACTGTGAGCACGGCAAAGAGTGCAGGCCTACTAGAAGGGCCCGGATTATGAGCACGACGAGGAGTGCGGGCTTGCTGAAGGGTACCGAACTGTGAGTCAAGCGATAGATGGCGGGTTGCTCTGCCGCCACCTCCGGATTATGAGCACGATGAGGAGTGTGGGCCTGCTGGAGGGTACCGAACTGTGAGTCAAGCGATAGATGGTGGGTTGCCCTGCCACCACCTCCAGACTGTGAGCATGGCGAGGAGTGCGGGCCTACTGGAGGGGCCTGGCTTGAAGGTACCAAACTTTAAGTCAAGCGGTAGATGGCGAGTTTCCCTGCCGTCACCTCCGGACTGTGAGCACGGTGAAGAGTGTGGGCCTGCTGGAGGGGTCCGGCTCGAGGGTGCTGAACTATGAGTCAAGCGATATATAGCGGGTTGCCCTGTCATCACCTCCGGACTGTGAGCACAACGAGGAGTGCGGACCTGCTGGAGGGGCCCGACTTGTGGGTGCTGAACTATGAGTCAAGCGATAGATGGCGGGTTGCCCAGCTGCCACCTCCGGACTGTGAGCATGGCGAAGAGTACAGGCCTACCAGAAGGGCACGGCTTGAAGATGACGAACTGTGAGTCAAGCCGTAGATGGTAGGTTTTCCTGCTGCCACCTTCGGATTGTGAACATGACGAGGAATGCGGGCCTGCTGGAGGGGCCCGGCTTGAGGGTGCTGAACTGTGAGTCAAGCGGTAGATGGCAGGTTTTCCTGCCACCACCTCTGGACTGTGAGCATGGCGAGGAGCATGGGCCTGCTGAAGGGGCCCGGCTTGAGGGTGTCGAACTGTGAATCAAACAATAGATGGCGGGTTGCCCTGCCACTACCTCCAGACTGTGAGCATGGCGAGGAGTGCGGGCCTGCTGGAGGGGCCCGACTTGAGGGTGCTGAACTATAAGTCAAGCAGTAGATGGCCGGTTGCCCTGCCACCACCTCTGGACTATGAGCATGGTGAAGAGTGCGGGCTTGCTGGAGGGGCCCGGCTTGAGGGTGTAGGGCTTCATAAGTTTTCTGGCTTGAAAATGCGGGGCTTCGTAAGTTTTCCAGCTTGGTCTGCTGGACTTGGAGTCCGATGAATACGTTCCTGCACAAGTGAAAGACAAAGTCATACCAAAAAGAAACTTTAATAATCAGAAAGAAGTTTTATATTATTGGTAGTGCATTTTCAAATCGCTCGCATGCATCGAGCACCGTCGGGGCCGGCAAGGTAGTAGGCTTTGCCCGGATGGGCCTTGACCTCCTTTCCGGTGCCTTTCACGGGAGTTGCAGTAGCGTGCTATTCATTACCGGCAGGCTACCCCCCAAGGTCAGGCCTCGTCTCTTGTCTTATCCAGCCCCGTGCGGATCCCGGGATGAAACAGTGATGGATGTTGAGATCGGCACAGAATCCCTGAAGGTCCTTTCCGAGGTGGGGGCCCGACCGTTATTGGGGGTGCAGTCCCTCCCCATAGCCCTCTCCGGGGTTCTCCCTAATCCCCAGGGCATCATCCCTACCGGGTACTCGATGGGCCAGTTATCGATGGCGAGAGAGATCTCCCGCTTAGCTAGCAGAGGCTTTGCGGGCCCGCGTGGTCACCATTGGACCGTGGGCTTCCACGGGTCTCTCCCTTGCAATGGGGGACTTGGTATCAAACCAGCTTCTGCCCCCCTTCTTGGCGCACCAATCTATTGTTGCCAAGATCGTCGTGGCCTATAGCTTCGGTGCATATCGCTGACGCGTCGGGTTCCCGCGGGGTGCTCATCCCTTTCTTTCCTAGCTGGCTCCTTAGTCTGAATGACCTGCAAAAGAGAGGAGACTTGGACCAGGAATTCTGGCGGGAACACTCTGACAATCAAGTCAGATGGGACGATCAAGGGAAACTGAACCTTTGTGGCGGAGAGCTTGGATGGCTCTCCCCGTAGAGGGTGAAAGGTAGAATTGAGAGGGAAAAGAGCAAGCGGAGATGGAAGTGAACAGCCCGGAAGGGTCTGCTGGGGTCCCCTTGCTCGCTCGCTTTCCATCTCCTTTTTCACCTGTTTGTTTTTTCCTTCTTCTCCCTTCTTTTTTGTTTGTGTGTCCTCCTTGGGAGGAGCCTTTTTTCCTCTCGCTTTCCTTCCTCTTCCTTTCTGACCTTATGTATCTGGGATGGCCTAGAGCAGGTCTGGGGCTTTGTCCGAGTATCTCTTTTCATGTGCCCTCTTTGGGAGGGACTTACTGTTGCCTGTGGCTTTCCTCCTCTCGGACTGGTCCTTAGGAGGAAATCCTTCCATTGGGGATGTACGCCGGCATGGCACAAATTATGTCCCTCTGATGGTGCAGTTCCCTGTGGGAGGGGTGGGCACCGTACCGTTGAGCCCTGTGCCATGATGGGAAGCTTTCATTTATGGAGGGACCGTTGGATCGTTGCAGGGTCTTGGGGCCTTAATGGAATACTCTTCTTGGGGGGAGGTTCAGGCTTCGTGTCGCGGGGGTTGAAGCTCCCGGTTGCACGGTTGTCAACGTGGCGACGCGTAACAGAATCCAGGACCTGGTGGAGTGTAGACCGCCCAGAGCACATGGGCAGCGCATTGCAGAGCCCAGGTTCATGGCCAGGCATCCACTGCCCCTTAGAGGTTGCAGGCAATCGGGAACCTCCTTGTTGTGGTTTGAATTATTGTCGATCATTCTTGCCGCTGGCAGGAACTTAATCTCGGTAGGGTAGGATGGAGCCCTACCTTGGCAGGAGGGCTCACCTTGGTAGCATGATCACGATCTCGACCGGGAGCTGACCTCAAACGGAGGGCTCGCCTCATAAACACGACCCCGGTTGGGAGCTAACCTCGGTAGGAGGGCTCGCCTTGGCAGCTTAAGCACGATCCCGGCCGAGAGCTGATCTCAGACGGAGGGCTCACCTTATGAGCATGACCCTGGCTGGGAGTTGACCTCGGCAGGAGGGCTCGCCTTGGCAGCATGAGCATAACCCCAGCCGGGAGCTGATCTCAGGCGGAGGGCTCGTCTCATGAGCACGATCCTGGCTGGGAGCTAACCTCAGCAGCAGGACTTGCCTTGGCAGCATGAGCACGACCTCGGCCGAGAGCTGACCTCAGACGGAGCGCTCGTCTCATGAGTATGACCTCGGCTGAAAGTTGACCCCGGCATGATGGCTCGCCTTTGATCTTCATTTGGCCACTGCACCCGGGTGGCGGGCTTTTTGATAGCGTGGACACCAGTAAGGCTCCACGTCAGCGGATGTGCCACATCAATTATATTATAGTGTATTATATTATTATAATTAATATATTATTATAAAATAATCTAACATTATTATATAATATATATTTAATCTATTATATATAACTAAAGTTCTGCTATCTAGATTTAAATACTGTTACGTGTCAAATTTTCATAGTCCTTTTTTATATTCAAATTTTTCATGATTTTAGCCTTTAAATTTAAAATTTAAAATGGTTTTACTTTATAATTTTTAAAATAGGAAATAAACAATAAGACTTTAATTTTAAAATTGAAAATAGAAAAATAATTTTATTTTCTTAAAATCTATCCTTTTTTTTTCCTTTAATATTTATTTTATTTCTTTACTTTCTTTTTCTTTTTTCATAGATAACCAAACAAAACCATAATGAAAAAAAAATAATAATAATAATAATGAACGTCTTCATTTGATCCATGCTATCCCACATGCATCAATTTTTCGATGCTCATCGAATGGCTACCATGATGAAAGGTTATCATTTATTTTTATTTTATATTTAAGATAATAAATAATAATATCATATAATCTATGCATCGTACAAATATAAATCTAGCATTATTATATAATATCTTATATAATATTTAATTAAAAAATGGTTTAATTCTCTTTCTCTACTCCCACTCCAAGTTCATATGCCCTTTTTCCTCATCACATTATATTTAACATGATCTCTTCCTCCTTTCCTCATATTTTTAACACGTATCTTTTTTTGATACAATAAGGAGATATTTCTAACTCCCAGCTAATTAATTAAGGTAATAAATTTTAAAATATGTGAATAGAACTCCAATCTAAATCACTAGCAAATTCCTGGCTACTTTATGTGAATCAGTCATGTTTTGTTTGCTATATTGAAGTAATATCCATCTAGCAAGTTATGATATATAAATCTCCGTGCTATTATAAATAAAATAATTCTTAATCGAGAATCGAGATGGTATTATTTTGTTGGATGGATTGTTGTATGCATGGTAAAAGATATATGCTATATATGGCAGCCGGGGATGTAATGAGATTAAAAATGAGTTGAGTGGGCGGGATGAGAGGAAAGAAAATATTGGCTCTGGTAGAGTAGAGGGAGAAAGAGAGAGTTAAGATCCAAAATTTCTAAGAAATAATGTTTAAGAGAATTATTACGTACATGAGATATTTAATAAAATGTAAGCTTGCCTAAAGAAAAAAAAAAAGAGTTTGATGGAATAAGAGGAAAAAGATTTAGGATCTAGAATTTTACAAAATTTAGATTAAAATAACATGTTAGTTATCCGGGTACTCTATCTATTATATATAATTAAAGTAGTACTATCTAGATTCGATGGCTACCGATTATCAAATTTTTTTAGTCATTTTTTTGCTCAAAATTATACATTCTATATAATTTATTATATCTATAAAAATAAAGAAATTTGGCTTAGTTCGGGAAAACATTTTCCTTCCAAAACTTTTACCTAACTTCTATGACTTAGCTTCAAAAAAAAAAAATCAAATATCAAAATTTTAAAATAAATTAAAAATAATAAATATAATAGATTTGATAAATAATATTTTTTATTAAATAAATTTTAAATTGTAATAGATATCAAAATTATTATACTCCCGGCATCACACGAGCTTAACATCTAGTTAAGAACAATGACAGGACATTTTAAGCAAAGATTCCACTCTTCGTATCAAATATTTTTTTGCTTTAAATATTTCCAAATTTTTATAGCTCCTTTTCTAATATAATCCAATCTCGATGAGGAAACGAAGAAAAAATATTCTTGGCCTTTCAAACATAATTTTCTCTAAAAATAATATTATTTTTTGAATGATGTACGGAAATATTTTAACAAATATTAGGATTAGTACCTTCCACTTCCGTAGAAACTAAATCCTAAAACATGCACAAAAAAATATAACTTAATTGCATGATATCATTTTTCAGAAAAATGGATGGCAAAACTTATTTATGTAAATATTGCTTGATGATACATCTGGATTTGGTTAATTCAACGTAGCGTTGAAACCCCAATCCATGCTGGACATGTGTTAGCCAGCTAGGATGATCAAGTCATCTCTCAAGATCTTTTCACTTGGACATCATACCATGCACCCACCAACTCTCCTCCTGGATGTCGACCATTGCCGTGTCTGCCCCTGTCCATCTAATTATGCATGATCCAGGAATAGCAGCCGTTAATACTTGCTGCCTAAGAGACGCCCATAATAAGGACGTGCCATGCTAGTCGCCACTTCTTGCTTCACTAACCATGGCATGGCCCTTGTAACGGGTATACTTGCAGTAACTGTGCCATGCAAATACCACTTCCCAGTCTTTAGGTGCCAGGTATGTACCTATAAATTGGTTTCCCGAGACTCTTCAAATAAGGCCGGTCACAAGAAGAAAAAGAAGGGATATAATGGAGACAAAACTAAGAGCCCACTCTTTTTAAGAGCCCATTCCTTCCATTACAAAGGAACCCTTCTCTTACTCTCACCTCCAAGCACACCCTGAGCTTATTGGATCAAGTTTTTCATAGCTTATCACCATAGCGAGATCCTGTACCCCTGAAAAGTGGAACTCATATATACGGAGAACTCCTTTTTCTTTAAATTTCATTTTGTTTTCTTTTTTTTTGCTTCTCCGACTCCTTTCCCACTCTTACTCCAAGTCCAGAGAAGTTTCCAAGCTTCTTCTATTTGTCTCTTCAAAAAATTAACTTAGAAATTTGGAGGGTACATCACCAGGAACCTACTCCTAATATATCAGATTTTTTGGTCTTCTTCGTCGACTCCAGATGGTAGAATCTTGCGAGACTCGACTCTACGATAGCAACCATGTCAGTTCCCATCTTATCCGAGTCCAGCCATCTACGAGTCGTGCCCGATTCGGTCAATCTTTTTCGGTGCAGCAACCGATTGATGCCAAAGAAAGGATCCTGTGCCCAAAAACTTTTATCAAGGTTTAAAATTTATCTCTGGACTTTCTTTACCTTCGATGCATGCTAGGGTCAAGAAAAAGAAGATGATCGTGTCCACCGCCGTGGAGGCATCCATGACCTTAACCACGTCGTCTCTTGTTCTTTTATAGAGAAGAGAGGCAGTTACCCGGCTACTTCAATTATTACCATCGAACAGTTCCAATAACTCTTTCAATAAATTTTAGCACCGATAACTTGGGTAAAAAATCGATAGCATGCCCAACTGAGGTGGGAGATAAAACCAGCCTGCCACCCATCTTCGATGCGTCTATCCTTTCTCGAAGAGGCCAGATTTGGTGCCGTTCCATCGTCGAGCCAGTCTCCTGGGTGAGACGATCAACTCGGGGGGCAAGACGAGCCTCCCCCACCAAGCCTCGGCCAAGATGCGCACAAGCGCTATCTGCACCCAGACCCACACAAATGACATTCAAGCAACCAAATGTCCCCGCAAGGGGTACAAGCTTCTGTCACCGAGCTTGGCCTCGCCATCACCACCTACATCGTGAGGCTCGGTCACTGCGAGGCCCCCCGGCCACCATCGCCGCCTCCACCGTGACGTCCGCGAGGAAGAGCAGGCGGAGGAAACAATGGACTCCGGCATCAAGACCCATCACCATCGAGATCGAGACCTCCATCTGTCGAGACCCTTGCCCGCGCGCACAATCTGCCTTGCCGCTGGGATGGTCAACTCCCCCGTGTAGATCTCCCTTTTCCGGAGCCTCGCCGTGATCTCCCTGTTTCGGCCGGAGGATCTCCTTGTATTCTGGAGCCTGATCACCCATTTGCACACGCCGCCCAGATCTCCCTGTTTCGAAGCCTTGCCCATGCATCATCGCTGCATGAGATCCCGTTCTTCCAGAGCCTCACCCAATGTGTTGCCACTCCGGTCTACCTAGACATGGCCATGGGCACTCATATAGTGCCTCGGGAGAATCGGTTCTCAGCTCACCCATGGCTCGCCGGAACCTAGACCTCCTCTCCCGAGGTTGATGCCGGTGCTACCTGCACCGTATATACCAAGACTGGAGTGGCATCGGCAGAGACCAGGCACGTTTCTTATTCTCGGAGAACAAGTTTGAACCGATCAAAAACCGACTTTGCCTACCCGGAGCCTTCGGGAATGTTCGGAAAGCTTCGCCTGATGATCGAACGTGCCAGACACGTCCCGAAGATGCATAGGACTTAGCGGGTCCCACACCGCCAGAAGAACGGTGATCAAACCTTCTTCCATCATCTCATCGGCGGAGCCCAACAAACTGGATAATCGATATTTTTATTAAATTCGGATCGAGATCGGATAGATATATATCCAACTCGAATCGAATCGTTCCAAATTATTTTAATATTTAAATATATATAATTAATATATATTTTATTAAATATATTTTATTAATTATTAATTATTAGTTATTAAATTTTAAAATATTTAAATTTTTTATCCAAGAAGAACGAGAGAAAATTTATGATATTTTTAAAGATTTTGCATTTGATGATGATGATCCAAGTAAAAATTTTTTTCTAGTAATTTTTTCAATAAATTTTATTCTTCATGATCGTTATAATAAATCATTACTAGCAATGATTAATTATTTATAAGTAGATCGGATGAAGAATGATGTCGTAACCAAGGATTAATCGAGAATTATTCTTTATATTCTTTTATAACCTGGAATTTTGAATTAGATGTATTTTTAAATTATATTTATGTTTTTATTCATTTCATAAATATTGAATTAAGTCTCGTTAAATTTTATTTATTTAAAATAATTTAAGTTTTATTTTGATTTAATATGAAATTAAATATTATTGAACTAAAAATGTAGTTAAATTTTATTTGTTTAATGTATGTATGATTTATAAAATGGTAGATGATTTTAAAATTGATAAAAATAAAAAATATTTAATATTACTCGATTGGGTTCGGGCCAGGTAAACCTGAATTATCCGATATCCAATTGAGATGAGTTTGGATAAAAAAATCAGTCCCGGTAGTGTTTGGACCGAGTTTAGTAGTTTATTGAGTATTAGGATTTGGGTTTGGATAGTTATGCACCTAGCCTGAACCTGGCCCATTGCCATCCCTACTGCCCGAGGACTCCTTCCGCAATGTTTTTTAGGGGAGCTGGGCCATCTACATTCACTGGAGCCATACTGACCTGTTGGAACAGTGTCACCTGCCTCTACTCGAGTAGTGCCGCCATGCCAATCCGCTAAAGCCGTGCCGTTTGCCTCCATTGGAGTCATGCCGAGTAGCCTCACCCTGCGTCATTTGCTTCCACTGCAATCGTGCCAACCCATTGGAACTGTACCGCTCACCTCAATCGTGAGCGTCTCAACCATGAGAGCCTCGGTCATGAGCTGTCTCGCTCGGTGTAGTCTTGCCCATCTCGATTATGAGCTACCTCATCCAGCATAGCCTCATCCATCTTGACCACGAGCTACCTTACCTAGCATAATTTTGCCGTAAGCCATTTCATCTAGTGCATGCCGGATTTGTCTCGACTGCAAGCCATTTCACCTAGCATGGCCTTGCCCACCTTGGCCATGAGCTACCTTGGCCAGCATAGCCTCACCCACCTCGCCATGAGCCATTTCTTCCGGTGCATGCCAAATCTGCCTCGACCACGAGCTACATTACTCAGTGCAGTCTTGCCCATCTCGGTCACTGATAAATCACATATTTATACATTTATTTTAAATATTTTAAGTAATATCGTACTAGCATCTTCTAAAAATTTTGAAAAATATGAAATTGGAGTACATCTAAGAAAAGTAGATGTTGAGTCGAAGTACCACATGTCCATTAAAATATTTAATAATAATTTTAATTTATATATTTTTTTCTTTGGCAGGTACATTAAGATTAATAAAGATATTCAAATTTTCAAAACCCCGAAGAATTGATAGAATTATTGATTTAGAAACTTGTTAACATCAAAAACTTAGGTTCTAAGTATACAGACGGGAGCCAAATCAAAGCTCAAACGGACCATCTTTTTCCCCAGCTCCTCTCCCACTCTTACTCTAAGTTCAGAGGAAACTCCAAGCCTCCTTTATTTGCCTCTTCAAGAGACTAACCTAGATATCGGAGGGCCCACCACTAGAAACTCACCTCTTGTGTATCATACTTTTTAGTCTTCTTTGTCTTGCAGGACCACTCTTAGTGATAGGACCTTGCAAGACCTGGCTCCATGATAACAATCATACAAGCTCTGACCATGCCCAAGTCCAGCCATCCACGAGTTGAGCTCGAGTCAGCCCATCTTCTTTAGTTCGACAATAGACGAGCTGCCTCACCTAGCACAGCCTCGTCACCTCGTCGCGAGCCATTTCATCTAGTGCATGCCGGATCGACCTCGATCGTGAGCTACCTTGCCTACCTCATTGCAAGCTACCTCATCCAGTGCAACCTCACCCACCTCGCCACGAGCCATTTCATCTAGTGCATGCCGGATCTACCTCGGTCTTGAGCTACCTTGTCCAGTGCAGCCTCATCCCCTCGATCATGAGCTATCTCGTCTAGTACGTGCTAGATCTGCCTCACCTCGAGCAGCCTTCCCCTATGCTAGCCTCACCTCGGCACAACTAACTTTTGCACCCCCACTGGACTGACTAGATCTCCACTTCCTTCATCTAAGACTTCTAGAAAATGTGGTCTATTAGATTCGGAAGTGGGGGGCATCTAATACGTCTGGATTTGGTCAGTCCAACATGGCACAAAAGCCCCAATCCATGTTGGACACATGTCAGCTAGCTAGGATGATCGGGCCACCTCTCAAGATCTCTTCACCTGAATATCATATGATGCACCCACCAACTCTCCTCCGAGATGTCGACCGTTGCCATCCAGTCATGTATGCTCTAGGAGCAGTGGCCATTAATCTTGCTGCTTGGAAGATGCTCATCACAGGGACATGCTGTGCCAGTCGTCTTTCCCTGCTTCACCAACCATGGCATGGTTCCTACAACCGGCATGCATGCAACAACTATGCCATGCCAGACACCACTTCCTTGCTTTTAAGTATAAGGTATATGTCTATAAATTGATTTCCGGGGACCTTCTAAGTAAGACGATGGCAAGGACACAAGGAGAAGAATAAGGAGAGACAATAAAGATAGAACCGAGAGTCCACTTTTCTCAATAGCCCCTTCTTTCTACCATAAAAGGGACTCTCTTCTTGCTCTCACTTAAAAACACACATAGAGCTCATTAAATTAAGTCTTTTATAGCTTGCTACCTGAGTGAGATCCTTGCAAGCCATCCCACATACTTTCCATTTCTTCGAAGTTCCTTGGCCTCCACGAATCCATTCATCCATGTGATATCTCCCGGGAAGCAGGACTCATACACACTGAGAACCCTTTCTCCTACAGATTTTGTTATGTCTTCCTTCTTTGCTTCTTCTCTAGCTTTTCTCCTGCTCTTATTCTAAGTTTAGAGAGGACTCCATGCTTTCTTTATTTGCCTCTCTAGGAGACTGATTTAGGCATCGGAGAGTCCGTCACTAGAAACCCATCCTCGGTGTGTTGGACTTTCTGGTTTTCCCTGTTTTGCATGATCGACTCCCGGTGATAGGATCCTATAAGACTCAGTTCCATGATAGCAACCATTCAACTCCAATCCTATTCGAGTGAAGCGCGAGTCAATACCATCTTCCAGAATGGCAATACTAGATACAAGAACTATAACCATGGAACTTATAGGTGATTTGGTTTGAACTTAGTTGTTGGATTCATTTAAACAGTGAATCATTATCTCACAAGTTATATCGATGTAAGCCCTTAAATTTATATGCATCTATTAGAAAACTCATGATTTTTCGACGATAATTTTCTTTGAAAGATAAAATTGATGACAAATTTGACATGTAGAAATTATAGTTACTTGTATGAAGTGTTTTGATTTTTTAAAATTATTTATGAACCATTATTCATCAAAATATCTTAGTGCAACTTGCTATTTTAGAAAAAAATCCATGAAAAAATAATGATTTCATGTTAGAAAAATACAATACTTCATTTATTTTTTTCTTCCTCTTTTCCTCATTATTACACTCTTTCATACCTATTCTCCGTGTTACGTTAGTATGTGCATATATATCATTGTATTCAATGATCATAAAAAAGTATCTACAAAATGTATCCATACAATTCTTAGTTTAAGATTTGTTTTCTTGATTTTGACGGGTAATTGGCTGTCTCATGCCATCATCCTCAGCAATTATCACAAACTAAAATTTGGAAGAAATAAAGATCCATTATAAAGTTATATTAGGTAGGATTTAAGAAAGCCATGCACTATCTAGAAAAAAAAAAAAGGGCATTTTAGTTTTTTTAAGTGTTTTATATATTGATTATCTTGAATACAAAAAGATGATTTTTTTTTCATGCTTGAATCATTTGTTTACTATTAGATTATAAAGCAAAAAAATATTATATATTTATTAACAATTCGATATTAGTAATGTAAATAACTTATCGAGAGTGCAAATTGGTTAAGTTGATAAAATCACTAGATATGGCATACCGGTATCTTTATTTTAATTAATTAATTTAACTAAAATATTTTAATAATATAATGATTATAGTTTTTTATTTTGATTGCTTTCGATAAAATATAAAGTTTTTCGTATTTGGATTTTTTTTTATTATTACAATAGACTCAAAATGATATATGCTTACAAGTCCACATAATGTAAATAACATCTTAAAAGTGCCGGTTAGTTAAGTTGGTAAAGTAAATGGATATTGGATAATAATCATTTGATTTTAATAGTTGATTTATTTTTCTCTAAAATATCTGCTTGATGACTGGTTAATAAATTAAAATAATTCTTTGTTTTAATCAAAATTTTAATATAAATTATTCAAATTCATCTATCTTATCCTGTGGGCCGTTCCTGGGCCAAAGTCGACAACGCAAGCCACGCAGATCAGTTTGCAAGGCCCTCAAAAACCTTCTTTTTCCTCGGAGGCAACCTCCACTGCCCGCCCTCCTCCCTCGCTCAAACACCTTCCGTACAAGAGAAAGAACGCCTCCCTCTCCCCCGCCCCTTCCCGCGGCCACGAATCTCCTGCGGAGATTCTCCGGTAAATTCATTCCTAATCCAGGAACTTCCATCTCCCCCTTCTCCCTTCTCAACACTCACATCAAATCTCTTTTTTCCCCTCCTTTTTGATCCGTAACAGCTCAAAATCGCCGCTCCGTGGCTATCCTGAAGCACTCCTCCAGGCCCTTCTCGGTGGAGACGGCAGAGTACGCGAAGAGGAACTACGCCAACAACATCTCCGAGTACAACACCGTCATCAGCCCACTCATCGCTCAGCGATGGCAAATCTCCGATATTTCTTGCCTCCTTTGCTCTTATTGTCCTTTAGATCTCATTCTTGATCGGTTTTGTGGAATGTGGGCTTCAGGATTTTCTTGCTGAGGGATGTGTACGATGACGTGATTCTCGATGGCGTCCAGCCGGTGCGCGACACATTCCATTCTTTTATTGTGGGGACCATGAAGGGCAGCCGGCTACAAGATGCGTTCTTCTTCCGCGACCAGATGAAAGCCATGGGTTTGTCCCCCGATGTCGGTTCTCTTGTCCAAATTGCTCCTTTTATCTTTTATCGTACACCGAATTCTGGATATAATTCTGGATTGGCTGCAAGTGACCATAAATCTTGTAGGTTTAGAAGCTTTAAGAGTTGGAGTCTTGGATGGGAAGGACTTGAAGCCTTCTTGCTTTTGCAGGTCAATCTGTACAACTTCTTGATCTCGACCTGTGGGAAATGCAAGAACTCTGATGCGGCAATAAAAGTGGGTTGTTTTGTAGTTGACATTTTAAAAATTTTTTCTTGTTTAGCAATGTTTGAATCTGATCTGGAAATACTTGCTGGGTGTACTCATCATGATGTTCTTTTCCTTTGTCAGTTATCACCTTATATATTATTATTTGATAGTCGTTTTTTTTTAAAAAAATTACAACGAAGCTTTTGGAAGAAATGAAGAGGCACGGTGTGAAGTTGAAAGGAGAGACTTACATTTGCCTCCTTAATGCTTGTGCAGCAACTGGACGTACAGATCAAGTGTATGTTCTATTGGTGATTAAACACCACTCAATCCTTAATTAATTTTTATCAATATTGTTGATTATTTTAAATTTGTCAGTCTGTTACATGAATGGGAATTCTTATAACCTTGCATAGATAGTTTCTTTGTAGTTGGTTTTTATGTGAATGTGGAATATTGATTGTCAGTGTAGGCGAGCAAAGAAATTTAAGAATGCATTTGCCAAAGCATAATATCTCAGCAATAGGTTTCATGTGTCATTTTGTAGTACATGTAGCTAGTTTCTATCAAGCTTCAGGTTGCTCCAAAAATAAATGTTTTCACCAATTGACTTTTGTTGCTAAAATTTTATGGTAGTTTTATATGAGTTAGACTACTTCAACAAACAGTGGGCCAATCTACCTCTTTTTTTTTCCCCCTTCCTTTTTACATAAAATGATGCATGAGATAGTTCGTGAAAACAGTTCAATCTGCTTATCTAAATGCATTGAAGATTGACTGATCATTAAGTTGAATTAATTTATGTTACAGCTATGCAATTGTTCATGATATGACTGCTGCTGGCCTTGGATTAAACAAATTTTGCTATGCTGGACTTATAACTGCATTTAAGAACAAGTTACCAATCACTGAGGAGACTACTACAAAAGTATGCGATGCATACTGTAATACATTATTCTTCTTCTTCTTCTTTACCGATATCTGCTTCTATGTCTTTCTAAATATATGCTCTAATGAAAAGGTTATCGAGCTTGTCAAGCAATCCAAGGGGTGGTCATCAATTGAAACTTCAAGTGATAGTGGAGAGAATGTGATGATGAATGTATCTGAGGAGGAATTGTATAATATCCCAACCGCAGAATATGTGCACAGATGGGGATTTATAAACAGACAGTTAACAGTTTATCATGTAGCTTTAATGTGATGATGAATGTATCTGAGGAGGAATTGTATAATATCCCAACCGCAGAATATGTGCACAGATGGGGATTTATAAACAGACAGTTAACAGTTTATCATGTAGCTTTACATGCATGCGCAGATTTAAAGAGTAAAGAGGTATTATTTTTATCTTTTCTTATAACTGGAGCCTGTAGTTGATCAACATTATGGATACATTGTCTAGCATGATAGTGTTATCTTGCAGTATCTGAGCACTGTAGTGCTTGGGCTGTAAAAGAAAATGTTTTTTTGCAGTAATTAGTTTTTGCAAGTTTTCCCTCTTAAACCCTTTCAGTGACTTGTTTTTATATGCTTAAAATGCAATATTTTAGAGTGCCTATAAAAAGTGCATTTATATTGAAAATAATTAACAAATTTTTGAACATTTTTCCTGGAATGAGCCAAAGCAGTTATTTGGTTGTACAACTAAGAGTTCTATAATTTGGACATTTGGGCTGTAACTGAAGCATATGTTATAGAAATAATAGATGTAAATAGCTGTATTTCCTATATTAGTTAGCTTAATTATAGGAGATCTAATAGTTGTATTTCCTATATTAGTTAGCTTGATTATAGGAGAGCTAATTGTAGAGTTTTTCCTTTATTAGATATATTCCTAGAATAGATAGATTAGAGTGTATATAAATATGTAACACTTTTTTAATCAAGAAGCATGAATAATTACTTCTCTTCTCCATTAGTTCACATGGTATCAGAGCATTAGAGGCATCTGGAATTATTTTCCCTCTTCTTTCCTCTGTTTTTCCCTTCTCTCGTTTCTTCTCTGCTGTCCTGGTGTGCAGCACTTAAAACCTTCTTGGTCATCCTGTTTGAGTGATCATCTTTTGTCACCTCCGGCTCCAAGAGGAGCGCCTGCTGCCGACAGACTTGTCGCCAAAGTTTGGCAGCTTGGATCTCCACGCGTGGACCACAAGTGCCGCCTAAAGAAGCTGCTACAGTGGACGGTGCTTCGGCTTTTCGTGGTCGCCAGCCTTTGGTCTGTCTTCCTGTCCACTTTATTTTGGCACCAAGACAGTCTTCTTGAGTGCTCTCTCTTTTGACAATTGCTGCAATTATTATTATTTTTCGTCTGTTAATCATGGCTGGTGAACAAAAACATGTGACAAGTTTGGTATCATCTATGGCTAAAATTATCGATGAAAAGTTAAATGGCATTAATTATTTTTATTAGAATAAGACTGTTAGACTGTACTTGAGAAGTATTTTTCAAGAGAGTCATCTCATAGATAATTCCCGAGATGAGACTGATCGGAATTATTCTGAGTGGATGAGAATTGATGCTCAACTTCTGATACAAATATGTAATTCTATTGAACCTGACCAGTCTGGCCATATTACTCATTGTGATTATGTTAAAGATGCGATGGAGGAATTGGCATTTGTGTTCTCTGGGAGAGAATATTTCTCGAATTTTTGATGCGTGCAAGGAGTTCTATCAAGCTGAACAACAGGATCAATCATTTAACACTTATCACATGCACTTTAAACGTGTTTACGAAGAGTTGAATGCACTGTTGCCTTTTAGTATGGATGTCAAGATTCAGCAGGCTCAAAGAGAACAAATGGCTATTATGAGTTTTCTGGCTGGCCTTAACTCTCAGTATGAAGGTGTCAAATCATAGATTCTATCTGACCCTGGAGTTACTACTCTGAGAAAAGCTTATACTAGAGTGTTGCATACTATTTCGAGTTCTCAGGCTTCATCTGTACAGAAATTTAGTGCTCTTGTTAGCCAGAAAAGTACAATTATCAGTAGACCTCAGTCTCAGGGCAGTTATAGGGGAGGAAGTAATGATATTGGGGGTGGCACTCAGAATTTTGGAAATCACGGCTCGAGGATAGTCTGCTACTACTGCCATGAACCTGGTTACACGAAGAGAAATTGTCAGAAGTTGCTCAAAAAGAATCAGAAGAGTTCTAGATCACAGTCAACTCACATGGTCACTACTAATGAGATCTCTCGTGATCATATTTTCTCGATTTCTGTAGATGAATTGCTAAATTCATCCAATTTCAGGAGGCATCCAAGAAATCTCCCTCTATCACTGCCCTTGCTGAGTCAGGTAACAACGATACTTGTCTTCTTTCCTCTTCTACACAATGGGTCATTGATTCTGGTGCCATAGATCACATGGCAGGTAATCCAAAACCCTTTTCCACCTTTCATAAACATCTTTCTTCAGTCACCTTAGCAGATGGATTTACCTCTAATGTTCTTGGTTCTGGCACCATTAATATAACACCTACATTATCTTTAACTTCTGTCCTTAGTTTACCTTAATTTTCTTTTAATCTTGTCTCTGTTAGCAAAATTACACGTGCTCTTAATTGTTGTATCTTATTCTTTCCTGACCATTGTCTTTTTCAGGATCTTATGATGAAGAGGATTATTGGTAAAAGACGAGAGTCGGGGGGGCTATACATTTTGGATAACCAAATACCTCGATCCATAGCTTGTTCCAGCACCTTATCTCCATTTGAAGTCCATTGTCAATTAGGACATCCATCATTACTGCTGCTAAAAAAGTTATACCCTCAGTTCAACAACTATCATCTTTAGATTATGAGTCGTGTCAATTTGCTAAACACCATCATTTATCTTATATTCCTAGAATTCATAAAAGAGTTAGTCACATTTTTGAGTTGTTTCATTCTGATGTTTGGGGACCTTATTTTGTTTCATCTAATGGATTTCGATATTTTGTCACATTTGTGGATGATTTCTCTTGTATGACTTGGCTTTACTTTATGAAATCTCGTACTGAGTTACTGTCACATTTTCAATCCTTTTGTACTGAAATTAAAACTCAATTCAATGTTTCTGTTAAGATTTTGAGAAGTGACAATGCCAAAGAATATTTTTCTGCACCTTTTCATACATGACCCAAAATAGGATGCTTCACCAGTCATCTTGTGTTGATACTCCATCACAAAGTAGAGTAGCTGAAAGGAAAAATAGACATCTTCTTGAGACAGCTAGAGCTCTTTTGTTTCAAACTAATGTGCCTAAAGAGTTCTGGGTTGATGCAGTTTTTACTGCATGTTTTTTGATCAATCGTATGCCTTTCACTGTTTTATAGAATCAGATACCCTACCAAGTTTTATTTCCACCTAACCCTCTCTTTCCTATTGAACCATGTATATTTGGGTATACTTGTTTTGTTCGTGATAATCGTCAACAGGTTTCTAAACTGGATCCTAAGTCGTTGAGGTGTGTTTTTTGGGATACTTTCGTATGCAAAAAAGGGTATAGATGTTTTTCCCCTCTTAAATAGGTACATGGTTTCCGCTGATGTCACCTTTCTTGAACAGACCCCATTCTTTGGTGACTATCTTTGCCTAAATCCTCACAAGATTATGATGAGTTGTTAGTGTATCATGTCATTAGTACATATTCTGCTCCAGTTCCACCTCTACCTAGAGCTGTCAACGGGTCGGGTTCGGGTCGGAATCCAGATATCCAGACCCGGACCCGACCTTAGCTACTGGATCTAGACCCGGACCCGAATACCCGATAGGTCTAATTTTAAAGGACCAGACCCGAACCCGAATGGATCTCGGGTATTCAGACCCGAACCCGGACCCGAATGGATGATTACATTCAATTGTTTCATCTTCAATTAGCTCCCTGATTACATTTTTTTCAACTTCAACATCAATATTTTCGACAGAAATTCAAAATAAATTACATACAAACATTCTATGGCACTGTAGCACTGATGATCATAAAACAAGAACAAGCATCTAACCGATTTTGTGGCATTATAGCAGGGGCTCGGATCCGAGGAAGACAGCTAAAGATGGGAATGATATCAGGACAGGGACAGCAGCAGCCGGTGGGGGATGATCGACGATGTTGGTGGCCGTGGAGCTCGAATCCAAGAACGGTAGCCGCGGCGGGTTGATGTCGAGCATTCGAGCTGCGGCGGGTCGATGTCGAGCACTCGAGTTACGGGGGGAGGCGTCGGCCGTCGAGGAGGGTCCGAGGGGAGGCGTCGCCATCGATGGGGATCCGAGGGGAGGCGTCGGTTGTCGAGGGGGGTCCGAGGGGAGGCATCGGCCGTCAAGGGGGATCCGGGGGGAGGTGTTGGGTCGTCGGCTGTCGAGGGGGGTCCGAAGGGAGGCATCGACCATCGAGGGGGATCTGGGGGGAGGTGTCGGCCGTCGAGGGGGGTCGGGGGGAGGCGTCGGCCGAAGAAGGGGGTCCGGGGTGAGGCATCGGCCATCGAGGGAGGAGGATGGGGAGGATTTGGGGATTCTGTCGAACTGAGGGAAAAAATCTATGGCACGTATCGAAGGAGGGCTTTTATATTAAAAATAATAATTGATTTCGAGCCCTTGGATCACGATATAACGGTCCTTAATAATATAAATATATATAGATATATAAATATATATAATATTATTTTATATAATCGGGTCTCGGGTCTGCCACCCGGACCCATTTAATTATGACTAAATGGGTCCGGTTCCGGGTAAATGGGTCCAGATTTAATACCAGACCCGGACCCGTTGGGTAAATACCCACGGGTCTCGGGTCCGGACCCGATCCATTGACAGCTCTACCTCCACCACCATTGCCTCAGCCTAGATCACCTATCACTAATGTTTACTCTAGAAGGCCTCATTTTCTGATCCTAGTCCGGCACCGGTATCGTCTTCTTCATTGGATCCTCCTAGTGACCTTGATTTACCAATTGCTCTTCGGAAAGGTAAACGTCAATGCGCCTATCCCATTTCCTCGTGTTATCTATAACCAGTTATCTTCTGCTTCTTGCTCTTTTATTGCTTCTCTTAATTCAGTTGAGGTCCCGAGATCTGTTCAGCAAACCCTATCCCATTCTGGGTGGCGGGCAGCAATGCTTGATGAAATGAATGCCTTAACTGAAAATGGAACTTGGGAACTAGTTGAACTACCCTCTGGCAAGAAGGCTGTTGGCTGTAAATGGGTCTTTGCAGTTAAGTTTCACTCTGATGGATCTGTAGCTCGTCTTAAAGCTCGGTTGGTTGCTAAGGGCTATACTCAAACTTATGGGATTGACTACTTGGACACGCTCTCTCCAGTGGTCAAGTTGACTTCGGTTCGTCTATTTCTTTCCTTGGCTGCAATGAATAATTGCCTCTGCACCAGCTTGATGTGAAGAATGCCTTTTTGCATGGTGATCTTTTAGAAGAGGTATACATGGAGCAACCTCCTAGGTTTGTTGCTCAGGGGGAGTCCGGGAAAGTATGTCATCTTCGAAAGTCATTATATGGATTGAAGCAAAGTCCTCGAGCTTGGTTTGGAAAGTTTAGCCAAGCAGTAGAAGACTTTGGGATGCAGAAAAGTAAGAGTGATCACACTGTATTCTACAAGCAATCTGCTTCTGGGATCATTCTATTGGTGGTTTATGTTGACGATATTATTACTGGAAGCGATGTGCAAAGAATCTTAGCATTGAAATCATTTCTTTAAAACTGGTTCAACACCAAAGATTTGGGTTCTTTAAAATACTTCTCGGGGATTGAGGTATCAAGGAGCAAGAAGGGTATCTTTATATCTCAACGGAAGTATGTTTTGGATTTGTTAGCAGAAACTGGGAAATTCGGGGCCAAACCATGCAGGACTCCAATGCTTCCTAATTGGCAACTTACCAAGGATGGAGAGTTTTTTAATGATCCTGAACGATATAGGAAGTTAGTTGGAAAACTAAACTATCTCACAGTGACTCGCCCTGACATTGCTTATTTAGTTGGCATTGTAAGTCAGTTTATGTCTTCCCCCATAGCCATCATTGGTCAGCTTTGGAACAGATACTATGTTATCTCAAAGGAGCTCCTGGACAAGGTATTCTATATCAGAATCATGGGCATATAAATATTGAATGTTTCTCTGATGTAGATTGGGCAAGTTCCAAGATTGATCGAAGATCCACTACTGGATATTGTGCTTTTGTTGGTGGTAATTTGTTGGTCTCATGGAAGAGTAAGAAACAGTGTGGTGTCACGATCTAGTGCAGAATCTGAGTATCGAGCAATGGCACAAGCTTCGAGTGAATTGATGTGGGTCTCCCAATTTTTGACTGAAATGGGTTTTAAGATGACAGTTCCAGCAAAGCTGTGGTGTGATAACTAAGCTGCAATTCATATTGCTTCAAACCCTGTCTTTCATGAACAAACTAAGCACATTGAGATAGATTGTCATTTTGTTCGTGAAAAGATTCAATAAAACTTGATTGCTACAGCTTATGTAAAGACTGGGGAACAACTAGGGGACATCTTCACAAAGGCTCTTAATGGAGCTCGGGTCACTTACATTTGTAACAAGCTGGGCATGATAAATATCTATGCTCCAGCTTGAGGGGGAGTGTTATAAAAGTAACAGATGTAAATAGCTGTATTTCCTATATTAGTTAGCTTAATCATAGGAGATCTAATAGTTGTATTTCCTATATTAGTTAGCTTGATTATAAGAGAGCTAATTGTAGAGTTTTTTCTTTATTAGATATATTCCTAGAATAGATAGATTAGAGTGTATATAAATGTGTAACACTTTTTTAATCAAGAAGCATGAATAATAACTTCTCTTCTCCATTAGTTCACAGCGTATACATATGATGCTTCAAGCTATCATAAAAGGATATGCTATTTTCACAAATTATTGGGTTTTTTTCTTGTATTGATGTGGGTGGTCCTAAATGCACGGCTGAATTTGATAAAGTCAATATGTCAAATATGCAACTTTAAAACTTAGAATTGTTCTGATTATTTTTATAAACAATCTTTTAGTGATGCAGATGTATTCTGTGGTGGCCTATATAGTGTGATGGTTATTTTTATTTATCTGATTTTGGGAATGCAGATGCCTTTTTCTTTCCCTTTTGAAAGTTAATGTCTCCGATGAATTTGCTTCTAAGTAAGTATTAGTTGGCTATTTTCTGAGTTCTATGCATTTTTGATTGGAAGAGTTTGGTTGAATGTTAAGATCATACTTTGTACACATTGAGATAGATATACAAACATGTTGAATCTTAAATTCGGGTTCAGAACCAAGAATTTAAGTCCTGCCGGGACGGGGGCCGTCCCGGCCATCCCATCCTGTACCTCTGAGTTTTCGGCATAGTGGACGAGTGCGGGACCCCGAAACACTCTTCCAGCCTCCATCCCGGCTATCCCGGCTTCATTCCCGCCGGATTAGGTGCCAGTACGGCCATTCTGGAGAAGACCTAATTTTTTTTAAATTTTTGATGTCGCGACTCGGGAGGAAGAAGGAGAGGGGAGTACTAACCTATTTACTTGCTTGCTTGCAGATCCGTCGGTGTCGGCATTGGCATCTGGCATCGTTGCTGGGAAGTAAGAGGCGCACGGCCATGGCACAACCAGAAGGAAGGGCCGAGAAGACGAGGACAGAGGATCTCCCGAGAACACGAAGGGAGGAGAGAGGAGTCTGAGGAGGGAGGAGGGAGCCGTCGGGCATCGGCCATGGGGTTGGCTCTCTAATCCCCTTAAAACAATGGTGTTTTAACTTAAAAGCTAAGAGGCTACAATGGCAAATAGGTCAGGGGGCACATGGATCACGAGGAGACGAGTCACGGGAGAATACGAACTGAACTATATGTCACTGAACAACGATTGAAATGTCAAAATATACGGATTAAACAACGATTAGATTGAAATACATCAAAACAGATGATGGATCACGAGATATATAAAATAAATTATACGGACATGGACAAGATAGGTTGCAGATCTACAAATTATTTTTTATTTTGTAATAGATAGGTCTTGGATTTTCTTTAACGATCAAATTAACGGTAAATTGGACCTATAATTTTTTTCCATTTTTTAATAGACAGGTCTCGAATTCTTTTTAACGTTCAATTCAACGATAAAATGAAATGGATTGTTTTTAACGATCGAATCAATATGAAACAACGGTAAACTTAAGATGCAATGTTAAATAGGGATAAGCTTGTCTCACAGAAGGCAGAATGCAGAAGGGAGAAATCCATCACATATATTAGTGATAGTGCTCTTATAAAAAGAAGAAGGAAGGCTTGTCTAAGGAAGAAGGTTGTTCTGCTTATTTTTTAAAATTTCAATAGAAAGCGATAATTATTTAGATCTTGATCCAAAATGTTATACTAATTAAAATTAAAAATATTTTTTTCAATTAATAAAATATGATTTATTAAATTATTGTCATTATTTTTTAATTATATTTTATTTTATATTGGAAGATTTTATGAGAGGAAAAAGAAGGGAGATGTCTCAAACACTTCATTTCTTAAAATTTTAATGAGATTCACGAACGGTATTCCTACTTTTCTAAAATTTTATATTTTGATCTTGCACATGTACAAAAACTTGTTCTAATTTAATTTGGTTCTTGTTTGATAATATTAAATAAGCTCATGTAATTATAAATGTAATTTTTTATTTAGTTTAAAATTATATATATGGAGAGATTTCTTGCTCGCAATAAAATAGAATAATGTATTTGTTAATCACTTACTAAAAATCTTAAACTTGAAATGACTTTGTCTTTGCGGTTCTTGGTATGACTTCGTTCATTTATACACAATAATTTATGTCAGAAATGTGTTTTAATGACAAATCCTTGGTTTCAGATTAATATATATATATATATATATATATATATATATATATATATATATATATATGATGAGTTACACTTCCATACAGTCATTTAACTTATTATACTCCAAGTTGAAGCTTCAATCCGACCTACTACTACAATCTCAAACATGTCAAGTGGAAATATTTTAAACTCTAAACTTTAATGTACAGCTGCTGTTTGATGTGTTCTTGAGTGTAAGAGTTTTGGTTCACGGGCTTGTGATTTTACGTGTCTAGCAGAGAAAAACTTTGAATGGAAAATACCTATAAAAGCATCCAGGGTAAAAATGTGGTCAAATGTAGGATGTGACTTAACCCCTTCGATAGTTCCATTGACAGGTAATGACTCGTAGTCATGAATAAGTGTTAGTCACACACTTACACAATTGTGAATTATGCAAATGTTTGATAGAAGTTTGAAATTTCGGTTTGAAGCACACTATATGGAGATTAAGAGTAAGTTAAATGATCTAGGAGGAAATGATAACAAGAATGACTGATGAAAATAGTTAATGGATTTTATGAAACTCACCATGGAGTATCTATTGAAAATTGATGTCTAAAGAATTAGATGGGTTGGGCTAGTGGTCATCATGCATGGTTTAATACTATAGTTGCCAAAATTGACAAGAGGATATTTAAGAAACACTTTTAATAACAAGAACACCTTTACTAACAAGATTGTTAGAAAGTAGGAGCAGCAAGCAGGTTTAAAATTTCGACTACTAAGTTTAGTGCTTATATCATAATTCTAGTTAAGCACTTAAGTACCAGTTTTTTGATAATGGACTACTTATTAATATGAATTAACAACAAACTATTAAAAATTTTAATAAATTTTAAAAAAGTATGGATATAGCATAAGTACCTGAAATCTAGTTTCGAGATACTCATACTTATTAATTTCATAATTTATTTTAAATTAGATGGAGCCCGATAGCAAGCAACAGAAGGATCTAGATATTGGATAGCGTTTTGGAAAAATGGGAAAGGACCAACATCAATGGAAATGTAATTTCTGTGGATATAAAAATAGAGGTGGAGTCACCCGATTGAAACAACACTTGGTGGGTGGCTTCAGTGATATGAAGAAGTATCTAAAGATACCTGCAGAGGTTCGAGTGATGATGAGAGAGTATATTGAGAAAGAAAAAGAGGTGAAGATAGCATTTAGAGCTCGAAGAAAAGTAGTTGATCGTCGCACATCTCAATCATTTGTTCATGTAGACTTGGATGATGATGATGATTATGTTGATTCGGATGATTTAAGGCAACTCATCTACAAGAGGCTATTCGGGCCTTTCGACAGGACCAGTGGCAACAAGAGGAGGTTTTGAGACAGATAATTTGGACGCTCTCAATTTGAGAAGGGTGGTGGGTCTGGTGCCGCAGCAAAGTTACGTTCACATTTACAGTCTACTGGATTAGAGAGGAGTCAATCCACGAGAATGGAATCATCTTAAATCAAATCTTTATTTGGTGCATTTGGAAAGAAATCAAAGAAAAGCTCAAGAGATCTTACCATCTATGATCTAGATCCTACAGCATATCCAGATTTAGAGTCAAAGCAACCGAGAATTCATGACTATATAAATAATGACAAGAAAAAATAAATAGGAAGGGCAATTGCCAACTGATTTCATTTTAGCTATGTTCCAACATGGATAGCAATGAATATGTACTTTCGATTGATGATTAGTACAGTTCAAAAAGCCGGTCCAGGTATTGATCTTCCTACACCCTATGAGATTCATGGACCATATTTGCAACAACAGGTCATAAATATCAAAGCCTGGATTGAAAGTAATAGAAGAGAGTGGAATACTTATGGGATGACATTGATGTGTGATGGTTGGTCTGGTCCTGCTATAAGGAGCATTATCAACTTTTTTGTATATTATGATAGGGTAACCATATTTCATACTTCAATTGATGCTTTAGATAAAATACATGACTCCAATCATATTTTGGGCTTGGTGAGGGATGTAGTTGATGAAATTGATGAAGAGTACATCATCCAAGTAGTCAAAGACAATGGAGCAAACTATATGAAAGCAGGAAAAGATCTAATATTAGAAAAATAATATCTATATTGGATCCCTTGGGCAGTACATTGTATAGATATGATGATGAAGGATATTGGACAGCTACCAAAGATAAAATTTGTAGTAGAAAGCGGGCAGGCAGTATCCAAATACATCTATAATCATACCTGGTTACTTGCTCTTATAAGAAAACATGTATAAGGAGAGCTGCTTAGAACAGAGTTGACAAGATTTGTGACTAATTACATAGCATTGAAGAGTCTTCTTGATAATAAGCCTGGTTTGAGGGCTATGATGACTTCTGATGAATGAAGGGCTCCTAAATATACAAAGACCAATGATAGATGACGTGTTGATGGCATTATATTGAGTAATAATTTTTGGGATAGATGTTCAGAGGTGATTAAGGTAAGAGCTCTTGTATGTAGTGCTATGGATAGTAGATACCAAGAAGTTTTCTCAGATGGTCTATGTATATCCCAAGATGTCTGCTTGCAAAAAAGAGATCATACAAGCAGTAGGACAGAAGAAAACAGCACCATATTTGCATATTATTGAGGACAGATGGGATACTCAAATGAGTTTAAAGTTCTTTCTATAGATCTGATCTGACCTGACCCAATTAGGTAATGGTTTGCGGGTCCAAAACCATGACCTGAATATGAAATTGGGTTGGGTTGGGGTCACGCATGCCTTGGTTTGACCCAACCCATATGCAGCATATAGTAGCCTTTAATAACATATTAGTAAAAAAGTATATAGTAGCCTAACATGACAGTAACTTAAGCTTGTCCTGCCTTCTGAATGGTTTTGCCATTCTTGACCAAAACTTGAAGCATTGAACATTAGTTGGGTGAAATCAGTCTAATAGTTTCAGGTCAAAAGAGCCCCAAGTTCTGTTCATTTTGGCATTTGTACCACCTGTTTCCAAAGCATCAGATCACATTTGACCTTTACATTACTTTGAATTTCCATCAAGATCCACAACACTAAAGCCCAAAATGCTTTAACTACATTCTTGGGGATTTGAAATTCGTGTTTCCTTTCAAGGTGGTGGATGCCATACCCCCGTATCAACTCAACAATGAGTTGGGTAGCATAGCCACATAGCTTGTGTGTTTGATAATTGTCTGCTTCACTATCGATTTTTTGCTAATATTTTGGTCATGATTATGGAAATTCAATATTGTGAAGTCTATCCTTTTAGTTTGCTAGTAATTGAAGTTCTAATGTTCATATAGATTGTTTTACATGGTTGACTTAAGGAAGTTCTCTGCAAGAGTAATATTTATCTGCTTCCATCTTTTTGAAATCATTTACAGATTGTAGAATGTAAATTTGGAGCTGATATTTAGATATGTTCCATGAGAGATGTGCAAGTTGTTCAATTAGAATCTTGTTTTTCTTCCAAAATTAGTTGAGGGAAAATGAAAGGGGAAGGAGATAAAAAACTAATTTTATAAAAAAAAAAGGAGAGGAAGAGGAAAAGAAAATGTTTCAATTCCCTCTTTACTAGTGTTTTATGATCTTATTGTGGTCTAGTTTCTTGGGTTGCTTTTCATGTTGCAACCAAATTTTGCACAAAGTTGATTTTCTGCTTGAATAATCTACTTCATAATACTTGAAGGTTTGTGTTAATTTTGTGTACCTCGGATTCCATGGACACTGGTTGAGGGAGCTATGGTTGTTTATACTCCTCAAGGGATGCAACTTGTACTGGATACCCTGGTAATCGATTCCTCTGATCTTTGAGTCTGCTCGTTACTTAGATCAAAGTTACTAGGCTTGCATATTAAATTTTACAATCTCTATCAGGAAAAAATGAATGCACGAGGATTTTTCTTGAATCCCAAGATGGGAAGCCGATCTTTTCCTGGCAGCTGCAGGGGAAAAGGTAAGCAGATGGATATCATTTTGATTACTAAAAAAAGTAGTGATTTTCCTATTTCTGTTTCTTCCAAGATATAGTTCTTATTTATTTAAAGTTAATGATCATGTTATCCTGAGAATTTTAATGCCTAATCCGACAATTGGTTGTCATGAAATAATGCTGAATGCATCGGAGGTTTCTATCAGGTAAACTAACTGCTTGTGATACTGGATTTGTGGAAGGTTTTTGAAAAAGGGTATTACATTAAATAATTGATCTGCACGTATTCAGATGCTCTAAAAAGGAATGTTGTAGGGCTCGAAACTGGTACTTTCATGGAACTCTAGTAATACATTAATCTGATAACTGTATGCGGACAGGTGGATACACTACTGCCAATTATATATGGGATCTATTTCAAAGCCGCAAGATTAATAATCCTTCTCTTCCTGCTGTAGAGGCCTACCATGAGGGTTTAAAGGTAATGTTTTCCTTCTACCATTGCATACGATGCTTCTACATAGTTGAGTTGCTGCGGAACAAGTAGACAAACAATATATGTAGAGTTAATTTTCTAATAGATGCATGCATATGATTTTATGACCCAATGTGTCAAACTGGCCTTAAAATGGTCACAATACATGACTGGATGCACTATTGTTATGTGCTGTCATCCTAAGATCATAGATTTCCATACAGAACACAGCCTATCGTGCCTTGAGAAAATATTGGATGCTTTTTCTTTATTCCAGCAACGGGAGATACCAGCAGATGATGATCCACGGTTTCTGATGGTTCATCTCAGGCTTAGATTTGGAGGAAGAAGATATGCTTAGAGTGGCATGGTATTTTGCAGTCTGCTTTCAGGGACCCCCTTCTCTTACTGTGTTATATTTAGGTGCGGTGCTTCTTATTAGCTTTACACGTGCAGTCATCTTCAGTTAGATGCTACCGACACTAACATTGTAATACGGATGAGGTCTACTTGTACAATATATTGAGAACGGAACACAATTTAAATGTTAAATTGTGGAGAAAAAAATAACTTATATACTCTTCTATATAGCAACAACGTGATAGTTATTTTTTTAATTATTGGAAGTTTAATTTACTAGCATGTTTTTTTGTAAAGTTAGAAATGTGGTCGGAATTGCCCCACCAGGGTTTGAACAGTGGATCTCGTCCAAGTGGAGGTGATGCCAACCAGCTAAACCAGGACTGCTGGCAAGTGTACTAGCATTTAAACTTCTGATTACATTCTTTCTCAATTTGCATCGTTCTGGCAGTGATGGAGCCGGGAGCTTCTGTTCCATAGTTTTGCTGAATTTCGGTCAATCTAGAATCCCATGTTCATTTCTATGCTCATAGCCAAATTGATTCTTGGGTGTTGTGTCTTTCTGTGATTTGCCAGTAACTCCCGAAGATTTTGGTGATGATCTGGGTCCCCTGCAGGCTATTATGAATACGTAAGTGCAGTGCAAACCTCGTGAAAGTTTTGCAAACAACATTATCTATATATTATCACAGCCAATTAAAAAGAGCTGCTTTCTCATGTAGTCCTATAATCACTTCTTTTTGGTGACATAGATAATTCGTGAAATGGGACCTGGTGATTATAATACGAGGGAATGGTCGAGGGTTGATGGATTTGTTTAGGCTACATCGTTTCTAGTTGGTCATACTCGATCTTTTTCAGGCCCTATATGTGATCAGAAGCATCCTCAAATGTTGCAGATTTGTTTACAGTCAGATTTTACCCGGCCTTGAAAATTAAAGCGAGTTGCACGTGACATGAGCTAGCAACTTTTATGGCTCATGCAGTGCGCATGGCAGAACGTAAAGGTGTTAACAGCTTCATGTTCGTCTCTCTCATCTGGCACTAAGATGGAGAAATTAGCTACATCCATCGTAATACTGGGTTAGGGACAATATTATAACCTAAAATCTGATCGATCTTCCTCATACGGTTATGAAAGGAAGCGAAACTGTGCTCTATACAGGGTCCTGTTTTGGCGTGGCCTCGCCGGTTCCGAAAGTAGGATTCAGTCCCATAATCCAATACCATTTTTCTTGATGATTTTCAGGTTTTTGAGTTTGGCTTTGGCTCCTAGTTTATCGAGATGAATCGATATCCTGGTCATATCTTTTCATGCCAATACCTGTCGGTAACATGCTGACGGTCTGTTATGCCCTAGTTTTCCTAGAATAACATCTGACTCGAACCAGGAACGAGAGACTAAACTTTTGGTTGAAATATATCATCGCATCGTATCCAGATCAAAGCATGTTCTACCAAGAAAAACTACGATTCATTATGATTTTAAAATTCCAAAATACCTTGTTACAGTAGCTAGTCCAATTTAGCAAGTAAGAACTTTCAATAATCAGCGTCTTGTTTCTCCCATCGCTTGGTTACAAAGCATGCATAGGCCATGGTCGATGATTATTAATATGATAAACACATACAGCAAAGGTGATTCGTATGCCTTTCATTTGTAATTTACAACACAGGACACGTGTCAAACCCATCATGAGGGTCATATGTTATGAAACATGCATCATTTTTCTCTCTTTGGTTGTACTACCTAGCAGGGAAAAGGTTTCATATTAAAGTAGTTATAACGAGTGCTTGAACCATTAATAATAACACCACATTTTTCCTCCAACGCCATGCTAGTTTTTGACAAAGTTAGCTGATGATGATTGTGTTGGTCCATGGCAATTAGAGTTCTTGGGTGGGCGTGCAAGGGTCCACCGCTTCACCTTCTCCCATACTTTCTTCTAGAATCAGCTGCAGGAGAAAAGAAGTCTCCGTAACCTTTTTCTCCATTATTGCTCGTCTTGGTTGGCATCTCTCGACCTTCTTCTAGAAGGGCGGCTCCCAAGGACCACTGATCTTGTGGACACGTTCTTGATTTATTTTCGCGGACAGCCACGATCCCATGTCCCTTGTCACCGTTTCCTCGTTCTCAAGTCATCGGCATTCCTGCTGGCAGTACCGTCAGCACGTATCTACCATCCTTTTACAGACTCTGACTAATCTTGCCACCATTTTTTTTTCTATAAAAAAAAAAAAAAAAAAAAAAAAAAAGAAGAAGAAGAAGAGGAGGAGGAGGAGGAGGAAGGCTGGTTAGACTCGAAATCCTTTACTATGAAAACCTTTATGCATTTACAAATATCAAAATAACTAAATTGAAAATGTTTATGTGGACTCTCAAATCCATGTTAGTAGCATCCTATTGTCGTCTGTTGCAACGGAAGCTTAGCAAATGATCATAATAACAAGATCAGTAATTTTGTTGATAAGCTAATTAATTAAATAGCTGATGAGCTAGCAGCATATGCTATAGAACTAGATGGAATACGTGTTAGATTTTTCTTTTCAGCTAAATATACTGTTAAAATCTGATAGTGTTATCTATACAAGGGCTTAACTATATTAAATTACACATTCATTTTCGTAAGGTTATTTGTACGATAAGATAAGGCTACCAAATCATATCAATTAGTGAAAGTGATACAAGACTAACACCGAACTTGGTCCTTATATAGATAGGAAAGCTATATAGGTAATTATCAGGTGGGGCCAAGTGTCGGGGGGATGAGTGGTTTAATTAGATAAAATCATGGAGCAATTTAAGGCTTTGATGCGTGTATATCGCCATCTTTAAGATGATATTTGCCTCAAAAAAAGTTTGCCAACGGCTCGTGACAAATCCCCTCCAGGATACAACAAAGAGATTTACAGGAACTTTCTAGGAAACTCTGTTGGAAACTAAGAAAGAATAAAAGTTTCAAGGCAGAAAGAGAAGATTCCTGTTTCGGGTTATGGGGCTCTGCATATCGTAGAGTGCCAAGACACCTTTCTTTGAATACGTGATTTTTAATATGTAACTTTTAATCCACAGATATGTTACTTTTTCAATCCATGGATATGTGACTTTTCAATCCATAAAATATATAATTCTTCAATTTAAATTGAAGTTTATATCCATAGTTTTATCTGAAAACACCCGTATATGAACTGAAATCTAATATCGAAGATTACCTTGAAATATTTCTTCCAGATTTTAATTTAAATCGAAGTCTATTCGGTAAACATATCTTTTCAAGAAATCTTTTTGTAAAGCAACCGTAAATATCAATATGGCCTTTCGTTTCTCTGCTTCATGTATTTTTGAGAGGAGACTACATCCATGGGCCTTTTCTCTCTTTTTTTCTTTCTTTCTTTTAATTAAATATTATAATTATCCAACATTCCCATCCTAGATTGTAATATTAAATTTTCTTTAGCTTCTAATAATACAACCATACATGCATAGAAGTATCTTCCTATTCAAACCTCTAATTAGTATAAATATTTTAATACTCTAATGAAATTATTGGTGGCCAAAGCTTGAACTAACACTTTTGTATACGAGAACCGAAAACATTACACACATGATGATATTCAGTTTCAGCAAGAAATTTATAAACATACTTGAGCACTATTATGGCTATGTGGTAACTTAGTTTCATGAATATTTACAAGAGTAAACTCTTAACTCTGGTCAGAAGTAGCCCCACTTCTATATTCATTTGGGTGGAATCACTATTCTATTTGTGTCTGTGTTATTATAGGTACTTGAAAATAATTTAGATTCCATTAAGAGTAAAAACTCATCCTTTATTATCGTAACAGTCATCATTGGTTTTCCCTTTTTGGCCTAATATAAATTTTAGTGCCATCTCGGTCATATTTTAGTAACTTGTTATTACACTTCAAACCTTAGAACTGGTATTTGCTAGAACAAGGATGGGTTCCCATTATTGGTGACTAATAAGGGTTTTGGTCCCATCTAATAAAGATAACTTTTATCAATTCTTTTGATAATCCTTTGGTCAAAGCATTTACTAAGTTATTGCTAGAACTTACATAAATTTTGGTAACGACTCCATCCATTGTTAATTATTTGATGTATTCATATCTTAGGCTTGTATGTCTAGATTTTTCATTATAGACCTTGTTAAATGTTCTGGACATGGTTACTTCACTGTTACAATGTAAAAAGATACGTTATGGCCATAATTTAATATCTTGCAACAAATTTCTCGACCATTCCGCTTCATTACTAACAACTGCTAATGCTATAAATTTATATTCCATGGTTGAGTTTGATACCTTTGTTTTGTTTTTTGAAGGCCCAACTTATTGTTTCACTTTCAAGTATAAAAATCCAATCCAGATGTTGATTTATTATCACTTGCACCTGTAATTCAACTTGCACCGGTAAATTTCTTTTAGTGTTGCTGGATGATCAAAATAGAATAGTTCTAAATAAATAGTTTTTTTGAGATATCTAACAACTCTACTTATTACTTTTCAATAGTCTCTATTAGGTTTATTAACATATCTTGAGATCTTGCATACTGTAAATGCAATATCTGCCTAGTATAATACATTGTACATATTAAGCTTTCAACAGTACTTGCATATTCTAACTGTGCCACTGCTTTACCAGAATTTTCAATTAAATAAACATTGAGATCATATGGGATAATTGCTTCCTTTATTCCAAGATGTTTAAACTTATCAATAATTTCTCAATATAATGAGATTGATTCAAAGGATAACCCCCACTACGTTTCTTAACCTTTATGTCTAAGATAGTTTCTATTTTATTAAAATCTTTTATCTCGAATTTAGAAGCTAAATACTTCTTAGTCGTAGCATACCTTCTAAATTGGCCCGAAAAATTAGCAAGTCATCCACATAAAAATAAATAATCACACTATAACTATCAGTGAATTTAGAATAAATGCATTCATCAATATTGTTATGTGTGAATCTATTTTATAAAATTATTGAATAAAGCTTTTCATGCCATTACTTTGGAGATTATTTTAAAACAGATAATAATTTAACCGATTTATAAATTTTCTTTTCATTTCTAAGAAAGATAAAACCTTTCGGTTGTTCGATATAGACCTCTTCATTAAGGTTATCATTTAAGAATGCCATTTTAACGTTTATTTGATGAATATGCAAATTATAAATTGAAGCTAATGCAATAAGAACTCTGATAGATATTATTTTTGCCACCGGTGCATATGTATCAAAATAATTTATACATTTCTTTCACGTATACTTGTCGGCTACTTATTTAGCCTTAAAGGTTTGTATGGACCCTTCTATATCATATTTTTTTTGAATACCCATCTACATCATATATGTTTTGATTTTAGAGGCAAATATACAAGAATCCAAGTATTGCTAGACAATATTGAGTCCATTTCATCATTTATAACTTCTTTCCATAAACCTATATCTTTTGAAGCCACTGCCTCACTATATATCTTAGGATCATCTTCAATACTTAATAAAATTGGTATTTTATTTAACACAATTGTTCATTTACCTTCTACAAGGAAGACTATAGATTGGAAACCAATAAAATCAGGATCTAAATTCCTAGGTTTAGAGAAAGTATTATTTTCCTTCCTCTTGTTACTCTCATTATTAGATGTGCTATAAGTTAAACTGGAGTGGGGGATTTGTGGATTATCAATTACAGTAATAGGCTCAGGCACAAGTTATAATAGAATTTATCTTCAATAAATTTTGTATCTTTTGTTTCTATTACAGTATTAGACTTCAAGGCAATAATCTATAAGCCTTTGAATTTTGAGCAAATCCCATAAATACATATTTTATTGCTCTTGGCCCTAATTTAGTTCTCCTTGGATCAGGAGCTTTATAAAAGGCCAAACAATCCCATACTTTAGATAGTCTAGATTTGGTTTTCTTCCCATCCATAATTCACAAGGTGAAATCTATATTTTTCTAGATGAAATTCTATTATGAACATGATATGCAACAAGCAATGCTTCACCCCATAAATTTAGAGATAATTTAGTATTCAAAACCATTGCATTAACCATGTTAACCAAAGTTTTTTTTTTCTTTCAGGTTAAATCATTTTGTTGAAGTGTATACCGTGCTAATTTTTAGTGTATAATACTATGTTCTTCATAATAAGTAGAAAATGCTTCTAAAAAATATTTTCCATCCTCATCACTGCAGAAAATTTTAATTTTGTTTTCCTTCTGATTTTCTACTACTTTATTAAATAAAAAAAAAACTTAATTGCTTCATCTTTACTTCTTATTAGGTACATATATATGTATCTAGAGCAATCATCTAAAAATGCTATAAAGTATCATTTACCATCTCTTGTTAGAATTTCATTCAATTCATAAATGTTAGAATATACTAATTCTAATATTTGTGCATTTCTTCCTGCTTGGAAAAAGGCTTCTTGGTGATTTTTGCTTGAACGTAGATTTCACACTTATAATTATTTTCATACTTATAAGAAATATATCCATTTATAAAAATTATATCCATGCTTAGACATATAATGCAAATACTTAAAATTTAAATGTGCTAATTTAGCATACCAAAAAGAAGGATAATCATTAATCAATAATATAAGCATAATTTGGAAATACTTTATTATTATCAAGACCGAGTTTGAACATACCCTTATAAGAATAACCTTTTCTAACAAATATCCCATTTTTTGATAAAATCAACTTATTTGACTCTAGAATAGCCTCAAAGCCATTTTATATTAAAAGCTAACAAATATAAGATTTTTCTTGATTTTTGGAACATGCGGTGCATTCAACAAAGTTAGTTTTTTTTTCCACAAATGAAGTGGAGTTCAATTGTTTCTTTTCCAAATATTTTGGCAAGACTATGATTTTCCATCAATTCTTCTTGTCCAGTAGCAATAGCTTTATAATTCTTGAACAGCTCTTTATCATTACAAACAAGTACTATTATGCTAGAATCAAGCCACTAATCAAAACATTGGTTTGTAGTAGCCATATGTAATTTAGTGACCATACCGATTTACAATATAAAAATTATGGCAATAAGATCCTTGGCTCCTCCTTCTATTATATTTGCATTATTGTCAACAATATTTTCACTGACTTTCTTCTCATTCTTATGGTATTTGCACTCACGAATATAATGGCCTTTCTTTCTGCAATGATAGCATATTTTATTCTTTTTGTTGGGATTGCTATTCTTCTTGAAACCAGAACTTGTTTTGTGCACTTTGAGATGCTTCTGGTATTTAGAGTTTTAGTTTTTATTGGACCCATTTTCATTATAAATGTTCACTTTAGAATTTAAAAACAAGGCATCACATTTTCTTGATTCTTCCACAATCCTGAGATACTTTAATATCTGTTCTATCATGAAGTTTTTTGCTATATATAGTAGAAGTTTCTTCCTGTAATCATTCCAAGTAGGAGAGAATTTTTGCAATATTTGCCCTGACTTGAAGAGACTCAGGAATAATAATTTTAAGATCACGGAGTCCATTAACCAAAACTTGCAATTCATGTACTTGATTCATGATGGATATGTTGTCACTCAATATAAATTCGAAACAGTTAATAATAAAAAAATTATCTGCATCTTATTTTTTAGTAGTATGTTTTTCTTCCAATGCTTTTCAAATTTCTTGGGATGATTGGAGAGAAACATAGAGATCATAGAGACGGTTGGATAATGCATTCAAAATGTGGCCTCAACAAACAAATTCATCCTCTTGTCATCTCTTTTGTTCATTGTTAATATCTTTAGTATCCTATATATGATTTTTCATTAGGAAAAGGCTGCAGCACATATGCAATTTTCAATGCAGTCCGAAGAAACATCTTGTCCTTCCAATGAGTGAAGTTGGTTCCATCATATTGACCTAATTTGACAAAGTCTTGATTTATGACTTTGAAAGTAGCACTTGATTCGGTAGCCATTGGAAGTATCACCTTAAAATTGTTAGGGATAAATGGTTTAATTGGATAAAATAATGGAATAATTTAACTAAGGCTTTGAGGCACATATATCGTTATTTTTAAGGTGATATCTGTCTCTACTCAAAAGAGTTTACTATCATGGCAAATGAACCTCAGGGTACAACAAAGAGATTCTCAAGAACTCTTGTAATACCCAGTATGGAAAAAAAAAAAGAAGAAGACTCTCATCAGGAAGAGTTTGAAACCGAGCCGAAATCGGGTTCTCCAGCTATAAGGAGGGATCCCCTCATTTCCATGAATCTCTATCACTGAAAAGATCCCTTCTCCATTTCTCCGATGCCGCCATTGTCGTTCGATGCCATACCAGGATGGAGGCCAAGCCATCGTGGACTACCGTCGGCCAACCCTCGTCTGGCAAGAACCATGGGATTTTGGGGGGAGAACGGGGGGAGCGCAAGAGTCTTGGACTTGGGGCAGGGAATCCCTCTCTGACCATGGCTTCTTCCTTCATCTTCTCCTCTCTTCCTCATGTTCGATCCTCATATCCCTCCAAACCCCATTGCCTTCGCTTCCTCCTCCCCTCCCTCCCTCTTCTTGCCTCCCCCTCTTAGGTTCGGTAGCCGATTAGGGCCTCCTAGAGGCTCTTTAGATATCCTTAGGAGTCAGAGGTTGTGGTCCCCAATCCTCGCGTTTGGGCCGGCGATCTTCATGATGAAGGCGGTGACAATGAGGATGAGGAGGACAATGATGACCTGAGCCTCGATCTCCTCGCGGGCTTCCTCCATAATATTTTTCACAAGATCTTGCAGTGCACTTGCATGGCCGTGCAGGAGAGGAGAGAAGAAGAAGAGGAAGAGAAGAAGAAGAGGAGAGGGGAAGGGAAGAGAAGAAGAGAAGGAAAGAAAAGAAAAAAAAGAGAGGAAGACCTTTGTTTGGCGGAGAAGAAGAAGGGGAAAAGGGAAGAAAAAGAGAAGAGAAGAGAAGAAAGGAAAAAGAAAAGAAAAGAAAAAGAAGAAAAAGAAAAAAGAGAAGAAAGAGAAAGATGAGAGAGAAAGAGAAAAGCAGAGAGAAAGAGGAGAGATAAAGAAGAAAGAGAAAGAGGAGAGAGATAAGAGAGAAAAGAGAGAGGAAGAGGAGAGACAAGAGGAGAGAAGAAGAAAGAGAAAGAGGAGAAAGAAGAAAAGAGAGGATGAGGAGAGAGAAGGAAGAAAAAGAAAGAGAAGAGAGAAGAGGAGATAGGAAGAGGAGAGAGAAAGAAGAAGAGAGAGAAGAGGAGAGAGAAGAGGGAGAAAAGGAAAGAGAGAAAAAAAAGAGCAAGTTAAATAAATAAATAATTAAAAAGAGAGACCTAAAAGTTTCTCTCTAAGAAATTTATGAAGTTAGGGTATTGCAGGTGGATCACAAAAGAAATATGGGTAGAAGGTTTTGGATTTATAATTATTATGAAATTATTTATTGATATTAAGAATATTACTGTGGAAGGATAACTTTTCGGATAAAGGATATCGAGTAAATTTTTTAGCACCTAGATCAGGGTTTGAGTATAGATTGGTATGGGATGTATTAGTCTGTCACCAATAAAGAAAAGAATTTCTAGACATGATCACCAGTTTTATAAATATATTTTATATGGCATGTGATGTGGCAGGGTCGCTGACATGGGGGAGCTGACAGGCGCCACATCAAAGGAAGCCGCCACGTCGGACGCCACGTCAATTCTCTTGCCCGGACTCCTCCGCCAAGCTAAGCTCCCTCGAGACAGCGAGCCGAGCTCCATCCTCCGCCAGGTCAGTCCCGCGAGCTCGGGATGCCTAGACTGGAGCCGCACTTTGCCCTCCAGAGTGAGACCCTTGGAGATCGAGCCCTGTGGTCGGAGTCGAGCTCAGCCCTCCTCCACCACGTGGAGCCTCTCCGAGGCTGAGCCCTCTGGACCGGGCCCGCACTCTGCCCTCCAGAGCAAGACACTCGGAGATCAAGCCCTATGGTCGGAGTCGAGCTTAGCCCTCCTCCGCCACGTGGAGCCTCTCCGAGGCTGAGCCCTCTGGACCGGGCCTGCACTCTGCCCTCCAGAACGAGACCCTCGGAGATCGAGCCCTATGGTCGGAGTCGAGCTCAGCCCTTCTCCGCCACGTGGAGCCTCTCCGAGGCTGAGCCCTCTGGACCGGGCCCGCACTCTGCCCTCCAGAGCAAGACCCTCGGAGATCGAGCCCTGTGGTCGGAGTCGAGCTCAGCCCTCCTCTGCCACGTAGAGCCTCTCCGAGGCTGAGCCCTCTGGACCGGGCCCGCACTCTGCCCTCCTCCACCAAGGCGATCCCGCAAGCTCGGGGTGTCTAGGTCGGAACGAGCCCTGCCATTCTAGCTCAGCCCCAACTCAGACGTGGGCACCGCTATCCCAGGACACCGGCGATCCACCCGAGGACTACATTGGGACGCCTGCCAGACCATACTGATCGCCTGTGGCCACCGGTTACACCAAAAAGGGGAGAAACCCACTGATCGAGGTGCCACGCTCCTCACCAACCGCCTAGACCACCCGAGAGAGAAAGTCAACCAGGAGATTCGAATCCCAGGGGCGGCGGCCCACCGATCGAGGTACTGCCAGGTTTCCTGGAATAAGGCGACCAAGGGTAATGTCAGAGCACGTGACAGCTTCCCTTATCACGGATTGGGAAAGGCTCCTCGGGACACTACCGCACGCGCCGGATAGCCCGGTGGAGATCCCAAGACGAACGCCCAACGGTAACCTAATCTACAAAACTTGGAGGTAACAACCACAATACGAGGGAGGCACAAGCCATACCACTGGAACACAAGTGCAATCTCAACCAAAAAAGAGAACGGCACCACCAGCATCCTCAAGCAAGGTTGGGCGGAAGGGCCACACAGAGACTCCCTCTAGCCAGGCCACTCTTCCCCCGACACACTTGCATGCCACTCTCACACTAATCACTCCTCCTAGTGTGGAGTCCATCAAGAGGGGCTCAACTAGGAGGATCTGTTCCCCTGGGTCGTCACTGACTTGATCGTCGGAGTGCCCCCACCGAAAACCTTGGCCCGGGTCGCTAACCCCTGTTTTGCAAGTCCAGGATCACCGGACGGCGAGACAGAGAAGGAGGTGCACTCTGACGCCGACAGCAACTATGAGCCACGGCGATCTTGGCAGCAACAGCATGATTTTGATCCTTGGATATGAGCATTGGCATGCATGGTTATTTATGTATTACATATTTTAATTTCTCATGATGGATAATTATGCTTGCTGGTATTGCTATTTATATTTTTTGTATGATATATTCATATCAAACATGATTATTTGGATGGTTTGGATTGTAATATCGATTATTGCAAATCTTGAAAAGAGTATGACTTGAAAACATATCTGAGATATGATAAAGTGATAATCAAGAAGAGATATTGGGACTAGCCACGTCATGGGATCGTGGTTACTGAGATTGCCAGTCATAGGCTGGAGTGTGATAATGAGATTGCCAGTCACAGGTTGAAGTGTGATAATGAGATTACCAGTCACATGCTAGAGTGTGACATTGAGATTGCCAGTCATAGGCTGGAGTGTGATAATGAGATTGCCTATCATAGGCTGAAATATGATAATGAGCTTGCCAATCACAGGCTAAAGTATGATACTGAGATTGCCAGTCATGGGTTGGAGCATGACCGTGGTTAGTACAGAATCCTAAAGAAGAAGGATGACTAAATTAAAACATAAAAAGGAAACATGATTTTATCAAAAATATTGTTATATATGGCAAATGAGTTGTTTTGGTTGCATGATATGGTATACTATTATTCTCTTATTATTTTCAAGCTGCATTGTTACTGGTGTGACTTTATGGAGTCCTTGCTGGGCTATAAAGCTTACTCCCCACTTTCTTATTTTTTTCTTAGAGAAGTAGGAGGCATAGCAAGGGTCGGGTCGAGTGTGAGATCGAGTACCAAAACTTTTAGACTGTTTAGTTAGTCTTATTTCTGAAATCCATGTAATGAACAAGTTAATTATTTAGTGATCATAAATTAAACAAGTTGACTATTCAGTTATTGTTAAAGTATTTTAATGGTGCTTGATTACATAAATTTAATTATGAAAATAATGAGAATCTTGTATACTTAGACCTGGCACGATCTCTAGGATGTTACCTAGGGTTGTGTGACCGGTCACGTAGCCAATTCCGGTGCTAGATTCGATGCATGACAGAGTGGTTTCAAAGCTTAGGTTATGATTACTTGAGACTGACATAAGTGATTTGGACAAGATATGAGTAATATCAAAACTTAGGTTATGATCACTTGAGATTGTGGCATAAGTGATTAGGATAGATATGAGTGATATCAGAATTCCGGTTATGATCGCTCGAAATTGTGACATAAGTGATTAGAAAATAACATGATGGTTATTAGGACATGACAAAATGATATCGAAACTTAAGTTATGATCACTTAAGATTATGACATAAGTGATTAGAATATGATATGAGTGATATCAAAATTTAGATTATGATCACTATGGATTGTGACTTAAGAAGTACTTGAACTTAGTGTTATGATCACTTAGGTCATGATAAAAGTTGCAAGAATGAATTCGAGTTTGGATTTATAATCTTTAAATATTATACATAAGATCCGGCATATGATTTGTGCAAAAAAAAGAATACGATTTTTATCTTTAATATAAGTAATAAGATTAATCTAAGATGAGTGTAAAGAACTGAATGTTTTATACTATTTGATTATGATAAGTAAGCCTATGATAAATATTGGAGAGCTGGATAAGATGTGTCTTTGTCTTTGATAAGTGGATTTGACCCAATATTAAAAGTACTGGCCTGAAAATATAGTATATTATATTAATGGGTTATGCTGAATGTATATGTTCAATTATTAATTAAATAATTTTGGAATTCTGATATGGATACAGATCATGATAACATGCTAGTTTTGTTGTTAATTATCATATTGTAAATTTTAGGACTGTTACAAGAAAATGTTTAGGGTGCAAGTTATGAAAAAAAATAATGATATTAGAAAAGATAATTTTTCGATGAACCTGTATGTGAATTATGATTAAAAATTATGTAAGAAAAAATATGTTTGAGATAATGCATAGATTTGTAACTTTTTATTAGCGGATTAGATTGTAGTTTGTTGACCTGGCATACACATTTTGGTAGAATCTTTGATAGCTTATGTTAGTAGTTTTAGATTGGATTACTGAATCTTCCTTATATTTGTTGAAGATTATTGGGTATATTAAACTCCAAGTCAAATTAAGATCTATAGAAGATCTAGGTTATCATGCTACTGAAATTATATTAAGTAGAGAAATTACTTGTATGAGACTTATATGACTCTAGCTTATGAGGTGCAAAATTTTAAATGGTTGTCAATTGATGTTAAGAATTATAGTAAAATAACTTTATGAGCAATAACATGATCAATCTTACTCATAAGAATATTGACTTAGAGTCATCTATTTTGTTAGAATTAAAGTTAACCTTCTAAGAGAAATGTTGATCTAGATGGTCTAATTGAATTGTTAAGGAAAGTATGATTAATTTGGACTTGGACTAGAGTTATTGATATCTTAAAAAGATCATGAAATTTATGCAAGGACTTTAAATATAAAAAGTGGACCAGGATAAATCTTGATATGATATGCTTGAGATATGGATAAGATAAAAAAACTCAAAAGCTTTACTTTAGTAACTTTGAATCGTTCTGGTATCAATGTAAGGTGAATTTTGGAAGGAATTCATTAAGTGAATCTAGATAGTTCGGTAAATTATATCAGGATGCATAGTGGAAGCATAGTAGTTTATGTTATCCTAAAATTAATTAAGAACGATAACTCTAATTTCAAAAATGTTATGATGGGAGAGTTGATTTGAATTTTAGTTACAAGACTTTTAGTGATAAATAAAAGAATAATATTATGGATTCTTGGACTAGTCTATATGTATTGCTATGTAATTTTTTATCAATAGGTTCTCCTAGTATAGAGGACTCTAAAAAATTTTTTTTGGATACCTCCAAAATTCGAAAAACACATGATGATCCTTTTATTAAGCTTGGATATGAAATACTTTGACAAAGCTCTTTTTAATTGTAATATTATGATCTTATTAATTGAAGAGGCTTAAGGTTTTCCTGAAATAAAAGTCTAATTATAAAATCATAGGAAATGTTAAGAGAATGATGGCTGTAAATTTTAGAGAGTGTTTAATGCTCAAAGTTTTTTTTGTTAGTGTTAATAGCATAGAACTAGGTTAATTATGATGCGAAGTTAATCAAGAGAAATAAATTTCAGGGACAAAGAATTATGTATTTTAATTCGAGGTTGGGGCACTAATGTGTATTTGAAAGAGATCGAGAGATTCACGATGTATTGTAAATAGTAAGGATCAAAATTCAGATATGAGATAATTTTGTTATGTTAGGGTCTTATGAAAAAGGCATTCTAAGAGGAGGATCATCTAGAAACTCGAGGATGATATTAGGGTTGGTTACTTTCAAGATTTAAAACCTTAATCAAGCTAATTTCGATGATGAAATTATTTTTAAGGGGGAAAGAATGTAATACATAGTATAAAAAAATTAGAAGAAGACTTCCATTGAGAGTCTTCTCCTTTTCTTTCTCCGAGAAGAGTTCGAAACTGAGCCAGAATCGAGTTCTCCGACTATAAGGAGGGATCCCATCCTTTTCCTGAATCTCTATCATTGAAAAGATCCCTTCACCATTTCCCTGATGCCGCCATTGCCATTTGATGTTGGAACAGGATGGAGGCTGAGCTGTTGTGGACCGTCACCGGCCAACCCTCGTACGGCGAGAACCTTGGGATTTTGAGGGGAGAACGGGGGAGCGCAGGAGTCTCGGACCTGGGCCAAGGAATCCCTCTCTGACCATGGTTTCTTCCTCCATCTTCTCCTCTCTTCCTTGCATTCGATCCTTGTATCCCTCCAAACCCCACCGCCTCCACCTCTTCTCCTCCCTCCCTTTTCTCGCCTCCCCCTCTCGGGCCTAATCGCTGATTAGGACCTCTCGAAGGCTCTCTAGCACCCTCAAGAGTCGGAGGTCATGGTCCCTGATCCTTGCACTTGGGTCAGCGATCTCCACAGTGAAGGCAGCAACGATGAGGACTAGGAGGAGGAGGACAACGATGACCAGAGCCTCAATCTCTTCATGCGCTTCCTCCACAACGTCTTCCATAGGATCTCACGGTGCACTCATAGGGCCGTGCAGGAGAGAAGAAGAAGAGAAGAGGGGTAGGGAAGAGAAGAAGAAGAGAAGAGAAGATAAGAAAAGAAAAGGAAAAAAAAAAGAGAGGAAGACCTCCTATGTTTGGTGGAGAAGAAGAAGGGGAGAGGGGAAGAAAAAAAGAAGAAGAGAGAAGAAAAGAAAAGGGAAAAAGAAAAGGAATGGAAAAAGAAAAGAAAAGAGGAAAAAAAAAGAAAAGGAAAGGAAAAAAAGAAAAGAGAAAAAATAAAAAAAAAAGAAAAATAGAGAAGAGAGAGAAAGAGGAGAGAGAAGGAAGAAAGGGAAAGAGGAGAGAGAAGAAGAAAGGAAAAGAGGAGAGAGAAAGAATAGAGACAAGAGGAGAGAGAGAAGAGGGAGAAAATGAAAGAGAGAGAAAAGAAAGAGCAAGTTAAATAAATAAATAATTAAAAGGAGAGATCTAAAAGTTTTGCTCCCAAGAAATTTATAAAGTTAGGGTATTGCAGGTGGATCGTAGAAGAAATACAGGTAGAAAGTTTTTGATTTATAATTGCTATGAAATTATTTATTGATATTAAAAATATTACTGTAGGATGACAACTTTCCGGATAAAGGATATCGAGCAAATTTTCTAGCACCTAGATCGGATCCGAGTGTAGATTGGTATGGGACGTGTTGAGTCTGTTACCAGTAAAGGTAAGCATTTCTGGACATAATCACCAGTCTTATAAATTTATTTTATATGGCATGATTTTGATCCTTGGACATGAGCATTGGCATGCATGGTTGTTTATGCATTACATATTTTAATTTCTCATGACGGACAATTATGATTGTTGGTATTGCTTTTTACATTTTTCGTATGATATATTCCTATCAGACATAATTATTTGGATGGTTTGGATTGTGATACCAATCATTGCAAATCTTTAAAAGAGTATGACTTGAAAGCATATTTGAGATGTGATAAAGTGATAATTAAGAAGAAGAGGTGTTTGGACTAGCCACACCAAGAGATTGTGGTAATTAAGATTGCCAGTCACAGGCTGGAGTGTAACAATATGATTGCCAGTCACAAGCTGAAGTGTAACAATGAGATTGCCAGTCACAGACTGGAGTGTGATATTGAGATTGCCAGTCACATGCTGAAGTGTAACAATGAGCTTGCCAGTCACAGGCCGACGTGTGATACTAAGATTGCAAGTCATGGGTTAGAGCATGACTGTGGTTAGTCCAGAATCCTAAAGAAGAAAGATGACTAAATTGAAATATAAAAAGAAAACATGATTTTACTAAATGTTTTGTTATATATGGCAAATGAGTTATTTTGGTTGCATGATATGGTATCTATTATTCTTTTGTTATTTTCAAGCTGCATTATTACTGGTGTGACTGTATGAGTCCTTACTGGGCTGTAAAGCTCACTCTTCATTTTTATATTTTTTTCTTAGAGATGCAGGAGGCATAGTAAGGATCTGGTTGAGCGTGTGATCGAGTACCAGAACTTTTAGACTATTTAGCTAGTCCTATTTCTGAAATCCATATAATGAATAAGTTGATCATTTAGTGATCATGAATTGAACAAGTTGATTGTTCAGTTATTGTTAAATTATTTTAATGGTGCTTGGTTATATAAATTTAATTATGAAAATAATGAAAATCTTGTGTACTTAGGTCTGGCATGATCTCTAGGATGTTATTTAGGGTTGTGCGGCTGATCACGTAGCCGATTCCGATACTGGATTTGGGATATGACAACTTTTTAGGAAACTATTTAGAAACTAGGCAACAATAAAAGTTTTAAGATGGAAGGGAGATTGCTATTTCTAGTCATAAGGCTCTATACTTATAGATTTGTGCAAGGGCACATTTCTCTGAATATGTGTTTTTTAGTCTATAGGTGGATAACCTTTCAATCAATTGATACATAACTTTTTAATCCGTAAATTTGTGATTCTTTAATTTAAATTGAAATCTAATACTACATCTTGTCTTACAATGGTGAAGCTCCGTTAAATACTTGAATATTCGGCTTAAACTGAAGTCTAATATTAAATATTATCCTACCATGGTGAAATACCTTTTCAAGACTTTAATTTAAATTGAAGTCTATTTGGTAGGTAATGTGGCGGGATCGCTGACGTGGAACCCATGTCAGACCCCTTCAGATGCCACGTCGGACGAAGCTGCTATATAGGATGCCTCTGCCTGGACTCATTCGCCAGGCCGTGCTCCCTTCGAGTCGAGACGCCGTGGCCGAAGTCGATCTCCGCCTCTCCTTCGCCAGGCCGCGTTCCCTTCGGGTCGAGATGCCATGGCTGAAGTCGAGCTCCCCTCTCCTTTTTCAGGCCGCGCTTCCTTCGGGTCGAGACGCCGTGGCCGAAGTCAAGCTCCACCTCTCCTTCGCCGCTCCCTTCAGGTCGAGACGCCATGGCCGAAGTCGAGCTCTGCCTCTCCTTCGCCAGGTCGCGCTCCCTTCGGGTCGAGACGCCGTGGCCGAAGTCGAGATTCGCCTCCCCAGATCGGCTCCACCTCGGATGAAGAAGCCTGCAGTCAGAAGACGTCACCGCCCTCCTTGGACGGCGGTGAGCCGCCCAAGGACCACAGGGGAGCGCCCGCCAAGTCACAATAATGGTCCCAGCTACCATTTACACCAAGAAGGAAAGAGTCCCCTGATCGAGGTGCTGCGCTCCCTACCAACCATCTGCACCCCTCAAAAGATGAAGTCAACCAGTAGATTCAGATCTAGGGGCGGTCGCCCGCCGATCGAAGCTCTGCCATACTTCCCAAAATGGGGCGACCGGAAGGAATGTCAGCGTGCGTAGTGCTGTTCCCTATCATGGATGAGGAAAGGCACCTCGCACACAGCACCAGATAAGTGGCGCGCAACGACCCTAGCTAAAAGGGCTCCTCCAAGGTTCAAACAAGGTAGGTCAAGTAATTCGAGGAAGGACACACACGAAAAAGAAGAGGGCAGCGTATAGGAAGACCACCGCTCTAGGCTATCGCAAATCCCCAGGAGGGGTCTTGATGGACAGCCATTCAGCCCGAGCTCTCCTCTGCTACCACTCCCACATTCTGCTCTCGACCCGCTCATACTCTCTTATTTCACAAAGTTCTCCTCCTAGCGTGGAGTCCACCTTTGGGGCTCGACCGGAAGGATCTATTTTCCTGGATCATCACTGACTTGAGCGTCGGAGTGCCCCCGCCGAGATCTCCGGCCCGGGTCTCTAACTCTATTTTGCAGGACTAGAAGCCTGAGCAGGATCCTGAGCGATAGGAGCGCGGTCCGAGTTCGACATCAGCTACAGGCCACGACGACCGGGCGGCAACAATAGGTATATATTTTTAAGAATCTTTTTGAAAAATAATAATAAATATCAATTTAGCCCTTCTTTTCTCTTCTTATTTATTTATTTATGAGAGGAGACCGCACGGCACATCTATCGGCCTTTCTCCTCCTTTCTTCCTTTCTTTTAATTAACTATTATAATATATCCAACGGCAAGTAGTGTGCTGACTGACCATCAACACAAAGACATAGCCAGATGATCGATCTCACATGAAATAACCAGGAAAGCTCCTCGATGCATCTCATACCTTGACATAATTAATTCTATACGAATCTAATCGAAGGAAATTTCTTGATAGAGACGACATGGCAATTATTTCTTAATCAGGTTGAAATGCTTCTTTGTATTAGGCTCCAACTGTTTTTCTTGTGGAAGTTAATGAAAGACCCCTCAAAATAGAAATATCTAGTATCGGTCATGATCTATGATATATATAAAATATCTAGATCCAACTATTTTTCTAGTGGAAGTTAATGAATGACCCCTCAAAATAGAAATATGTAGTATTGATCATGATATACGATATAAAATATCTAGAAATCAAACTTTATGAATTTTTGATATCTGTTACCTATGCATCCGATTATTGGTCATGATCTATGTTATAAAATATCTAGAAATAGAAAATTATAGAGTTTTTGAGATCTCTTACCTATGCATGCGATTAGCAAGAAATAAATGGTAGCAATATAGTTAGCGAGCAAAACTAGAGCATAAACTATTTAATTTACAATTCTGAACTATTCATTTGAAAAATAAATATTATAAATATATATATATATAGATTAATTTTTAGTTAATTTGCTTGTTTATAACCATAGATCAAACTACAACATGCCGTCATATTATTGAAATTGATAACTTTATTTTCATTTGATGCACGAGGAAAGAAATTTAAAAATTCATGACTTTTTGTTTTAAAACATTTATATATATATATATATATATATATTATAGGCCATGATGCCAATATTTGTTTTGAATGTTCCTTTGTTGATTTCCATGGGGAAGCATTTGGAACCAAATGCTCTGAAAGCAGACTCCACCCACATTAAATTGATCAGAAAATTATGTTAAATAGAAAAAGAATCTCATTTAGATTTTTTGTTAGTCCATTAAAATATCCCTTGTACACAAAAATCAAGGTTATCAAGAAACCCTAGTTGCAACTCAGCATCATGGTGCAAAACCTAAGAATTAATTCCTAGAGTCTAGCTAGTGGGACTCCAAAGAGACCGTTCTCTGTTACCATATCCAGCTATGAATGCAATGGATCTACACAACTCTTGTCTGGCTTGTGGGACTTGCCTTGTACTATATATGAAGTTTTAGGTGCTGCCATACCTTGTCAACTATCATTGTCCAACTATCATTGTTATATGGACTAGCAGCGGCCGTTGCCATCTGCAACCAAAATCCATTTTATTATTCAATCTTATTTTATTTAAAACTATCTAGTGATATTATATTTATCGAAATCTAAATTACTTGAAAAAAGGCAATAAAATATCACTAATTGAAATAATTTATTGTGCGAGACCTCTCTTCACTTCACACTCTTTCAATTATGTTTGGCTTAACTTGCCAGGGTTGCCAATCTACGATGCGGTCATTCACATGGAACTTTTTTAATCTTTTGGGTTTGGCTCCTGCTTAGAAATGCAATGATACAGATAAGGAACAGAGTATTATAACAAACTCCAAGAATTTTTTTTTTTAAAAAAAAAAAAAAAAAAATTTCTAAAATCATTTATTTTAGAAAGAATATTATATAAAGAGATTTTTTTTTTAAAAAAAAAAAAAAAAAAAATTTCTTGGAGTTTGTTATAATACTCTGTTCCTTATCTGTATCATTGCATTTCTAAGCAGGAGCCAAACCCAAAAGATTAAAAAAGTTCCATGTGAATAACCTAAAATCTTTTAGGTTATTTCTAGCTAAAATCCAACTTGCATAGAGTCGATGCGGGACCAAACACGGATCCGTACGGTCCTTGCAGTGATTGTCACGATTAGGATTCTAGAGGACTTGCAGTTTTTCTCCTAACTATGAATCCATCATTCAACTAATACTACCTGGACGAGGAGCATCAAAATTGTTATGCATGAGCTGTATAACTTTTCACCTTCAGATCTCTTTGCTAGAAAAGCTCGAGTTCTTTGTAACTTTTTTGTACAAGATTTATGTGTCACAGAAGCATGTCTCATGCTTTACCAACAAAGCAAATCTCGGAGGAGAAATTACAGTTCAAATGTGCAACCTTTCTTGAGTTTCTTTCTTAAGCTGCAGTGCTCTTTTTAAAAGGTGAGATTTAAAAGTTCATATTGGTCGGGAACCATATCTTTGTCAGGATCATAAGGATCCCAATTCCCCTTAGATGATGTTTTCATCGATAATTATTATTATTATTATTTTTTTTTTTTTGCAAGATAGAATTAATTTTTACTTTTTTTTCTCCTTTAAACAAATAAGGGCTTGGATTCTGCTCTCAGGGCAGAACTGATTTGAGCAGCTCAACATGATTCGAATAAGTATAAATCGGGTTTCATTCAAACGTCATTCAACTGACCTTGAACTGTAACATAAGCTTGAAATCCATTTCAATATATATCGAAACGAATCCGATTCGATTAGAATTGGCTTTATGAGACTTGAAATAAAACTTATGTATGATGTATTTAAGTCGGTATATATAACCAACATCAAATCTGGTCAAACAATCGAATTCAATCTTCAGTTCAATTCTTGCTTGCTACATCTTAGAAAACTTTGGATGGGTTATTGTAGTGTTAATCGGATCTCCTCATCCATCTCTCTCTCTCTCTCTGTGTCTCAGATTCACGAGACACAAAAGAAAAAAGAAAAAAGTTGTCACTCTTTTAATGTAAGAAATGATGGAAGGGAAGATTGTGCATGAACCAAACTTAATTTCGATCAAGCTTGGTTTAAGGTCGAACAGAGCCTCATGCAAGCTCGAATTGATTTTGGCTCCACCTAAATCGAAATGGACATTATCTTTGTCTTGGTTCGAAATTTTTTTTTTAAAAAAAAAAAAAAAAAAAAAATTGAATTAGACTTGATTAATCAATAAAACTACCCGAATTGCTCGAACTCGAGACAAATCAATCTCGGATGTGGAATTGTAATTCATAGACAAGCAAGTTTAACCAGATTGACGACCCTCCACCACATTTGCTTATATAAAATCTTGTTTGGTAGTCCACTGAATTCCTCCCTCCCTCCCTCCACATAATTGAAATTATGAGGTATATATCACTTTTCTAAAACGTCCGGACTGGATAATTCTGCTAAACGATGCTTCTATACTTGCTTTTCTTTAAAGATATGAATAATAACTAACATACGTTTCTAATAACAACGTACTGCTTGTTACCTTGCAACATCCTTTCCACAAAGCCTTCTTGTAGTTGTAGGTTATCACATCATACCCAGCACAGAATGTAAGTGGGCGAGTAGAAGGCAAAGTCTTCGAGGCCACTCTCTTCCCATCACATCAACCATGGCCTTAAAAGCGCATCACCATGTTCTCCATCCATAAAGAGCCGAGCCATTTCGTCCTGGAGACGCGCAATGGAAGCCAGCGGTGACTCGGAGGCCGACAGGGATCCCCTCACCGGCCATGCCTTCCTGACAATGGAGGAAGACGCAGCAGCTGATCATGAAGATGACACCGAGTCATGCAGCCATGACCCACATGACAACAACCACACCGATCCCAATAACTTCGACAATGATGATGATGATGATGATGATGATGATGATGCCGATGCTGTTGTTGTTGATGATGGTAACATGGAGCATGAAAGAGGGATGACATGGTCACCGGGGGAGGTGAAGGGATTAGAGGAGGAAGGGGCGGTAGTGGTGGATCCTGCTGAAGAGGACCGGCTATTCTGGGAGACTTGTTTGGCTTCTGGCTATCCTTAAGATTTTTTTCTTTTTTTTGCCCTTTTTAGTAGCATTTGAAGTGCTGTTGGACGCTGAATTAGTTTAGGGAAAGCTTAATATTTATTTATTTCTCCTTCATTTCTATCACTTATCTGAATGGTCTCTGGTGGGTGAGAGACTTTATTGTACTGGATTGCAGCTAAGTTGCTGGGGAAAGCTTGATCATGCGTATGGTTGATGAAGGCTCATTTATTTTGTTTCCTTGTTTGCGTTAACAAAGAAGCTTTCGACCAAGCAATATCCTTCATGGGGATATTGTTTATTTGGCTTTGCTCATGATTTACCTCTGATTGCTTCCCCTCTTCAGCTCTTTTTTGTTTTCTTCGAGTCTTTTTACTTGGGCCTTGCACTGGCAATATCATATACTACACACGGATGTAATTCCTTCAAAATCTTGCCATCTTTTTTTGTCGTCTTGATTCTTTCAAAATTAAGAAGATCGATGAAAGTTTTCTCGATGCTCGGTAGATCTTAGACTTTGAAAAATGGTGACCAATGAAGTTTCCTTTCTTCTTTTGGGTAACAAAGTAAGTTTCCTTTATTGGAAATGGACTTCTTATGTTTAATGGCAGGTCATTGTTTTAGACTAAAATTGTCTTTTCTAGGAACATGATGAGAGGGCTAATTTCAAAGTTTAAAATTAACCTATTATTTAGTAGCTTATGAATCGATCTAGAGAACCAATTGCATGTAAACAGAACTAAGGTGGACATGCATTAGAGGAAAAGAATTGTTCTTTTAATTTCAAGGGAATAATGTAAAAAGGAAAAATATTTTTTTTTTTTCCAAAACAGTCGTCTCAAGCTGGAGAAGAGGTACTTGTTCAACAATGGAGGAAGCATCTGTTTATTAATTTCAAGTTTTTGCTCTGACACTCAAACCCATTTCTCTCTCTCTCTTCCCCTTCCTTTTTTTTTTTTTTTTTTTTTTTTTTTTTTTTTTTTTTTTTTTTTTTTTTTTATGCAAAAAGGGGAAAGGGGGATAAATTGATTACCTCATGGTAATGCATGGTAATGCATGAAGAATTGCAACACAGGTAGTTAAATATTCGGATGAGTAAATTGATTACCTTATAATCTTTGACATAACTAATAAAGAAATTTGCCAAGAATTCACTGAGCTTATATAGAAAGAATTTGAAATGAATATGATGGATGAGCTGACATTCTTTTTTGGATTTTAAATCAAAGAAACAAAGACAGGAATTTTCATCACCAAACTAAGAACATAAAGGAATTATTAAAGAAGTTTGGAATTGAATCCACAAAAATAATCGGTATACCAATGAGCCCAACCTGCAACCAAACAAAGATGAAGATGGTAACAATATTGATTAAAAGTTATATCAAGATATGATCGAATCTTTGCTATACCTAACTGCTAGCGGGCCTAACATACTATTTAGTGTTTACCTGTTGCAATAAGCAATGCGAAGTGGAAGCATGCAAGCAAATTTGTTTAGGACAAAACTTGATTAGGAGCTAACACAACGAACAGGATACACTGATTAACTTAAAAAAAATTGCTAAAATAATCAACTACTCTCAAAAACAACCTTGATTAACATGAGAGGTTGAACCTTCCCCCGGGATGAAGGGCTTCTTGCCTGGCCAGGCAAGGCAGTCCCTAAATGAAAAAAGTTTTGGATGCTAGCAACCTAACCCTAATTTCTTTATGGTCATTTTTAAGAGAGTCTGCCAATGGATGGTTTAATCCTTGCAAGCTTTTGCACAAAGTCGAATGTTAAATAAACCTGTATTTATACATGATTATACCTGTCAATACACAGTTACACATGGGGGAGGGATCAAACATAAGATTCCCGGCTAAATTAAGGAATGAAAATAGAACTTTTGGTCAGCATGAACTGAACATAAAATGGAAGTCGATCCTTCTAATAAGTTGTACAATGATCTTTCCCCGAATCCATGCTCATTCCCTCCCAAGGCATGAAAGCATACGAATATAAATGGGTCATTAAACTCACAGAAGATACATTTAAGAGACAATATATAGACATACACATGAAATATAAAACAATACAATCTACGAGTCACCGTAATTCAACATGTCTAATCCTGAAACACCACTAGTTTTTTGACCATGGTTTAATCACAGTTACAAGTATGATGACTACAATTATGAGAAGTATTAATATAGCTATGCACATGCATTTACGGGTGTTCTTCTGCAGCTTCTTTGCTCTCTGTAGAGCTGTTGCTCCAGACTGAACATGGTCAACAGCACTTGAAACCTGCGGAAAAGAAAAGAAAAACATGCCCCAATAACAAAAAACAAAGAGGAGCTTCCTATTTTAACATTTATGTCAATCATGGTAGTCCCTAATTCTACCATGAACAAAAACACATATCGTCCACCAGGAATGCGACAAATGACTCCACTCCAATAATCAGACAAATGAATAAAAACTTTGTTGCATTCTTGGTGGACTATATATATATATATATATATATATATATATATATATATGGTACTCATCAAGGAGATGGCATCATACCTGGGATTCGATGTTATCCAGCATGTCACCTTGTGCCTCAACCAATACTGCCATGTCGAGGAAAATCTACAAAAGAAATTGTATTTAGATGATTTCTATTCGTGGCAAGAGAGAGCGAAAAAAAACAGCATCAGAAAGAAACAAGAAAAAAAGGTCTAGATTTAATGGATGAATTCTTGGAGAACTTCACCTCCCTTCAGATTTTCCCTTTCCAAGCATGATGAAAGGACGGAACTCACAGATCACAGGGACTTATCAGCATACCATGTCCTTCAAAATTAAAGCTGATTTTTTCTTCCCTCCACTCTTCGGTTAAATATCATCTCTTTCTAAGGGATTCCTCATCCATGATTTCTGGCTTCCAATACTACATAAATATCATCTCTTTCTAAGGGATTCCTCATCCATGATTTCTGGCTTCCAATACTACATAAATATCATCTCTTTCTAAGGGATTCCTCATCCATGATTTCTTGCTTTGTCCAATACTAAATACTCTGGAACTAGGGTTGTGTGGGGTTATGCCAGCACTAATTTGTACTATTTTTTTGTCATTTCTTCATTTCTTGTGTTGGGAAGCCATTTCTTGTAGGTCATCACATCATACTCAGCACATGTATGTAGGCAAATAGAAGGCATTAGTAGACTTTTGCATTAGTGTTGTGAAGTTAGATTCCAAAGAGATATAAAGTATTACTATTAACATTATTGTTTGCCATATTATAATCAAACAGCTAATAGTATATTACACTGAAGACTTTAAATTTTGAAGAATCATTTTTTTAAAAAAAATTACTTCAGCGTGAGATCAAAACAATCCAGAAATCTTACATTATACTTTAAAATAAAGTATAATTTATTTTCTCAACTCCTTTTTTAAAATTCTTATTCTCCATTTCAATAGACATTTGTTTTTATTTCTTTATGATTTTCACCAAGAGCAGAAATTTCCAAGATTACCACTATCGAAACTGATATGGTCTAGTCAAAAGTAAACAGAAAACAAAACAAGGTTTTAGACCTTGTTTTCATTGGCCTTTAGGCATTAAACAGAAAAATCTAGAAGCAGACTAGAGATGGTTTTGGTCCCTGAAGTGAACAAAAAAATCAAGTCACTGGTCACAATCCTGTTGAGCTTAGAATAATTTCAAAATAACTGTTCATATACATAAATCCTCCAAATGCGAAACTTAGTACTGCTACTAGCTGGTCACCCATGCCTATCATTTATTTATATATCAGTGCACAGTATTCCACTACTTGTCAAAACTCCATGATGTTTCAGTATTCTCCGAACGAGTAATTTTCCCAATTTTCCATTTTGTTCTCCGTCCTGTAAAGAAGAAACTATTTGCAGCATATTGGCAGAAATAGTGCTTTATATTATTTCCTGCAATATATAACATCTTTTATGCTACATTATAAAAGAAATACCAGTCCACAGTTCACGTAATCCACTGAACAATTATATGTAATTCATTCATCAAATGTCTAAATTACTGGCCATCCATATCTCTAACTCCATCCTCTTTTCTTCGTACTACTCAAGGAACGCCGCTAAAGCCTAAGAGTTTGCCTCCAATGGATGTTGAAATGCTTTGATAAAATGGGTTTTTGCAAAGAAATGCAAAAACTATGACTACAACAGAGCATCTCATGGAAGTGGTTGCCTCACTGACTTGTGAATATGGATTATTTGTAACACAAAGGCTGGAGCATCCAGCAGAACACTTAGCTAAGTAGAAAGCCAATGCATATCACTCATTTCAAACAAAATATATATGATAATTCACTTTAGCATTGTGAGAGTCTTCAACTTTTGGAGGATATGAGGGTACAAGCAAGAGACAAAATTCAGCATTATTGTGATCAAGAAAAATCACCTACTCATTAAGCAAGAATATAGGTATTAGATTCTGAAGAGATTAGAAAAAGATGATAGCACTCCAAATGTTGAACAATGTTTCAGAACACCTTGAACAGCCGTAATCGATGTGGCTCTATGAACAACATGCACAATGATGAAAAATGACATCAAGTTAAATGGAACAACCTACAATGATGCAAACTAATAAGCATCTAAAGGTGCACTGTAAGCATGACAAAGAGCTAAACTTCTTGATAGAAATGGAAAAACTTTGGTTATGGAGTGGTGAACCTCTATCATAGCATTTAATCAAGCCCATAATGATGTAAGCTTGCAAGCAAGAGAACACAATGAACAAGCCAAACTTGGAATCCCCTGAGGTCTTTAGTCATCATTCAGTCAAAAGGAATAAAATTTCAGCCTCTTGTGGCTTTCACCCTTCGCACATTTTTGATTGTCTGATACCAGGGGAAGAAAGCAGGAACAACAATTAAGTACATGCACCTATTAGATTAGGTAATCAGGGAAAAAAAAATATAAAAAAATAAAAAATATATATATATATTTGGAGATGTCGAGTTATCTATTTGTTTTTCTGTCCATGAAATTGGGCAGAACTGCAGAAGCTTTTATTTCATTATTTAAGATCACAATCAGGGATATCAAGTTCCAGAATTTAGGAAGTTTATGCTGCAGCATGGTTACTAGAATGGTCAGGATTGAACTCTTCTAAATTTTTTGTAATTGGTAGTGAGCTTAGTTAGGTCTGTTTACACAATAAACTAATAAGCTGACCAGCTAGCTAGAACATAACCAAGTTGGATCACAAAGTACGACATGGAATTATTTGGTTGAGAATGAGCTCTTTTGCATTTTTCTGAAGTGGAATTACCTGCTGTAAATCAAGAAGTTTTCTCTCTATCTCTTTGACAGTGTCATGCCGCTCCTGGATTTCTGCAAGGGTGTCCAGTACCTGCAACCAAAAGGAAAATACAACAGCAGTCCAGCCTGTCTACAGTCACCTATCAAGATTCATTAGGGATGCAGTCTAGAAATAAACATATATGAGCAAGTAATTATGATTCAACGTTGACTCAGGAACTTGTATGCTCATGTATATGGAAACCTGGCCACGTCCTTGCTCCTGAATTGCTTTCTGAAAAATTTGCTCGCTGTTTCCAGTTTCTATCAATCGGTCAATTGTCTGTAAAGTCAAAGCAACAATCCAGTAGCATAAATATAAAACTAGTGGTGGTGCTACCTGAAATTTGTCTTTTATAAAGAATAACCTAACCTCTTCATCAGCATGACTGCCTGTTACTGTTCTTGCAGAAGTCCAGAAGGAAAAAAGAAGCAGATAGTGAATAGAATAGATACGAAAAAGTCTCAGAAGAAAATACATAAATGCCATAATTATTTTGATTTTTGATGCAACTATGAAAAACCTGTAAAAACCCTTCTCTCAACAACCTCCCGATATTCCTTCTGAATTGTTTCTCTCAGAGCCTGCATAGAATATTTGTAAATAAGAAATGAGAATATAATCTAGTAATTTGAATTAAAGATTTCCTGGTAATTCTTAAGAATTTATCATCTTGCATGCTTGAAATCAGGATGATAACTTTCTCCATGTTCTTTTATTGCTTAAGTTAGGAAATAAAGTGTAAGCCTCTGACAGACCAGAACAAAACTTCTTGGCTAAAACAAACTGGTTTCAACAGGAGAGACAGTAAAACTGTCCCTATTTTCTGGGTTCCAGTTGAAATGGGTCAATTTCAAGTGGTTAATTTCTGCTAAAAAATACCTCTAATTGGAACTCCCTTAAAAGCTTGAATTTGTGTTCATAGTTTCCTCATTTGCACTGTTTCTTTAAGAGCTTAGATCAGGTTCTTAATACAGTTTTTTGAAAATTGCTGAGCAAACTATTCAGAAATTTTGCCTCGGTTATGTTGAAAGTAAATACTACATAAATACTATTGACAAATGTTGCAACAACCACATCTGAAAGAAAATACAGTTTGAAAGAATCACTAGAGAGGCTAGTTTTTCCCAATCAAGGTGGCTAAAAACTAAGCATTGCAAGAGTTACAAGTATGTTTCAAGCAACAACAAAACCTTAAAATTCTATATGCTGCTCCCACATACCTGAGCACCTTCAATTGCATGTGCATGCACACACTCATATATGTAAGTGCTCATTTATGCATCCATGTAGTTGTGGCAGATGCAGCTTGTAAATTTATGGATACAAAGAGCTCAAGGAAGAAGAAAAAATCCCTCAACTGCCAGAAGTGGCTACAGTTTGCGGTCTGGTAGCGGGGAACCCTAGTTTCAAAGAAGAAATATTTTGAACAAGGAATCACCTGGAAAGGGGGTGTGACACTCTATAGAGAATATTTAGGCCAATAGGAGAAATTCCATCTGATTGGATTGCAAAAGATAAACTAATGTGGCATTGCACCAAAGCCACCGATGACAAGCTCAGAAGACCAACAGCAAGAAAGAGAATAAGTAGTCCTCCATAGTGTTGCTATGGAATCAAACAGGAAGTATGGCATCAAAGAGATTCCACATCACAAATAATGACTTCAAATGGTATGGCCAGCACAATTCCTGTAAACCAAGAGAAACTGTATTTCCTCCATAGATGTCAAATACCTGAGGAGGCTCTGGGCGATAGACTAGTCCATAGCCTAAGCAGTCGCCTAGGCATCTAGGCAATTGCCAAGGCAATGGACTTCGAACAAAGTCACTCAATCATTTGTTTGATTCAAGTACTTTATTTTCACAATTAGATTTTTAAACTATTTCAGAAAGCTAACTTATTAACATACCTTAAGGGCCCATTCTTTAGAGGGTAAATAACTTGGGAATCTCTATTTTCTTAGATAAGTATTTTCCAGGCAACATTTAGGCAGGAAAATAATTTATCCATGTTCTTTTATGTATTGGAAAATTACTTTAGAATCTATTATCCATGTTTTTTTTGCATTACTACTTTCCTGGAAAAGTTGCCAAGATCTATCCATATTTCCTATAATACCCTTTATTATATAAATATATCAATTATATATATTATAATTTATATTATATTATATATAATTTAATATATCATAATATATAATATAATATAAATAATATATTTAATTTTACTATAATATTATATATCATATAATATATTATATATTAATGTATTAGATTATATTATATATAATATGATATATAATAATATATCATATAATATAGTATATATTATATTATAATGTATATTATATCATTATTATATGACTATATTATTATATTGTTAAGGGTATATTGGGAATAAAATAAAAGGCTTATTTTCCTGGCTCATGAAAAAAATGACTTGCCCACATTCTAGATGGGTAAGACTTTCCTCCCTTTTAGTAAAAAAATGCTACCTATAAAAAAATAATTTATCCATCTAAAAAAGTATAAGAACATGGATAAAATGTTAATGAAAAAGTTGACCAACTTTTCCATGATATTTATCGACCAAAGAAAGGACCCTAAGGTATACGTTATGAACATATACAATTCTCTTTCAAGATATATTATTATTTGTAAAACTTTTACTAAATTTATAATAAATGTTATTGAAGTAATAATATATGTTGTTGTTTTAGCTCAATTGGTGGAGTTTGTTGAGCTCCCTTACTCATCTGTCCTGCTACAGATTGAGCTAAAGCTGTGATTGTTGAATGAACGATCTTTTTGTGGTTACTTGTTTAACACTTAAATCTAGGTTAATTAATTTTTTAATATTATAGTTTATACTGTATATATGTCTTTGTATACATAGTCAGATACACACGTATGAAGATATATTTACACATATATGTATACAAGTGTTCTTATGTATTTTTTAATCTATATTTCATTTATATATATATACAAACTGATTATATTTGCACATATGCATTTGTATATAGTACATATTCATGGTTCATACATATATGTATATATAATGTCGATGTAGACAAATTTATATATGCATGTATATATGAATCTTTATGTATATGAATGTATATATGAATGATGGTCCAGGCAACCTCGCCAGGTGTTAAGAGGTCTATTTGTAGCAGTGGCCTAGGCACCTGCAACTGCCGGTAACAACTATGCTTTCCTGTTAACTTGTGCGAAGGAATCCTTACAGGGTTTCTCATGCTTGAAAAGTGACCGAGGACTTGCACTCTTAATTGGTTCATCAAGATTAGAAGTAGATCTGGATCCTTCTGAAGATAACGTGTCTTGAATAAGTTCAGAACATCTGTATTGCTAAAATTTGATGGAAACATTTATAAGATAGAACAGATTTTATGCACTTGTTTGGTGGTTACGACAAACTAATACTCAAACAAGAATCAGATAAGTTTGGTGAATGTGCTCCATGTTACCCTTTCACCATTGGAGCATTATTTCATTGCATTGTTTGCAATTTTGAGTGCACTAAGAGTTGGGTCACACATTCCTATAAACTGTAAGCCACTCCTATAACCATGTTGCAGTGGAGTTTCAATGCAAATAAACAAAACTTTATCGACTGGGTAGTAAAAAAGTTGTGCAAACCCTACATCTTAGTCAAGTACAACCTGTAGAATTGGACAATAAGTAGATCCGTTGTTGGGAGGGATATGAATGGTTAAAAAGGAACACAAGATGGATCAATGATCTCAATTCATTAAGAGATTAAAAAAGAGATCTATGCAATTCTTCATTTCCATGAAAATGCAAGAGAAAAATGGATGTTACAAAGCACAATACATTGTTAAATTGTTCAAATTTCAAATGGATGACGAGTAATGCATGTCACCACCCTTAAAATTCCATTTATTTGCTCCAGTGATTTATTCTTAGTTGAATCTTCAAATGATGTCCTATCTTATGTGCTTTCAGGCAATTCCTCTGTATTGTTTTTATATGTTGACAAGGAACTATATTATACTTTTTTATATTTTCTGTAACGCACCATCATTAGAGGTAAGCCATTTGTTACTCATTCCTGGAGATTAAGTAGAGTGAGGTGGTACAATGTGATAGGCATATCTGTCCCATCTTTGTCTGTTTTAAGAGTGATGGGAAGGGAAACAGGTGTTATTAAAGTATTCTCATGGAGCAGAAGACACAATGGAAGTTCCACGAACATCATAGCACCTAACCTCCCATGCTCTGATTCATGATTGCTCAAGACATAGGAAGAAGAGGAAATTTCCCACTGTCTTTCTTTCACTTAACATTGGCTAGAGGTCCTAATGACTCTTATGATGCTTAAAACTGTCAAGGAGGTGGAAACAAATAAACACTCTTACCTTCTTTGCTCCTATTGCTGATTGTCTATCATAATAAATATAAAGGAGGTCATTCTCCTAATTGCCTCTCTTTTCTTGTAATCAAGACTGGATGGAGGGCTTGATGATCCTTTTGATACCTTATCCTCAGGGTGAATAGAGGGCAAGACACTTGCAGCACTTACAGACTGTAAAGATTTTTTTTCAAAAAAAAAAAAAGGAAGAAATGATCAGGCAAAGCTGAATCACTTTCAGTAGGATCAAGAAAGAGCATACAGATGGTAAAGATTCTCAAGCAGGACAACAATGGAAATTCTTGACCAAGCACTCTTCTCTGGTTTGGAGTTTATCATGGACTCAACTTTAGGAAGATTTTCAACACCAATTTGCTTATACTGTTGAAAGGTGGGCGGTTGTGTACAGCACAGGTAATCTGGGGAGCTAATAGAAGAGATCTTTGTTTTGTAGTGTGGATTTTTTTTGTTCTTCTCAACTTCTATATAGTCTTTTCTATATTTCTGGAAACAAATCAAGAAGAGAAATATTCGGGAAGCAGTTTTGCTTAGGGTTTTGTCTTGCATCATCCTGATTTTGACTATAATTTATCATGATGATCGATAGTGAGCGAGTGTAAACAAGCTAGTCAAAAATGAAAAATAGAATGTCCTCATAAATTGGCAAAAGAATTTGGTTCCTTTCTCTTTTCAGAACGCTTATAGCCATCTTCCTGTATCAATACCAGTCTTTTGATCCTGATTGCTTATAATTTTTATAACCTCAGAATGCCTGATGAGTAAAACGGTGTGATTCAATGAATTTCTGCAATATAGTTAAAAATATTATGCTACAATAATAAGAAAATTGTCTCATGAAATAAATAAAGAAGAAAAAAAAAAGCAATTTCTTTTGCTTTGCTTTCAAATATTCTCCTGTTACAACAACATTGTCCATGTAACTTTATTACAAGGTCATTAAAATGTTGAATTAAAAGATCGAGATAAACAGGTAACATCAGAAAATGATAGCTTAAATATAAATTATTGGGAACAAATGCAATACCTGAAAGTCAGACATCCTTTCTTTCAACTTCTTTTTCAATGCACTGCATTCAAAGTCAGTAAATGAGACAAATGTAACCATAAAATTACTTTTAATAAAAAAATTAAAGAATGAACATGTATTTTGGCATGAAAAGTCACATGGTAGTTGCAGTTCTAGATCGATCTACGCCTGATCCCTTTCCGCATCCAGGCTTCTGTCTGTTGGCTAAATTCTGAAGTTAGAAACAAAGCCCAATGTTAGTGAGATTCAAGGATGACATAGAGTTAAACTCTCATTCTCATAGCTCTGACATAAGTGAAAAGAAGCAGGAAAAAAAGTGTCCCGAGTGACTCAAACAAATGATTTCTCTTAAATTTAGTTAGAAATGTTTCAAATTAATTAAACCAAATAACTTTTTCTTCTTCAACAGCAAATCATGTGGTAGCTTCAGAACTTCCACTAGAACTAATGTGCACTTAGTTAACTCAGAGAAAAGTAGAAGCAGCATTAATTGTAAGTTGAAAATGATCCAATAGAATCCATATAAGGAAAATGGTAATATTTTGCAGTGCAATATAGAAAATAACAAAGATCTTCGCTAGAAAGAGATCAGAGAAGCAACATAATACAAATAAAAAATATATATAAATAGTGATTCATAGCTTCAATTTCCTTAATTTTTCGGAGAAATTTACCAATTAGATAGATGCAACAAAAGGAACAAAGGAAAGATTCAACTTACATAAACATTCTAGATAGTAAAACTTATTGGTCAAAATAAAATTATGAAAATCCCTCAGAAAAAAGGAAGATAAAAAAAATGTTCCAGAGTGCCTAATAAATTGAATTTCAGAAATGAAGTTTTACTTGCCACGACATTTTCTGAGTTTTACATGAAATATTTGATAACTTTTGAAACAAGACATGTTGCAAATTCCATTGCCCCCTCTTTTCACTTTAAGAGGCCAAAAATGAAGCCTCATACCTCTCTGTCTAGTTCTTCAAGTTTTGATTTTGCCAGGCGTGCAATTTTCCCAACTTCATCAATATCTTGCTCCATGTGCTTCTTGATGGCTGCAACCAGTTATGTACTAATTGCATTATAGCTGTTAAATAGAAAACAAAATTGAACCATAAAAAGCATGCAGACTCCCTTTGGAAGATCTCCACTACCAAATGATTATATTGAACTATCCATATTACCCTTCATGGCAGCTGCCTTGGTAACAGCTTTTGACTCCTCATTAGCATCCTGCATATGCAACCAGAAACTTAGCAGCAGGAAAAGAACAAGAAGCTATCATTAATGAACAAAAATGGTCAACAGATATTTGCCAACTGAGTTCTAGAAGTACATGAAATAAACTGTAGTTTCAAATTTGTACTTCAATTTTATAAAATAAAAATATTGTATAAGGAAAAAATTAAAACCTGACCTGGAAGAATAATATTTAAAGAGTCCCACAAAAAACAGAGTGCAAATAAGATATTCAATCAAACATCCACATCATAGGACCCTCACATGATCTGAAAAATTGGCTAGAGCTCGTTTTTAAAATATATACCAGCACCATCTTTCATAGTTATTTCCTTAATACAGGTTGCCACAGTTAGTTTGGCAGCTGGTAGTGACCAGTGGTTAGATGTGGCATGACACTGAAAACTAATGGTGGCATACATCATAGTGCAATTCAAAGGGGCCTGATAAACAAACAATCTCCTTCATTTTTTTTCCCCTCTTTTTTTTTTTTTTGCCGTGGCCGGGGCACGAGGGGGGGGCGGAGGGGGAAGTTAAGGTCCTGTACGGTCTCCCACTCCACAGCAAACTGCCACAACCACTTACTAGTTGATAACAAAAGTAAAATCTTCAAACTTTAAAACCCAAGCCTGTTAAACTTCCAAGCTTGAAAGTCCTAGCCCATTCTCATTAAGCACTCCAAAAATCATGCCTCATTGCAGCTAAATGTTGGTTACTTGAAGTGGGTGTAGGAGCAGATTTGGGTGTGGGTATCGGGAAGCAAGTTTCTTTAGAAAAGTCTGAAAGAGGAAATCCTTAGGAAGCAGATGCAGGGATGACTTTCTGGAAAGATTCTGGGGTGGGTACGCAACCCTATGTCGAAGTTTCCTCCTAGTAAGAACTAAATAAAGTCTCTCCCTGCCTGCAAAAGGAAAAGCTATGAAAACCTCCCAAAATAATTTGGCTTCTTTCAAAACAAAAGCTAAAAAGTGAAAAGAATAAACACATAACAGACAGGCTTTAATAAACACAAGCATATAACTGTTGAAAAAACATTATGCCTGCAAGTGGTCAGCTATTGCTCCACCATGCCTACCATCAGATTACAATCATTAAAAGGCTTATCCAAACATATATGAAGCTCACACTGGGTCTACAAGTTTTTCCACATCACGAAAGATTACCTAGGCCAAAAGTTAGGAAAGAATTTTATCATGTCTAACAAAATAACAATAATAAATATATTCGGAACATCCAACAAGTCCTAGCCTATATAAATTAATATAACATGATTGATAATGCTCGATGGAAAGTCTGACAACCTCATGTTTAAATACGTTCCCTGAAAAGGATAAATTAAATACCAACACTATCACATTACTAGATTTTATCAAGTCATGACACCTATTCTCTTATAAATCATATAATATATAATTCTATATAGCCATTATAATGGATTTTCAATTTAAAGAGTAAGTCCATATTGAGAAAGAATACAATTAATCTAATCTGATCATGAGTAAGTTCACATAGTGCACTGGATAATTGTTGAAGCCTTGCAACTGAAAATGGATAACATCTCAAGCTATAATGAACAAAACATAATCCAATGGCCTTTTCTGAACTGGAAATAACATGAAAGCCCATACCTGAAGCTTCTTCAGTAGTTTTGATAGCTTCTCAATTTGCTTCTCGATCTCTTGAACCTACATGAGAAACAGAATGACAGAAAGTATCAATAGTGGAATACCGCTTACGAATGTCTGATACGGTCAAATATGTACATATAATTTATCAAAAGAATAGTTGACATCAGTCATCTCTCAGGTAAGCAAAAGTAAGCCATGGTTACCTGTTTGAAAAAGCCTTCCAACCCCAGTTCTCCAGAATTTGCTGAAACCTGGGTTCCTAATTCAATATCTCCATCTCTTGAAGCTTCCCCTCGAGGGAGCTCAAAGGAGTCCTGTGAAACAAAACAATAAGAAGAAAAGGTAAGATTTTTTTGGCAAAACTAGACAAAGAAAAGAACAGGATTAAAAACAATAGGCAAGTTGCTCTCAAAAAAGGGCAAGATCCTGTTTACATAAACACCATCATGGAAAAATCTATAGTTCTATGTTATCTGTCCATTGTTTTCTCAACTTCCAAATAAAAGACAAAATATAGAACGGACGAACCCATATGCCACATCATTACGAAAAACTCAAAAGACTTATACCTGATCATGTTCTAATTTTGTATACAGTATCAAAGTCATTTTTTTCTGCAAATAATTAAAGATAAATATTAAAAAATGGTTCTTTAGAATGTTCAAATAACATTAGGAGATGTTGTCATAATCATGCATGCTTGTTGTCATCCATGATATTAACAAGAATCTAAATCTAAAGACATGAAGGGGAAAAATGAATAAAAGGGTTCTACATTAGAAAACAATATCTAGCAGTTTTTGACCCAGATCCACTTGAATGGGTAGGCATCAGGACATGAGGGTTTTTCATATTAAAAAGCTTGTAATCACCCATTTCTAATGTTTTGTATGCTCACTGAGTCTCAATAGAATGAATGAAATTTGTACAGGTTTTGTTCAATATGGTTAGATCAACCACACCCAAAACAATAGAAATCACATTTGCCTGGTACTAATTAATGCAATTCCATCTCAAGTATTATACAAGAACTTTATAACATGATGTGTTTGAACCAAACTTTCACACACAGATACAATGTCACCTTGGTGAACCCTAGAAAATCCTGGATCTTAACTGGAGTACCAATCATCTTGTTGGATTATAACCACTAAAGATGCAATCTATCTAACACTAAGAGGGGGCATTTGGTATGGGGTGATCAACCTAAGATCAACGGTGATGTGAATGGAGGTGATGAGATCACCGTGTTTGATTGCACCATGGCGATCCTACGTGGTAGTAATTCTAAACCATCCCCACTCCTCAAATCACCCCCTAATCCAGTGATCAGATATCCATTCTTGAGGTCGGGGATCCAAGATCACCGCAGGTACTGATGTTGGACTGAAATTTAAGGACAAAAATATTCCTCACTCTAATAAAAAATTGATATATCAATACACCGTTAATAAATTATATCAATATTATATATCCATATTATAGTATATTGATATTATATATTATATTTATGATATATATCATGTTATAATATATTATTAATCATATTATTGTCATATTATTATTCAATGATAATTTTAAATTAAAATAAAAACATTTTATTGTACTTTATATTTATATAATAAAATACTTAATATATTATGCATTATTTTTATAATCAAAATAAATATTGTATTAAAAATAATATATTAGAAGTATAAATAAAATATTAATTATATAATAATAATAAATATTTTTATAAAATATATTAATAAATATATTAAAATCTTATTATAATATATTTTATAATAATATATTTTATATAATTAATAAATATATTTTTATGAAAATATCAACAGTATCTTTAGTATTATATAGTTTGCAATTTTGGATTCTCATGAAATACCATACAGGTTACTTGTAGATACCTAGAGATCTTTGATTACTAGACCTTGGCCTACCAAATGCACAGATCTTGAATCATTGAGGATTGGATCACCATAGGACTCGGATTACCAGTGATATTAGATCACTATGGAGATCCCATTTGGATCACCAAACACCACCTAAAATGTTGTTTGTTTTCACTTTCATTTTTCTTATTTTCAAATATAAAAATAAAAATTTTACATCTATTTATTTCTAAATTTCTAAAAATATAAACATGTTTGTAGTCAATTATTTAAAAACAAAAGCATGATAACTATAGCCGAGGCAGTAATAGTGGGGACTGAGACAATGAAGGCCCTAGTGCTCTGGTGGCAATGACGGCAGTCGTGTTGGGGGCATCAACAATGTAGTGGCGATGATGGTAGGTGGTGCGTAGGGGTAGCAACAAAAGTGTGGCAAAGACTGTGCAGGTGGTGGCGACAACGGTTGTGTCAGCATGATGGTGGTGATGGATATGGTGATGGTGGCAATGATGTTAGCAATAATGGAGGTGGTGTTCATGATGATGGTAAAAGATACGAGTTTCTTATTTTTAAAAAAGTGAGAATAAGAATTTCTTACTTTGCTTTTTTAAAAGATAATGAAAATGATTCTTGAAAAATGAAAATAAAAATAATAGCAACAAACATGTTTTTGGCATCAGTTGCTATGATTTTATTTTTAAAATAAAAAATAAAAAATAAAATTCTAATCGTAGATTTTAACTAAACCATGTATTTGCATGTTGGGTTGTGGGTACCATAGAAATAATGGACATTCTTTTTTTGTGCTTTGTGGAAGTTAATCAATCAACTGAAATTGACCCGACATGCACATGTGCAACCTTCATCATTTCAAGCACCATGATAGAGAGGAAGGAGACATGTGCATAGGTGTGAAACCCGGGCTTGGGCCAAAGTCGGCAAGCCCAGTCGAATTCGGCCCAAGTCATAGGAAAAGGAAAAAAAACGAACGAAAGAAGTAGAGACCGGAACAGGGGACTTTCGTCCTCCCCTATCCGGTCGGATTTGTCGCCGGAGAAGATGGAGGAGAGGTCGTAAAGAAAAGGAACTTTGTCGACATTGTGTTTGGAATGGATCGGGACTCCGATCGATGGGGTTTTTTTTTCCCAAACGGCGAGGAAACCATCGTTTCTATCTTTAAATATCTCCCCTCGCGTCTCAAATCGGATCCGGATCGAGCACACCTTCGACGGTGGCTCTCGACGGCGTGCAGGCGGGTTCAGTGAGGTTTCTGTGGAGACAGTTGAAAGGGGTTCTTTTGAGATTGGAGAGGTGGAGTCGTCATCATCTATGCCATTTTCTTCGAAGCTGGGGAAGCTTTTGTCGGTGGTACCCATTGGAGGCACTGAGGATGCAGCTGTTGGTGAAGATTGGGTTTTCAGATCGCCTGCTGCTGAGGTGGTTCTGCCATTGGAGACCTGAAGGACTGGAAGTCCTTGCCGGCAAAAAGGCAGTGGAAGGAGGAGCCACAGCCGCCGGTGTCGTTGCCTATCACGAGGGGGATGCCGTCCTGAGGGCGCGAACGAGCCGGCAAAAGGCCCCGGCGCTGGTGCGACTCAGGTGGAGGGCAATTGCGACAGGTAGCGGGGGATTTTAGGCAATTTGGGTGAGGTTTACAGAGAAGAAAAGAAAAGAATGGGGAGTCCTTGGTTCCGTGAAGAAGAAAAAAAAGAAAAGGAAAAAAAAAGAGAGTAAAAGAGGAGAGAGGAAGAGGAGAGAGAAAGAGAAAAATATATATAAATATTGGAAGGGAGATCGAAAAGTCTTATTTTGGAAAATTCGTGGGATTAGAATTTACGGGTGGATCGTAAAAAAAATTTGGATAAAAGGTTTAGGTTTATAATTATCCTAGAATTATTGATAAAAAAATTGTTATTGTACCTGTAGGGGGACAGCCTTCTGAGAAAGGTGTTGAGCGAGCTCCGGATATAGACTGATTCGGGTATTTTAGATTGGCTCTAGGATGGTAAGGATTCTGGACATGATCACCAGTATTACATATTGTTTTACATGGCATGGTTTTGATCCGAGTACATAAGTATTGGCATGCATGATTTACTATTGCATGGTATAGTTGAGTTTTTATGAAGGATAATATGACTATGGTTGTTATTATTTTATATTTCTGGATATTGTGTTTATCGGACAAAAATTATTTTTGATGGTTTGGACCGTGATGCCGGTCATTGAGAAGTTTGAGATTTCATGTTTGACATCGTGATACGATTTGATAAGATGATGTGGATGGATAAAGTGATAATGGTATCTGGACTAGCCATAGATCTAAAGTTGCTAGAGCCACAGGCTTCGTACGTAGAATAGCCGGTCATGGACGTTTAAAACATGGGACAGCCAGAGTCACGGACTTTGTACGTGAGCTAGTCTGGCCACGGGCTTAGAATACATGGTTGATTGTGAGATTGCCAGTCATAGGCGTTGCATGATAATGGCTAGTCCAGAACCCTAAAGAAGGAAGATTAAATTGAAAACATAAAAAGAAAACATGATTTCATAAAAGATTTTATCATATGTGATAGTTGAGTTGTTTCATTGCATGATATGATATACTTTTATATCCTTGCTATTTTTAAATTATTATTACTGGTGTGATCATATGAAAACCTTACTAGACTGTAAAGCTCGCAACCCCTATTTGTTTTCTTTATCAGAGTTGTGCAGGATCTTCAGGCTTGGTGGTGAATTGGATTTGTGAAAGAATGAGGAATAGCTAGATAGTCTTTTCAATCAATTGAATGACCGAAGGATGACTGAGATTGTCACCATATAAGTTGTGTTATTTTCTTTGTGTCAGGTAATTTCTTATAAATGGTGATCAATAATATTATGAATGATTAAAGTTATAAAATCAAAATTTTTAGGCCTTGCATGAATTCTAGAAGGTATTCTAGGGTTCGTGTGGCCGGTCGTGTAGCCGATTCTGGTGCTGGATTCGGGGCGTGACAATAGGATAAAATAATGAAACGAATTTTGGAACAGCGAGAAGATTGTGTATTAAAAAAAAGGACCATAAGATGGAACTGAGCATGCTTTCACTCATGGGAGCTTGATAGTGAAGGATCAAGAAGAGATGGGTGTGTTTTTCTTTAAGAACAAAACAATAAAGAAAATTTTCTATACCATGTTCACTATCTGGTATAAGGTTCTTAAACCTTAAATAATCTAAACATGAGGCATCAACTTATTGTAAGCTGCCCCTACTTATAGCATTTTCAGATTGTTCTAGAATGTAGATATATTCTAAAATACTCTCAATGAATTTAGATACCATAATTATCCAAGATTTTAACTCAATCAGAAAAAGGGGGCAAGACCCTTTATGTAATTGAGCATTAGAGCATGAGAATATAGCTCATATACATACATGGATCAGAGAGGCATGACCTGTAATTCACTCTTCTAAAAGCTTAACTTCCAACAACAAGGATGGATAGAACATCATCTGAGGCCATACAACTATTGAGCTATATAATGGTCACTCATTTCCACAGATTTCCTTAGACTCGCTTTTATAAGGTGATAACTATGGTCAAAACATCCTGTGCTAAAACAGAGCTATGTACTAAGAAACTTCTAGATTATTGATATTCATTTTAATCTCTTGTAAATAACTGGTGATGACAAACATGATTCGTAATCTAGCTACTATTATACTTCCTTAGCAAGTTTAGTGAACATATCCAGATGAGACTTGAGTCATTCATTTTATGAGGCTTCATCCACATAATAGTTAAGTTACTTTTATTAGCAATATATATGATTTCCTGAGCATAAACACATGATGAATCAATTGACACTCCTTGTTCCTTCAATGGCCATCTACGGTCCATTATATCTACTTGCTGTCCAAATCTACCCCGGCCAGATATATAGAACCAATTTCGAGAGGGTTGGTTGCAACTTGAGAGCTAGTCCAAGAAAAATCTGCTCGAGCTTTCATGAATCTGATCTTCCTCCACAAATTCAACTCCATAAACCAAATAATGCTTGTGGGACACCATTGGGGTTAAGTGAAGATAATGTGAACAGGTGTACAATTCAAGTATGAGCTCAAATAAATATAATACATAGCAAACGGTCATCATTAAACAAATTGAACTACCCAGTTGCTATCTACCCCTTAGTGCATGGTAGAATTCATTTCGATGGAACATCATTAAGAAATAAAATCAATGGTAAGGCATGTAGGCCACAAGTTTTATGTCCTTCCCCCCAACAAAGGATTTAAAGTACCAATATGGCATGCTACTAACCATGAAGATGCACATAATATGAAGCCGGCACAAATTTCCGTCCAATAATCTGATACATCATCTTAACCTATCCAATTCTGACAAAAAACTTATTATGATGAATACAAATAAGCAATCAGGTTCCTTACATCCACTGTACACACACAACCATCATGAACTTAAACATCAAATTCAAGAAAGGAAAACTCAATCGACATATTTAAGATTTACGTCAGCATAAGTTTCAACGGACATAATATTCAAAAAAGTAGATAAAATCCAGTAAAAATTAAAACCCTACAAACATAAACCAAGGATTTATATAACTTAAAGGCCAAAATCATATTTTTACATGAAAACCGAAAGAATTGCAGAGATTTATATTTAAAGAGCAGAAGAATACCGTGAGAAGATCGTTCATCTTGGAAGAAACAATTCAATCAAGAAGATGGACTCGAGAAACCAAAATTTCCGCAGGAAATCTCCAAAACTAGAGCTAGAATCGGCTGCGGGAGCCGAGAATTCAACGCGATATCGATGTAATCGACTTGGTCTCCACTCTCCCAGAGCAGACGAGCGAAATCCCGGCCTAGGATTCCACCCTGGAAACCGAAGAGGAAAGGGCGGTCGGCTTCGGCGGGGGTTTTGTAAGGCTTCAGATCAGCTATTCCACATCAAACAGCAAATTGCACAGTCAGTGGGCCATTAGAAACACGCCATGTAGGCAAATACCGAGAGAGGAGGGCACTACTTTAGAGAAGGGGTTCACTCCGCCATGATGATTGAGTCCACTGGACGGGAAATTAATGCCTCCTTAATGGAAATATTTATTTTAGTTAACAGATATTGTAGAATAAAAAATAATAGGGGAAGAGAGAGAAAGGGACTTAACTTTGCCTTATTGAAAAAGACTTCGCTTTTTCAAATGGCTGGGAGGAGACACTGGAGTTTAAGACTGGGACTTGTGGGACCCAACATTATTGAGTCCATGGGGACGGTTGGGAACGATTTGGTCTGGGATGGAGAACATTCTTATATTTAATATAACCTATGGGGCGTTTAGTTTGATCCTAATGAATGTGAGACGAAAAACAAAACATTTTGGTTGTGTTTGATAATTAGTAATTCATCCGGATTACTAATAATTTAATAAAATTTTATTATATTATTATATATTTTTATAGACAGTAATCTATCTAGATTATCTTATAAAACATAATATGTATTATCCTTCTAGGGATAGTAATCCAGGTTATCATTATTGTAGCTGAATCAGTATGATTTTGATGCATCATCTGGGCTTATTCTATCGGGCTTCTTGATGACCTGCAAAATAAACTTACTTATCAGAGGGTTTTTGGTGGAAGATACTTCGATGCCTAAGTCAACAAGGGTTCGGACAAAATAAATCTCAATAAAGATGGCTAAAGAATGAGACAGTATTTCAGCTAATTGATCTTACTTATTTCCGGAGGTCTCTGGTATTTATAGGCTCGAGCCTTTACTGGATTCAGTTAAATGGGCCTCAAATGGTTAGTTCTGTTAGGAACTAACCCGTGCCTGTAATAACAGTGATTAGTTATTCTGGTAGGATAACTATCTCATTTTTTGTTGTTTTCATCTTTCTTGCGCCTAATAAGTCATTATGTGTCTATCGGTATTTATGTGACAGTTGGCCTTCTTGTATCAATCGACCTTAGAGCGCTTATCGGCTCTTAGGTGACGGTCGGCCTTCTTATGTTGGTCGACCTTTGTGTGCTGATTGGCTCTTATGTTACGATCGACCTCCGTATGTTGGTCAGTCTTTGCATGCCGATCGGCTCTTATATTATGGTCGGCTTCTATGCGGTGGTCGGCCTTTAGGAGCGGATCAGCTATATACTGCCTCTCTAGCCTTTGAGCCTATTTTGGCCTTTCCTTGGGCCTGATCCGGCTTTAGTGGATTAATCTGCTTGATTTGTCATAATACTTGCCCCCCAATTCTCGAGTTCAAGTAAACCTCGATATTTTGAACGATGGGAGTTAATAAGAGGTAGCGAGGGATTGCCCCCTTTCCCTTCTCTTTTTTTTTTTTTTAGGAAAAAGATAGGCTTTTTAATGGGGAGAGAGGAAAAGGTATAATTATGACAAATTTCGGCTTCTGTTGGTGGTTTTGATTCACTATTAGTGGGGTGTATCGCCCTTGCCAGATATCGTATTTTCATTGATAGGGAAGTTATCATGGAGTTGCATCGATCGAAGTCATTAAAGCTGCATGACTTCAAAATTGGACCAGTCGCCGTGCTTTCATTTTTTCAACCGCCTTCTCATGGATCGAGGTCGTCGCCTCAACTTCCGTCGGTTGGAATGTACACATGTGGCATAATCAGAGGGTATTCAAGGGTTGAACGAGAAATCCAGACCATCGGTATCTCCTGTATAAGAGGCCTTTATCCCCGGGGGTTAAATCTTTTTCGCCATTAGCACTGCCATCCTCTAGATATTCTTCATCCCGGTCTTTCTCTTCTGCAAGTTCTTCTTTCATTTTTCTCAGGTTGGACTTCCTTCTTTTCTCGATGGTTAGGTCTTTAGAGGTTCCGTCCATCGTGAGGTCCTCCATCGGTAGATACAACGATGGTCTTTCTGGTGGTCCAAGTTCTTTGTTCCTTTCTCTCAATTAATAAATCTTGATATTTCTTTCCCTTTGCAAACATCAAAATGAAGCTGAATGTTAGAAGGCTCCGACAAGCCATCAGGAAGAGGGCGGCAATAGACTCTTGGATAGGACAACAACGAAGGGGTACGAAGAGGATCCGTTCGTCCACTGCTCTTTCTCGCACTCCTTTAAAGGTCCCCGTCAGGGGAAGTACCCCTATAATCATGCAATCGTCTTGATGTGGGACTAAGCTAGGAGGGGGGCTAGGAGGATCGTTGGAGAGCTGAGAAGTCTCCTGTCATTAGGGTCAAAAAGGCGGGGAAAAAAAATTGCAGCATCGAGCCTGACTCGATGGAGTCGAGTTTTTTCTATCCCAGGGGAATGATGGGGACATCAAAACACATCAGGGTTATTTATCTTTTCTCCCAGATTTTATTTTATTTTATTTTATAATTTTTATTCCAGTTATCCCATTTATCCCCTCTATTCCTATTTTATTCCCTTCTTATCCCTGATTTATCCCCAATTTATTCCTGTCATCTTCTTCCTCCATTCATCGCTCAGATCTTCCATCCCTTCATCCTCTGCCTCGTTGACGATGACAAAGCCACCCTCTTCGCCACCAACAACAATCGATGAGCCCTTATCGCCGCCTCCGCCTCGTCCGATGGCGCTGCCACCACCCCTACTCCATCGTCGCTCCCTCCCATCCGGAAGACCCACGGCCAAGCCGACCATGCCGCCCGGCCACCTCCCGCCACGATGGCTTCCGCCGCCATCTCCACAGCCACCAGATCCCAGCCATCCGGGCCAAGATCCGGGAGATCTTCATGCTAGCTCCAGCCCGTTCGTGCCCCCATCGGATCCTCCCATGGCCCCTGCAGCCATCGGCCCGTCCGCCCTCTGCCTCGCCTGCGAGCACCGCCTCCTCCAAATCCTTCAAATCCCTGGCCCCACGCCGTCGCGAATGTCTCCCGGGATCCGCAGGCCCGTCCTCCCTCTGCCTCGCCCACGAGCACCACCTCCTCCTCTAAATCCTCCAAATCATCAATTTCGCCATCCCTGGCCCCATGCCATCGTGACCGTCCCTCGGGATCCGTCGGCTCGTCCGCCCTCCACCTCGCCAGTGAGCTCGACGTCGAGGTCTACGTCCTCCGCCCCATTCTGCTCGATCATCTGTTCCACGGTCACAGGAGAAGGATTTGCATAGATCCAGATACGGAAATAGCTTTACACGGATCTCAAAGCTACTGATTTAGAATTAAAAAAATAATAATAATAAATAAATTTCTATGTATATCCTACTTGGTTCCTAAGTATTGTAAGCCTATAAAAGGGCATCCCCTCTTGTATTTGGTTTTTAATGAAAAATTATGAATTTTTGAAAAAAAGAGTATTCTTGGTTTTGCCTCTGTTAGGAGTGGGCATGAGGCATGTCTTTCCTTCACCTGGGGGTGTCGAGGGGTTTGAGACCCCACTGCCTTCGCTTTCGAGCATCGAGGGACGTGAGGCCCTAGTTATCTTCTTCCTTGCTGAGTCCCCTCTATGATCTTGGAGCTTCTCCTTCACGGCCCTAGGTAGCAATTTGGGAGGGATGCCCTAGGCTCCGCATGTAGTGAGATAAGTGGGATGCCCTAGGCTACATGTAGTGGGGTGGGTGAGATGCCCTAGAGGTGAGAGGTCTCTCCGTGAAGGTAAGTCCCAAGTCCATAGAGTATCCATCTTTCTTTCCCCTATATTTTTTTGCCCTTCTTGACCCTAATCACAGGAGACTTCTCAGCTCTCCAACGATCCTCCTAGCTTAGTCCCACATCACGTCTTCAGATGAAGATGACATCCCTTTAGCAGATCGTTTCTTAAAGAAAGTGTTGGCTGATTTTTCCTTAGAATAGTCAAATACATCTACTGAACAGCCGGTGGCACCGTCCGCCACCGTGATATCTACGGAGCCCGGTCAGAGGGATAAGGGCAAGGCTCCTATTATTGAAACAATATCCGAGCCACAAGCCAGACTCGAACCACGAGTTAACAAAGAAGAAGACCTCATGGGTTTCAATGTACATATTGATGACACAGGTCTTGACAATCTAAGAATGGCCAAGACCTTGCTGAAGGCCGCTATCCTCCCGAAGGATTGGAAGGTAACAAAAAATCGTTGGCTGGAGGACATCTTTACCTCTGTCTACCCTAATACGCTGCAGGTATGTGTTAAAATTTTCTTCACTATTTTTTTCGTAGGCCTTTGTCATTATTGCTAACTTTATCCATGCTTTTCTTGGCAGTTCATCCATGAAATTTCTTTGATAGACGAGAGCGTTCATGGATTCACCGACCTCAGTAAAGGTCTTCAGGACCAACTGGAGTCAGTTAAAGCTGAAAAAGAAGTGACCGAGGAACTCCGAGTAGCCACAGAACATGAATTGAACCAGAGCACTGTTGTCAAACTTTCATTGGAGAAGGAATTGAAGGCGGCTCAATCCAAGATGATCGAGCTTGTGGCCAAACTGAAAAAGAAAGAGAAGAAGTTGCATTCGGCCGAAATAATAATGAGAGACAACCTTAAAAAATCTGAAGAGGCCATGACCCAAAGGGCCGAATTGGAAGAGAAGGTTAGCACCCTTGAATAAAGGGTGGAGTCGGCCAAACAAAGGGCAAAGATAGCTAGCCAACAAGCCCTTTACGCCATCGAAGAATATAAGAAATTCAAAGCTTTTGATGACGAAATGAATGAAGCGGAGGTGGAGAGTTACAATATTGGCTTTCAGGACTGCCTAAAGAAAGTCAAGAAAATATATCTGGATTTAGATATCTCCACCATTATTGCTGCCAATGATGATACTGATAAGGAAGATGGAGTAGAAAAACTAGCTGAAGATATGCCAATTCCTTCAATCGAAGACGTATCCGTTCACGAGATTGAAGATATGCCTGCTCCTATAACCAAAGAAGTATCCGTCCAGGAGGCAGTCACTCCTGCTCCAACTTCCGGACCGATCGAAGAAAACTAATCTTGATGTATACAGTTTTCATTTTTCCTTATCTGTTCATGTGAATCAACTTCCTTTTAGAAGTATGTAAAAAATGTTTCTAGATGAGTGCTTTCGAATGAGTGCACTTTGAAACTTTTCTAAGTATGGATTGGTCGGTCTTATTTTTGATTTCCGATGCTTGTATTTTCTCAGGATGCTTTAAAAAAAAAATTCTTACAAAAATTTTTCTAAGTCTGAGCCCGTCAGCTTTTCCTTATACTCAAAAGTGTGGCACCTTTGGAACAAAGGTTCAGTGGTACAATGGCTATTAAAAGGGTCATTAATTTTCTCTTTGAGGAACATTGTGGCCTAGCTAGTCAGACTAGCTTTCTTCAGATATATTGATGAGATGGTAGGCTAGACCAACTCTGTTTGTCGGATGTGGGCCAGTGGGTTAGGCCAACCCTTTAGATATCGGTTATACCGATTGAGTCGGCTGGTCAGGCCTACTCATTATTTGTCGGATGCACCGATAGAGTCGGTCGATTAGGCTTACTCTTTGCTTGTTAGATGGATCATGACAGAAAAAGTAGGGTGATCGCTGTCCATCGGTTTTGAAAGGAGAGAGGACTTTTTCCAAACCTGCTCTTTCAAACTTCTCGTGTTCGTCGACGGTTCAAAGTTTTCTTCTTCCTTCGCTGTCTTCTCTCTTCACGATAACCATGTCAGTCCCTGCATCCTTCCTCCCTTCTTCTTCTTCTTCTTTCCGGTTGGTAGTGTCCAAGTCCTTCCCGAAACCCTCTTTTAAGTCTTTCGTCCACCTCGTCTTCATCCCTTCTTCCTTGAATGGCTCACTCGGGCCAAAACCTCCGATCCTCTAGCAATCCCAACGAGGCAGGCCCCTCTCGGTCGAGGACTCCACCCTCCGATAAGGAGGATGAAGTTCCCCTTGAGGTCCAAAGGTGCCTGCATCCCACTGGGATTGTCATAGGAAGTCCTAGGGTTCCTCTTGCTTCCTCTGTCCCTGCTGTCGCTCCTCTGGTGCCAGTGGCTTCGACAAGTCCCTTTGGCATCGTTTCAACGATGATCGAAGAGGACCTTTCTTTGATCCGGGAGACATACGGGGTCCAGGATTTTATCCGGCTCTTGCTCCCGAGGCCAGGGGAACGGGCCGTCTCAAGCGGTCCGGGTCGGATCACCTTCTACGAAGAGTTCCTCGCTGGGGGCCTTCATTTTTCTCTTCACCCTTTTTTTTTCCTTCCTGAGTAATTTCCATCTTGTGCCGGCCCAGTTGGCCCCAAATGCCATCATGGTCATCACTGCCTTCATTATTTTCTGTTACTTTCATGGGTTTGTTGCTCGTTTTTCCTTGTTCAGGGCTCTCTTCACCCTGAAGTGCCACCCCATCGATGATGGGTGGTGGTTTCTTTCTCCTCTGCCTAAGTGTCTCAGGTTCGACCTCTCCACTTCTATTAAGGGATGGAAGAACCAGTATTTTTTCATCTCAATCGAGGATGTTGACCAGGTTTGGAGTGATCCAGACCGGACCCTGAACCATAACTCCCAAGTGGAGTCTGCCGATCGAGAGGTCTTCACCTAGTTAATAAGTGATGAGCTCCCTTTCCTCGACGTTCTGCTATTAGAGTAGAACTTGTTTGAGGCCGGGGTCAGCCCGATCCAAGAACTTGGTGAGTCTCCATTGGACGTGTCCCTTCTTTTTTCTTCCTTCTCTCTCTTTTTTTTTGACTTGGGGCTGACCAACTTTTCTTTTTTCTTGTAGGGATGAAGTACTCGACGGAGCACTTGATGGAGTCTGCCCGTAAGAGGAGCTCTTCGACCAGGCCCAGGGATACTACGTCAAAGAGGGCCCGGGTGGAGACCGGTCGGGGGTCTGGGTCTGCTCCATCTTCAGAGGCGAGGGCAGTTGGTCGAGCTCCCCGGGCCCCATAACAGCGTGCTCCCTCCCCAGAGGTCATCGAGGTCAAGGAGGGGAGGGGAGACAAGCAGCTTGCTCCGCTGACCACGGTGGTAGGCCATTCAGCAATGGTCGAGGCCCCTCCGTTGGCCTTGTAGTCAAATGTCGAGGAGGCCTTGGCACCGTCATCCTCCAAACCCCGGTACGCACCGACAGGGATCTCGATGAACACCTCGGTCATCCGAGACCCCGTTATGGCGGAAAGAATGATGGAGTACGCCGTTCAGCCCCGGGACCACTGTGTGAGGGGAGGCAAGGACTACTCAGTGGCCATTCTTGGCATAATTCCCCAACTCTACTCGGTGAGTGCCTTGCTTCTTTAAATTCCAGTCGAGTTATAGGGACTAATCTTTTCTTTGGTGCAAATTAGAACCGACATGCTCCTGCTGCGAGACTTCTGCATCGAATGGGCGAAGAAGGAGGCTGAGAAGGAGAAGCAGCTAGGGAACCTCATGGCCGACGTGAAGGAACTATGAAGAAGGGGCGGGAGATGGAGGCCAACAAGTTTTTTTATCGCGACCTGTCCCGGGCTGAGGGGCTTATTAGGGATCTCGAGGTGTCCCTAGCCGAGGAGAGGGCATGAATGAAGCACTGCGCGGAGGAGTCCACGATGAAGATATCCCGCCTGGAGGGGCGATCTCGGACCCTCGAGGTCCGAGTGGATGAGTTCCTTGCCGAATTGGTGACGGCCAACGATAAGGCAAATGGGGTGGTCGCGTTGATGGAGGCTGCCAAGATGAAAGCCCTCGAGGTTGTGCCCAAGTTCTGGGCCTCACAGGAGTACGATGATGAGATCCACGAAGCAGCCATGGACTCCTTCATCAAGGAATTTGAAGCCTGCCCGGAGAAGGTGGCGTCTGTCTTTCCGGAGCTCAATTTGGAGGACATCATCATCGACAACATAGGGGAGCAATCCAAAGAGGTGGGGACCCCATTGGGGCCAATGGAGGCAGTGGCCGCCGAGCAACCGGTTGAGCGGACGGCCACATCGATGGTGGTCCAAGGGGATACAGACACATTGGTGCACCAACCTGGGAAGGAGCTGGCGATGGAGTGATCTTCTGGGGGCCTTCACCCCTTTGACTTTTGTATTTAGGATAGGGTTTTAGCTTTATTTTTGCGATCACCCGCCCTATCGGGGGTCCTTCCAAGTTGTAACCCTTTATGAAATGAAATCTTTTTCTTTCATGCCTTCTTGCAATTTGATCTTCTGTTCCCTTTGCACTTCATGTGTCTTCTTGTAATTCCACAAACTTAGGTCTTGTCTAGGTCCAGCTGTTCGGGGCTCCAAATTTCAGACCTCTCCGGGAGGCCTCAGTCATAGCAGATGACTTAGAAGGGATCTGGAAGTCCCCAAAGGGGCCATTTGCACTGGACTAAGGCACCTGCTGGAGGACTCCGGGCGCCTTCCCCGGGCCGACGGCCAGTTTAGGGATCCTTATGTCCATGCCGAGAGTCAAGGTGCAACTTCACCTCATCGAGGAACTTAACTTCAGCTCTCAGGAGCTTGGCCTTATCAAGGGGCCTGACTTCAACTCTCGGCTTGAATGCAGAGCTTTAGAAGCTCTCTGGTTCGAGGGGCCGAACTGTGAGTCCAAGCGATAGATGGCGGGATTTATGGGATCTCTCGGCCAATGCCCAGGACTGTGAGTAGGGTCACAGGTGTGGGACTTATGGAATTTCCCATCTTGAAGCATCGAGCTTCATGAGTTTCCGATCTTGAGATGCCGGGCTTTAGGAGGTGCCGGGGTTTCCGGTCTTAAGGTGCTGGGGTTTTCGGTCTTGAGGTGCCGAGCTTCAGGAGTTTCTGGTCTTAGGGTGCTGGGCTTCAGGAGTTTTCGGTCTTGAGGTGCTGGGTTTCAGGGACTTTCGATCTTGAGGTATCGGGCTTCAGGCATTTCCAGTCTTAAGGTGCCGGGGTTTCTGGTCTTTAGGTACCGGGCTTCAGGAGTTTTCAGTCTTAAGGTGCCGGGATTTCTGGTCTTTAGGTGCCGGGCTTCGGGAGTTTCCGGTCTTGGGGTGTCGGGCTTCATGAGTTTTCGATCTTAAGGTGCCGAGCTTCATGAGTTTTCGGTCTTAACTTCACCAAACTAGGTTCCGGCGGTTTGTTTGCGGGACTTCTCAGGTCTCCCGTCTTTCATCGCCAGACCTGGGGTCGGGCGAAAGCATTCTTGCGAGACAAAGGCAACTGTCATGCAAAAAGGAATTTTATTATTGATGAGAGGAAGCCTTACATCATTGGTAGTATATCCTTAAGTTGCTGGCATTCCAAGTTCGAGGAAATCGGGCTCCATCGAGCTCGGCGAGGTAGTAGGCCCCATGAGGAAGGGCCTCAACTACTCTGTACGGGCCTTCCCAATTCAGAGAAAGTTTGCCTCATTCTTGAGGTTAGGAGGCTTTTGCCCGCCACAGTACCAGATCGCCAGGGGAAAAGGTCTTTGGCTTCACCCTGGAGTTGTAATACTGGGCCACCCATTGCTGGTAAGCTGCCATCCACAGTCGAGCCTTCTCCCTTGTTTCTTCAAGGAGGTCCAGGTTGAGTAGGAGCCGAGATAGGTTATCGACCTCATCGTACTGCTCCACTCGCAATATGGGTAGACTTAGCTCCACCGGGATCACGGCTTCCGCGTCGAAGATGAGGTTAAAGGGTGTCTCATTTGTGGCTGTCCTGGGCATGGTATAGTACGCCCACAGGATATTGGGGAGTTCTTCGATCCATCTGCCTTTGGCCTGGTCTAGCCTAGTCCGGAGTTTTGAAGGATGGTCAGATTAGTCACCTCAGCCTCTCTGTTGGTCTGAGGGTGAGCCACCGAGGTGAAGCGATGGTGAATGTTGAGGCCATCGCAGAACTCCTCAAACTCCCGGTTGTCGAACTGCCATCTATTGTCGGTGATGATGGTATAAGGGAGTCCGAAGCGTCATATGATTATTTTCTAAAAGAACTTGCTTACATTGGCCTCCGTGATCGTGCCAGTGGTTCGACCTCAACCCACTTACCGAAGTAGTCGATGGCGACTATCAAGAACTTGCACAGCCCCGACATGGGAGGAAAAAGACCAAGGATGTCCATGCCCCCACTGGACGAACGGCCAGGGGGCAAAGAGCTGGGAGAGTGGTGCAGCCGGCTATCGTTGCACACTGGCATGGCGCTGGTATTGGTCATACTTCTTTACGAAGTCAGCATCATCCTCTCTCATGGTTTTCCAGTAATAACCCTGTTGGAGGGCCTTGTATGCTAATATCCTGCCCCCCACATGATTTCCATAGAGGCCTTCATGAATCTCTTGGAATATAAAGGCCGCCTTCGAGGATCTCAGGCACTTCAGGAGTGGGTAGGAATAGGACCTTCGGTAGAGTTGCCCATCCATGAGCACGAAGTGCATGGCCTTCCTCTTGATGAGGCCAGCCTCTTTGCGATCTTCGGGCAAGCCACCGTCGGCAATGTACCTAACATACTTATCCATCTAGCTAAGCTTCGAGGTGACTTGCTGGACCTCCCCAGATGCCTCGTAGCTTGGGGCCTGAAGATGCTTGATGTAGGCACGCCCTAGGATAAGTCCGGCAGGGTCGCCAGTTAGGAGAGGGCATCGGTGTGAGCGTTCTCCCTACGTGGAATATAGGAGATGCTGAAGTGCCTGAAGCCCACTGCACTTATGCACACCAGCTCTAGGTACTTCAATATTTGAGGGTCTCGGACCTCAAATTCTCCCGAGACCTGCCTAGCCACCAATTATGAGTCGGTGAAGACTTTCAAGTTGGGTATGCCCAGCTCGCGAGAGTCTCTCAATTTTGCGAGGAGTGCCTCATATTCCGCCTGGTTATTGGTTGCTGCGAACTGAAAACGGAGCACACATTCAGCGACGACTCCTTCACTGTTGGCAAGAAGGAGTCTGGCTCTACTTCCCCTAGCGTTGGATGCTCCGTCCACATGCAGGACCTAGATATCCCCCTCCGGTTCAGGTCCCGTCTGTTGCTTCTGGGAGATCTCCTCTGGCTCTTCACTCAGGCCTGCACACGCGACCAGGAAGTCAACCAATACCTGTGCCTTCATGGATGACCTCGACCTATAGGTAATGTCAAATTTGCTGAGCTTCAGCACCCACTTCGCCAGACATCTGTACGTGTCGGGGTGGCTAAGTATAGCCTTCAGTAGTTGGTCCATCAAGATCGATTGGGTGTGCTTGGAAGTAAGGCCTAAGGCGTTGGGCAGACATTATGAGCACAAAAATTAACTTCTTAGAGTGAGAATACCTGACCTCGGCATTGTGGAGAAGCTTGCTAGTATAATATACTGGCCTCTGACTCCATCCTTGTCCGTGCAGACCAAGACCGAGCCGATAGCTCCTGGGGTGACCGCCATGTACAGGAGGAGCTCTTCTCCATCTTCTAGTCGGGAGAGCAGTGATGGTGATGCTAGGATCTTCTTCAACTCCTCGAAGGCTTCCTGGCACTCTTTTGTCCAGGTGAAGTCATGCATCTTTCGCAGCACCTTGAAGAAGGGCTGGCAGCAGTCGGCATACGAGATAAACTGGCTCAGGGATACTATGCGACCGATAAGTCGCTGGACTTGCTTCTTAGAGGTGGGATGCTCCATATCAAGAAATGCTCGGACCTTTTCTGAGTTGGCCTCGATCCCTCTCTAGGTGATCATGAACCAAGGAACTTCCCAGTCGCCATGCCAAAAGTGCACTTCACCGGGTTCAACTTTGTAGGCTCAGGTAGGCAACCCAAGAGAGGGGGTGAATTGGGTTTTATAAAACTTTTGTACTATTTAAAATATCTATGAACTAAAGCAAATATGTACTAATGCAATTCAAGTACTTGTGTATTTCAAATAAATACAGCAGAAATAAAGAAATAAAAGTACAAGGAGAACAATCATACAAACACAAATATTTATAGTGGTTCGATGCCAACCAAGCACCTACATCCACTCTCCAAGAACCTCTTGAAAATTTCACTAAGTTTGGTTTTATAACTTAGGCTCACCAAAAACCTTTACAACTTGTTTTGTCTTCAGGCTCACAAGTCAAACCCTAGTTGGTTTCAAGGCTCACCAACAACCACCCTTTATTTTACAGGATAACCAAGAATCTAAACAACTTGTTTTGGCTTCGGGCTTACAAGTAAAACCCTAGTTGGTTTCAAGGCTCATCAACAACCACTTTGATTTTCAAAGGCTTACCAAAAACCTCTTTGGTTTTCCAAGGCTCACCAAAAACCTTAAGTAAAACAATGTAAGAGCAAGTTTAAATGAATACAATAAAAGCTTTCTAAAATAAAGCAATAATCTCTTTGAAGCCCTTGATTGTTGATGAAGATCTTGTCTTCAAGTTGATGAAGCCTTTGATTGATGCTTGTAGATGTAGACTTTGAATGCTCTCTTTGAAACTTGGAAGCTTGAAGGCTTTTAATCACTCAACTATTGAATCCTTTAAGAATATTCAAGAAACTCACCAAAAGATTACTTTCCCATTTGATTCTTGATGTTTATATAGCCTCCCAATACTTAAATGACCGTTTATAGCTGTTAGGGAGAAAAATATAGCTGTTGGAGCCAAGTTGAAGAAGTTCTGCAGCCCAGAAAACTAGTCGTTACTGTTCAAATGTCGACACTTCACCTCTAGGTGTCAACACTTCAGTTTGAAGTATCGATACTTCATTCTCCAGGTGTCGACACTTCACTTCTAAGTATCGACACTTCAGCTCCAAGTGTCGACACTTGACTGAAAGTGCTTTCTGAAGTTTTCTGTTTGTCTCAGGCCTTGAGTCGACACTTCACTCTTCAAGAGTCGGCACTTGATCCTCAGGTGTCGACACTTCATTTTCAGGTGTCGACACTTGCCTGTGCTATTGCTGAAACATCTTCAAATTGAAACTTTAACTTCTTCAAGTTCTTCCATATTAATTCCAAAGTCCATATACTTGATTTTCCATTAATTTAAGGACTTTTTCAACTGAAATACAAGCATTTCTTCATTCAACATGGTTGAGTACTAAGATCTGAGAAATACACTTAAAATATAATTAGTACTCATATATACTTAAACATTTTGTCAATCATCAAAATCAAGACCAGAGTCAACAATCTCCCCCTTTTTGATGATGACAAAACCTTTAAGTATATGAATAGGGTAAGCTTAAAAAGATTAACAATAAGATAAACATGTAAGCTCAAAACAATAAGAACCAAGCTCCCTCTCAAAATATGATCCAAAAAATCTTCAAAAATATTTTTCAAAATATGCAAAATTTTCAAAATTTTAAAATTTCTTCTTTTTACTAATTCTTTCCTTTTGATAAAAACATTTTACATTCTTCTCCTCCTTTTGCACTTTCTTTCATTTCTCAAATAATTTTTTATATTTATCCAATCTTCCCCTTTTCATACTTAACAATTTTCTCCCCCTTTTTGACATCATAAAAAAGGGTGAAGGCAATACAAAGTGGGAATGAAGTCGGAAAGAATAGCAATCAAAATCAATGCATGAAATCAAATAATTATGATATCAATTGAATATGCTACAAATTGAACATGATACCAATTGAAATATGATACCATTTGAATGTAACTCCCCTTAAAAAATTAGATTTGAAAACAAGGAGAAAGAGTATCAGAGCAATATAAGTACAGCATGATATCAAGCAAAAAATTTAAAGCATCAAATATGAAAACAAATCTTTGGATGCTCTCCCTAAATGTTATTCCTTCTTTAAAAATATGTATTTATTTGAGGAATAAAACATGAAAGCTCATGCATCAAGATTTGAAATTTTTCAAGATATTCATAATTTTCAAAATACAAAGCATTTATATCACTTAAAAACTTTTAACATGATTTCAAATTCATTTTAAGATGATTTGATATCCATACAAATGCTAGAAGTAATATGATATCAAGTCTAGCTACTAGAACAAAGGTTTGTCAATATACATACCTTCTTCTTAAATGTAACCATTAACTACCGGTTCTATACTTGATTCAAATTAATTCTAATTTAAGCATAGATGCCAACAATGAAAGCACATAAATCGTAACATTTCACTTTAAATAATTCAAAAACTGTATTAATCAAAATCAAGTGAAAGTCTAATAATCATAAGTTGAAATCATGAGAGCATGAAATCCATTTACATCAAAATAGTCACGATCACAACTAATGATTATTAGTCTAAGCTCGATTATAATTAATCAATTAAAATATTTTTCAAATCAATATGCATTTTTAAAAGTATTTTTCATGAAATACATTAATCAAAATCAAGTGAAGGTCTTACAATCATAAGTTTAATCATGATAGCATGAAATTCATCAACACCAAAAAGTTCATGATCATAGCCAATGATGATAAGTCCAAACTTGATTCTAATTAACTATTTAAAATAATTTTTTAAAGTAATTGATGTAATAAAAATTAATCTACATTTTCAATTATGGAAGGAGATGTTTAGAATTTACCAATATACAAAGTCTTTCTTTTTACCATTTAGTTCAAAACGTAGCTTGTCCACTTCTTTAAATTATCTTGTACAACCTCTTTTCAAGAACTTCATTTCTTCATGTTGGGTTGCAAGACATTCCTGCAAAACAAATTAAGTAGACATTTTTGGTACCCAAACTTTCTTGGATCCTTTATAATTAGTAATTATGGTTCCTTTTGGAACCCAAACTTTTCTTAATCTAGAAGGATAAGCATTAAAACCACATTTAGAAGATAAATTGAAAGAAGCAGGAATAGAGAAATTTTTCAAAAGTTTTTGCTTTTTTTTCTCAACCAAAATATTTGTATCACATAAATCTTTCAAAATAACATTTTCTTTTTCTAAAAATTCTTTTTCTTTAGAAAAATTATTCTTTTTATCTTTTAAAATATCAATCTTGGCATTTAAATCATCATTTTTATTTGTAAGATTGGTGTTGTCAAGAGAAAATGAATCTACATGCCTATTTAATTTCTTGTGCTCAATTTTTAGCAATCGATATTCATGCACAAGATTATTAGATGCATCATGTGATTCTTTAAAGGTAAAATCATAATTATTTTTAGCACATACCTTTTTCTCATTTGCCATGAAGCAAAGATGGACAACTTCATCATCCATACTTGAATCTTCGCTATCGCTCCAAGTTGCCATCATTGCCTTGAATTTCTTTTTAGCTTCGAAAGCCATTATCTTCTTTTCTGTATCAGCTTCTACTATCCTTTGCCATAAGTTCAACTCATAGGTCATGAGTGAACCGATAAGCTCCTCCAAAGGTAAGGTTTCTACATCTTTAACTTCTTGGATCGCCGTCATCTTTGGATCCCATGATTTTGGCAAGGATCTAAAAATTTTGTTCACCAAATCAGCATTAGTATAGATTTTGCCAAGATTTTTCAATTCATTAATAATAGTCATAAATCTAGTATACATATCAGAAATAGATTCATAGTGCATCATTTCAAAAATTTTAAAAGAATGTACAAGCAAATTAATTTTAGAATTCTTCACTTGAAGTGTACCCTCATGAGTAACTTCAAGTGTGTCCCATATTTCCTTCGCCGATGTGCATGTAGAAATTTTATTAAATTCATTTAAGTCCAATGCACAATAAAGCAAGTTCATTGCTTTAGCATTGATTTTAGTTTGTTTAATGTCATATTCATTCCAATCCTCTTCGAGCTTTGGAATGGAAATGTCATTAATCAAAATGGAAGGAATATGAGGACCACTAACAATGATTTTCTAAAGATAATAACTAATAGATTGAATATGGATGCGCATACGAGTTTTCCAAAATGTGTAATTTATGCCATTGAAAAACGGTGGTCTAACACTAATACCTACAAGGGTTGCCATGAACTTTAGCTCAAAATCGTTAGATTTTCAATCAGAGCACCAAGCTCTGATACCAATTGTAGGCTCAGGTAGGCAACCTAAGAGGGGGGGTGAATTGGATTTTATAAAACTTTTGTACTATTTAAAATATCTATGAACTAAAGCAAGTATGTGCTAATGCAATTTTAGTACTTGTGTATTTCAAATAAATGCAGCGGAAATAAAGAAATAAAAGCACAAGGAGAACAATCACACAAACACAAAGATTTATAGTGGTTCGGTGCCAACCAAGCACCTACATCCACTTTCCAAGAATCCCTTGGGAATTCCACTAAGTTTGGTTTTATAACTTAAGTTCACCAACAACCTTTACAACTTGTTTTATCTTCGGGCTCACAAGTCAAACCCTAGTTAGTTTCAAGGCTCACCAACAACCACCCTTGATTTTACGGGATAACCAAAAACCTAAACAACTTGTTTTGGCTTCGGGCTCACAAGTAAAATCCTAGTTGGTTTCAAGGCTCACCAACAACCACTTTGGTTTTCAAAGGCTTACCAAAAACCTCTTTGGTTTTCCAAGGCTCACCAAAAACCTTAAGTAAAACAATGTAAGAGCAAGTTTAAATGAATACAATAAAAGCTTTCTAAAATAAAGCAAATATCTCTTTGAAGTCCTTGATTGTTGATGAAGATCTTGTCTTCAAGTTGATGAAGCATTTGATTGATGCTTGTAGATGTAGACTTTGAATGCTCTCTTTGAAACTTGGAAGCTTGAAGGCTTTTAATCACTCAACTATTGAATCCTTTAAGAATATTCAAGAAACTCACCAAAGGATTACTTCTCCATTTGATTCTTGATGTTTATATAGCCTCCCAACACTTAAATGATCGTTTATAGCCGTTAGGGAGAAAAATATAGCCGTTGGAGCCAAGTTGGAGAAGTTCTGCAGCCCAAAAAACTAGCCGTTACTATTCAAGTGTCGACACTTCACCTCCAGGTGTCGACACTTCAGTTTCAAGTATCGACACTTCATTCTCCAGGTGTCGACACTTCACTTCCAAGTGTCGACACTTCAGCTCCAGGTGTCGACACTTGACTGAAAGTACTTTCTGAAGTTTTCTGTTTGTCTCAGGCTTGAGTCGACACTTCACTCTTCAAGTGTCGATACTTGATCCTCAGGTGTCGACACTTCATTTCCATGTATCGACACTTGCCTGTGCCATTGCTGAAACATCTTCAAATTGAAACTTTAACTTCTTCAAGTTCTTCCATATTAATTCCAAAGTCCATATACTTGATTTTCCATTAATTTAAGGACTTCTTCAACTGAAATACAAGCATTTCTTCATTCAACATGGTTGAGTACTAAGATCAGAGAAATACACTTAAAATATAATTAGTACTCATATATACTTAAACATTTTGTCAATCATCAAAATCAAGACCAGAGTCAACAAACTTCATTTGGTGCAGGCAAAGGTTGCGAAAGGTCTCTGCCAGGTCATCGACATGGTCCGAGGTCAGTCTGCTCATGACAAGCATGTCATCCATGTAAACTTGCATATTGTGGTCGATTTGATCTTTAAAGACCTTGTTGACTAACCCCTGGTATATGGTACCGATATTCTTCAAGCCAAAAGGCATCATTCTGTAGCAGTACATCCCACGATCCGTGATGAAGGCAGTGTGCTCTTCATCCTCTAGATGCATTCGGATCTAGTTGTACCCGAAGAATGCATCCATGAAGGAGAGTAAGCGATGCCCCGAGGTGGTGTCCACGAGTTGGTCAATCTTCAGAAGTGGAAAGATGTCCTTTGGGCAAGCACGATTGAGGTCGATGCAGTCTACATAGATCCTCCACTTTCCATTGCTCTTGTTGACCATGACCACATTTGCCAACCAGCTGGGGTACTTTACTTCACGAACGAATCTGGTCGCAAGGAGCTTCTCTACTTTATCGTTGATCGCCTTCTGCCTCTCTAAGGCAAAGCTTCTCTTCTTCTGCCAAACTGGGCAGCACTTCGGATCAACATTTAACTTGTGAGTGATGATGTCAGGGGGAATCCCCGATATGTCAGCCATGATCCATGCGAACACATCTATATTTGCTCGAAGGAAACTCAGCGGGCAAGCTCATTCTTCTTCTAGCAGCTGGGCTCCTACCTGCACCATCTTCGATAGGTCCGAGCCGAGGGGATACGTCGAAAGATGTTCGACGGAGCCGCCCCTAGGGTCCTACGCCCTTTAGTCGAGGTCGCCTACACCAGGGTCGTCCTTGGTGCTCTGGGCCCCGGGTGATGAGGGACAGGACTCTAACATGATGCATGCAGATGAATGGCATAAGAAGGATAAGAAAATCAGATTAAATGAGTAATGATTTCTGAGGTTGTTTAGATTTAGTTTCCAAAAATAGCTAAGACTAGGTTAGGATTTTATGCAATAGTTAAAATTCCTACCCACATGCTAGAACTATCAACGAAATAAAATAAGTAAAGGATCCTAGGTCTAAAAAGGCCTATTAGGTTCATGTTCACCTTCAAGAAATCAGACAAAAAGATATAGAAATTAGGTTTGGCATACCAGGCAAAGATTTCTAGTTGCTGTGGAAGAGATCGCTCTGCTCAGATCGGTGCCTGGATGATCCAGTCACTTTTTCACGGATCCATCGACTTTTTATCAGCTTTGTTCGAGGGCAAGGAAGAATTCATCTAGAGGGCATGGCACTGGAGGGATCCTGCAAATGTCAGGGGTTAGTGACGTAGAATATGAGAAAAATATTAAACATGATGGAAAGAAGAAGATCGGGCGGAAGAGAGGCTGCAGGGGCTGGTGACCTTGGATGAAGCTTGGGCATCTAAATCTTGGAGAGGGCTGATGGTGGGTGTCTTAGGGCTCGGAAGAAGGATGCTTTGGGCAGCTAGGGCTTGAGGAATTAGGACACTCAAGTTTCACACACACACTTTCAAAGAGAAACACAAGTTATCACAAGAAAAATTTATCAGAGTTTATTTCATGAATAAGAGATTAATTACAAGAGGGGGAGGGGGTGGGTATTTATAGATTCATCCAACCCTTTCCCTGTCAAACTAAGAGTACATAGTATGAATAAGATTAGGAGAATAAAGTTGAGTAGAATAAGAAGTACATAATTTGAATAGAATTGGTAGACTGAAATCCTTGTAGAACTTGGACATCAACTCCTTCTTGGACTTGGAAGCTTTGACTTTTCTCCATGGGCTTGTACTGGTATGAAATTCTTCCTGGGCTTGGACTGGGCTAAAGCCTTGGGCATCTTGGACTGGGTCAAAATATGGGGCGCCAACTTCATGATGGGCTAGGGGGCGTCAACTGCTATGGACCTTGGATTGGGGTGCTAAAGATAGGGATCTGGGATGGCACTTCTTCATGAAATCTTGTGGGCTTGAGGCGCCTAAGGCCTGGTATGCTGGGGCACCATCTCCTGGAGGGCTTAGGCAGCATGAAGAAATCCAGATGCTGGGTTAGTGACTTAAGTGTGGGTCCAAAGGTCCTCCTCTTGAATAAAAATTATATGGACTCAAAAAGGCCAACTGACAAGACTCAAAATAGGCCTAAATAAATAATAGACTGTCTGAACAGATAAACAAGACTCAATGGACTAAACAAAGAACTTCCACCGACTTAGTGAATCCAACTGGCTCACTTTATTACAGGACTTATAAAATTTGGACTTCATTACAAGACTTAATAAAAATTGACCAACACATGACTTAGAGGACAAATTAAAGCTTGAAGTCTATGTCTGATCTGATATCCCCATCACCGACCCAGAATGATTTCTCTTCGCGGTGATCCGGTGGCTCCCCCGGGGATCAGTTATGGCCTATGGATGCGATGGCCTACCTTGGATGGAGTGCAGACTACCACGGGGGCCGGCAGCTTGGGCCGCAGGGGTCCCTAGCTGTGGCTAGGTGACTAGGGAATGATGTTGGTGCTGTAGCTACCTCACGGCTATGGCCAGAACCTGCATCTGCTAGGAGAGTGCAGCGTACTGGTCATTTATCAGGGGTGGCTATGGTGGAGTGGGAAGCTCCCTCTCTGGGCTACGTGGGCCCACAAGAGAAGGGGCACCCCCTGCTCGGCTGGTGGAGGCTTCTCGTGCATGAGTGACCACCATGCTTTGAGCGGAGCTATTCTCAAAGTTGCGGGGGGCTTGTCTGGACAGGGGCTTTCTCCCTACCTAGCATGCCAATCTATTGCCGTCCTTACCGTTGTAGCCTGCATCTCTGATGTGCCACCAGACATCAATGTCTTTTCCAGAATCCAGCTATTCCCGGTCCTGCAAAACAGAATGAGAGACCTGAACCGGGGATCCCGGTGGGGGCACTCTGATGATCAAGTCAGCGGATGGTAAAGAGGAACAGATCTTTCAAGGAGGCTCCCTCTTCGGTCACTATGCTTGAAGGAGAGTTTTTGTAATGGGATAGGAAGGGTATGAGAGGAGTAAGGCTCGAGCTGTGACGGCCGTGTCCGTCGGAACTCTCTTTGGGAGTTTTGCGGTGGCCTCCATGAGCTTTTTCTTTGCTTCTATCTCCTTCTCCTCCTTTTCCTTGCTTTGCTTACCTTCTCCTTGCCCGCTGGGTACTCCTTTTAGATCATCGGCTTTTCCTGCTTCTTGTCTCGATTTTTTCCTCCTTAGGGTGCTCGAAGGTCAATGGCATCTGTCGGCTGTGCTCCCGAGGTGATTTCCCTTTATAGTAGGGAGTTATGTTGCGAGTCTTGTTTTCCCGGTGGATTATCATGGCTGAGGAAGTTTAGCAAAGCCTCGATCCGGGGGTAGCTGTCCTCAAGTCTGAGGTCCCTAATGCGACCTTCTCCTTCTAGGTGGTACAGGCGGTCGGCTGCAGGACCCGATGTCTCAATCGGGGCACTCTTCCTTAATTGATGCAAACATTGGTAGGCACACCTCTTCCAGCCTTGGGGTACCATACTGGACGCGTCGCTCTGCGCCCGTCAGCTTCAATGGCAAACTTGGTATTGATGCCTTTGTCCTTTTCATGATGCTCTCGATGAGCGGGCTCGACTTCGACCGAGGTAGGCTCAGCCCCTGGAGGCCACCTGGCCAAAGAGTGGAGGGAGCTTGACTTCGGTCGATGTGGGCTTGACCCTTGGGGAGCCACCTGGCGAAGGAGCGGAAGGAGCTCGACTTCGGCCGAGGTGGGCTCGACCCTTGGGGAGCCACCTGACGAAGGAGTGGAAGGAGCTCGACTTTGACTGAGGTGGGCTTGATCCTTGGGGAGCTACCCGGCGAAGGAGCGGAAGGAGCTCGACTTCGACGGAGGTGGGCTCGACGCTTGGGGAGCCACCTGGCGAAGGAGCGGAAAGAGCTCGACTTCGGCCGAGGTGGGTCGACCCTTGGGGAGCCACCTGGCGAAGGAGAGGAAGGAGCTCGACTTCGGTCGAGGTGGGCTCGACCCTTGGGGAGCCACCTGGCAAAGGAGCGGAAGGAGCTTGACTTCGACCGAGATGGGCTCGACCCTGGGAGAGCTACTTGGCGAAGGAGCGGAAGGAACTCGACTTCGGTCGAGGTGGGCTCGACTCTTGGGGAGCCACCTGGCGAAGGAGCTTTGAAAGAAATCTGACGTGGCGACATCTGCCCGCTTTGCTGTCAGCTGGATCCAAGGTGTACTCCATGTCAGCGATCTTGCCACATCACTAGTAATTTACATTACGGTAATTCACATTATCTTTTAGGATTGCCTGACAACGCACCAAACGCAACCTTAAAGCTATGTAAGATTGTTTTGTTCACCAATCAAATTAGATTAGGCGAAAGTTTTTGATGTACCTTATTTTCTTTGATAAAAGGCAAAGCAAGCAGCAATCGAGAAACTCCTGGGCTATATAACTAAGTTTGCTTCATGACAAAGTTGGCTATTGCCCATGTTTAATTGATGAATTCACATGTTAGCTTAAATCCAATCTAACCTTTGAAGATATTAATAAATGTCCCATCCAATCGATAATCATGTGCATTAACTATGCCAAGTTAACCAATAAATACTTGTTAAAATATGTCAAGTTCAAGACCGAACCAAAAAATTTATATGCCATGTTGACTACAACAGTGGTTTAAACAATTTTGCTCTTTTAATGATACTATTTAGTTAAAATTTTGATAAATCAGGTTGGTATACTTTATGTGAGGTGTTATTTTATATTCATCAGGTCCGAGTATGAACCTAAGATTCAAGGGTTAGATTCTATTGCTTTTTACTATGGTATGTCAAATTAGGGTATGATAGGTTCAACTTGCAAGATCAACTTATAGGTCATATTATTGTCTTTTGGGTTGTTTTATATTCCTACCATTATTCTACTTGCAATATATAAGGGAAAAAAAATAACCCTGCACTATTTTATTATGGTAGGGGAAAAAAAAAAGGGTGGATGTCCCAGCAAGGTGGGCTATAGCCCTATGGTTGCACCTCCTCTTTTTCTTCTTTCTTTTCTTTTTTCAAATATTTTTTTATGGTACAACCACTAAGAGAAGATTTTAACCGAGATGCAAACTAGAGTAAAGATAAAGCACACCAATAAGAAACAAATAAGATTGAATGGTTGACATCGCCATGACCGATGCCATATGCATCTGCCAAGATAATTATAGCAAATTAGCATGGATTACATCATCTGGCTAGAGTAAAAAACCTCCTTGAAGTGCCTGTTGAGTCAGGCATCTCTTCTATATTGAAAAGAAATTCCATGTTGAAAACTCATCTTTCTTGGTATGAGAACCTGCCCAACCTGGCCCATTTTGGACCAAAGTGGGCAGTCCCAATTGACTTTGATCCAAAAAAATAAAAATAAAAAAGGGACCAAAATAGGGGAGGAATGATCCCCTACCTAATTCATCTCTATGGATGATTGAATCACCTAATGGTGGCCGGTGCGAGCAAGCCAGGCTAGTGTGATCTACCGGTGGCAATTAGAGGTCGTTCACCGATCCTTATCCTTCCATTAAGGCAAAGTAATATATTTGAATTTTTTCTCTTTAAATCCCCCTCTTCTTTCGAGTGATCTCCATCAGAGCTCCTTCCCACTGCCTCTTTCTCCTCCTTCCCCAACTTCAACAGCCGCTAGGTTGCCATAGCTAAGCCCCTACCATCGAAAATCCCCTCTCCTTCCTCTTTAATTCCCTCTATCTCCTTCGATCAAGTAGTTCTTGAATTTTGTTATGTCCTTTTCACCATCAAAAACTAGCCTCGTTGGCTGCATCATATTAGATTAGGGCTTTAAAAAATTATAGATGTGATTAAATAAACCGACAAGATTTTTAATATAGGAAAAAATTATAGAATACTAACTTGAAATTGCTAAAAAATAAAAATCAAATCTGGAAGTGTGCGAGGTACTGTCCTAAGACATATTTCTATCTCTTGTACAGGAATGTCATAAACACTATCCCAAGATACAACTAAGATTCCTTCGCCTGCAAGCACGATTATAGAAGAGGATGATGGAGACTCTTTCAACATTCAGAAAGAAGAAAAACATTATAATTAAAAAGATCAAAATAATTTTATAGAAAAGAGAAAAATAGAAGAAGGTGAGAATAGTTTTTGGATGGTTTAGAATAGCTTTTTCATAGCTTATAAGACAAGGACCAAAGAGAGCCTTTTTATAGTCATCAAATCTGATCATTTTGATTTTTATTAGTTTATTAAAGCATGTAATAAAAAGCTCAATAGTTAGAAACTAAAAGTCTAATTGTTAAATTATTAAAAAGTCCAATGGTCAAATAATTAAAACTCCAACGATCAAATTATTAAAAATTTTAACAATCAAATCATTAAAAACTTCAACGATCAAATTATTAAAATTAAAATTAATTATTGAAAGAAATTTTAGATTTTTCTAACAATCTTTCTCAAAATTTAATTTTTTTAAAAAAATAAAATATAAAATATAAATTTCTAGGTGCTTATACTAGGCAGTAGGTAAGGTATTTTTATAAGACTTACCTTACTTGATATGAATAGTTTCTATTTGAAGGAATTGGAGTGAATCAAGTCTTGAACTACATTTCTTTAATCCAAACTTCAACTACCACATTATAATATAGAATTCTTCATCGCAAGTCTATGCACTAATGGTCCTGCATATGTATCTTGATTTTTTATGAGAGTTTATAAAAATTACCAATGTCTCTAGCCATGGTCATATACAGATACTCTTATATAGGTGAGCTCTTTTAAAGATGTATGTAATATCATATTTTGAGAAATACTTTTTGGATATCATTCAGAGATAAACTCTTTCTAACCACTATATAGGAGCACTAATCATCATTGGGATAGGATGCAGTTTATGACTCATATACCAAATAAACTACATGTGTTCCCTGACCAACCAATCAGCTTATTATTACTATATTGAACATTCTTCAAGGGATCACTTATCACAGAGGTTGGATCCCCATTGCTGGAAGGTCTTTTATAAACTAAGTCTTATCCCCTCGATGATTTTAGGATTTTAGTCCTATTTAAACCTTTAGTAATATAAATTGATAAAAGCTTTTCTTCAACAAATATTTGGGGTATACCATAATTGAGCTCTTATAACAAAATTGATTCGAAACACCATTAATAGATTTGAGTTACAGCAAATGCAAGTATAGCTATTTATACATATACATAAACATCAGACAAAGTGATGTTGCATGTGCATTCAATATATTGTATCAAATGATCATCTATAAAATCTGAATAATATAAAAACATGGTGCATGTTGAATATATAAATCCATATAAATACAGTCATGTATGCACATGAAGCATGAGTCAATATCTAAGTTTGCTTAGTTTAGAATATATTTGAATATCAGTGAAACAAATACAAGTAGCACATCACTGATCTGTTAATATTTTACAGTCCTATTTTAAGCATTAGAAAATTATGTGAATTATCTTTCGTATATCTCAAGTATTAGAAGAAACTAACATGTATTTTATAATCAATATGGTAGACTTCCTATCTATCAATTATTTGGAGGTCATATGATAAATTTCTTCTAAATATGCTTTAATCAGGAATCTCATTACAAACCCCATTTGTTTAGCTTATAGATGGCCAAATCCTTATCAGCATCATATAAATATATGATGTTTGCCTAACAAGCTATAATCTACTAATATAGATAAGAAGTTATAGAATTTCTCATCTATATTTTTTTCTACCATAATAACTACTCTTTTATGGAGATTACAAAAAATAGAAGGAAAATATTAAAAAAATATAATGGTATCCGACATTCTTTCTATAAGGGGTGTAAAATATTTAAAGAATATAGAATTGAAAAACTATGTATATAATACTTGATATTTAGATCATTATTATTGCTGATCTCGCCACCGCGGCCTGTAACTTTAGAGCTGGTGGCGGGATCAGACCGTCTCGTCTCGAGGTCTCCGACTCCCGATCCTGCAAGACAATATCAGAAACCCTGGCCGAGGATCCCGGCGAGGGAGCTCCGACGGTCAAGTTAGAAAATGACGAGATGGAACAGAGTCTCCAAGGCGGGCCCCCGAAAGAGTCCCGGGCTTAGAGATTATGTTAGCAAAAAAGGTCTCAGGAAGAGTGGAAATTGGGCCAAGTTCCTTCACCGAGCTTGCGCCAAGGGACTCCTCTCGGGATCTTGGATCCTGCTCTCGGTGCCTTTTCTTTTTCCAGCCCTTTTTTCCCCTTACCTGGTCGTCCGCTCTTCCCATCCTTTTATCCCATCATGCTGCCTCCGGCCTCTCGCCCTTGGAAGGCCCCCTCTTCGCTTTCACCTCCTTCTCTCTCTCTCTTTCCCTTTTCCCCTTCAGGTCCAAGAACCCGGCGGCCTACTTGTCTTGCTTGCCGAGCCCAGCGAGAAAAGGGTAGAGGGAGGACACCGGCCAGACCTTGGGCCGAGCGCGAGCGCTCTCCTTCCCAGACGCCGACGATGTTCGTTACCGGGTCCTGTCTCGCCAGGACTTCGCCTCTCGACTGCGGAACCTGTCGAGCCGATGTAAACGAGGTTTCGTGCGTTGCTGCCGACCGTACCGGCGCTCCTCTCGAGGTGCAGCGCGCGCTGCTCGAGGGGCGGTCTCGGAACTCGTGCTCCTGCTTCTCGGTGGCCTCACCACACAGGGTAGCTGGCCTCGGCCAAGGTGGGCCCCTCCTGGACGGATACCTAGCGGAGCGGTAGAGGAGCGCTCGACTTTGGCCGAGGTGGACCTGTGCCCGGGCACCACCTGACGAAGGAGCAGGAAGGCCCGGCTCGACCTCGATCGAGGTGGAACCGTCTCAGGGCGCCACCCGGCGAGGGAGCAAGGGGTCGCCGGCTTCGGCCGAGGTGGACCCCTCCTGGGCGGATACCTGGCGAAGGAGCAGCAGAGGGGCGCTCGACTTCGGCCGAGGTGGACCCGTGTCCGGGCGCCACCTAGCGAAAGAGTGGGAAGGCCCAGCTCGACCTCGACTGAAGTGGAACCGTCTCAGGGCGCCACCCGGCGAGGGAGCAAGGGGCCGCCGGCTTCGGCCGAGGTGGACCCCTCCTGGGCGGACACCTGGCGGAGCGGCAGAGGGGCGCTCGACTTCGGTCGAGGTGGACCCGTGCCCGGGCGCCTCCTGGCGAAGGAGCAGGAAGGCCCGGCTCGACCTCGGTCGAGGTGGAACCGTCTCAGGGCGCCACCTGGCGAGGGAGCAGGGGGCCACCGGCTTCGGTCAAGGTGGACCCCTCTTGGACGGACACCTGGCGGAGCGGCAGAGGGGCGCTCGACTTCGGTCGAGGTGGACCCGTGCCCGGGCGCCACCTGGCGAAGGAGCGGGAAGGCCCGGCTCGACCTCGGCTGAGGTGGAACCGTCTCAGGGCGCCACCCGGCGAGGGAGCAGGGGGCCGCCGGCTTCGGCCGAGGTGGACCCCTCCTGGGCGGACACCTAGCGAAGGAGCAGCGGAGGGGTGCTCGACTTCGGCCGAGGTGGACCCGTGCCCGGGCGCCACCTGGCGAAGGAGCAGGAAGGCCCGGCTCGACCTCGGCCGAGGTGGAACCGTCTCAAGACGCCACGCGGCGAGGGAGCAAGGGGCCGCCGGCTTCGACCGAGGTGGACCCCTCCTGGGCGACACCTGGCGGAGCGGCAGAGGGGCGCTCGACTTCGGTCGAGGTGGACCCGTGCCCGGGCGCCACCTGACGAAGGAGCAGGAAGGCCCGGCTCGACCTCGACCGAGGTGGAACCGTCTCAGGGCGCCACCCGGCGAGGAAGCAAGGGGCCGCCGGCTTCGGCAGAGGTGGACCCCTCCTGGGTGGACACCTGGCGAAGGAGCAGGAAGGCTCGGCCCGACCTCGACTTCGACCGTGGTGGATCCACATCTGACCTTGTTGGACCATTCCCGTTCTGTCGAAAAAATCCACGTGGTTCGGATCACACCCGACGGAATCTGAGACATGCCATATCATCGTAACGGCTGTAACAATTATAATTGCGTATAATCTCACTATTGTGTATGTCCATGAGATCAACAAAGAAAATTACATATAGAATTATAAGATAATTTCACTCTTGAATAAAGGAAGATATGTCATAAGAGAAAACTAGTTGCAATGGATAGTTCAACCTATCCTAAAGCCTAATCAGAGCTTCATGTTTAGTGTATTTATTTAGAATATATATGCAAATATTAGAAAACCAAATATGGATAATGAAATATGATCACATATACTACTACACAATTTATTATAAATAAATATATTCAAATCTTAACTATCAACTGATAATCAGAAGAATGCTCAGCAAGCTGTCTACTTTCATTTAATAATTTTCAAATATAAATTAGAAGCTCAAAAATAAAATTAGACTACTACACTAGGAATTAACTTACAATCTTATATATTTGTTTATCCAGCAAGAAAATAATTATGAGAATAACAAATATATTATGATTGATCACTATACCATTAAATAATCCAGTGTAAGAGTAGCTATTCTTTCCATGTACAACATAACGGAAGGGGCTTGAGATCATTACCCATTGTATCATTATATTAGACATTATTTTAAACTTTGGAAGAAAGAATATGATGATGAATATTAATTTAAAAAACTACTCAAAATACTTTAACATCATAAGATCTCTTTGATATTTATAAATTTCTTCTCCATATAATTTTTTTTATTTTCATCATTTAAGGATATATATATATATATATATGCCCAAAGAGGAATAAAAATACTAGTGAAATTTTAGGCACTAATCTTATAATGCTATAATGAACGCACACCTCTTTCCAAAAAAAGCTTCTTAAGAATCCTAGCTATCCATTTCTAGATTTTTTAAAATTATTTATTATTATTATTTTAAAGTAGAGTTTATGATGAGCAATAATCATCCATCATAAAAGTCTCTAGATGCATTGACAACTACCAGTACTTTTTCATTTCAAGCTTAATAATGTGCTTTTCAATCACTAGATAACTATATATTAAACTGACAAAATTAATAGGTGAACAGCTAAATAATCCATTAGCATTTCAAAAGACCATCCATGCACATGATGTAGAATTAGAATAGTGTAATCCAAAAAAGAAGACATATATAGATCAGGTTAATAACTTGTGTGATAGCAATATAAAGAAGCTAAGAGAAAATAAAGATAAAATTAACATGATACCAATTCATAATAAAATCTAAAGACATGTGCCAATCACAGGAATTCGCTTGAAGCTCTACAAGTAGACATACCTCTAAGGTTCTTCTCCTATTATAGAATTATTATTTTAATGACAAATATAAATGTATTAAGATCTATTAAGAAGGTAGGAATTGGCGAATTGCACTAACCTATCAGAATATAATAATCACATGTTTCTATTGATCTGGCTTTGACATATTTGTGATTCATAACTTATCAGTACAACTATTAAACTAATGCTACGTATATAGGCATAGAAGAGCTCTTATCCACTAAGTCGTCAAGTGATATTATACATCTCTGTAGAAGCATTCTACCACTGTAGTTGATCATGAATGTATATTCAACTGGGATAACATTCATTCAATTATATACAAGGTGTTTTGTGATTCTAAAATTAGTTTAGATATAAGAACAAGAAAAATAATAAATAACATAAAGTGGCTATACCCTTATAGAACAATAAGCAAAAATAATTTTAGTTGAACTTTTGAATTTGAGTCAAAACTATTTTTCTTATTTGATAGCAAGTAATTTATAATGCAAAAAATTAAAAATCTTATTACATCTCTCCTTGTTAGCATAATTTTCTTTATATTCATGAAATATGCCTAAGATTGTTAGATCAAGGCTTTAAAAATTATGGATGTGATTAAATAAACTAACAAGATTTTTAATATAGGAAAAAAAATAGAATACTTACTTAAAATTGTTAAAAAATAAAAAATAAATTTAGAAGTATACGAGACACTATCCTGAGATATATTTCTATCTCCCGTATGGGAATTATCGAAAATATTATCTCAAAATATGACTGGAATTCCTTCGCCTATAAGCATGATCGTGAAAGAGGTTGATGGAGACTTTTTAGCACCCAGAAAAAAGAAAAAATTTATAACTAAGAATATCAAAAAGAATTTTATTGAAAAGATAAAACTAGAAGAAGGTAGGAATAATTTTTGGATGGTTTAGAATAGCTTTTTCATAGCTTACAAGACAAGGACCCAAGAGGGACTTTTATAACCATCAAATTTGACTGTTTTGATTTTCATTGGCTTATTAAAGCCTGTAATAAGAAGCCCAATGATCAAAAATTAAAAACCCAATGGTTAAATTATTAAAAAGCCCAATGGTCAAATAATTAAAATTTCAACAATCAAATCATTAAAAACTCTAACGGTCAAATTATTAAAAACTTCAATGATCAAATTATTAAAATAAAAATTAATTATTGGAGAAAATTTTGGATTTTTTTAACACTCCCCGCCATCGCCACCACCAACCAGTAAGCCTCCCTCCCTCCTCTATATTTCTTTTGGTATTTGGATATTGTTGTTGTGGCAACAAGGGGCAATGACCCATTTCTTTCTCTCCCTCTCTTGGCTCTCCTGTTGGTGGCCAGACTACCACTAGTTGCACACCCCAAATCTCCCCTTTTCAATCATGCCCCATCAAGCCACCCTTATCTTTCTATTTTCCTGGCCTTCCTCATAGGCAAGGTCCTACTTGGTCGAAATAAAAAGAAAAAAACAAAAAAGGAAAAAAAGAGAAAGAAAAAGAAAAAAGAGAGAAAAGAGAGGGAAGAGAGAAGAAAAGAGAGAGGAGATAGAGAAAAGAAAGAAAAAATTAAATAAATAATAGAAACTGGATGGGAGATCAATCTTGAATCCATTTGATTTAATCTTGACTGATCATTTGTTAATCAAATTAGATTCTCATAAATTGGATTCAATGATTACCTAAATCAAAAACATAACTAATCCTTGACCTGATAGAGAGTCTCTGTTCTTTTTTTTTTGAATTGAAAGTTAATTTTCTAATTAATTTATTTTTACCAAAATCTTCATCGCCTTTATTGGTAGAGAAGTACCAGATCTAGGATTTGAATTATGTATCACTAATGAAATCAATTTTCAGTAAATTATCTCTATTATTAATATATTTTATCATGTATGATCTGATTTAAAGATTTAATTAATATTATATTATTTTACTCAAATAAGTACCTTATATGTTATACATGGACATAATTCGATAAAATATTGAATTAAATATGCATGAATATTTACAAATAGATTGTATTTCATTGCACTGAAAAATGTATTATTTATTAATTTTAATACTTTTGGTCTGACTATGATGGAGACCCGAGAGTCTAGTATATTTTATTTTGAGTCCAGTCGAGTCTAGTTATTTTCGGTCCAATCAAGTGAGTTAGATCGAGTCCTGTAATTTTCATTCATGTCAAGATCCAAGAGGAGAGTAAGCAGACCCGAAGATTCACCAGGCCCTCCCCGATCAGAATTGGATTCCATGCACCTGGGCCCTTACATGCCTCTAAGCCTACAAGAGAGAGCTCCAGTCCAAGATAAAGGCCCATAATTGACCAGGTCCACCAGGATTTCTTGGCCCATAAGTCAGGATTTCTTAGCCCTCAAGTCATGTACCTTTGGATGAATCTATAAATAGCCCACCCCTCTTGTATTTTTGAATGCCATGGATGAATAAAATTTTTTGAGTTCTGTGTGAAGGATCTGTGTGATCCTTGATTTACTGTATGAGGGCATCTGTGTGAGCCCAGGGTATCTGTGTGATCCCTATTGTTCATTAGGGTATCTATGTGATCCCTTCTCCCTTCTTTTCAGGATATCTGTGTGATCCGTAGGGCATCTGTGTGAGCCCTTTACTTTGTGCTTGTCCTCCTAGGAGAATCTGTGTGAAACCCAGTTATCTTTCTAAACCTTTCAACCTTTTCTTTCTTCTTCCAAATAAACCCTAATCCCCTGGTGACTTCTCAACTCACCAGCGATCCAACCCCGATCTCTGTCCCGCATCAACTTGGTATCAGAGCTAGAGGATTAGGATTTTCTCTTCCTCCCCGGCTCCACATCCTTCCTCCCGTCCAGATTTCCCCTGTGCAAGATTCCTTCTCAAACCTCGGTCAGCCGCTAGCCTCCATCTCCGGTCCGTTAATGGCCTGACATCCGCTTCCCTCCCGTGACCCCCAACGCCCGCATGGGATGTCCCTGTTCCGAAGCCACGCCCAAGCGTTGCCATCAAGATCACCCTCGCATGCCGGGATCCCCCACACCGAGGACCTGGATCTCACCGTGGTCTGCTCCATGCCCCGCCTCCTCAAGATCCACCTCGCCGACCCAGATCTTGCCGGATCAGCGCCACGGTCGCAGTGCCAACCTGGGCCTCGCCGGCCTGTTTCCAACCTCGATCTACCTCGCGGCTAGCCTCCCCTCACACCGTATGCCTCGCCTGCACATCGCTCTAGTCTGCCTGAACATGGCCACCGGCTTTCTCGCCGAGACCTCCACCGAAGCATGTGGAGGAGGCCGAGCAGACGGCCATACCCTTCCATCACCGTAATCGTTCCATCGATGAGTCTAACACCCAGCTCTTCCGCTTCTGCTTCACTGATGCCAGACGCCCCAACCCATCTCCCGGCTGCCATCGCCATCCTCCGCCGACTCGGTCGTGACCGCCGCCGCCAACGAAGCACGCCGGAAGTCCCTCTGCTCTGCCCAGCCACCGTCCGTGGAGATCTCCCCGTGCATGATCGTGAAAGCAATTGCCTTTCACGGTTGCCGACTTCAAGGAAGAAGAGCGTGCCGATCTCCTCCTTCAAAGCCCCTTCCACTACCGATGACGCCGATCACCGCTCCCGCCTTCGATCAATGCCTCCACAGCAAATTGAGTCACCGGTCGCGGTAGCCTGTTCCTCCCTTCCGATTCGGTCTCGTTTCCTCTGCTGCTAGCCGATCGGAGAGATCCACGACCGGCCGAGAGATCATCATGCCGGCCTTCTCCCCGTCCATGCCACCATCGCCGCCCAGTGCTAGTCACCGACGAAGCCCACCGGAGTCTCTCTATTCGTGTCGGACCGAGGGAGGAAGAAGTGCACGAATGTGAAAGCTGCATGCTCCTCAAAGTCACACATATCTCAAAGCTGCACAACTTTCAGAGTTGCACAGATTGCAAAGTTTCACAGATCTCAAAGCATAGCTGATTAAAAAAAATCTAGGATTTGTTAAAAAAAAAGAAAAAGAAAAAGGGTGAACCTAGCCTAAGAGCCCTTTTTTATTTGATTAGTTTCGATTCCATCAAACCCCCGCTGAGCCTAACTCGACAGAGTCGAGTTCTCCCCACCCCAGGAGAATGATGGGGATCCGAGAGTCTAGTATATTTTATTTTGAGTCCAGTTGAGTCCATTTAGTCGAGTCTAGTTATTTTCAATCCAATCAAGTGAGTTAGATCGACTCCTATAATTTTCATTCATGTCAAGATCCAAGAGGAGAGTAAGCAGACCCGGAGATTTACCAGGCCCTCCTCAATCAGAACTGGATTCCATGAACCAGGGCCCTTATATGCCTCCAAGCCCACAAGAGAGAGCTCCAATCCACGACAAAGGCCCACTGTTGACCAGGTCTACCAAGGTTTCTTGGCCCACAAGTCAGGATTTCTTAGCCCTCAAGTCATGTACCATGGGGTAAATCTATAAATACCCCACCCCGCTTGTATTTTTGAATGCCATGGATGAATAAAATTTTTTGAGTTCTGTGTGAAGAATCTGTATGATCCCAAGGTATCTGAATGATCCCTGATTTACTGTGTGAGGGCATCTGTGTGAGCCCAAGGTATCTGTGTGATTCCTATTGTTCCTAAGGATATCTGTGTGATCCCTTCCCCCTTCTTTTCAGGGCATCTGTGTATCCCTAGGGCATCTGTGTGAGCTATTTGCTTTGTGCTTGTCATCCGAGGAGAATCTGTGTGAACCCCAGTTATCTTTCTAAATCCTTCGACCTCTTCTTTCTTCTTCCAGATAAATCCTAATCCCCTGATGACTTTTCAGCTCACCAGCGATCCAACCTCGATCTTTGTCCCGCATCAACTTGGTATCAGAGCTAAATGATTAGGGTTTTCTCTTCCTCCCCGGCTCCACATCCTTCCTCCCATCCAGATTCCCCCTGTGCAATATTCCTTCTCAAACCTCGATCAGTCGCTAGCCTCCATCTCCGGTCCATCAACGGCCTGACATCCGCTTCCCTCCCGTGACCCCCAACGCCCGCATGGGATGTCCCTATTCCGAAGCCATGCCCAAGCATTGCCGTCAAGATCTCCCTCGCATGCCGCGATCCCCCACATTGAGGACCTGGATCTCATCGCGGTCTGCTCCATGCCCCGCCTCATCAAGATCCACCTCGCCGACCCAGATCTCACCGGATCAGCGCCATGGTCGTAGTGCCAACCTGGGCCTCGCCAGCCCGTTTCCAGCCTCGATCTACCCCGTGGCTAGCCTCCCCTCATGCCGGTATGCCTCGCCCGCACATTGCTCTGGTCTGCCCGGACGTGCCTGCCGGCTTTCTCGTCGAGACCTCCACTGAAGCATGTGGAGGAGGCCGAGCAAACGGCCGCACCCTTCCATTGCCGTAATCGTTCCATCGATGAGTCCGACACCCAGCTCTTTCGCTTCTGCTTCACCGATGTCGGACGCCCCATCCCATCTCCCGGCTGCCGTCTCCATCCTTCGCCGACTCGGTCGTGACCGCCGCCACCAATGAAGCACGCCAGAAGTCCCTCTACTCCGCCCAGCCACCGTCCGTGGTGATCTCCCCATGCACGATCGTGAAAGCACTTGCCTTTCACGGTTGCCGACTTCAAGGAAGAAGAGCGTGCCGATCTCCTCCTTCAAAGCCCCCTCCACTGTCGATGAAGCCATGCCCAAGCATTGCCGTCAAGATCTCCCTCGTATGCCGAGATCCCCCACACCGAGGACCTGGATCTCGTTGCGGTCTGCTCCATGCCCCGCCTCGTCAAGATCCACCTCGCCGACCCAAATCTCGCCGGATCAGCGCCATGGTCACAGTGCCAACCTGGGCCTCGCCAGCCCGTTTCCAGCCTCGATCTATCCCGTGGCTAGCCTCCCCTCACACCGGTATGCCTCGCCCGCACATCGCTCTAGTCTGCCTGGACGTGGCTGCCGGCTTTCTCGCCGAGACCTCCACCGAAGCATGTGGAGGAGGCCGAGCAAACGGCCGCACCCTTCCATCGCTGTAATCATTCCATCGATGAGTCCGACACCCAGCTCTTTCACTTCTGCTTCACCGATGCCGGACGCCCCATCCCATCTCCCGGCTACCGTCTCCATCCTCCACTGACTCAGTCGTGACCGCCGCCACCAACGAAGCACGCCGGAAGTCCCTCTGCTCCGCCCAGCCACCGTCCGTGGAGATCTCCCCGTGCATGATCATGAAAGCAATTGCCTTTCATGGTTGCCGACTTCAAGGAAGAAGAGCGTGCTGATCTCCTCCTTCAAAGCCCCCTCCACTACCGACGACGCCGACCACCGCTCCGGCCTTCGATCAATGCCTCCACAATCAATTGAGTCATCAGCCGCTGTAGCCTCTTCCTCCCTTCCGATTCGGCCCCATTTCCTCTGCTGCCAGTCGATCGGAGAGATCCACAACCGGCCGAGAGATCACCATGCCGGCCTTCTCCCCATCCATGCCGCCGTCATCGCCCAGCACCAGTCATCGGCAAAGCCCACCGAAGTCTCTCTGTTCCACCTTGCATCGAACCGAGGGAGGAAGAAGCGCACGAACGTGAAAGTTGCATGCTCCTCAAAGCTGCACAGATCTCAAAGCTGCATAACTTTCAGAGCTGCACGGATTGCAAAGTTTCACATATCTCAAAGCAGAGCTGATTAAAAAAAAGAAATCTGGGATTTGTTTTAAAAAAAAAGAAAAAGAAAAAGGGTGAACCTAGCCTAAGAGCCCTTTTTTATTTGATTAGTTTCGATTCCATCAAACCCTCGCTAAGCCTAACTCGATGGAGTCGAGTTCTCTCCACCCCAAGAAAATGATGGGGACCCGAGAGACTAGTACATTTTATTTTGAGTCCGGTAGAGTCCATTTAGTCGAGTCTAGTTATTTTCAGTCCAATCAAGTGAGTTAGATCGAATCCTATAATTTTCATGCATGTCAAGATCCAAGAGGAGAGTAAGTAGACCCGGAGATTCATCAGGCCCTCCCCAATCAGAACTAGATTCCATGCACCTGGGTCCTTACATGCCTCCAAGCCCACAAGAGAGAGCTCCAGCCCAAGACAAAGGCCCACTGTTGACCAGGTCCACCAGGATTTCTTGGTTCACAAGTCAGGATTTCTTAGCCCTTAAGTCATGTACCATGGGGTGAATCTATAAATACCCCATCCCTCTTGTATTTTTGAATGCCATAGATGAATAAAATTTTTTCAGTTCTGTGTGAAGGATCTGTGTGATTCTAAGGTATCTGTGTGATCCCTGATTTACTATATGAGGGCATCTATGTGAGCCCAAGATATCTGTGTGATCTCTATTGTTCATAAGGGTATATGTGTGATCCCTTCCTCCTTCTTTTCAGGGTATTTGTGTGATCCCTAGGGCATCTGTGTGAGCCATTTGCTTTGTGCTTATCCTCCTAGGAGAATCTGTGTGAACCCTTGTTATCTTTCTAAACCCTTTGACCTCTTCTTTCTTCTTCCAGGTAAACCCTAATCCCCTGGTGACTTCTCAGGTCACCAGCGATCCAACCCCTATCTCTGTCCCGTATCAGACTATGATTATATGAGTTAGGATCTAGTCTCCTTATAGGAGACAATCATTGGTATATGATCGAAGGATGGCATAAGCATCTAGTCTTCTTCCAGGTAAACCCTAATCCCCTGGTGACTTCTCAGCTCACCAGCGATCCAACCCCTATCTCTGTCCCGTATCAGACTATGATTATATGAGTTAGGATCTAATATCTTTCGAGGCTAGTCATGTGCCCATCATAGTCGGGATCCAATCTCTTTCGAGGCTAGTCATGTGCCCATCATAGTCATAGTCAAAGGGACTAGGAGAGTAAGAGTGGATGATCGACCTTGATTATTTTGAAAAATATTGTAGCTAAATATATATTTATATTGATTGATCTAATATATTTCATTGGCTTATATTTTATGAATAATCATTCAACTTTATATTTCATGAATTAGAGATTATGATGATTTACTAGGCTCGTGTAGCTCATTATATTTTTTTCTTTTCAGATGCTATAGAGTAGTTGGCCTTAAGACTATGCTGTGAGAAGCTTAAGATCTAGAAGAAAATAAATTAGATTTTGTTTAAATAAATTGATGAATACTATTTGATGTATTATATAACTCCTTAAGATTAAAAACTCATAATTAGTTGATTTATGCTTTTCTACCGCTGCTTAAATTAAGATTGTTTATTGCTTATGTTAAAAAGGCGGGCTTACATATTCAGTGGGATTAAACCCTCAAGATATATGACCATCTGCTGTATACCCAGCTCAGGTCTTGGGCTAGGGCATGACACTTAAGCACCTTATTTTGGTCATCCATTCTTTTTCTAATTATTAGGATGTGAATGATTTGATTCAAATTAATTGAAGCCAAAATCAAATTGGTCATATAAAAAAATCGGATCAAACTTGACTGAAAAAAATAATTCGATTTCTCATATTGTGAACTATTGGACTTATGTTAAATAGGTAGCTTATGGTATAGGTTACATAGACTATATATATATATATATATATATATATATATATATATATATATATATATATATATATACACTAGATGCTAGGTCTAGACGATGCATGGAGTATAACAATATTGATATTTGATATGATTTAAAATTTATTTAATAAAATTTATGATCTATTATATCTATTATTTTAAATTTATTTAAATTTTATCTTATTTTTTTATTTTTAAAAATTTATTTTCAAAACTGAACTAGACTTCTTTGCTTTTATAGATATAATAGATTATATAAAATATATAATTTTGAACCAGAAAAAGAGATATGAAAATTTAACACTTAATAGCTATTCAATTCAGGTGGTACTAATTTAGTTATATATATATATATATATATATATATATATGGATCGGTCTCCGGTTTTTTAAATTTAAAAAAAATTGATCGAAACCGAACTAAAATTACTCGGATTGATTTTACTGCTTGATGGGATTCTTTCACGCCCCTACTTATTATAGGAGAAGAGGTTTAAATACAAAAAGAATGATGGATGATAGCCAGGGAATCATATGGAAAATTAACATGAACACCAAACCATGGTTCTTTAGCCCATCTTTATGAATTCCTGAACCCAAGTAAAACTTCATTGCTCGTTGGACCCAAACTACGTCCAGCTTCCAAAAGCCCGTCTTTAACGTCTTACTTTGGACAAAGCCATTTTGACTCGTGTATCACCGTGGTGGCCTTTTGACTCGTGTATCACTGTCGTGGTGGCCACCACAGGGGTGCCCACTTTCCACGCGCAAGGTTCTCTTAGAAAGAATTCATTAAAAAGATATAAAAATTGTTTCCCTGCTGCAATAAATATTTTGTTACGCTTTTAAAATCTTGATTGACTTATTGAAAAGAATTTCTAATAGTATTCTTATGATAGTGATAATGAAAATAAAAAAAAACAGACAACTACAGAATAGAAGTCACTTTAAAATAGAAGTAACTTTAAATAGAATTCTTGCAATAGTTTACGGACTTGAAATTATTTCTACGTATATAATCCAACTTGATGCATGGTATGCGTTGACGTAAAACCTTCGCTCGACAGGTTGAGTCACCGAACCGCGGGTCTGCTTCTCTTGGCACCTGCAAAACAGGTTTCTTGACTGGATTTTTTTCGGTGGGTACACTCCGATGCCTAAGTCAGGAAGAGATTCCAGCAACAGAACGGAAAGTTCTCTGAGAAGACATGACGATAGCAAGAGTGTCATCGTGTCTAACTCACCTTGAGTATCCCCTCTTACCAGTATTTATAATAGTTGGGCACTGGTCTGGGTTAGGCTTAACTTGCCCCTGGTTAGCATGCGATCAGTTAACTTCACCCTACGTACAATGGGGGATGGTTGCTGTTTGTCCAGGGACGGTTGTCGTTCTATTATGGCCAGTCCGGAATTATCGAAGAATGGGGTTGCCGAACGTGTGGCCTGCCCGAAATGGCTGAAGTTGGGGATGGCGGTTACGCTCCAGGTCACAATAGCCATCCCCCATTCGGGGATTTGTGGTATATTGGAGATTTATCTCGGGGCCTTCTTCTTCTTCGGATTTCTTCGGGTCAGTCGTCTTCGGACTTCGTCGATGGAGTTAACTTTGGACTTCTTTGGATCAGTCGTCTTCGGACTTCGTCGGTGAAGTTAACTTCGGACTTCTTCGGCGGAGGCGATCGATTGGATGGTAGACAACGAAGATCCGAAGGGGTAGTCTTCGGATCCCTGTCTTCGGCCTATCCGAAGACTGGTTCGGAGGAGGCATTACGGCACTCTCGGGCCATCGCTGATTTTTTCGGTACAGGTAGCCAGCCTGGGGGAGAACCCGACCAGATCCTGAGCCGGAAATAGCTTTAGTTGAGCTGGCGTCCCCCAACAATTGCCCCCCACTCTTATTTTTCAAAGCGTTGATTTGCCTTGAAAAGTAAGAGTATTAATGAGTTTATCATTTTTTATTCAGAAAAAGTACCGTTAATGATGCCAAATCTTTGATTCGGTTGCTCACCGCAACCAACTTCTGATTCGGGGATCAAACCGAAGACATGTGTCGCTTCTTTATTGGGACGTAAAAAAGAGGGGAGATCAATCGATGGGTCATGGCATTTCTTCCCATTGATCTTCTGACAGGGACATCGGTGGAAGACGTGGCCTGATCTTATCCTCGGGAGGAAGGGCGCCAATCTCATCTCAGTCGTCCAATGGGATCACGCAGATTAGGGCCCCGGCTCGTCGAGTCAAATCGTCGCCTTCTGGAGCTTCGTACTGGCCTTCGGTGCCCGTACGCGTGATGTGACTGGGGGGAGAGGTGTCCCGTTCTTCGAGGTAGTGCGCGGAGCCGCCTCCTGCCCCTTCCCAACAGAAAATGAGGAGACTGATCGAAGAAGCTTCTTTATTTTCATTTGCCATTACTTTAGCCCGGTCTTTCTTGCTTCTATCTCCTTGTTTCTTCCGTAGGTAGAGTTTCTTCGATTCTTCTCTATTCTTCCTTTATCACCATGGTTAGGTCTCTAAGGGCTCGTGCTGCTGGCCAAGTTTCTTCCGTTGCCATAGTTAGACCGGGGCTGGTTCCCTGTTTTATCTCTTTTAGGAAAATAACCCATCTCCGGGAGCGCTACCGCGTTTCTGGTGATTCCTTCTAGTGCTTCCGAGGCCCAAAAAGCGGGTGGACAGACCTCCGGTTGGATGCATTGCTGTCTACGAGGACCATCTGAAAGCTGGTCTTCGTTTTCCATTGCATCCATTCATCTTTAGGGTTTTTAACTTGTATCATATCGTCCCTGCGCAGCTAATTCCGAACAGTATTCGAAATATCTGCGGGTTTTTGGTTCGATGCCAAATAGCCAACGTGAGACCCCGGACCAGTTTATTCACCTCCCTCTTCATTTTGAAGAGAGACTTCCACGGCCATGGGTGGTGGGTCATCTGTCCTCGCCCTTGGTCGTAAGATAATGAAGGGCATGCCCAGCGCCATCCATGGATGGAAACTCAATTTCATTTTTGTTACCTCTACTGAACCGTGGGGTTTTGACTGCGAGTGGAGGGAGCCTCGTTTGGATGCTAATCTCGGTAAGGAGGTCATGACGGCCGACGAACCCGACTACGCCTTGTTGTCCGGTTCGCAGGTCATTTTCATTCGAGAACTTTTGGAGGAGAGAAAACTTTATCTTGCTGGGATCAGCGGGTCCTCCACGTTAGGTAGAAGACTTCGACCTCTTTCTACTCTTTGATTTTCCAAAGAACTTTCCGTTCTGTTACTGGAATCCCTCCCTGGCTTAGGCATCGGAGTATCCCTACCGAAGAAAATTCGGTCAAAGAACCTATTTTGCAGGTATCAAAAAGAACAGACCTGCAGTTCAGCGACTCAGCCCGTCCAGCGAAAGTTATACGCCAACAGCATGTAACTAATATTTTGTTAAATAATCCAGGAAGAAGCACTGCATCATTCTTATTTCCACCGGTATAATCATCTGATCATTTAACGAATTAAAAGAAATAATCGGGCATCGTCCTGGTTATTATGTACATAAAATTTTAAGACTTTCTAGAAGGTCATGTCCCTTGGTAGGTTTTGTTTTTTTTTTAACACTCGGATAGAAAAAGGCGGCACGATTTACCTGGCTGTGACCGAACCTGACCGTCAACGGTCAACCGCACCACCCGGCATTTTTTTGATGAAAAAAAATTAAAAAAAAAATTTCTTCATCTCATGTGGCACATAAAATTGGATAGATTAATTGGAGATGTATCTGAATATTTTATCTATTGATGTATGATAATTTTAATAAAAATTAAATAAAATTATTTTAATAACTATTATAAAATTAAAATTTTTCTTGATTTTGATTTTAATTATTATTTAAATAAATTTTTTTGTTCAAAACCTAAACCATTTCATTCCATTGTTAACATCCTTAGTATTAGTATCTGATACAAGGAGTCCTGTAAAATAATCTTGGCCATCTTCTATCCCATTCAATAACAAATCTTTAATTAAAATATAAAAATTATTTTATATTTAAAAATATAGAATTGTAAAAATTAATTTATATCAAAAAATCTATATCTCTAGTATAATTATTTATATGTGAAAACTTTAAATTGAATAAAAAAATATATATTTTTTTAGTTTTGATATTGATTTTATGTTTTTTTATATTGGTGATTATAATTTTTTTTTAAATTTTATTCGAGTTCGGATTCGGAGGAGCCGTAGTGGATTTTGGATTTGATTTCGATTTTTACTTCTTTTATACATTAAAAAAAAAAAAAATCAGAATTGTTTAAACAACGTTGGGCCTCAAATATTTTTGTTTTTTTTTTTTTTTGAATGCAAAAAGTCCCGGTCAGTCAATCGAACGCGGCAGAGCCCTCGATATTCCTCGCACGTTTTCCACGCCTTGCCACACGAACCTCACCCTGATATCACGTGACATCTTTTAATCAAGTTGATGAGCTCTCGCGTGCCACGTTACCCATATAACGGCATGCCATCTCGGGGAAATTAAATTTAGGGCTCCTCCGGGATTCCTCTTCGAAACATGGAGGACGAGTCATCTCCGGCCACCTCCGAGTTCAGCGGCGACTCCGAGGCTGATTCCATTCCGATCATGCCGTCGACGGCCTTCGACTTCGATGATGATGATGATGCCGAGTCCTCTAGTGGTGGGAATGATGCGGATCAAAGAGATGAAAGAAGGATGTCTTGGAGGAGTTGGTTGGTAGAGTATGCCTCCCAAAGCCAAAACATGGAGTATGATGATGAGAAAACAGAGGATGGGTCATTCGCTCAAAATATAGAGAAGGATGATGCATCGATGCCGAGGGTAGAGAAGGAGTCCATGGTGGCAGAGGAAGGGGAGAGAAATAGGCTTTTTTGGGAAGCTTGCCTTGCCGATGGGTATCCATGATCCCTTCAAATGTTGAATGGGAAAACTGAGGGGGGGGGGGGGGGGGGGGGGCGGGAGGTATGTTTTTTTTTTTTTTTTTTTTTTTTTTTTTTTTTTTTTTTTTTTGTAACCTTTTATGACTTTTGTGTCAGAGGAAAAATGTATGGAGGAAGAATTATTTAATATTATGTGGTTGCTATTGTTGTCTTTAGATCAATAAATTTTATTTCATAACAATTTTTTTTTTTTTTTCGAGGATAAAAATGAGTGCTTGATTGAAATGAGTGCAGTTGCAGAAGAAATCTTGATTTATAAATATTTTCTCTTAGTTGAAATAATTTTGCATGTTTTATTTACTCGTGTAAGATATATTTATGATCTTGGATAAATTATATTGACATGAGCATTGAACTTTAAAGTTTGTTGAATGCATTGAAGACAATTTTTTTTAAAAATAATTATATTGAAAAATATACCATCAAAATTATCCACCAACCATCTGCCTGCAATCCAAAGCCTACCAAAAGGAGGGACGATGTGTTTAGAACTTTTAATTAAGAAAAGGTTCTATAAAAATTTTAGTTTGATGGCATGACTCATGGCAATCGAAAATAATCTACAATGATGTAAATGAGCAGTACAGTATGGGTGGCTATGATTCCTAATTTGATTTTTTATAAAAAAAATTATGTAATTTTATAAACATTCTCTCAATTATAAGTTTCTTTATAGATTCATTTTAGCAGATACGGAAATTAATACGTGAAAAAACAAGGAAGAGAAAATAAAAAAAACATCCAAGAAGAGTATATATATATATAAAAAAGGCTTTTGAAAAAGAACCAAGCTTTGGACAGTTTTTCCAAAACGCCAAAGACAATTTTCTCTTTCAATAATTTAACCAAGTGAGATACGCTTAAAAGTAGAAGTCATGATGGTGTGAAAATGATTCTTAAAAAGACAGCGTGGAGATGACGACGGCATGAACGAAGCCTCAATGGGGGTCTACTTTGGGACTAATATTAGAATATACAGATAAGATTTTTTTTAATCGTGGCCAAGAAATAAGATGAGGAATTTTTTTAAAAATTTTAAATTTTTATTTTTTTTTCAAGCTAGTGGTTTGATTAACACGGTAAGGAGCAATCTTCCAAATAAGATTTTTTTTAATCGTGGCCAAGAATTTTTATTTTTTTTTCAAGCTAGTGGTTTGATTAACACGGTAAGGAGCAATCTTCCAAATAAGATTTTTTTTAATCGTGGCCAAGAAATAAGATGAGGAATTTTTTCTCAAATTTTATTTTATTTTATTTTTTTCAAGCTAGCGGTTCGGTTAACACGCTAAGGAGCGATCTTCCAAGTCTGACCACCTACTGATGTGATCGTTGAAGAGGGTTGAGGTGGGGCGAAGGTTTCAGCATCAGATAGCTAAGGAATAATTTAGTGGCAATAGCCAACAGAGTCCAAATGAAAGGCACCTAATGGCCTCCATTTCAACGGGCACCAACTTCTTGTCATCAACTACCGGAAACGAAGAAGATTGAAATATCCAAAAATAAAATAAAAAAACTAGAAAACATGGCAATATTGAATACAGGATGGGAGGCTAGAATAAGTCTTAATCCTTGAGTACTAAAATGCCGTTATTTTGATCTTAACCATGCCATCACTACAAGCCCATCATGTTTTTAATACAATTTAATCATCATAAATCCGCATTTATTAAAAAGAAACGGGACATAATTTTAGAGATAACCTTCAAGAGCAGGATCTTAATTTTTTTTAACAAAACAAATTGACCAAGACCGAGTCGTTTGCCCACCATCCATCCCTGTCTTCTAGAAGCCAGCCCTCAGGAGTCAGAAGGGAACAAAGAAGAGAAATCCTCTTCAAATTCCCTGTCCTTTCTTTAGAACACCCAAGTGGAGTTGCCAACCTTTCTGTTGTATTTTTTAAAGAAAGAAACCTTTTAACCTAACCAATTTGGTGACCGACCCTTCTTCCATGGCTAGCAGCAGGCCTTATACCAGCTGCTTTACCTTGACCTCTCTGTCCTTGATGTCCCCTTCATCTGAAGAGAAGATACCAAGCAAGCAGTTTTAGATCGAGTCCCAATAATTTTTGCTTCTCTTTCTACCAAAAATCTTTTGGGACATCATTAAAGAAGATCTCCTTGGTCTTTTCAATTCCCTCTATGATGATGTTGTTGATATATATCAGAAGACTTGATTTTGTATGCACATTTCTTCTTCCACTGCTAGGCTCTCTCTATGGACATTCTGAATGCCATATGATCGACCCCTTGGCTTGTGGTCTCTCGCCTTCTGTATCATGTGGGCAATCTGGAAGGAGTGAAATGGCCAAGTCTTCAACAATAGAAGCAATAGATTCATTGATGTCTTAAACACAGGAAACGGCCATATCAGACATGGACCAGCAACATTATTGGCAGCAGAAAGGCTAAACTAAATTCATCACTTAAATTAATCTACTCTCTAGCTCTTCTTGTTTCTATTTTCTATATATTTTCTATATATTACTTATATTATTGTCCTTTCTCTGATCTCCTGGGCTTTCTTGATTTTGCCTTGTTAATTAATGAATAAAAGGGTGGGTCTCGCCCTCCCATTTCTTAAAAATAAAAAACAAAGAAAGAGAGAATGAACCCTTCTATTCCATCATTTATGCCTCTAGACTGGTGCAGGATTTCTCGTTTAAAGGACACCTACTCGTATCGCTAAGGCAGTAGCTTGGTTGGTAGAGATTTAAATCTTTCATCCATCGATCACGAGTTCGAAGTATGATTATTATAGATGACTCGATTAAATCCATGATGCATCCTGTAATACGTGATCAAGATGAAAGAGAGCACACTACTCCGTCCACTTAATGGAATCAGGCTAACGTACTCATTTATAATGAAAAGAGCATGCGAGAACATGCGACCTGAATTGAACATGGTCGGGCAGGAAGGGGATCCAGTGGGGACTTTCCCTTTCCCTTATCAAAAAAAAAAAAAAAAAAAAAAAAAAAAAAAAGGAAAAAAAAAAAAAAGACACCTGCTCATTTATCAAAAGTAAGAAAAAAGGACACCTACTCATTTACTATTAAAAAAAAAAAAAAAGACACCTACTCATTTACCAAAAAAAAAAAAAAAACACCTACTCCATGTGATGTAGGTTTTTAATGCGTGTAACTCTTTCACAGGCACCTTTTAAAAGCAGGAAACACGCAAAGATGACGAGACAAATGCTGAACATTTATTTCTAAAATGGAATATGAAAGTATCCTAAAATTCTCTCACAAAAATATTATCTGGCCTGACCTTATTCCAGTATATATATATATATATAAAAGGAGATAGAAAGAGAGATGGCCTAGCAGTAGATCAGGTAGCAAAACAAAAATTAATGATTACTTTTTCAACTATTTTAGATTTTTTTTAAAAAAATTATTAATACAAATGAGATCGAAGCCTATACATGTCAAGGAACGAGAATAGAGTTTGTATTTATTTGAAAATATTTTTATTTATCACCATAAAATTTATATTTATTTTAAAATATTTTTTATTTATTTATTTTATTTATTTATAACTCATTTATAATTTTTATTAAAAAAATTATTTATTTTATTTGAAATTCATGTTTATTTTTTTTGCTTATCGAAGATATTTAAAGTGATATGTCACATCCATGTCAATAGTAGTTGGGTCCACTTAGACTTCCATTCCACCTACATTAATGTCTTTTTGGCCCCACGGACATCGATGCATTGTCTTAGAATCCAAAAGAAAATTTGATGAATTTCTTGGTCAACTAATTTCACAGCTACTTTGGTTTACCATATTCTTTTCTTTAAACTACGTCTTCTTAACTCTATTTCCATTCACCTGATCTCTCTCTCTCTCTCTCTCTCTCTCTCTCTCTCTCTCTCTCTCCAAAGAGTCTCCGTATTTCTTTTCCTTCCCTCTTTGTACATTTTTTTTATTTTAATAAAGGCCAAGTGGCTATTCAAGCAGCCACCTTTAATATATATATATATATATTAAAGAATCTGATCAAATTTGAAACCAGATCTACCCAGTTTGATGATATATATATATATATATATATTCAATATTTTTTATTATGAGATTTCATTATTAACATAGCATTACTCTTCTAAGAATATAAACTAACCGCATGTAAATATGATAATATTATACAATTGGTTTAAAACCTAACTTCAATTTTTTGTCTTATTTAAAGTAGAGGTTGCGGTTGTGCATCTATTATATATAATCAAAGTTTTACTATCTTGATTTAAAGGCTGTCATGTATCATTTCTTCGTAGATTTGTTTCTTGCTTAATTTTTTCATGACTTTGGTTTTTAAATTAAAAATTTTAAACGAATTTATTTTCTCAAAATCTATATTTTTTTCTTTTAATATTCTTTTATTTTTTAATAGATCTTTAAATTTAAAATTTAAAATTTAAAAATAATTTTGTTTTCTCTTAATTTTGTTTCCTGTATTTTTTTATTTCTTTTCTTTTTTATAGATTAACCAAAGAAAATAGTAACGAAATAAAAAAAATATCGATGATCATATAACCCTTGCAATAAAATATATTTATGATCATTGAATTTACTTTGATATCTTTCCAAATTTATTTATTTATTTATTTATTATATATTATATATAACTAATGTTCTACTACCTAGATTTAAACGCTGTCATGTGTCACTTTTTTGTAGATTTATTTTTTACTTGATTTTTTTATGACTTTAGTTTTTAAATTTAAAATTTTAAATTAATTTATTGTTTTGAAATTTGTCAATTTTTTTCTTTTCGTATTCTTTTATTTCTTTTCTAATAAACCTTTAAATTCATTTTTTATAGATTAATAAAAAATAATAATTAAATAATATATATATATATATCGATAGTTATATAATCCATGCTTAGTACGGGTATAAATCTAATAAAATACTGTAAGTAGGGATGGCAATCGGTCGGATTTGGGTTGGGTCACCTAAAACCCATCTCTGTCCTGCTAAAAAATTCTCCGCCCCATACCTATCTCGGATCGGGTCAGGTCAGGTATAAAAAAAGTCATGTTTGGATCAGGTTGGGCGGGTATACCCGGTCTCATAATACCTAGTTTACTAAAAATCTAAACGGGTCAGGTCGAGTCGGATCAGGTCGGGTATACCCTCATATATCTAATTTACTTAAATATTTATAAACATAATTTTTTTATATATAAATGGAACGGATTTGGATCGGGACGTATTACTATCCGTACCCGATGTCCCGACCCGAACCTTTGTCAGATTTTTTTTTATATAATCCATGATCATTTATAAATTAAGTGGATCGGGTTTTATCCATCCTATTAGGGTCGGGTCGGATATCCATTGGATCAATTAAAATTATCATCCTTCACTATAAAGTTGACCTTTAAAATATTAAAATTAAGTAAATTTCATTTTTGCACATCTACCCCCAACTCCCAAGTAAAAAAAATCCCACTTGTAAAAGTATGCAATCATTTGACAATTGGAGAAATTTCCGGATGGTAGGACCTGTTTCTAAGAGAATGACATGATATGCCTTGACTTAGTTGATGTGAGATTTCTCAAAACCCACTACCATGGATACGTTAGTGGGCTATCAATATAAAGATGGATTTGTATATTGATTTCTGTATGTCTAAATAGAAAGGTGGAGATATTTAAGGAGAGATAATACCTGGTAAAAAAAAAAAAAAAAAAAAAGAAAACTTGCAACGGGAGTCTTCTCCTTTTTCTAAACGAAATTGAAATTTAACTGGATTTGAAACTCTTTGGTTATAAGAAGAAACCCTCTCTTCGATGAACCCCTATCGTCGAAGAACCCTCCTCATGCCATTTATTCCCTTGATATTTTCTTACTTCGGATAATTCTCATCGTGCTTACCGGATTTCTTGATGGATGACCGTGGCAGGGAGGGAGAGTTTGATGGAGTGAGAAGTTTGGACGGAGGTGGGGCTTGGTCAAGTTTCTACCCCGAATGATAAGGAAATCCCATCATTTTTTCTTATAAATATTTTCTCTCTCACCACTTCCAAGCAAGCACGTATCGAGCCAATTCTACAGTCTTCCTCCTCTCCGGTGAGCGATCATGAGTCCATCAATGTCGGTCAGCTTTCCTTTCCATAGATATTTCTTAAAAAGAAAATCATAAAAAAGATATTTCTTTGGTTTTTCTCTCAACCTACTCAAATCGGATGGACATCGATGAGCGTGCCACTTGATTTCCCTCCATTCGGCCAAGCCAGCGAACCCTTCTTCCCATCCTCCACCTTCCTTAGTTTCCAAGAATCTTGAGAGGCCTGTTTGGGTTGAACCAGGAGTGGGGGAAGGGAAAGAAGGAAAAAGAAAAGAAAAAGAAAGGAAAAGAGAAAAAGAAAGGAAAAGGAAAGAAAAAAAAAAAGGAGAATGGAGAGAAAAGAGGAGAGAGAAAAAGAGGAGAAAAAAAGATGAGATAAATAAATAAATATTTAGGATGGAAGATCTAAAAATCTTTTTCTTCTAGGAATTAGAAAATTATAAAGTTGGGGCTAGGAGTCAGTGGACGAGCTGCTAATAGAATTTGGTAAAAAGTTTTGGAATTTATAATTATCATAGAATTATTTATTGATATTAAGAATATCATTGTAGGAAGATAACTTTTTGGATAGAGGACATCGAGCGAATCCCCTAGCACCTAGGTTAGGATCCAAGTATAGATTGGTATATAGCATATAAAGTCTGTCACCGATTGAGGTAAAGATTTTTGTACACGATCACTGATTTATATATATACTTTATGCTACATAATTTCATTCATGAATATGAGCATGGGCATGTGTTAGTATTTACATACTATTTATATTTTGATAATGAATATTTGTATTTGCCAGCTTGATACTATTATATTTCATATACTGTGTTTGGATGCTTTGGAATACAATATTGGTTTATAAAATCTTGAATTATATATAGTTTGATAATTATGTTGAGATTTGGTTAAACTGATAATTAAGAAAGATATTTTGGACTAGCTATGCCACCCAGAGAATAGCTGAGCCATGAGCGGATAGTACATGGTCGATTTGAGATTTGCCCATCATGGACTGAATGTGACTGTGGTTAGTCCAAACCCTAAACAAGGTTATTGATTAAATTAGAAATGAAATAATTTTATGATGGTTGAGCTATTTTGGATGCATGACATGATATTTGTTGCTGCCAGATTGCTGTGGCCTGTAGCTCTGACGTGTCGTGGGTGCGTCGGGCTCCTCCTGGTGGGCTCAGTCCTCTCTTCCAGTCAACTCCTGTTTTGACCGATCCTACAAAAAAGAGGAGACCCAGATCGGGGATTCTAGCAGAGACACTCCAACGATCAAGTCAGTTGGAACGATCAAGGAGAACTGAGCCTTTGTGATATAGGGCTTGGGGTCCCTCCATGTAGAGGAGAAAAAAATATGAGATATGAGAGATGGAAGATAGGTCAAAGAGTGAGAGCAGGGAGGTTCTCCTTGCTGATTTCTTGCCCGTTGCTCTCTTTGTCTTACCCGTTGTGTCTCTCCCCCCTTGCCGGAGGTCCCTTCCTCTATTTTATATGAGAGGAATGGCCCAGACCAAGTTTGGGGCTTCATCGGGATGTCACTTTCCTAGTGACCCTTTTGGTAGGGGTTTTTCTTTGTCAGCGGCCTCCCCCCTGTCGGATCGATCCTCGAAAGGAGATCCTTCTATTGGAGGTGTTCATCGGTATAGTACATGTCTTGTCTCTCTGGTGGTGCAGTTTTTCATGAGAGGTGTGGGCACCATGCTGCTGAGTCCCGAGCCATGGTGGGATGTTTTTATTCCAGAAGGGACTGTCGAAGTGTTGCACGGCCTGGGACCTTAATTAGATACTCCTTTAGGAAGAGGTACAGGTTTTGTGTTACGAGAACTGGAGCCCCTGGTTGCACGGCCATAGATGTGGGTGGTGCACTACAGGACCTGGAGCCTGATGGAGCATGCATTGCGCATAATGTGCATGTGGCGCGTTGCAGAGCCTGGACCTCCGGTAGGGTATGTGCCACTCTCTACAGGTCATGGATAGTCTGGGGTTCCCAGTCCATGGCTTGAGTTTCTTTTGATCTTCTTCTCCTTATCTATGGTTGATCCCCTGGCAGTTAATGACGCTTCTTGGATCCGGACAGTGATTCCGTCCTGGAGAGTGGAAGCTCTATCTCGGGAGCTCGATCTCGGATGGCGGAAGCACGACCTTGGTCGGGAGCTCGACCTCGGATGGGAGCTGATCTCGATCGAGGGCTCGACCCTAGATGGTGGGAGCACGATCTCGGTTGGGAGCTCTACCTCGGATGGGAGCTATCTTCGAATGGGAGATGACCTCGACCGGAGGCTCGACCTCGAATGATGGGAGCATGACCTCGGATGGGAGCTGACATCGACCAAGGGCTCGACCTTGGATGGTGGGAGCACAACCTCAACCGGGACCTCGATCTCGGATGGGAACTGATCTCGGCCGGGGGCTCGACCTCGGATGGCGGGAGCACGACCTCGATCGGGAGCTCAACCTCGGGTGGGAGCTGACCTCGACCAGGGGCTCAACGTTGGATCTTCTTTTAGTCACCACATCCAGGTGGCACCTTCTACCAGCGTGGCCGCTAGCTGGGTCCGGCATAGGTCCCACGTCAGCGATAGTGCCACATCAATATTTATTATTCATAAATTATTATTATTTTTCTTATTATTTTTTATTCATATATTTATAGGTGAAATTGTATGAAAATCCTTAGTAGGTTGTGAAGCTCACTCTTTACTTTTTTATTTCTTTCGGAGTCACAGGATGCATAGTATGAGTTGGGACGAGCATGATATTGAGTATCAGGATTATTGATTATTTAATTAGTCCTATTTATGATATCTATGTAACGAACAAGTTGATCATTTAGTGATCATAAATTGAACATGTTGATTATTTAGTTATTATTAAATTATTTCAATGGTATTTGGTTAATTAAATTAAATTTTAATTTTAAAAAATGATAAAAATCTTGTATACTTAGACCTAGCATAATCTCTAGGATGATACCTAAGGTTTATATGACCGATCATGTAGCTGATCTTGGTACTGGATTCGGGATGTGATAGAGTGGTATCAGAGCTTAGGTTATGATTACTTGGGATGTGATATAAGTGACTAGAAAATAATATTGTGGTTATTAAGATATGACATAATGATATCAAAACTTGAGTTATAATTACTTAGGACTATGACATAAATGATTAGGATATGATATAAATAAAATTGAAGCCTAGGTTATGATCACTTGAGATTGTAACATAAGTGATTAAGATATGATTTGAGTGATATCGAAATTTAGGTTATAATCACTACGAACTATGATTTGAGAGATATTTGAACTTAGTGTTATGATCAGTCGGGACATGATAAAAGTTACAAAATTACATTCAAAGTTTGGATTCCTAATTTTTAGATATTATGTATAAGATCGGCATATAATTAGTACAAAGAAGGAACATGATTTTTATCTTAATATAAGTAGTGACCCTGACTTAGGATGAGTATAAAGAGTTGAATGATTTATACTATTTGATCATGGTCAATAAGCATACGATGGATATTAGAGAGCTGGATAAGATGTATCTGTCTCTGATAAATAGATTTGATCTGAGCATCAAAAGTATTGGCCTGAAAATATAGTATGTTATGTTAATGGGTTATGCTGAACATGTATATTCAATTATTAATTGAATGATTTTGAAATCCTAAACTTGATATAGATACAGATCATGATAATATGCTAGTTTTGTTATTAATTATTGAATTATAAAAATGATATTAGAAAGGATAATTTTATGATGAACCTATATGTGGATTATTATTGAAAAATATAATGAAAAATATATTTGGAATAGTGCATAGATTTGTAATTTGCTATTAGCGGATTAAATTATATTATGTGAATATGCCATGCATATCTTGGTAAAATCTTTGACAGCCTAGGTTAGCAATTTTGGATTGGATTATTTGATGATCCCTATATTTGTTGGAGATTATTAGGTATGTTAAACTCTAAGACAAATTTAAGATTTATAAGAAGATTTAAATTACCTTACTACTGATATTGTATTAAGCAAAAAAATTGGTATTAGAAAATTTATATAGATTTAGCCTATGAGAAATAATATTTTAGATGGTTTGTTAACTGATGCTAAGAATTGTGGTAAGATAGTTTTATGAGTAATAATATGATTGATTAT